>CM055116.1:1260619610-1261334610 GCA_029206835.1 Rana muscosa | reverse complement strand
TGTGTAATGTAAACGGGCCCAGAGGTGCAGGAGACTGTGTAATGTAAAGGGGCCCAGAGGCACAGGGTGCTGTGTAATGTAAAGTGGCCCAGAGGCGCAGGGGATGTGTATTGTGTAATGTAAAGGGGCCCAGAGGTGCAGGGAACTGTGTAATGTAACGGGTCCCAGAGGTGCAGGGGACTGTGTAATGTAAAGGGGCCCAGAGGTGCAGGGGGCTGTGTAATGTAAAGGGGTCCAGAAGGGCAGGGTGCTGTGTAATGTAAATGGGTCCAGAGATGCAGGGTGCTGTGTAATGTAAAGGGGCCCAGAGGTGCAGGGGGCTGTGTAATATAAAGGGGCCCTGAGGTGCAGGGGGCTGTGTAATGTAAAGGGGCCCTGAGGTGCAGGGGGCTGTGTAATGTAAAGGGGCCCAGAGGTGCAGGGGGCTGTGTAATGTAAAGGGGCCCAGAGGTGCAGGGTGTTGTGTAATGTAAAGGGGTGCAGGGGGCTGTATAATGTAAAGGGGTCCAGAGGTGCAGGGTGCTGTGTAATGGAAATGGGCCCAGAGGCGCAGGGGGATGTGTAATGTAAAGGGGCCCAGAGGCACAGGGGACTGTGTAGTGTAAAGGGGCCCAGAGATGCAGGGTGCTGTGTAATGTAAAGGGGCCCAGAGGCATGTGTAATGTAAAGGGGCCCAGAGGTGCAGGGGACTGTGTAATGTAAAGGGGTCCAGAGGTGCAGGGTGCTATGTAATGTAAAGGGGTCCAGAAGGGCAGGGTGCTGTGTAATGTAAAGGGGTCCAGAGGTGTAGGGTGCTGTGTAATGTAAAGGGGCCCAGAGGCGCAGGGTGCTGTGTAATGTAAAGGGGCCCAGAGATGCAGGGTGCTGTGTAATGTAAGGGGGTTCAGGGGGCTGTGTAATGTAAAGGGGTCCAGAGGTACAGGGTGCTGTAGGGTGCTGTGTAATGTAAAGGGGTCCAGAAGGGCAGGGTGCTGTGTAATGTAAAGAGGTCCAGATATGCAGGGTGCTGTGTAATGTAAAGGGGCCCAGAGGTGCAGGGGGCTGTGTAATGTAAAGGGGCCCAGAGGTGCAGGGTGCTGTGTAATGTAAAGGGGCACAGAGGTGCAGGGGACTGTGTAATGTAAAGGGGCCCAGAGATGCAGGGTGCTGTGTAATGTAAATGGGTGCAGGGGGCTGTATAATGTAAAGAGGTCCAGAGGTGCAGGGTGCTGTGTAATGTAAGGGGGTTCAGGGGGCTGTGTAATGTAAAGGGGTCCAGAGGTACAGGGTGCTGTAGGGTGCTGTGTAATGTAAAGGGGTCCAGAAGGGCAGGGTGCTGTGTAATGTAAAGGGGTCCAGAAGGGCAGGGTGCTGTGTAATGTAAAGGGGTCCAGAAGGGCAGGGTGCTGTGTAATGTAAAGGGGCCCAGAGGTGCAGGGGGCTGTGTAATGTAAAGGGGCCCAGAGGTGCAGGGTGCTGTGTAATGTAAAGGGGCCCAGAGGTGCAGGGGACTGTGTAATGTAAAGGGGCCCAGAGATGCAGGGTGCTGTGTAATGTAAAGGGGTGCAGGGGGCTGTATAATGTAAAGAGGTCCAGAGGTGCAGGGTGCTGTGTAATGTAAAGGGGGTACACAGTAGTGACAAAGAGATATTGAAGGATGCAGAGGTATGCCGGGGGCACAGTGGGGTGTTATTTACATTTTAATGTGTAGAGGGGGGTGCCAGATATAGGATCCGCCCCGGGTGCCAAATGCTCTAGGTACGCCCCTGACGATTACCTTGTCATTCTGTGACATTTGATGAGTTTCCTCTTTTTGGAGACATGCAAATAATTCAGTAGTCAGATGACTAGACGCTACACTGATTGGTTCCCAACCGTTATAACACCACATCCTTCCAGTAACACTGTGAACACAACCAAAAAGCAGTGATCTATGGCTGTCAGTAATTAGGGAGGAACTCTAGAATGTAGAACTACTGCTTGTGGAAGGTTAAAGCGGAGCTCCACCCTAAAGTGGAACTTCTGCTCATCGGAACCCTCCCCCCCTCCGGTGTAACATTTGGCACCTTTCAGGGGGAGGGGGGTGCAGATACCTGTCTAAGACAGGTATTTGCACCCACTTCCGGGAGTCCTCTCTGTGGGTATTCTGCGGGTAGTACATCACTTCCCGCAGAAAACCTGTTGTGTTCTGGGAAACACTCGGCGCCCAGAACACAACGGAGACCAGTGAGAACTGCGCAGCGTGACTCGCGCATGCGCCGTAGGGAACGGGCAGTGACGGGGCGGTGGGGGCAACAGAGTGATGAGCGATTGCTCGTCTTCTGCTGCCGACGTCGCTGGACTCCAGGACAGGTAAGTGTCCTAATATTAAAAGTCAGCAGCTGCTGTATTTGTAGCTGCTGGCTTTTAATATATTTTTTATCGGCGGAGCTCCACTTTAATGTGGATCCTTCAAAAATTTTACAGAATAAATTCCTGACAGGTAACAATGTGCAGCAACAGTATCAACCACTCCACCTTTTATAATTGAAAATCAGTCCTTGAGCTCCAATCAGTGACTTTGCCTAGGCCTCAATTATGTCATCAAGTCTACTGCAAGCAGGAGGAAGCATTTCCTCAGTCTCCAGTGATCCAACTGCAACATTGTAATTTTGTGGGAAGTCGCAAGGTGAGAGGCTGATCTGTGTCAGACATTTGTGAAGACATCCAAGAACTGATCTTGATAAGATAGAACAAGTCCAGAGGCGGGTAACAAAAATGGTGAAAGGCAGTGGCGAGCCGTCCATTAGGTGTGCACGGGCACTGCCCCCCCCCCCCATCCATGCGTCCGGCCCCCTGATCTACATACAGGGACACATGGATTACAATAGGGGGGGGGGGGTTTAAGCACCTGATTAGAGCCAGACCCTCTAATAGGCTTTAAAAAAGGGTGGTCTCCGGCGCAGAGCACTACGCTCCGAGCCCACCCAGTTGTGTGACAATAGCGAATGAATATTCACTATTTTCACACTAAATCTCCTCCCCACCGATCAGGAAGTGGGTAGTGAGGTCCGTTCCCCAATTGGCCAAAACGTCAGGCGATCCTATTGGACGCCGAGGAGGAGAGAGGAGTGCACGGCCAGGGGAGACTACTGACCCAACAGCCGCCACTGTTACATGGATGCTATCCAACACTCCCCGGTTTAGGCAGGGGAGGGAACAGGAGCTCTGGGGGGGGGGGGGGAGGTAGTGACGTTGGTTTGCCTCCCCCACCCAGAATTATCGAGCACCAGCCGCCACTGGTGAAAGTTTTGGGGTATAAAACATATCGAGAGCAACTTCAGGAACTTGATATGTACAGTCTGGATGAAAAGAAGGGAAGGGGGAGACATGATTGAAACCTTTAAATACATCAAATGGGAGAATAAGGTTCAGGAAGGCAGTTTTTTTTAATATAAAAAACAAAATCAAGAACACGGGGACATGACCTCAAACTAACAGCAGGAAAGTTCAAAGCTAATCTTAGAAAGTATTATTTTACAGAAAGGGTAGTTGATGCTTGGAATAAACTTCCAGCAGAGGTAGTGAGACAGTCAACAATAAATGGCTTCAAACATGCTTGGGATAAACATAGATCTTTAGTCAGACAACAAAGGTAACAAAAGAAGCAATAAAAAAACATAAATATAAAAAATATAAAAAAACAAATATTTGCAGCGCTGGCAGGATATGTGAAAACAGATAATTAGACCATTAAAGGAGCACTATACCTTTTTTTTTTTTTTGCTTAAAAATAACAAACATGTTATACTTACCTCCACTGTGCAGCTCGTTTTGCACACAGTGGCCCCGATCCTGGTCTTCTGGGGTCCCTCGGCGGCTGTCTTGGCTCCTCCCCGCAAGGACTCCACACCTTAATGCGAGTGAGCTCGCATGGTGTGGAGTGATTGCGGGCGCGCTCCCGTGATACAGCGGCGGCCATAGCCGCCGACTGTATCACTCGGCCCCGCCCCCCGGCGTGCCGCGTCATTGGATGTGATTGACAGCAGCGCCAGCCAATGGCTGCGCTGCTTTCAATCTATCCAGTGTAGCCAATCGGCGGCCAGGCAGAAAAACGAAGAGGATGACGGGGACGAGCATGGGACTTTCGAGGGGCCAGGTAAGAAAAACGGGGGCTCGGGGGGGGGGCGGTATTGTCGAATGTTTTTTCACCTTAATGCATAGGATGCATTAAGGTGAAAAAACATGTAACTTTACTACTCCTTTAAGGAAGTGACTCATAAACACTTATATGAAATTAGCTTACAATCGTTATTACCACATAACGTATTGATACACCTGGTTATCCAATAGTGTTGCCACTGTGCTCATTAATAAAAATAAATTGTAAACAAATAAGTGAAAAATGTATAAATTGGAAAAGTCAACTGTGTCAATTTTAGAAAACTGAGTGTTTCCACAGCAGAGACCAAATAGTTAATTCCTTTATACAATTCCCCTCTTGTGGCCCCACTCACCAAAAAGAGGGTGAGAAATAATATGCAAGATCACACCAACTTGGATTCAATAAGTTCATCACATAGACTCCATCATATCAGCAGAGGCAGACAGGGGATGAGAAACAACATGCGAGATCACACCAATTTGGATTCAATAAGTTCATCACATAGATTCCATAATATCGGCAGAGGCATTGGTAAACATATGGGAAAAAGAAAAAAACATAGGCTTGTGCAATTCGTTTCGTAACGAATTGAAATTCGTCTGAATTTAGCAACTTTCGGACATTCGGAAGCATTCGAATTTCCGAACAAAGCAATTACGAATAAGACCGAATCCGAAATAAATTATACCGCAAATAGCGAATGCCCGAATGTCTTCGGCATAATTCGTTATGAAAAAGTTACGAATGTACGAATCCATACGAAGCACAATAACACTCACTCTGCTCTGCTCTCTGCTTCTCCCACACCGTGCTGAACTCCCTCTCAAAATGGTGTACAGGGGGCGGAGGTTATAGCCGCATGTAAAAAACGAAAGTAAAATACGAGATTTCGAATCCATTCGAAGCACAATAACACTCTGCTCTGCTCTCTGCTTCTCCCTCACCGTGCTGAACCCTCTCAAAATGGTGTACAGGGGCGGAGCCTATAGCCGCATGTTAAAAACGAAAGTAAAATACGAGATTTCGAATCGTTACAAATAACCGCAATGTATTTAGAAAAGTACAAATCCATTCGAAGCACATTAGGCATAATAGGCAGCGTCGTTGTGAGAGAGACACAGAAAATTACGAATCAACGAACCCAAAAAAAGTTACGAAAGTAGGAGTTGTGTCCAGAATCAACGAAAAACAACGTACTCTACCGAAAGTACGAACCCAAAAAAAGTTACGAAAGTAGGAGTTGTGTCCAGAATCAACGAAAAACAACGTACTCTACCGAAAGTACGAATTATAAAGCAACAAAAAATTCAACGAAAAATGTCGCTTGCAAAAATACGAATGAGTCCGAACACGAAAAATCCCGTCTAGCAAAATTACGAATGATTACGAATCAACAGGACCGGAAAGAAACGAACCGAAACGGAACGAATTTTTCCGTTGTGCACAAGTCTAAAAAAACATCATGTGAAGTACCGCTTATGAACATCCAGCATGGCGCTTCTAGCAAAGAGACTCACGAGACTGCGATGTTAAACGAGCGTCAGTGTTGTTCCGGGTGCACAGCGTGCGTTCCACGGAAACCGGAAGTAGCGTCACTGGTTCTGGGTTGGCCGGAAATTGCGTCAATGCGTTTCGCCCCTCCTCCAGGGCATCATCAAGGACATCACTTCCGGCCAAAGAAGTGAAAATTTATATGCACCGAGGTCCCCGCCTCTTTGCAAACTAACCAATTGAAAATAGTACCAGAACCTCCTTAAGGCGTAATGAAGCGCCCACGTCCTGATCACAACTTTATTACAACATGACAATGACAGGAATAGAGACGATACAATGGAAGTTCATAATAAACCATAAAATACTATTTAAATCACAGTTCATTGAAAATATTCATTATAAAAATATGATTAAGAATAATTAAAAATAATGACTAATTTGAAAAACATAAATAAAATAGGAAGATTATGATAAACTTTGTATTTGGAAAGACGATATTTTGTTGGTGGACATACACAGAACAACAAAAACTCAAATAAAAAATTTAATTAAATTAAAAATAAAAATTAAAAATAAAAAATAAAAAAAAATATAAAAAAATATAAAAAAATATATAAAAAATAAAAATATATAAAAAATAAAATAAATAAAAAAATAAATATGAAAATAAATAAATCTAAATATAAAAATTAAATTAAATTAAAAATAAAAT
The DNA here is from genome assembly GCA_029206835.1 of Rana muscosa. NCBI lineage: Eukaryota > Metazoa > Chordata > Amphibia > Anura > Ranidae > Rana > Rana muscosa. The sequence goes on along the minus strand of CM055116.1, from coordinate 1,261,328,281 downwards.
AAAATAAAAATAAAAATAAATAAAAATAAATATAAAAATAAAAATAAAAATAAATATAAATGAAAATAGAAAATAAAAAATTGAAGAAAAATTATAAAAAAATGTGTATGTCCAGCAACATCACCAATTGGATAAGAAGCAATTCAAATCCAGTTCAATGTTGAGACCCTTAGGACTTAAAGTGCCTAACCTATGTATCCACTGAGTTTCATTACGTGAAATTGCTTGTTTTAGGTTGGAACCTCTCCAATGGGCCTCCACCCTATCAATTCCACAAAACTTCAATCCTCTCGGGTCACTATTATGAAATAATTTGAAGTGATTGGACAGACTATGGTGTTTAAACCCTTTTTTTATTCTATTTACATGTTCCCTTAACCTAACACCTCATTTTCTTGTGGTCCTACCCACATAGTGAAGCCCACATGGGCAAGATAGAAGGTAGGTAACATGAGTTGTTCCACAGGTGATACATTTTTTTATTTCATAAGTTTTGCCATGGATGGAAAAATGGGTAGTTTTTCTCACCCTGTGCTTGGAGGTGCGACAAATCACACATCTCCCACAACTAAAAAAAACCATCTGATTCAAAAAAGTAAAGGTTTTCTTAGGAGGATTAACAACATTATGTGCTAATTTTAGTCTTAACGTTGGAGGTTTAGTATATATAAAATTGGGTGCAACAGGAAGAACATTTGTCAGATCTTTATCTTTGAGTAATAGTGGCCAGTGTTCCCTAATGATTCTTTCAAATTGCTTATGTTGTCTAGTATATCCTGTTAGAAAAGCAGTTCCATAATCTCTTTTCTCACAAACTTTCTTCTGGAAAAGCTGTTTCCTATCCATGTTATGGATGTCTTCTCTGGTTTTATTGAGGGTACTGATATTATATCCTTTTTCTTGAAATCTCTTCACGATTACCTGAGATTGAATATCATAGTCTTCAATTTTATTGCAATTACGCCGCACTCGAAGCATTTGGCTTTTAGGTATTCCATTCAACCACCTCGGATGGTGACAGCTCCCTAGTGGTATGTAGCCATTTCTGTCAACCTCCTTAAAGAAGGTGCGTGTAAATAATTTGCCATTCTCTTTAAAGATGACTAAATCTAAAAAATTGACCGACTCAGGACTAGACACCTCTGAAAAAGAGATGCCACATGAATTGCTACTAATCTGTTACAAAAAATTACAAAATGAATCTCTTGATCCTGCCCAAATGATAAAAATATCGTCAATATAACGTTTGTAGAAACTCAACTGGGGTATATCTTTACCATAAATTGCTTGGAATTCCCACCAGCTCATAAAGAGGTTGGCCACTGATGGGGCATATTTGGCGCCCATTGCAACCCCTTTTTTTTGTCTGTAATATTTTTTCTCATGCCAGAAAAAATTATGGCTCATAGCCAAATCCAAAGCTTCTAATAAAAAATCTTTTTGTATGGGCTTGATATTGGTAGTATCAAGGGCCCATTTTACTGCCTCTAACGCATGGTGTTGCTGTATGTTAGTGTAAAGGGAATTAACATCCACACTAGCTAGAATGAAATCCTGATCCACTGAAAGAGGCTCAAGAAGTGTTATAAGATCTTTACTATCTTTGAGGTATGCAGGACATTTTTGCACTAATGGCTGGAAAAAATTACCCAGATATTCCCCAATTCTAGAGAATAGAGAGTCTACTCCACTAACTATCGGCCTCCCAGGAGGCTTAAGTGGATTTTGTGTATTTTAGGTAATTGATATATTACCGGGACTCTCGGAGCATCAGGGACCAAAAATCTTCTTTCTTTTTTGTTTAATATTCCTATTTGGTGTGCATTCTTGGTCAATCATTTCAATTTGGCTTTATACTTATTGCTAGGGTTTCCTTTGAGTTCCTCATATGTTGTAGTGTCTAACACCAATTTATCTAATTCTTCAAGATAATCAGTCTTGTTCAGGATCCCTAGTCCCCCCCCCCTTATCAGCTGATCTTATTACTATATTTTTGTTTTTTTCTAATATTTCTAAACCTCGTTCAACGTCTTTTTTCTTTCTACTCGGCTTCACTTTTAGTTTTCGTAGATCCTCTTCCACCACTGATTTAAACACTTCAACAAAGTGATTATTGTTTGGTTTCGGATTGAAAATTGACTTATTTCTTAATGTGGTATGAATAAATTCATCTATACTTTCTTTGGGTGAGATATCTTTTTTGTGTTTTGCATACGTCTTTTTTATGTTTATCTTCCTTATAAACTTTTGAAAATCAATAAAAACTTCAAATTTGTTAAAGTCCTTATCCAAAGCAAATTTCAGTCCTAATTGTAAAACTTTATTCTCATCTTCTGAAAAAATTACATTGCTTAAATTAAAAATTCCTAAATTCACTTTGTTCTTTTCCTTTTTCCTTTTCCCTCCTCTGCATCCTCTGATCCGTCTTCTATTTGATCCTGATCGGATGGGGGAGGCTCTTGAGGATACCAAGGTTTCCATTCTCCTTCCCTCACATCTTGAGGGTATTGACCTCTCCCTCTGCCTCTGGGATTGGGTCCTCCTCGAGGTCTCCGAGGGGGTCCCCCAAAACCCCTCCTCTGAAAATCCCCTCTTTGATCATTTTGGTTAGGATAACCCCCTCTACCTCGTGGGGGGTACTGATTATAATAATAAGGTGTCCAAGAAGCACCACCTCTATGTTCATAACCTCCTCTTTGGTCATAACCACCTCTGTGGTCATAACCTCCTCTCTGGCCATGGCCTCCTCTCTGGTCATAACCATTTGTGTAATAAGAGCCTTTGTTGGTTTGTTGGGTATGATCATAGGTCAGTGGCTCATACCGATTGTATGTGGAGATTCCATATTGTGGAGTGGAGGGTCGTGGGGTACCTCTCCCACCACCATGTTGGACACCCCTAACTGGATCTTTCCGCTGTCCTTCATATTTGATAGGTGTTTTTGGTTGAACGGATACTGCTCCAACTTCCTCCATGGAGTCTCCATGATCATGTTGTTCCTCCACCAATTCTTGCCACCTATATACTTTATTGGATTTATAATCATTGGTATCTCTGATATATTTTTTCATTTTTTTCCTTTGTGTTTCTTTGTCTAATTTTTCAATATATTCTTGCAATTGTTTCATTTTTTCTTTATATTCACCTGTGGTGATAGATGGTCCTAATTTGGCTTTAAGGACATTGATGTTAGCCTCCAATAATTTAAATTTTCTTTCCTTTCTATTCACTAGTATTCCTAATAATTTTTTCTCAGTATGATTGAAAAAGGAGAACCATTCATCCTCCAAATCCTTGTCAAGCAGGCCATCATTGGGGGCAACATCCCACCTAAGTCTCCTGGGGGTGATGTTGTCTTTGATGTATTTGATTAAAGTAAACACATCCCACCATGCTTTGACCTGCTTATCCAAAGCACTTTTAAGATTTTTAAAATCTTGATTGATATCTGAGTTAGTACTAGTTTGTGAAAAAAATTCATCTGCATTTAAATTTCTACTGTTGACAAAAGTAAAAATTTCCATAGCTGCTGGGTGCACACTTGGAGTGAAATATATTAATACAAAAACTAAAACACGCGCTAAAAGAATGTGCAGTGATAAATCTAAAAGATTCTTGTGAAAAATAAATAAATCCGCAGCTGCCGCAACAAAAGGTCCTAACACCTCAACAAAATATAAAAAACAAATATTTGCAGCGCTGGCAGGATATGTGAAAACAGAAAATTAGACCATTAAGGAAGTGACTCATAAACACTTATATGAAATTAGCTTACAATCGTTATTACCACATAATGTATTGATACACCTGGTTATCCAATAGTGTTGCCACTGTTCTCATTAATAAAAATAAATTGTAAACAAATAAGTGAAAAATTAATAAATTGGAAAAGTCAACTGTGTCAATTTTAGAAAACTGAGTGTTTCCACAGCAGAGACCAAATAGTTAATTCCTTTATACAATTCCCCTCTTGTGGCCCCACTCACCAAAAAGAGGGTGAGAAATAATATGCAAGATCACACCAACTTGGATTCAATAAGTTCATCACATAGACTCCATCATATCAGCAGAGGCAGACAGGGGATGAGAAACAACATGCGAGATCACACCAATTTGGATTCAATAAGTTCATCACATAGATTCCATAATATCAGCAGAGGCATTGGTAAACATATGGGAAAAAGAAAAAAACATCATGTGAAGTACCGCTTATGAACATCCAGCATGGCGCTGCTAGCAAAGAGACTCACGAGACTGCGATGTTAAACGAGCGTCAGTGTTGTTCCGGGTACACAGCGTGCGTTCCACGGAAACCGGAAGTAGCGTCACTGGTTCTGGGTTGGCCGGAAATTGCGTCAATGCGTTTCGCCCCTCCTCCAGGGCATCATCAAGGACATCACTTCCGGCCAAAGAAGTGAAAATTTATATGCGCCGAGGTCCCCGCCTCTTTGTAAACTAACCAATTGAAAATAGTACCAGAACCTCTTTAAGGCATAATGGAGCGCCCACGTCCTGATCACATCATTGCCCATCAATTGTCAAGAAGATACAACTTTATTACAACATGACAATGACAGGAATAGAGACGATACAATGGAAGTTCATATTAAACCATAAAATACTATTTAAATCACAGTTCATTGTAAATATTCATTATAAAAATATGATTAAGAATAATTAAAAATAATGACTAATTTGAAAAACATAAATAAAATAGGAAGATTATGATAAACTTTGTATTTGGAAAGACGATATTTTGTTGGTGGACATACACAGAACAACAAAAACTCAAATAAAATATTGAATTAAATTAAAAATAAAAATAAAAGAATTTTTTTTTTTAAATATAAAAATAAATAAATATGAAAATAAATAAATCTAAATATAAAAAATTAATTAAATTAAAAATAAAATAAAAATAAAAATAAATAAAAATAAAAATAAAAATAAAAATAAAAATAAATATGAATGAAAATAGAAAATAAAAAATTGAAGAAAAATAATAAAAAAATGTGTATGTCCAGCAACATCACCAATTGGATAAGAAGCAATTCAAATCCAGTTCAATGTTGAGGCCCTTAGGACTTAAAGTGCCTAACCTATGTATCCACTGAGTTTCATTACGTGAAATTGCTTGTTTTAGGTTGGAACCTCTCCAATGGGCCTCCACCCTATCAATTCCACAAAACTTCAATCCTCTCGGGTCACTATTATGAAATAATTTGAAGTGATTGGACAGACTATGGTGTTTAAACCCTTTTTTTATTCTATTTACATGTTCCCTTAACCTAACACCTCATTTTCTTGTGGTCCTACCCACATAGTGAAGCCCACATGGGCAAGATAGAAGGTAGGTAACATGAGTTGTTCCACAGGTGATACATTTTTTTATTTCATAAGTTTTGCCATGGATGGAAAAATGGGTAGTTTTTCTCACCCTGTGCTTGGAGGTGCGACAAATCACACATCTCCCACAACTAAAAAAAAACCCGTCTGATTCAAAAAAGTAAAGGTTTTCTTAGGAGGATTAACAACATTACAGGTCCTTCTCAAAAAAATAGCATATTGTGATAAAGTTCATTATTTTCTGTAATGTACTGATAAACATTAGACTTTCATATATTTTAGATTCATTACACACAACTGAAGTAGTTCAAGCCTTTTCTTGTTTTAATATTGATGATTTTGGCATACAGCTCATGAAAACCCAAAAATCCTATCTCAAAAAATTAGCATATTTCATCCGACCAATAAAAGAAAAGTGTTTTTAATACAACAAAAGTCAACCTTCAAATAATTATGTTCAGTTATGCACTCAATACTTGGTCGGGAATCCTTTTGCAGAAATGACTGCTTCAATGCGGCGTGGCATGGAGGCAACCAGCCTGTGGCACTGCTGAGGTGTTATGGAGGCCCAGGATGCTTCGATAGCGGCCTTAAGCTCATCCAGAGTGTTGGGTCTTGCGTCTCTCAACTTTCTCTTCCCAATATCCCACTGATTCTCTATGGGGTTCAGGTCAGGAGAGTTGGCAGGCCAATTGAGCACAGTAATACCATGGTCAGTAAACCATTTACCAGTGGTTTTGGCACTGTGAGCAGGTGCCAGGTCGTGCTGAAAAATGAAATCTTCATCTCCATAAAGCTTTTCAGCAGATGGAAGCATGAAGTGCTCCAAAATCTCCTGATAGCTAGCTGCATTGACCCTGCCCTTGATAAAACACAGTGGACCAACACCAGCAGCTGACATGGCACCCCAGACCATCACTGACTGTGGGTACTTGACACTGGACTTCAGGCATTTTGGCATTTCCCTCTCCCCAGTCTTCCTCCAGACTCTGGCACCTTGATTTCCGAATGACATGCAAAATTTGCTTTCATCCGAAAAAAGTACTTTGGACCACTGAGCAACAGTCCAGTGCTGCTTCTCTGTAGCCCAGGTCAGGCGCTTCTGCCGCTGTTTCTGGTTCAAAAGTGGCTTGACCTGGGGAATGCGGCACCTGTAGCCCATTTCCTGCACACGCCTGTTCACGGTGGCTCTGGATGTTTCTACTCCAGACTCAGTCCACTGCTTCCGCAGGTCCTCCAAGGTCTGGATTCGGTCCTTCTCCACAATCTTCTTCAGGGTCCGGTCACCTCTTCTCGTTGTGCAGCGTTTTCTGCCACACTTTTTCCTTCCCACAGACTTCCCACTGAGGTGCCTTGATACAGCACTCTGGGAACAGCCTATTCGTTCAGAAATTTCTTTCTGTGTCTTACCCTCTTGCTTGAGGGTGTCAATGATGGCCTTCTGGACAGCAGTCAGGTCGGCAGTCTTACCCATGATTGCGGTTTTGAGTAATGAACCAGGCTGGGAGTTTTTAAAAGCCTCAGGAATCTTTTGCAGGTGTTTAGAGTTAATTAGTTGATTCAGATGATTAGGTTAATAGCTCGTTTAGAGAACCTTTTCATGATATGCAAATTTTTTGAGATAGGAATTTTGGGTTTTCATGAGCTGTATGCCAAAATCATCAATATTAAAACAAGAAAAGGCTTGAACTACTTCAGTTGTGTGTAATGAATCTAAAATATATGAAAGTCTAATGTTTATCAGTACATTACAGAAAATAATGAACTTTATCACAATATGCTAATTTTTTTTAGAAGGACCTGTATGTGCTAATTTTAGTCTTAACGTTGGAGGTTTAGTATATATAAAATTGGGTGCAACAGGAAGAACATTTGTCAGATCTTTATCTTTGAGTAATAGTGGCCAGTGTTCCCTAATGATTCTTTCAAATTGCTTATGTTGTCTAGTATATCCTGTTAGAAAAGCAGTTCCATAATCTCTTTTCTCACAAACTTTCTTCTGGAAAAGCTGTTTCCTATCCATGTTATGGATGTCTTCTCTGGTTTTATTGAGGGTACTGATATTATATCCTTTTTCTTGAAATCTCTTCACGATTACCTGAGATTGAATATTATAAAAAATAAAAAAATAAAAAATAAAAAAACAAACCCCACCCAGCGTTGTATCATGGCCTAGGCCAACAAGGCCCAGGCCTAGAGCAGCACTTTGCAGGGGGGCAGCACGGAAAGAGTCCCCGCCAGCTTGCGCTACACTGTTAGTGCTTTTAATTTTGACTGTCCTATCAGCCTGAACCACAAACCTTCCTCACTGTGCTGTATGTTTTCTGCTGCACCATTGGCATGGTTATATCTTCTTAGTCCTCTCCATAAAATTATCAGAAATTTGTGCTTAAAGTAGAACTATAGGCAACACTTTTTTTTTTGGATGATGCCTGAACAAAGATGTCTCTGTCCTTCTGGAGAGAATAGCAGGTGAAAGGATTGTCAGGGGGAGTCCTGTGATATCTGTGAGAGGGAATAAATATCTTATGAAAACACATCACTTATGCCGCATACACACGGTCGTAATTTCCGACAACAAATGTTCGATGGGAGCTTTTCGTCGGATATTCCGAGCGTGTGTACACAATTCAACGCACAAAAATCAGACGCATGCTTGGAATCAATTTGACGCATGCTCGGAATCATTGAACTTCATTGTTCTCGGCTCGTCGTAGTGTTGTATGTCACTGCGTTCTTGACCTTCGCAATTTCCGACAAAATTTGTGTGACCGTGTGTATGCAAGAAAAGTTTGAGCCAACATCCGTTGGAAAAAAAAAATCCACGGTTTTGTTGTCGGAATGTCCGATCGTGTGTATGCGGCATAAGAGTGAAATATATATCTGATGTAGGGTTGCCACCTTTTTTTCAAGCCAAACTCGCACACTTTAGCGGCCTGGGACACCTTTGGGTGCCTCAAGGAGAGTAGTAATGCGGTGCGCATAGCGTTACGTAGCAAACAGTGGGTGTGGCCAAATTGCTCTTGCTGATATCATCGCCCCGCCCCCCCCAGTGATGCTGAACCTGCCCCTAGACAGCCGTCCGCAGCTCCCAGATGTGTGTGACTATCTTGGTTACTTGGGGAGCCACAACCCAAGCTAAATAATGTGTCCAGGTTTCAGTTCGCCTGAAACCCGAACACATGATTCAAAACCAGGACTGTCCGGGTGAATCCCGAACAGGTGGCAACCCTAATCTGATGACAGGTCTATTTTAAGGCCCACTTGTTGGTGATGATCTGTTCTCTTGTAGAAATGGCCAGTTTCTATCCCTTCAGGTTCGTGACGTTGAAGCCGAAGTGAAACGCTTCAAGACAGATCTGCACAACTGCGTTGGATTTATTCAAGAACCCAAAAAGCTGAAGGACAGCATCCGGGAGATGTACACTAAATATGTACAGGAGAGCTACGCAGTGAGTCTCTATGTGCTTTTTCATGTCTTCACCTCCATTACAAATCAGAAACAAAAATGGTGTTCATGACACTTGTTAGAGGAAAACTCCACCCAAAATGGACAATGACGTTTTGGGCGTTTGCCGAAGTGATGGACTGACCTCCATATCTCACAGGCTGCAGTAGAGAGATTTTCTTCTCTGCAGTTTGTGTTACCACCCCTCTGCATTATGGGGTATCTTGCAGGGAGTGTGACACCATCATTTACCTTTTGTAAAGGCCAATGTTGATGTGCTTTGAGCTTGTGCCGATGGCATCAGTTTGAGATGCTTGTGAGTTCATTCAGAATCCATTGACAGGTCAATCTCCTTATGACCTGCAGTTGACCGGCTTCTAACCTGTATTGCACATTCTTTAAGCAGGTTTTGAATTTCCATAGACTTGTATGAGTAAGCAAACAAAAGCCCGTTGACACAGTCCATAGTGGTCATGGCTTAGGAGTTCCACTGGGGTTACAGTATCTCTCCAGTCCAGTTACTGAGAGATACACTGTAAGGCCAAAAGTATGTGGACCTCCTCCTAATGATTAAGTTCAGGTGTTTTCAGTGAATGGTAAAGATAATACTACATTATACAAAGACATTTTAGGCAATTGTCCTCCACCCTTGTGGTAACAGTTTGGTAAAGGCCATTTTTTTTCCAGCTCCATAAAGACATGGGTTGGGTGTGGAGGAACTTGAGTGTCCTGCACAGAGCTATGACCTCAACCCTACTGAACATATTTGGAATGAATTGGAAGGGTAATTCAAGCCAGGTCTTCTCATCCAACATCAGTTCCTAAACTCACAAATGAGCACAAATTCCCATAAACACTCCAAAATCTTGTGGAAAGTCTTCCTAGTAAAGAGGGGAGAATGTTCTCGCCACAAAGGAAGAGCAACTCCATGTTAATACTCATGGTTTGGGAATGGAATGTCTAATACTTCTATACAGATGTGATAGTCAGGTGGCCACACACTTTTGGCATATAGTGTAGAAATTTTGGGGAGGCTTTATCCTTTTAGGATGGCAGACATACTTCTGCGGCCAACTGGACTGGTTTACGGCAGTGATTCTCTGTCACGAACCTTTGTTGGAGGCCGAGTTGACGAAGGGGCTTGATCACCTCTGAATGTGCTGACAGAGGTACAAGGCTCAAAGAAGCACGAGTGCCATTAGCTTGGTAGCAGGTGATTGCACAGGTCAGAGAAGTTGTCAAGGTGAACCAGGGTCATACACAGTGAGGTAGCAGTGTGGTCAGGAAGCAGGTTGAGGTTAGTACCAGGGAAGCAGGCAGAACAAGGTCCAGTAGCAGGCTGAGGTCAGTACCAGCGAAGCAAGCAGATAATAATCAGTAGCAAGCCGAAGGCCGGAATCCAAAATCCACAGAGCAAGGTCAGGAATGAGCCGGATCAGCAACAAATGATCAGTCAGAAAAAGCAGGAACACAGATCACGGGAAAGCTGAAGAACATTCAGTGATTAGCACACATCAGGGTTTCCTTTAACTAGGGAACTTGGCACCAATGCGTGTGGACATGCGCGCTGGCGCACACAGATACGCCAACGTGTCAGTGCATTCTGGATGCTAGCCCGAGCTCGTCAATGTGCTGGTACATGTGCATGAGCATTAGCTGCATGGGAATGAGCATTAGCTGTATTAGTTTCCTGATATTCAATCTGGAATAAAGAGGCATTTATCCAGCTTACAAACTTTTCTATGGATTTGAATGACTTCTTTGCCAATGCAGGTGCCCTTCTAGCCTGTTCACAGTGCTGGGTAAAGGTCCTTTAGCATAGGGTGACCAGACATCCCCGGTTTCTCTGGGACAGTCCCCTGATTGAGGACACTGTCCCCGGACCAAGTCTTTCCCCAGTTTTGTCCCCGGATTGGATTTGAACAGGGGCTGGGGCAATTTCAAAGACAGTCAGTGCATAATGAAAGAAAAAACAATTCTGATTTACAACCCCCCCCCCCCTCCGCCGCTCCTACTAGCTTAGGGGGTGTATTTTTTCCCATTATCTGCTGGTCGGATCAGAGGGAATATTTCTTCAGTTTCGGGTGCATGCCCATTTAGCTCCGCTCGCATGTTCTCCTGCCTTGGCTCAAGTCCCGGCCAGCCGCCTGCCCTGGCGGAGGGATCTTCCTCCGCTCCCCACCCAGTAGTATCCGGGGCCCAGAGAGTAAGACTTGACAGGCTGTGAGGCTGGCGGCGGTGGCGACGGGCACAGAGTCGCTGATTGCCGCCATTTGGTCACCTTACTTTAGCACACAAGGCAAAAAGGAACCAGTGCATTCCCTTCCACCCATGATTAGTGAACTATTTTATCAGGATAAGTCACAGGTCCAGCCCTTTTTGCACTCCACTGCACTCCTGCTGAACCACCCAAGGTGGCCACCTCTTCTGCCTACCCTGTATGTCTATTTGGGTGCCAATTCAGTAGATACAATTATGGCTCTATCAAGTTACTTCATCTCTCCCTGAATTGTGTCCACGCAGGCAGAGATCGTGGGTATAGATGCCGACATTCAGCAGAAGCACGCCCACCAGCGGGAGAACCTGGAGCACAGCTTGAGCACATTACAGAAGAAAGACACAGAGATCCATCAAGTGAAAAATGTGCGCCTCATGCAGGTAAAGTTGCCGCCATCGCCATTGTAGATTGTAAATGCTCCTCACACAGGAAGATGTATGGCTACTTTTATTGTCTGCAGGAAAACGTCACACTCATTAAGCAAATGAATGAATTACGTTGGGAGCTAAAAGTTAGTCGTACAAAGGTGCATGACCTGGAGGTGGCTTTCAGGCTGGACCGGAAAAATCGGATGAGCAGCCTTACAGACTCCAAAGGTAAGTTCCCTTTCTTTTATATCATATGACAATAATGGACAAGCATGGCTAGGCCAGAGGTAATGGAGGCAGCTGACATGGTGCAAACCACTTCCTCTGCTTCGGACAGCATCATCCACTGAGCAGTGGGGTGGTGTCCCTCTATCCTTATCAGTACTAAGTAATTGGGAGAAGCTGAGAGGCTGCACTGAGATCTGTGCTTGTAGAGGGTGACCAATATTTGATCCAACATCTCCTATTACAAGGGATTCTATAAAAGTGATAAGTTGAAAAGGGACAATTGCATATCAAGTTCCATCTTAAAACAAACCCATTGATTTTCCCTGAACTGAAGTTCCTCTGTGTTTTCTTTCTGCCGTTGTGGTTGGCAGTCCATGTCCTCTTCTTTCTGTGGCAGCGTTGGGGGTCCTTATACTTTTATTTTGGTGGCGGCGGTAAACAATCCTTTTACTTTCCTTCCTGCAACGATGGTGGATGGTCTTTTTCCTTCTCTTCCTGTGACAGTAGTGGATGACCCTTTTCTTTACTTGCAGCAATGGGTGGTCCATTTTTCTTTCTGTGGTGATTGTGGATGGTCCTTTACTTTTTATTTCTGCAGCATTGGTGGATGGTACTTTTTTCTTTCATTTCTGCAGGTGTGATAAGCAGTCTTTTTTTTTCTTTCCTTCCTGCAGCGGTGGTGCTTGGTCCTCTTCTTTTTCTGCCTGCAGCGGTGGTGCTTTGTCCTCTTTGTTTTCTTCCTGCAGCGGGGTGCACCTTCCTTTTCCTTTCTTCCTGCTGTGGTGGTGCAAGGTCCCTTTCCTTTCAGTCCTTCAGTGGCAGTGAGTGATCCTTTTTTTTTCTCCTGTGGCATTGACGGATAGTCCTTTTCTTTAATTTCTACAGCAGTGGTTATTGGTGGTCATTTTCCTTTCATTCCTGCAGCAGTTGTGCATGGTCCTTTTCCTTTCATTCCTGCAGCGGTTGTGCATGGTCCTTTTCCTTTCATTACTGCAGCGGTGGTGCACGGTCCTTTTTCTTCCACTACTGCAGCAGTTGTGCACGGTCCTTTTCCTTTCATTCCTGCAGCGGTGGTGCATGGTATTTTTCCTTTCATTCCTGCAGCGGTTGTGCATGGTCTTTTCTCTTTAAGTCCTGCAGCGGTTGTGCATGGTCTTTTCTCTTTCATTCCTGCAGCGGTTGTGCATGGTCTTTTCTCTTTCATTCCTTCAGCGGTTGTGCATGGTCCTTTTCTCTTTCATTCCTGCAGCGATGGTGCATGGTCTTTTTCCTTACATTCCTGCATGCGGTGGTGCATGGTCTTTTTCCTTGCATTCCTGCATGCATTGGTGCATGGTCCTTTTCTTTTATTTCCTGCATGCGGTGGTGCATGGTACTTTTCCTTTCTTTCCTGCAGCAGGAGTGGATGATTCTTTTTCTTTCCTCCCTGTGGTAGCAGTGGGTGGTCCTTTTGCTTATTCCTACAGCTGGTGTGTGTGGTCTTTTCCTTTTTATTCTTGTGGCAATGACGTGCAGTTCCTAATGATGCATAGAACAGAACTCATGTTGTGATATGGTTGTTGTGCTCTTCATCGTTCTCCTGTGAGTCCTGTGAGCGGGGGGGGGGGGATAGTCCTTGACTCACTGGGTTTACAGGTATTTGGTTGAATTACACCGGGCATTATTCAACTCAGAGGAAGCAAGAACTGGAGGAAGGTGCACAGTACAGCACTGGTGTGTGAAAATGGTGAGTACTGCTTTGGGACCTATTTTTACTTTAAAGCTGAGCTCCAGGAAAGCTAAAACTCCCGCTTTGGAGAGGGACTGCACCTGCACTGCAATTGTTAAATCGGTATTAAACCCAAAAGCAAACATTTATTATATTATAGTTTACCAATTCTTAGATGTGACGGCTGCATTAGTGTTCTTTTTAGGCTTTCTTTCCTTTATTTTCATCTGGTGATTTAGCCAGTAAGTCTGTTGTTTTTCAAAAGAACAGAGAATCTGAAATGGCTATAGAATTTAATGTACTGTGTTTTCCCACTTAGCGACGTCCGTTGGTGGCCACCATTCTGCAAGGGTTCTACGACTAAACATGGCGGAGGAGACAGCGAGAATTATTGAGATGCAAAAACTAGAGATCAAACGTTTGCGAGATTTAATCCAATCACAGGATCCCTATATATTGCAGCATTGGGGAATATTTAGCTTTAGGGATGAGCTTCGAGTTTGAGTCGCTCCCTGGTCACCCCATAGACACTGCAAGAAATCCCTCCCCATACTACCCCCATCATACCCTCCACACTCCTCTCCTGTACATACTGCCCCCATCATACCCTCCACACTCCTCTCCTGTACATACTACCCCCATCATACCCTCCACACTCCTCTCCTGTACATACTGCCCCCATCATACCCTCCACACTCCTCTCCTGTACATACTGCCCCCATCATACCCTCCACACTCCTCTCCTGTACATACTGCCCCCATCATACCCTCCACACTCCTCTCCTGTACATACTGCCCCCATCATACCCTCCACACTCCTCTCCTGTACATACTGCCCCCATCATACCCTCCATACTCCTCTCCTGTACATACTGCCCCATCTTACCCTCCACACTCCTCTCCTGTACATACTGCCCCCATCATACCCTCCACACTCCTCTCCTGTACATACTGCCCCCATCATACCCTCCACACTCCTCTCCTGTACATACTGCCCCCATCATACCCTCCACACTCCTCTCCTGTACATACTACCCCCATCATACCCTCCACACTCCTCTTCTGTACATACTGCCCCCATCATACCCTCCACACTCCTCTCCTGTACATACTGCCCCCATCATACCCTCCACACTCCTCTCCTGTACATACTGCCCCCATCATACCCTCCACACTCCTCTCCTGTACATACTGCCCCCATCATACCCTCCACACTCCTCTCCTGTACATACTGCCCCCATCATACCCTCCACACTCCTCTCCTGTACATACTGCCCCCATCATACCCTCCACACTCCTCTCCTGTACATACTGCCCCCATCATACCCTCCACACTCCTTTCTGTACATACTGCCCCCATCATACCCTCCACACTCCTTTCTGTACATACTGCCCCCATCATACCCTCCACACTCCTCTCCTGTACATACTGCCCCCTATCATACCCTCCACACTCCTTTCTGTACATACTGCCCCCATCATACCCTCCACACTCCTTTCTGTACATACTGCCCCCATCATACCCTCCACATGCCTTTCCTGTACATACTGCCCCATCATACCCTCCACACTCCTTTCTGTACATACTGCCCCCATCATACACTCCACACTCCTTTCTGTACATACTGCCCCCATCATACCCTCCACATGCCTCTCCTGTACATACTGCCCCATCATACCCTCCACACTCTTCTCCTGTAAATACTGCCCCCATCATACCTAGGGTTGCCACCTTTTCTTTAAGTCAAACCCGAACACTTTAGCGGCGCACAGCAATTTTTTTTATAGTATAAACTATACATATATTTTGCTTTAAAATAAAATTTTTATTCATATGAAGTTTATCACAAGAGTCCCCCTTTACATCAGAGTCCAGAGTTCCTCTTTTACATCTGAACTCGCAGAGTTCCCTTTCACTGTAAGGGGGGACTCTGCAGACTCTGATGTAAGGGAGAACTATGGGGACTCTAACGTAAGGGATGCTCTGGGAACCCTGATTTAGGGGGAACAATGAGAACTCTGATGTACGGAGAGGACTCTGATGTAAGGGGAAACACTGTGGCCTCTGGTGTAAAGGGTGCTCTGAGAACCCTGATTTACCTTAGTGTACTCACTCAGAGGCAGGAGAGAGAAGGGGTGAGACTTCAGTCACAGACAGGGATGGATGGTGAGCTCACTCACCCCTAGGCAGTCAGCACCTCTCATCCAGATGTATCTGAGGCTGCTGGACTTAAAATTTCCGGCCCCCACTTTCCTTTTCTGAGGCACATCGCCAAGGATTGGAGGGTGGGTAGACACAGAGGGGTAGGGGTGTTGGGGGGGGGGGGGGTTGTTAGTGCTGGCTTTGGGCAGTGTGAAAAAGTGTAATAGACACTCTCAGCTTAGACAACTGCAGCCAGAAACTCTGCTGGGAAGCCATAGTTCAGTTTAAATAATGTGTCCGGGTTTTAGGCAGTCTGAAACCCGGACGCATGATTCCAAACCCGAACGGTCCGTGTGAATCCTGGACAGGTGGAAACCCTAGTTGGAGGTAGGAACAGTCATTGTTATTTTCCAGTCATGTTTAAAGTGTATGTTAAGAAATAAAAAAAATATCTCTGCATTACATGTACATGTCCCCAGGTTTTGTCCCATATAAATGCTTCCAGTAAAGAAAAATACCAGGTGATCTGCTCTTAACTTCCTGTTTGGGCGGACAACACTGAAATCCATAGTCAGCCCTCCCCTTGTTCTGTCCTGCTGAACAGCAGATCTTCGCCCATCCATGCCCTTCTCCACCCCTGCCCAGAGGCATAAATTGATTTCCTCTACTTGCCTCTACTCCCAAGAGCCTGCCCCCAGCCCCCCACAATGTATAGGGAAATGGCTTTTAGGGGATGTAGATCTGGGGTGTGTCTAAGGGATGGGCAGGAGGGGTGGCTGCCCCAGGCGCAGTGAAGTAAGAGGACAAAGAATAAACACAAGGTGGTTCACCCATTCTATGGCATGTAGTAACAGTGGAGGGGGGAGGGGGTGCGCAGTTTCAGATCCTTGGCCTGGACGACCCTGTCCCGGTACTGGTGTGTCTGCATCAATAGGAACTGAGCTGCCTTTGCAAGAAATGAACAAGTCTGGTGTCAATGTCTCAGAGAATAATTAAAGTGATTCTAAAGGTTGAAATTTTATTTTTTTACCTTTATGCTTTCTATGCATGAAGGTAAAAAAACCTTCTGTGTGCAGCGCCCCCCAATCCTTATCTAAGCGCCCTCCGATCCAGCGATGTTCACAAGAGCCTCGGCTGTCCCGGGACTCTGCCTCCTCATTGGCTGAGCCAATGGGCTCCCGCTGCTGTCAATCACAGCCAGTGAACCAATGAGGAGAGAGCGGGGTGCCAAGGCAGGGCCGAGCCATGTCTCTATGCGTCTTATGAACGCATAGAGCGGCAGCTCGGGAGCGAGCACGCAGTGGTGCCCCCAGGGCAAGCGGCTTTCTCTGGGGGCACTACTTGAGGGGGAGGAGCGCCGGCGGGGGACCTGAAAAGAAGAGGATCGGGTCAGCTCTGTGCAAAACCATTACACAGAGCAGGTGAGTATAACATGTTTGTTATAAAAAAACAAAAAAAAAACAAAAACAAAGCTTTAATACCACTTTAAAGCTGTTTTTTCACAAAGTTAAAAGAAAATATGAATGTTGGGACCTGCCCTAGAATGGAAGTGGGGTTGCATTTTAGAAATGCTTGGAGATGACCTTTAGGCTACAAACATGCCCATGGACGGTTTAAAAAATGGGCTGTAAAGCCAGTACAGACGCCAGGAAAAAAGCGGCGTTAAAAACGCGATTTTATCTGCGTTTTGCATTGAATTCAATGCGCGTTTTGCCGCGCTGGCTTTCAGCCGCGTTTCTCTCTCTCTATTCAAAATCAATGGTTCCCTATGGCAGTCCATTGATTTGAATAGAAGTCGCACCAGAAGTGGGATCAAGATGGTCCGACTTGCGGTGCGACTTGTGTGCTGAGAATCTTGAAGGGGGAACCCTGCGAAAATTAAAATAAAACATTTTGCGAGAGGTCCCCCCCAAGATGATACCAGACCCTTCGGTCTGGTATGGATCTTAAGGGGAACCCCAACGCCAAAAAAAAAATTATGGGGGGTCCTCCCAAGATCCATGCCAGACCCTTATCCGAGCACGCAGCCCGGCAGGTCAGTAAAGGGGGTGCGAGCGAGCGCTCCCCCCTCCTGGACCATACCAGGCCACATGCCCTCAACATGGGGGGGTGGTGCTCTGGGGCAGGGGGGCCTGCGCCCCCCACCCCAAAAAACCTTGTCCCCATGTTGATGAGGACAAGGGCCCCAGATCCCGGCCCCCTACCCTAGGTGAATGAGTATGGGGTACATGGTACCCCTACCCATTCACCTAACAAAAAGTGTCAAAGATAAACACACTACACAGGACTTTGAAATATTTTATTAAGGCAGCTCCGGCTCTTCTCCATTCTCTAGCGACGTCTTCTCCCTCTGCCGGTCCTTCTCCTCTGTCCGCTGTCTTCTGCTCTTTTGCTGGGTCTTCTTCCACTGTTCTTCCGATGTTGACTCGACGCGACCTCCCGGTCTCCAAACCCCCATGTTGAGGACATGTGGCTTGGTATGGTCCAGGAGGGGTGGGGTGGGGCGCTCACTCACCCCCTCCCCCTTTCCTGACCTGCCTGGCTGCGCGTGCGGATAAGGGTCTGGTATGGATCTTGGGGGGGGGGGACCCCACGCCATTTTTATGGTGTGGGGGTTCGCTTTAGCCCTGCTTAGCAGAAACACAAGATCACCGTGTTCTTCCCTCTCAGAACGGCGACCTGCCTTGTTTACATAGGCAGATGCCCGTTCTGCCTCTCTGGGGAACGATCGGTGGGTCCCGCCGGACCTGCTGATTGCCTCCCCCTCTGGCCAATCAGCGTGCGCCCCCACTCTCTATTGCACGGAATGACGTACAGGTACGTTGTTTCACGCAATAGAGCCAACCTGCCGCAGTATGGCCCCTTTCACACTGGAGCGGTGCGCTGACAGGACTTAAAAAAAAGTCCTGCTAGCCGCATCTTTGGAGCGGTGAGAGAAGCGGTGTGTTTACCACTCCTCCACCGCTCCTTCCCATTGAAATGAATGGGATACAGCGGTAATACCGCCCGCAAACCGCGGCTGTAGCCGCGGTTTGCAGGTGGTATTAACCCTTTTTCGGCCGCTAGCGGGGGTTAAAACCGCACCGCTAGCGGCCGAATACCTCTGCAATCCCGACGGTATAGTGCCGCTAAAAATAGCGGCGCTATACCGCCACCACCCCAGTGTGAAACCAGCCTATATGTACTGTGGCTGGTCGGCAAGTAGTGAAAGCGTAACTTCACTTTGGTGGGGGAAAAAAAAAATGGCAAATAAAGAAAAAAATTATATAATGTATACAATTGTGACACAAGTCATATTGTAATTGAATGTTATTAAAAATTAAATTTCCTTTCAAATCTGCAGCTCTGTCATTTTCTGAAAATGCAATATGGCCACCTGGAGGTGTTCTGTACACAGATGATGTACAGAACGTCCCCCGGAAACATCGTTTTCCTCCTTGTGTGATTGGCTCACTGATTTTCCCAGAAGTCCGCACCAAGATACAAGTCAGATTTCAGATTTCAAGTCAGATTTCTGTTTCAAATATTTTATTAAATTTTATAATTGTAAACAGAATTCCATTAAGTCAGATTGCATCCCCTGCAACAAAAATGTCATTTTTTTTTTCTTTTTCAAATAACAATTTTTATTGATCATAACAGCGGGTAGATAAACAAGACGTTGACACTGTGATACAGAAAATTCAGCAGTGCAGCAGTATAGCCAGTGCATAAAATGTCATTTTTACTTTGGGAAAACGTAGTTTAAGAAAAAAGATACTTCCAATAGGAAATCACGTCTAAAGGAATGCAGGTCCAGCAGTTTTCCTAATTAGTGCCCTGCAGGTGCACAGCTGATAGAAAATTATTAAACCACGCCCACCAGACTCACTTTTCCACATGGACACAGACAAACACACAGGGATTTCATCAGAATATCAAAAGGTAGGAAGCTGCAACAAAGTTTGTTATAATCCTTGCAATGTACATAGATCACCCCCGGGGGGGGGGGGGGGGAATGTTTTTCCACAAAAGTGGAGTTACGCTTTAAATGTTCCATTGAAAAAAAGTTTTCTTATCTGTTCAATAAATGCAGAAATACCTTGTGATCCTGCCAGAAATCCAGTGAGATTATCTATTTCTGTGATCTCTGCCTGTGCTGCTTGTCAAGCAGTGTTATTGGCTCTTCCCGTTTCACTTTTGTGGACTAAAAAACACCTTCCCCACTGTATGTAACAGAAATGAGAAGAAGGGGAGGTGTTTGTAGTTCAAATCAGGGAAACGGCCTACGGGGAAAAGTCTGCTCCTTAATAGGTGTTGGACAGTGAGCGTTGTCACTCTAGGATAGGGAGTGTGTTACTGGCAGGATCACCAGTTCATAATAAAAGGAAAAACAGCCTAAAAAAAATATGATTGCAGCCACCAGATGTAAACAGTGGTAATCGTATATATATATATATATATATATATATATATATATATAATTGTTCTAGTTGTAGATGCATTGACCCCACCCCCTGTCCAAGTGGAGACCCCCGCTCTTGTGAGGCTGATCAATGTGCAGAACGCGGATGGATCCTGGAATCTGACCCCCCAAGTCTCTGCTGTCCTGGAAATATCTGAGGCAGACATAAAGACCGGGAACCCCGACCAGGTATTTGTGTTACTGACCATATCTGCAATGTTTTATATTTTCCTTAAAAAAAAAAAAAAAATGTAATTATATTTTTTTAATTTATGACCATAATAAATAAAGGAAAAAAGAAAGAAAGAAAAATATAAATGTCCTTTTAATAAATTCAAAGTTCCATGTAAATAAAAGTGAGGTCTGATGTCTTGAATGTGCCTTTAGGCTCCGTTCACACCTAATGCAGATGCGACTACCAGCAGGGGTCCGGTGCGTCCCTGTTCACCGTTTCAGGTCCGATTTCAGCCCAAATTTTTTGCCTGAATTCAGACCTAAAACGGACCAAAAGACGCACAGGGCTCCTGTTCAAATTCGCACCGGAGATATGTGAACCGGCTCCATAGAGCAGCGTTTCTCAACTCCGGTCCTCAAGGCGCCCCAACAGGTCATGTTTTCAGGCTTTCCCTCAGATGAAACAGCTGTGGTAATTACTAAGGCAGTGAAACTGATCAAATCACCTGTGCAAAATAATGGAGAGCCTGAAAACATGACCTGTTGGGGCACCTTGAGGACTGGAGTTGAGAAACCCTGCCATAGAGAGCCATACACATTCTCCTGCTATTGCGTATTGGATGTGGTGATTCCCGCATCCAATTCGCAATAGTGTGAACCCGGAATAAAACCATTTAGAATCCAGCTCATGAAAATTGCCAATTGAAATCCATTATCTGCCCAGTTAAACTTCCTGTTTAACCACATCCTGTCCAGCGACTTACCTGTAAGTCGCTAGATGTTCAGTGGTTATACCTGGAATGATGCCTGGTATTGTTTTCTTTTACAGCCAGCTGTCATCTCTCTTGTAATAGCAATTAGAGCGGCTAACTAGCCACTTGAATGCAATTACAAGCAGCGGGAGGGGATGACCCCCACTTCCCGCCGCCTTCCGCAGCTTACTTGGGCTCTTCCTTCCCACAGGGAGACCCGTGCGACAAGTCGATGCATCCGCCGGCTGGCTGGACAGCCAAGCAAAGCCGGGAGCAGCTTTGATCAGCTGTTCATGACCCGGAAGCGATGACATGACTTCCGGTTTATTTAGAAACGATCGGCTTAATTTTTTAAAGAGTCGATCTTGGTGTTTTGAATGCTTTTAAGTGCAGGGGAGGGATTTGGAGATCTTATAGATCTCTCCATAAAGAGTACCTGTCACATGCCTATTGCTGTCACAAGGATGTTTACATTCCTTATGACGGCAATACAAGTGATTACATATTTTTTTAAAGCAACCGTGTCAAAGATAAATGAATTCATAATAAAAAAAAAATCTTTAAAGTGCCACCATCCTTCTGTGCTTATGCGCAAAGGCGAATGCGCACATTGGTCCCGCACGTATACAAACAGCGATCGTCCCACATATGTGAGGTATCACCGCGAACGTCAGATTATGGGCAGTAATTCTAGCACCAGATCTCCTCTGTAAATCTAAATTGATAACCTGTAAAGGCTTTTAACCACTTAGAGACCGGAAGATTTCCCCCTTAAAGTGGTTGTAAACCCACTTCTTAGACTTCTACCTATAGGTAAGCCTAGAAAAAGGCCTACCTATAGGTAGTGGAAATATCTCTTAAACGTGCGCCGTTTAGGAGATATTTCACTTGTAGTCCGCCGAAAATTCCAACGGCGCATGTGCGGGGAAGAAACAAAACGAAGTGTCGTTTTTTCCCCAGCCTGTGCCGTTAATAGGCAAGTGGTTAAAGTGTCACCTATGGATAGTAAAATTTACGCAGTTTGTCGCCGTTGCACAGGCATGCACAATTTTAAAGCGTGACATAGGTATCTATTTACTTGGCGTAACATCATCTTTTATATTTTACAAAAATATTGGGTTATCTATTGTGTTGTGCTTTTTTTTTTTTTTTGCATTAAAAATAAATTAAAAAAAGTGTATTTTTTTCCTAAAAAAATACATTTGAAAAAACACTGCGCAAATACCGTGTGACATAAAACATTTGAAAACCCACCAATTTATACTTGAGGGCCTCTGCTTTAAAAAAATATATGTAATGTTTGGAGGTTCTAAATAATTTTCTAGCAAAAAAAACGGAAAATTGAATACTCACCTTTCCGTAATTTTCCTTTCCTGGTGCCGACCCATGGCAGCATACTAATGGTGCCTCCATGGCAGCATACTAATGGTTGATGGCTCTGCCCCCGATCAACCCCCAGGACCATGTAACTCTATAAAAGAAAGGGCTACTCCCCCCCTCAGGCATTCTTTGTAACTAGACTTCAGAACCTTAAGGATTATAGTAGGGAGGGTGTATGCTGCCATGGGTCGGCACCAGGAAAGGAAAATTACGGAAAGGTGAGTATTAAATTTTCCTGGTGCCTCCATGGCAGCATACTAATGGTAATTAACTCGCTCACAGGGAGGGTACTGCAATAATAATTTTTTAATGATTTACGAAACTGATAGTTCTAAAGTCCTTTTCCCAAAATCTCAGGAGATAAGGACCTCAGGATCCAAGCTATAGTGCGACATAATGGTGTTGAAGGATGACCAACTAGCTGCTCTACAAATTGTCTCCGGGGAGACCCTAGCCAGAGCCGCCCAGGATGAGGCGATTCCTCTTGTTGAGTGTGCATTCACCGCATTTGGTACTGGTAGACCACTAGCCCGGTATGCCCTTTTGATTAATCTCACGATCCAGCTGGCTAATGTTGTCTTAGAGGCCGCCAATCCTCTTCTGGTGCCTTTGGGGATAACAAAGAGTCGTTGATCCCTTCTGAACTGCTGTGTCAGCTCCAAATAGAGATCTGGCTACGTCTAGTTCATGCAGTTTTGAGGAGGATGGGTCCTCTCCGAAGGCTGGAAGTACCCACTCCTGGTTGGAATGGTAGACCGAAGGCACTTTAGGGACAAACTTATGAATAGGCTGCAGGACTACCCTGTCCGGAAAAAAGGTGACGTAGGGCTCCTCTGCCCCTAGGGCTTGAATCTCTGACACTCTTCGACCTGAGGTGACGGCGATCAGGAAGGCCGTTTTGTCGGTGATGTCTTCCAGGGAGCACTCTTCTGTGGGTGCAAAGGGAGAGTTTGCTAGGACGTTAAGAACTACCGTCAGGTCCAATTTGGGGTATAGCGTCTTCCTGGGAGGACGTAATCTTAACACTGCCTTCAAGAAACGCTCCACCAGGGGGTTTAGTGCCCAGCGTGTGTCTGTAAAGGCTGACAGTGCTGAAATTTGAACTTTTAGCATGCTGAGACCGAAGCCTAGGTCCAGACCATTTTGTAGGAAGAGTAGGATATCCTGGACTCCAGGATTCAGAGGGTTGAAATGGTTTGTTTCGGCCAGTGTAGAGAATTTTTCCCATATTCTGCAGTAGGTGGCGTTAGTGGATGCATTTCTTGCTTGTAACAACGTTTGTACAACGTCCCGAGAGCACCCTAACTCGCCCATTACTCCTCCGCTCAACTTCCAGACCCTCAAGTCTAGGATCTCTGGATGCGGGTGTAGGAAGTCGCCTTGAGATAGCAGCTTGCTCGTGAGTGGGAGGGGTAATGGGCTGCCCAGGGCCATCTCTACTAAGAGCGGGAACCATGGTCTTCTTGGCCAGTAAGGGACAACCGTCAGGATAGTGACCTTCTCTAGAGTCAGACGCTGGAGAAACCTCAGTATTAGGGGTATCGGAGGGAAAGCGTAACCTATTTGGAAATCCCATGGTTGGACTAGGGCATCCACCCCTGCCGACATCGGAGATGGAGACCTCGTGAAGAAGAGAGGCGTTTTTGCGTTGTGCGGGGACGCAAAGAGATCTATCTGGGGAGTCCCCCACTGTTGGCATATCCAGCTGAAAACCTGCGGATCTAGTGACCAATCGTTGTTGGATGTAAAGGACCTCGAGAGGTGATCTGCTAGTTGATTCTCGAGGGCTGGAATGTAGGTAGCCCGAAGATCTAACAAATTCTCCTCGGCCCATGCAATGATTGGGGCCACTTAGCTGGCTAGTGAACTGCTGTGTGTTCCTCCCTGGTTTTGGACATAGGCTACTGCCGCTCTGTTGTCCATTTGAAGCAGTACAGATTTTCCCTTGAGGAGAGGAGCCAGATGTAGGATTGCCATCCATGCTGCCCTTAGTTCCAGGATGTTGGATACCATCCCTTCTGCATTGAAACGCCATTTCCCTTGCACTAGCTGATCTTGGAGGTGTGCCCCCCAACCCAGTTGGCTTGCGTCTGATGTGATAACGGTCCATGAGATCGGGCCGAGAGGACAAGCAGCTAGCAGGTTTGGAGGCCTTGTCCACCACCAGAGGCTGGACTTCATTGTATGAGTGATAGCTCTCATCTGACCGAGATGCTTCTTCCTCCACTGTTTCAGAAACCCTTGCTGAAAACCTTGCAAATGACTTCTGGCCCATTTTACCATTGGTATGCAAGCCCAGAGGGATCCTATGAGGCTCAGGCAGTCTGACGCTGGCATAGCACGGCTCCCCAGTGTATGCTTCACCTTTTGCAGTAATGCAGGGATTTTGGCTGGCGGAAGTGACACTGACTTCTTCGGAGTATCGAATAAGGCTCCTAGATACGTCATTTTTTGTGTAGGCATGAATTGACTTTTTGAGTGGTTGATAAGCCATCCGAATTGTGCCATGGTGCTCAGGACCACCTGAAGGTGTGTCTGTAGAACTTCTCTGTGCTGAGACAATATCAGGATATCGTCCAAGTAGTGTAGGACTCGTATTCCCTTCTCCCGAAGGGGAGCTAAGATGGCTACCAGAACTTTGGTGAAGGTTCTGGGTGCTGATGAGATTCCAAAGGGGAGGCACTGAAACTGAAAGTGTAGGTCGCCTATCCTGTGTAGCGGGGTCTTCAAAGTTAGTGGGATACACCTGGGGGTAGAGAGACCCAGGTGTGTAATTATGTCAGGGATTAGACCCCTTTTTCTTATTCGTGGAGGATTGGGTGGTGTAATATTCTCTTTGACCAGTGGGTGTCAGTGTACCTACTGGCTCGAGGTAGAATCACTATCACAGTGTTACCCTTCTTTGGTTCCTTCCTGGAGATGGTACGGCTGGGGCGGGGAACCCGCCGTGGTGTCGATGGGAGGATATAAAAGGGGGAGACGCCCGCGCCACGTGGTCGTCGTCGGTCGGTTGTTCTTTTGGGAGGGGATCACCTCTTCACGCACCCAGGCACCTTAGGCCTGGGTGCGGGCGGTTCAAGGTTCCGGCCTAGGCGCCCTAGGCCTGGCCGGGATGAAGATGGAGTCCATCCCGGGCACCTTCAGCCTGGGGTGAGGTACTATTATGGAGGCCTGGGACCCGGTGACTCCGACTGGGTCCCGCGAGGGTGAAGTTGCTCCAGGGCGCCCCTTGCGAGGGGACCCACATCTGAGGTGAGGAGGCTGGGGGGGGTCACCCGTCCGAAGACCCGGTGTAGCGTCAACCCGGTGACGGATGGGCCTTCAGTAACTCCCTTGGAGGACATCTTCCCCTGATATGGGCTACAGCGCAGCGGAGGAGCTTTCATCAAGACTCCTGCAACCCCTGGTCATAGCACAGGGAGTGTAGGGACTAGGAACCTGTACAGTGCCTCGACCTGCTTCCCCATCGTATCATGCCGTTGCATTTGACTGTATGTGGAGATACGCAATAAACCTGAGTTTGGACTTTGATGGGTGTATGGACTCTGTTGATGGGAACAAAGGGAGATTCCGGCACGGAAGGACTGACCCTCATAACCAGCACACATTTGGCCCGAGGAAAAGATTGATACTGGCCTTCACCTCACCCAAATCACCAGGGGGAGGACATGGGCCGTAGCGCACCTCACTCTGTCGCTCAACATACCCCTAGCTAAAGAGGTCGGGGTGAGGCCGCTACACCTGAATCGTAGAAAATGTTGGAAGTTGTAGTGGATGGGGATGTGAAGGTATGCGTCTTGGAGGTCTATAGACACTATCCAGTCTTCTGGTTGTACCGAAAGGATTACTGTGTTCAGAGACTCCATCTTGAAATGCTCCACATGAATGTACCTGTTTAACCTTTTCAGGTCTAATACCGGTCTCCAGCCCCCCGATTTTTTGGGAACTAAGAAGACTGGGGAATAAAACCCTAAGTGCTTCTCTGACTCTGGTACTGGTAGAATTGCCTGTTGAGAGAGAAGTATTTGTACGTATTGAATGAGGGCTTCCCTCTTCTCTCTGTCGGCTGGTATCCTGGTTGGTTGGTTGGAAGGAGAAGGATGGAGGGCGGGATCTGAATTTCCAGAAATGCCCCTGAAGGACTGTGGATACCGCTCACTGGTCTGTACAGTTTTCCACCCAAACCCGGGCGAAGGACCTGAGCCTTGCTCCCACTGGCCCGGTTTGGGTGGGGGAGGAGTCAAAAGGACTTCTGGTTTTCTATCGCCAGTGTAGGGGCCTTCGGTTTACCTAGTTGAAGGAAAGAGGCCTGTGAGCCCTTTCAGCCCCTTCTGTATTCTTTCCCCGGACGATATGTCCTGGAATCTCTTGTCCTTTGTTGAAAGGTTGCCCGTGGAGTAAACTTTCTCCTTCTGCTTCTATCTTGGGGGATAAGGCCGCTTTTTCCGCCTGTGACTCTGGATATTGCCGTATCCATCTTATCTCCAAACAGGGACTTTCCGTCATACGGGATGCGGCACCATGTTTGCTTTGACGAAGGATCTGCCGACCATGGCTTTAGCCATAACGCTCTTCTAGCTGTGATAGAGTAAAGCATCGCCCTGGAGGAACATCTTAGAACGTCGATGGCTGCTTCTGCCATAAAATCAGAGGTTAGCTTTAGTTCATCTAGAGCCTTAATGATTTCATCCGTATCTAGACCACGTCTGAGGGCCGTTTCGATATTATCCGTCCATACTCTGGTTGCTCTGGAGATGGAGGATCTGGCCACTGCTGGTCTGCAGGCTCCCCCTGATGCTTGGTATACCTTTTTCAGATCTGCATCTATTCTGCGGTCTAGGGCGTCTCTAAAGGGGACTGCGTCTTCTAGGGGCAGCGTTGTATTTCTAGCCAGCCTCATGACGGATGCATCTACCGACGGGACGGCATCAAAAAGCTGAGCATCCACTTCAGTAAGTGGGTAGAGTTTGGAAAAATGATTGAAGGCGATTGGTCGTTTATCTACCTTCTTCCACTCTTCCATTACCACTCCTTTGATCTCCTCTATTAGGGGGAAGGCTGCTCTCTTCCTAGTCAAATGAGGGAAATATTTGCCTGCTTTAGGTGGAGGCTCAGGATCTTCCTTCCACTGAATTGCGTCTTTAACCGCTGTGACAGCAGGAAGGTAAAGTCACCTGGTTGCATCCAGGGGGGTAGATATATTTCGCCCAGATTCAGGCTTTACGCCGACTTATACAACTAGGTGGAGAGTTGTATAAGCCCAGCTGAGGCTAGTGGGCTCATGGATGACTCATACCTCTAGGGAGAGTGTGGGGCGTCGTGCAGACAGGGAGTTGATGAGACCAGCTGAAGCTTGTCAGCTCATTTAGGCCTCTATAAGAACTCCCAGCTTCATTAGATGTTAGCTCATGCCTGGACCCAGACCTGTGTGGACTGTCTAGGGAGAGTGAACCCCTGTGCGGTGAGACAAAGCCTGTGTGGCTATTTGCTTGGACATTTAAAACCAGGGACTTAGGGACTAGGACAGCACTAGGCTGATCCCAGTTGTTAGTTAGGAAACCTGTATGTTTAGTCAGAGGTCAAGTTGACCAGGATTTATTTTGTTTATGTTTCTTTTGCTTTGCTGTGTTTTGTCACTGTAAATAGAAAATAAACCGCACCTTTTTGATTTTGAAAACCACAACCTCCGTTTGCTGGGCCTGTTTTTGTGTGGGGAGCCCATCTCGGGGGTCACACACACCCGCTGCCGAGCTAACCCCCTCACAGTTGGTGGAGAACCAGTGGCAGTTTTTTTTTAAGCCAGCATGGAGGAGATACTGAAGCAGCTGGCTCTAGCAAATGCCAATCAACAGCAGACAAATGCAGGTTTGCAAAAGAGCCTTGCAGCTCATCAACAGAGCCTTGCAGCTCAACAACAGAACTTCGCAGCCCAGCAGCAAGCTCATCAACAGAGCCTTGCAGCCCAGCAGCAGACAAACGCAACTTTGCAACAGAGTCTGGAGGCTCAGCAACAAGCCCAGCAGCAATCTGAGGCCCGCTTCATAGACCTGTTGCAGAAGCAAGAGCAGAGACTACAACAACAGATGGAAGCAGTAATGCAGCAACGTCCGCAGACCAGTGAGGAAAGCCGTCCCACTAATACCGCGTCCTTTGGGGTGAGTCGTTTATTGACAAAAATGACTGGAGAGGATGATCCAGAGGTATTTTTGACCACATTTGAAAGGACCGCTGAAAGAGAAAAGTGGCCTGAGGAGCAGTGGGCTGGACTGGTGGCTCCTCTGTTAACTGGTGAATCGCAGAAAGCTTACTATGACCTAGAGCCTAACCAAGCAAAAGACTATGTGATGCTAAAAGCTGAAATATTGGCAAGGCTGGGTGTCACCCAGGCTGTCCGGGCTCAGCGTGTGCATAACTGGACTTTCCAGCTTGGAAAACCCCCCAGGTCTCAAATGTATGATCTCATTCACCTGAGCAGAAAGTGGCTACAGCCAGAGACTTTGTCCGCACCAAAGATTGTGGAACGTGTTGTAATGGATCGGTTTTTGAGAGCTCTTCCTACTGCCGTCCAAAAGTGGGTAAGCCATGGAGACCCAGAGACGGCCGATGGTCTTGTGGATCGTGTGGAGAAATACTTGGCTACAGAGAACCTGACGGCCTCTTCCAGAGACACTCGGACTTTCCACCCTAAGACCAGACCATCCCCAGGGGCGGATAAGAGGATTCCAAGGGGTGAGGGTGGAGAGAGTGAGAGGGTGGGAGCTCTACCCCAAGTTTGGCGAGAACAGCCTGGGAAATCAGCGGCTCAAGAGGCCGCAAGAAGGATCGTTTGCTACCGCTGCCGGCAAGCGGGACATATTGCAGCCAATTGCCCGGTTGTGGAGGAACCCATGCAGTGTGACTTTCTGACGGGCAGACGTCAGTCGCTGTGTGCGACAGTCGCATGCACTGCCATTCGAGGAACTGAGAAACATTTATGCAAAATGTGTGTTAATGGTAGAAATGTTGTGGTATTGCTGGATTCAGGTAGCCTTGTGACCCTGATAAAGGCTGAGTTAGTTAAAACAGAGGTCTCTGGGAATAGCAAGGTAGCTGTTATTTGTGTGCATGGGGACACCCGAGAGTATCCAGTGACTACAGTGTGTTTTGAGACCCCCAAAGGTACCCTCTCTCATCCAGTGGGCTTAGTATCTCAGTTACCGCATGACGCCATTGTGGGAAGGGATTTTCCGAAGTTCTGGGAACTGTGGGATGATCCTGAGCCCCCCACTGGTGCCCCTATGTACCAGGAATGTGATAGCCAGAACTCCCCTGAGAGTGGTGAGGACTCTCCGGAATTTCCCTTATCAGTATTGGCAGGGGAGACTCAAGAAACTGGAGAGGAGCCCACCTCCTCAGACGAAAACCTACCGTCTGTGGAGTTTTCTGATCTTGAGGTTCACAGGGAAAACTTTGCCACAGAACAGTTGAAAGACCCCGCCCTAATAAAGGCACGGGAAAACGTAGTGAAAATAGATGGCGAGTTAGTGAACCCAGATAATACCTGCACTTACCCATACTTCAGCGTAGAGAAGGACCTACTGTATCGGGTGGCAAAAAGGGCAGAAGAAACCGTTGAGCAGCTTGTGGTGCCCAAACCTTACAGGAAGTTGGTGTTGGAGTTGGCCCATGGGCACATTCTTGGAGGTCATCTGGGGACAGAGAAAACCCGAGAGAGGGTATTACAGAGATTCTATTGGCCGGGGGTGATGAAGGACATAGAAAATTATTGTTCCTCCTGCCCTGTGTGTCAGAGGTCGGCCCCGATGCCACATTTCCGTAGCCCGCTGGTCCCTCTACCCATCATTGAGGTCCCGTTTGAGAGGATCGCCATGGATTTGGTAGGTCCTATAATCAAGTCCGCTAGGGGGCACCAGTACATATTAGTTATAATGGACTATGCCACCCGTTATCCAGAAGCGATCCCTCTCCGAAATACCTCGGCCAAAACCATAGCCAAAGAGCTATCTCTTGTGTTTAGCCGGGTGGGTATTTGTAAAGAACTGCTTACGGACCAAGGTACACCCTTTATGTCCCGGGTTATGAAGGAGCTGTGTAAATTGTTCAAAGTGACGCAATTACGTACATCTGTGTATCACCCCCAAACCGATGGGCTGGTTGAAAGATTCAACAAAACCCTAAAACAAATGTTGAAGAAAGTGGTGGATAGAGATGGAAAGGATTGGGACTGTCTACTTCCTTATCTGATGTTTGCTATTAGGGAGGTGCCCCAATCCTCTACGGGATTCTCCCCCTTTGAGTTACTGTATGGGAGACACCCAAGAGGGCTGTTGGATATTGCCAAGGAAACTTGGGAAAGTGAGAGTTCTCCCCACAGGAGTGTGATTGAGCATGTCGCCCTGATGCAAGACCGAATTGCACAGGTAATGCCCATCGTGAAGGAACATTTGGCCCAAGCGCAGTTAGCACAGCAGAGAGTGTACAACCGTGGAGCCAAGACCCGTACCTTTTCCCCGGGGGATAGGATACTGGTACTTGTCCCTACGGTTGAAAGTAAATTCCTTGCCAAATGGCAAGGCCCCTACGAGATAATGGAAAAAGTGAGCGAAGTGAATTACAAGGTCAGACAACCAGGAAGGCGAAAGCCCGAACAGATCTATCACGTTAATCTGTTGAAAGCCTGGAGGGATAGAGAGTCCCTAGTCGCAGACACTTGGTCACCAGCTCAAACTGGTTGCGTGATTCCTGAGGTTGGAATAGCAGCCACCTTGTCACAACCCCAACAACAGGAGGTTAAGGAGTTTGTGCTTCGCAACAAGGAGGTATTCTCTGAGCTGCCGGGACAAACATCTGGGGTAGAGCATGACATCATTACCCCGCCCGGTGAAAGGGTGAAGTTAAAACCCTATCGGATCCCAGAGGCCCGACGGGAGGCAATACGGGAGGAAGTACAGAAAATGCTGAACTTAGGGGTGATAGAGGAGTCCCAAAGTGATTGGTCTAGTCCCATTGTGTTGGTGCCTAAACCGGATGGGAGCTGGCGATTTTGTAACGATTTTCGTCAGTTGAACAAAGTTACAAAATTTGACACCTACCCCATGCCACGTATAGATGAGTTGATCGACCGGCTGGGAACAGCCCGATACATGACGACTCTTGACCTCACAAAAGGGTATTGGCAAATCCCCCTGGCCAAGTCGGCCAAAGAGAAAACCGCATTTGTAACCCCAGACGGGGCGTTCCAATATAAAAGAATGCCGTTCGGGTTACAGAATGCGCCGGCCACATTCCAGCGGAAAATGGACCAGATGCTGAGGCCCCATCGGAAGTATGCTGCGGCTTACCTGGATGACATAATTGTCCATAGCACAGATTGGGCCTCACATCTGCCAAAAGTGCAAGCAGTCCTGGACTCTGTTCGGGAAGCGGGGTTTATGGCTAACCCCAAGAAGTGTACCATTGGGCAGGAGGAGGCCAAATATCTTGGGTACACCATTGGGAGGGGAGTAATAAAACCCCAACTCAACAAAGTCGAGGCCATCCAGAGTTGGCCACGTCCCAACAGCAAGAAGCAGGTACGAGCCTTTCTGGGAATCGCTGGGTATTATCGGCGATTCATTCCCCACTTTGCTTCTAAGGCTGTGCCCCTAACCAACCTGACGAAGGGGAAAGGGTCGGTCATGATTAAATGGACCCCCGAGGCTGAGGCAGCATTCCAATTCTTGAAACAAGCCTTATGTAGCCAGCCAGTGTTGTACTCACCCGACTTCTCTAAAGACTTTGTCGTACAAAGTGATGCGTCAGATGTGGGGTTAGGAGCAGTATTGTCCCAGGTCTGGAACGGGGAAGAGCACCCAGTCATTTACCTCAGCAGGAAGTTGAAGTCCCATGAGGTAAATTACGCCACCGTTGAAAAGGAGTGTTTAGCGGTGAAGTGGGCTCTAGATTCCCTTCGGTACTACCTGCTAGGTAGGCACTTTGACATGGTTACGGATCACGCTCCATTAAAGTGGATGGCTCAAAACAAGGAAACAAATAGAAGAGTGAATAGGTGGTTCCTGGCCCTCCAGGAATTCAACTTCACAGTAAAGCATCGCCCTGGCGTTCAAATGGGGAATGTGGATGCTTTGTCTCGAGTACATGAATGCCTGATTGCTGGTGTTCCAACCCCGAGGTTAAAACAAGAGGGGGGGGGGTATGTGACAGCAGGAAGGTAAAGTCACCTGGTTGCATCCAGGGGGGTAGATATATTTCGCCCAGATTCAGGCTTTACGCCGACTTATACAACTAGGTGGAGAGTTGTATAAGCCCAGCTGAGGCTAGTGGGCTCATGGATGACTCATACCTCTAGGGAGAGTGTGGGGCGTCGTGCAGACAGGGAGTTGATGAGACCAGCTGAAGCTTGTCAGCTCATTTAGGCCTCTATAAGAACTCCCAGCTTCATTAGATGTTAGCTCATGCCTGGACCCAGACCTGTGTGGACTGTCTAGGGAGAGTGAACCCCTGTGCGGTGAGACAAAGCCTGTGTGGCTATTTGCTTGGACATTTAAAACCAGGGACTTAGGGACTAGGACAGCACTAGGCTGATCCCAGTTGTTAGTTAGGAAACCTGTATGTTTAGTCAGAGGTCAAGTTGACCAGGATTTATTTTGTTTATGTTTCTTTTGCTTTGCTGTGTTTTGTCACTGTAAATAGAAAATAAACCGCACCTTTTTGATTTTGAAAACCACAACCTCCGTTTGCTGGGCCTGTTTTTGTGTGGGGAGCCCATCTCGGGGGTCACACACACCCGCTGCCGAGCTAACCCCCTCACACCGCGCTGATAAAGGGTTCCACTAACCCAAAGTCAAAAGTTGATGCGCTCTCTTCCGTTGTATTTGCCTCATCTTCCAAATTGACTTCTGAGTCAGGCTGGAGACTAGCTGTCTCTATCACGCTTTGCTCCACAAGTGGAGTAGATTGATCCTGGGATGAGGCCAACTCTCGAATGGTGTCCTTGACCAAACCTTTAATTGAGCTTATGGACCCTTGCTTGTCTGCCGTAGCTTCCAAAAAACACTGGCCACATGCTAGTTTGTCTGGTAAGGCTTGTTTGCCGCATACCCAGCAATCCTTTCTCCCTGGCTGCAAAGGCTCGCGCTGGGAATCGTGCCTGCTTGAGGAGTGGCGGGGTGACCTTCGGTCACTACGGGAAGCATGGGCTGAGGATGAGTGACCCGAGCTTCAATGTCCCCTCGAACGTCTATCGTGAGAATCTTGATGAGAAGAAGTGCGGGTTGACTCACGGTGCGGGCTATGAAGAAACAGAACAATAGGTGTTTCTATATACCCTCTAAGAAAATAGTGCTCTTTGAATGCAAAACTTACCTAAACGTTGCAGCCCTTACCTAGTGGTATGTTGAGGATCTTTTTGATGCGGCAATACGGGGGCAGCTGGGTAATTTAATTTGAGAATTTTTAACCAGTCGGTAAAATTTAAGTGTTTATGCATACATATATATATATATATATATATATATATCAAAATAATAATATTTCACTGCAAGCATAATAAAAAATAGGCAACCACTGGTAAGTAGTACTTAATCATTACCTAGGCTGGGATTCATCTGGGAAGGCAGGGAGGATAAACTCATGTAGAGGTGTTTTCCCTCTGACAGTCTGCCTCTGACTGTGATAGCAGGCTGTTTAAATACGAAAATCCCGCCTGGGTGTACCAAGATGGCCGCCGTACGACTTCGTTCGGCTACCGCGCATGCGCGATTGCGTCATGCCGCGACTCCGCCTCCCGAGATGACGAGGCTGAGCTCTGTGGCGCGCGCGAAGCGCCCGAACAAGCTGGGAAAGCAGGGAGCCAGCATCCAGCAGCAGGCAGCGTGCTATTTAAGGTTAGGCAAATAAGACTGCACGGGTAAACCATTAGTATGTGACCCGGAGCGCTGATATTGTTAGCAGATGCCGATAAGGAGAAAGTAAATGCTCCTGTATATATGTGCCCTAAAAAGATCCACAGAAAAAATGGGCTCCCACACTTATCTGGCGCATTTAGCAGCCCAAGATATGGGACTCCATACTGCAGGAGAGCATGAACCTGCAACGGTAACACCATGAGACGGTGAGGTAAGGCTGATTTGTGATCCTGTAGGGATGAGGACAGGAAAAAGAATGCCTGGGGGGGGAGTAGTTCTTTCTTTTATAGAGTTACGTGGTCCTGGGGGTTGATCGGGGGCGGGGCCATCAACCATTAGTATGCTGCCATGGAGGCACCATTAGTATGCTGCCATGGAGGCACCAGGAAATACTGATTGCTACATGTAAACAAAAAATGCCAGAAAATGTGAGCCCATAGGTCAGCTTTAGTCTAGTAATATTATCGGTCTGGTCTTAGTTTAAAAAAAATATAAATGTTGCTCCTGCGCTTCTCTCAATGTAGGTCTGTGATCTCAGCTTTGTCCACAGACTCAAGGGGGAAAAAAATACTTCTATTACAATGATGCATGTATACACCTATTTGCAGCTGGTGTTTGTTTGACTTTGTGGCCTCCAAGCTGGTCCCTGCATTCAGATCTGGGTGAAGCCTGGCCTGACAAAAGTGCAGGAATTTAGAATCCAGAATTGGACCGATATGTAACATTTCAGGTCTTGTATAATAAACTCCTCCTTCCCTCCTCTGCAGAAAATGGAGGTGTCGGTGTGGGTGACGGTCCTGGCGGTGATCTGGCTTCACACCACCTGTGTGGATCAGAGAGAGGAGTGGGAGCTGCTGGAGGGGAAAGCCATTACCTGGGTCAAGGCTAAAGCAGGTAAGTGCTACTGTAAGTGTTGGCTGGAGCACTCTCACGGACCAATCAGAACCCACCTTTTAATGATATGACTCCCATACAGCAAATTCAGATTTAAGGTCTACAATTGCATCACTTTAAGTGTTTTTTCCATTTAGTTAATAATCCTGTTTTTTGTTTTTTTTGCTTTTTTTATGTAAATAATTATTTATTACGCCTGAGGCCAGGAGTACACTAAATCATATACAATTAATCACTAAGTGTAACGAGCAATTGCTACATGTTTGGTACAAATGGCTCCTTATGGAGTGCGGTACACAAGCAAACCTCCAAACTTAGTAACCCCAAGCCCAAGCCAAAAAAAATAGTTTGTCTAGGGGAACAAAAAAAAGATTTATGTACTCTATCCTCTGCACCCTCATGCTCCACTGGTCTAGAGTCCTGATGTCATCAAGACCAGAACAGGGTCAATAGCCCTGCTCTAGACATGAGGACACTAAGGGACAGTCCACTTGCTGGAGCATGAGAGAGCGTCACCTTCCAGGGAGCGGAGGATCAGGTAGGTAAAATGGTTTCTCATGTGTTCTAGACCAAATTGGCTATTAACCCTTGCAGTGTGGGCAGTGGCGTCTGGTGGTAATTTTGTTTTGGGAGGGGCGGCAAACAGTGCACCCGCACTTCTTTTGGCCAATCGGGAAACGGTTCTAAGACCTCCCCCCTGCTCTTCTGCCCCTCTGTGCTCTACGCCCCCCTGTTCTCTGCTCCCACTTGTGCTCTCCAGCCCTCTCGTGGTCCCCGCCCTACCAGGTCTCTCCAGCCCCCCCCCCCCAGGTCTCTCCAGCCCCCCCCGCCAGTTCTCTCCGCCCCCCCGGCCAGTTCTCTCCAACCCCCCCAGTGCTCTCCAGCCCCCCCCCAGTGCTCTCCAGCCCCCCTGTGGTCTCCGGCTCCCCCTAGTGCTCTCCACCCCTGTGCTCTATGGACCCCCAGTGGGCTCCCCCCAGTTTTCTCCACACCTCCCCCATGCTCTCTGTGCCTCCCGGTAAATATGTCATTGGCTGCTCAGTCTATTTTTTTTTCTTTATCGTACACCACGGGACACAGAGCCAGTCATTACATAATGGGTTAAGGGTCACCAGCGGTGATTGGACACTGGCACAACCAATTGAAGACAGTTCCCCTCCATATAACCCCTTCCATCAGGGAAGTACCTCAGTTTTTCCGCCAGTGTCTAAAGGTGTTGGATGCGAGTAGGATGTGCTAAGGAAAGCTCTGCCAAAGAGACCCTCTGGGGGTAAAAAGAGCTATGCTTTCGGATCATATCCAAGACGCCAAAGATTTACGCTAAAACTGGATGGGATCCGCGCCTCATTCACAAGGCATCATCTGTAATGTCTCTCTTCGGAGGACTGGGCTCTAGGGTCCAGCACTTTCGCTACTTACGCTAAAAGTCCTGGTAAGAGTCTTTTACAAGGCCCAGGGAAGAGGTCTCCTTTAAGTAGGAACCCATATCCATAAAGGTTGGCACACAAAACCCGCCATGAGGGGTGAAGATTGGTTCTGTCTGATTTCAGCAGAAAAACCTGCGGCGTGGATAAAGGTAAGAGGAAAGGAGTCCTAAGCATAATCTTAAGGACCTTTCCTAATGTTGAGTAAAGTGTCTTCTCTTTTTCCGCCACTAGAGGGAGTAAAGAGCTGAGTTGTACTCACCATGCTCCAAACAGTGTCAGATCCCACAGACAAGCACACTTCCTCCGCTGCAGAGCTCTGCCATGAGACGGCCGCCGCTTCTCTCCTCTCAGATGCCGGGTAAGATATTCACAGCCATGGGGACATGTAGCTAATATTAAGTCAGGCAGGAGGAGGCTTCCCTCGTCCCAGGACCGCCGCAATTAGCCTTAGGTCGCGCGCGCACGGGGGCACACTTTATCGGCGGCGGGAGGCGAGGAGCAGGGTCACGAGCGTGCACATGCGTGGGCACGTTAATTTTAAAGATGACGCTCAAATACAGGTGCCAGAAAAGGACTCAAAGGCAGCAGCTCTCTCCTTGGCACACAGCAGCATTACGGGGGCACGTAAGCTCTATGTGGTTGGCGGGGCACTCCCAAGAGAGACACCTATACTCTAGGCATGAAACTGTGTGTTTAAGTTGCATACTTTATGTAGATTGCTAGACTGAGCACAGTAGTATATGCACTGTTGGTACCTCGGCTTTGCTTAGTAATATGTCTTCCCTTAGAAAGAATTCAGAGACTAAGAGAGATAAGAAAGCACCACCGTCTGAGACAGGTGGCTCTAGCCGTGCCTGCTCGGTACCTTCCTCTCCTGTAATTTCTGACGCACCTGTACAGGATGAGCCATTGCCACTATCAGGAGTAGCAACTTCCCCTGTGGTACCTGGGCCTGCATATGTCACTGAGGACACTTTTGGCAGCAGCTCTGGACAACTTAGAAGGGAGAATCGCTACGCTAATCGCAAAGTCCTCGCAAAATGACAAGAAGCGAAGCAGATCTCCTTCTGTTGTTCTAGATCCCCTTTCATAAAGATCTGAGGAGGAGGAGGATGAGGTAACACCTGCAGAGGATAAGGATGAGGAGTTGGATGGATCAGGGATATCAGATGAACCTTTCTCTGCTTCCCAGATGCTAAAGTCACAGGTACAATGTTATGCGTTCTGCATTCAGGTTACCCTCTTCGGAGTTAACTGAATCACCTGTCTCCTCCCGGGGTTCATTAAAATCCCTGCAGAGTGCATGCTCTTTTCCAGGTTCATCCGTTACTAGAAAAGCTCATTTACGCAGACTGGCAACATCCAGATAAGCGCTTCTCACCTCCTAAGAAGTTTGACATTCTTTACCTATGGAGGAAAAGTTTTCCAAGAAGTGGAGTCTGCCTTCTGTAGATGCAGCTATTTCTTGTGTAAATAAAAACCTGACTTGTCCGGTGGATAATGTACAGGTGTTTAAAGATCCTTCGGAAAAGAAATTGGAATCTCTACTAAAATCTTCCCTCCTTTTGGCTGGTTCAGTTGCCCAACCTGCTGTAGCAGCAGTTGGTATGTGTCAGGTCCTCAAGGAACAGGTAAAACAGGGGCTGAAGGATCTGCCTCCAGATCAGGTAAAATTTTGGGAGAATCTACCTAAAGCCTTATGTTTTACAGTGGATGCCATGAGAGATTCAATTCAGCAAGCATCTCGCCTCACACTCCAGCTGGTGCATATGCGCAGAATCCTTTGGCTAAAGCACTGGTCAGCAGAAGCTCCATGCAAAAAACTTTTGGCCAGTTTCTCCTTCCATGGCAAACACCTCTTTGGGGAGGATTTGGAAAAATATATCCAAAAGATATCGAGTGGTAAGACTACTCTATTACCAGAGAAGAAAAACAAGCGTCCTTGTTTTAAACGTTCTCTTTCCCCGACTCCCGGAAGATCTGCCTCCAGCCAGTGGCGACGTCATTTTCGGCCAGCCACAAAGGCTAAAGAAAATCAGGCTCAGAAGAACAAGAAGCCGTCGGGTTCAAAAGCAAATAAGCAAAACCCCAAAGCCTCTTTGTGAAGAGGCGCCCCCGCTCGGCTCAGTGGGGAGACGGCTTTGGCAGTTTTCAGTGGCATGGCAGACAGAAATCCAGGACAAATGGGTAGTATCCACAGTATCCCTAGGGTACAAACTGGAATTTCGAGAAATCCCATCTTCTCAGTTCCGAAGATCAATGCCTTCCAAAGATCCACTAAAAAGAGGATCCTTCTTCAAAGGTTTGGATCACTTGCTGTCTCAAGGGGTGATCACAGGAGTACCCCATAAAAGAGCAAGGTTCAGGTTTTTATTCAAACCTATTTGTGATTCCAAAACCAAACGGAGACTTCAGACCCATCTTGGATCTAAGATCTCTAAATCAGTTTCTAAACTTTCGCCATTTCCAAATGGAAACTATTCGATCCGTGGTCGCCACCCTGCAAGGCGGAGAATTCATGGCGTCTATAGACATTAAGGACGCATATTTACATGTGCCTATCCATCCCGCTCACTAAAAGTTCCTAAGGTTCGCGGTAGAACATCGCCACTTCCAGTTTGTGTCTCTGCCCTTTGGTGTGGCTACCGCACCCCGGGTATTTACAAAGGTGCTAGCCCCTTTGTTGGCAAATCTGAGGGCACAAGGCATAGCGGTAACCGCTTATTTAGACGATCTACTTGTCATAGATCGGTCAGTGGCAGGATTAAATCACGCTGTGCTCACTACAGTAAATTACCTGGAGTATTTAGGATGGATCGTAAACCTACAGAAGTCCTCTCTACAAGCCCAAAGAAGGGTAGAGTATTCGGGCATGATCATAGACACAGCCCAAAGCAGGGTATTCCTAACAGAGCCAAAGATCAAGTCTCTAAAAGACCTGATCCACAAGGTCAAGGCAAAGAAGGGGCCGTCTATTCGCCTTTGCATGAGGCTATTAGGGAAGATGGTGGCCTCCTTCGAGGCTGTCCCATACGCCCAGTTTCATTTGAGACTACTTCAAGGCAGTATCTTAGCCGCCTGGAACAGGAAGATCCAAGCTCTGGATTTACCCATGCACCTGTCTCCACAAGTGCGCCAAAGCTTCAGTTGGTGGTTAAAAACCAAGAACTTGCGGAAAAGAAGATCCTTTCTCCCAGTCACCTGGAAGGTGGTGTCTACGGCTGCCAGCCTATTAGGCTGGGGAGCAGTGTTAGAAGAAGCTTCAGCCCAGGGAACCTGGGCCAAGACCGAAGAGAGCCTGCCCATCAACATACTGGGCAGTATATCTAGCCCTCAAAACCTGGACACACAGGTTACAGGGCCACCCTGTTCGGATTCAATCCGACAATGCTACTGCAGTAGCTTACATCAATCACCAAGGAGGCACCTGCAGTCAGGGTGCTCAAAAGGAGGTGAATTGGATTTTGGCATTGGCAGAAGATCATGTTCCTTGTCTCTCTGCAATCTTCATTCCAGGGATAGAAAACTGGCAAGCGGACTATCTGAGTCGCCAGCAGCTGTCACCAAGAGAGTGGTCTCTCCACCCCAATGTCTTTCAGGCCATGTCAGAAATGGGGGACCCTGGATGTAGGCCTGCTAGCTTCCAGGTTCAACAGGAAGTTGGACAATTTTGTATCCAGGATGAGAGATCCTCTGGCCTACGGATCGGATGCTCTAATAATTCCCTGGAATCAGTTCTCAGTGATCTATGCATTTCCTCCGATCCCTCTCTTACAAAGGCTACTTTGCAGGATCAAGAAGGAGGGAATTCCAGTAATCCTAGTGGCCCCAAATTGGCCCAGAAGGCCCTGGTACGCCAAAATCATAAAGATGGCGGTAGGAAGACCTTGGAAGCTTCCGCTTCGTCACGACCTGCTGTCGCAGGGTCCAGTGTTCCATCCTTCCTTACAAAAGCTAAATTTGATGGTCTGGCTACTGAGACCCACATTTTGAAGAAATGAGGGATCTCGGGTCCAGTTCTTTCTACACTCATTAATGCTAGAAAGCCAGCCTCCAGGCTTATCTACTATAGAGTCTGGAAGGCATATGTTTCCTGGTGTGAAACCAGAAGATGGAATCCTCAGAAGTATGACATAAGTAGGATTCTCGCCTTTTGCCAGTTAGGAGTGGATATGAAATTAGCCCTTAGTACCATCAAGGGTCAAATATCGGCTCTATCAGTTTTTTTTCAAAGACCGCTGGCATCTCATTTCCTAGTTCGGCTTTCATTCAGGGGGTACTGCGGATCAATCTGCCAGTCAAGTCTCCCTTGTGCCCATGGGATTTGAATTTGGTATTGTCAGTGTTGCAAAAGCAACCTTTTGAACCTATTCGCCATATTCCTTTGATCCTTTTGAGCAGGAAATTGGCCTTTTTGATTGCTATCTCTTCTGCTAGGAGAGTATCGGAATTGGCAGCTCTTTCTTGTAAAGAGCTTTACTTAATTTGTCACAAACACAAAATTGTTCTACGACCCCCATCCTACCTTTTTACCAAAGGTGGTGTCGGCGTTTCATTTGAATCAAGATATTGTTCTGCCTTCTTTTTTTCCCGATCCGCGGACAGCGGAGGAAAAGTTATTGCACTCTCTAGATGTAGTGAGAGCAGTAAAAGCGTATCTGCAGGCAACCGTTCATATACGTAAAACTGATGTATTGTTCATTTTGCCCGATGGTCCCAAGAAAGGACAAGCGGCATCAAAATCCACCATTTCTAGGTGGATTCGACAAGTAATTATTCAAGCTTATGTTTTAAAGAACAGGATTCCTCCTTTTTCTGTTAAGGCACACTCTACCAGGGCTATAAGTGCTTCATGGGCAGTGCATCACCAGGCTTCGATGACTCAGATCTGTAAAGCTGCAACTTGGTCTTCAGTCCATACATTTTCCAAATTCTATCAAGTAGATGTGAAAGGACATGAGGATGCCGCCTTTGGGCGTAGTGTGCTGCCGGCAGCAGTATAGGGCTTCTTGTCCGTAAGCGGCCTGCTTAATCTGTGTCTCCCACCCTTCATTGAGCATTGCTCTGGGACGTCCCATTATGTAATGACTGGCTCTGTGTCCCGTGGTGTACGATAAAGAAAATAGGATTTTTATAACAGCTAACCTGTAAAATCCTTTTCTTGGAGTACACCACGGGACACAGAGGTCCCACCCTTCTTATGGGAACCTTATTGCTTGCTACAAAATTGAGGTACTTCCCTGATGGGAGGGGTTATATGGAGGGGAACTGTCTTCCATTGGTTGTGCCAGTGTCCAATCACCGCTGGTGACCCTTAACCCATTATGTAATGACTGGCTCTGTGTCCCGTGGTGTACTCCAAGAAAAGGATTTTACAGGTAAGCTGTTATAAAAATCCTATTTTTGTCCCAGTCCGGGCATCGTCTTCTCAATATGAAGTTGGCTGACCCCACACAGAGACATAGTGAAGAAGAAGAAGGCATGATAATTCAGCAATGGGGAAAAGATCAGCTGCAGAGAGACCACAAGTAGCACTGGGGGCTTTGCCCCTTGCTTGCCTTTTTTTTTTGGGAACAACTTTCACATTACAGGTCCTCTTTAAAGCAGCCAAATACCTT
Organism: Rana muscosa; assembly: GCA_029206835.1. NCBI lineage: Eukaryota > Metazoa > Chordata > Amphibia > Anura > Ranidae > Rana > Rana muscosa. Next base: position 1,261,286,167 of record CM055116.1, on the reverse strand, counting down.
TGAGTTGTCAACACATCAAATATTACTGCAGCGCACCATTGTGTGTCTCCCAAGTTTTTTTTTCAGTCAGGCTTCAGGAGGTACATAAATGACCTACTCCTACTGTATACCAAGGGCATTATTTAATTTTGGTCAAAGCCGCAGTTTGTATTTATTCACAGATGCCGCTTACCTGCATAAGCAGTTTTTTTCTAAAGGTGAACTATGCCTTTGATAATTCTCAGATTGTTATTTAACCACCCATTATTCTGCATCCGGAATAAATAAAAGTGACATTTGATGTGTCCTAAGGTTCCTCTCTGGATGAGTTTGTCAGAGCCGGGAACAAGCTGCTGAAATCCTCTGTGGACCCCGAAGTGTTCGGCCTGTAAGAGGAGACGTCTGGAGGAACCAAGATGGCGGAAGACTTCTCCTTATGGATTCTGAAATCTTCCTGGAATGTCGAGGCTTCTCTTTTTGTTGCCTAACCAGTTTTGTGCCTTTGTGCCCTTCCAAATTCATGGCAGTTGTGTGCCTTTTGTACTCCCCTCCTGTATCTGTGAGCGATACCAAAGTTAGATGTGGCAAGTTTGCTATTTAGGAAATAACTGTTTGCACTATTTACAGGTCATTGTTTTTTTACTATTGATTTTTACTATTCTGCGTAATACTTTGTTGAAGTAATGTTTTAAGGAATAAATCCCTTTTAAGTTTCCATTGTCTGTATTTCTAATAATTTAAAGCAGGCATCCACCCGCGATTTATTTATTTTTTTTAAAGTCAGCAGCTACAAACACTGTAGCTGCTGACTTTTAATAAGAACACTTACCTGTCCTAGGCACCCACGATGTCGGCCCCCCAAGGCCTTTCCCTTGATTGTGGCAGGTCCCGTCGCCGCCATCCTCACTAAGGGAAATAGTGAGGATGGCGGCGAGTCTCACGGCGAGTCTCGCGGCGCTGTATGAATGGAGGGCTGCTCTCTGGGATACACACAGTTCCCAGAAGGCAGCGCGCCCCATTCCCCAGAAGACAACGCGAGGATGAAGACCAGCCGCGGACTAGGAAGAGGCAGATTAGGAAGATCCGCCTATTAACCGCAATTTCTGGTAAGTAAATTTTTTTTTCTATATTTTTGTAGCATTTTGGTGTAATTTTTTTTTCTTTTAGGGTGGAACTTCACTTTAAAGGGGATACCCTCTAACTGATAAACCTCTCAGTGTAGTAATGGAGGTCCAGTTCTTCTAGGTTCATCACAGTCTCCACAATAATCATAACTGTGTCCTTGTCCTGCTGTGTATGTTGTTACAGACATGGCAGTGGTCTCCAAGCTGCCACTTGTGGCCCTTTCACTATCTTTATCCGGCCCTTAGGGGCACTATTCCTCTCACTCATACGAGCCACTATTCCTTCTGCTTACACCAACAGTTGGGCATGATTCCTCCTATTAACACCAAAGGATGGGGAAGTATTCTTCCCATTGACACAAATAATGTGGTACTATTTATTCTTTCCACTGACCAATAATGAATAGAAGCGAGCCCCCCAGAGGGTTTGGGACTTTTAAGGCAACCAAGTATAGAATTCAAAAATGTATGTAGAAAAATTAACAAATTTTATTCAATAGATATTAAAAAGTCAATACGTGCATACATCACCATAATCGACTATATTAAGAACAAAGATCAATGCAGTTGATACAATATACAGATATTTGGTTCTTCTTTAAATATGTTTTTCCCAATCTGTTTCAGGATATTTAGTCCTTTCATCAGGAGCACTTCTTTTGGGAGAACTGACCAATAATGGGGCAGTATCCCTCCTGCTGACAGCAATGATGGGGCATTATTCCTCCAATTGACACCAAGCATGGGGCCCTATTCCTTCAACTGACTTTAATGATAGGAACCTATTCCTTCCACCAACACGAATGATGGGGCACTATTCCTTCCACTGATACCAACAAAAGGGCACAATTCCTTCCACTGACACCAATGACGGGGCACTATTCCTTCCTCTCACACCAATGACGGGGCACTATTCCTTCCACTGACACAATGACGGGGCACTATTTCTTCCACTGACCCCAACAAAGGGGCACTATTCCTTTCACTGACACCAACGACAGGGCACTATTCCTTCCACTGACACGAATGATGGGGCACTATTCCTTCCACTGACACCAACGATGGGGCACTATTCCTTCCACTGACACCAATGACAGGGCACTATTTCTCCTCCCACCGATTACAGGCGTTGTGTAATTTTTTTTCTCACTAACCACCAACCCTGAAGCATTGTTACTCCCACTAAGGCTGGGGCACGATCTACTCCCTCTGGCTACAGTACGGCCTCCCTATAGACTGAAGGACAGTAAACTGGCCCTTTGTTTAGAAAGTTTGGAGAGCCCTGAGATATAACACTGTTCAAAGAGAGCCTGTATATTTCTATGGGTAAGGGCCCATTCCATATGGTACCTTCAGGGCTGGTGCAAGGATTTTTGGCACCCTAGGCGAAAAACCTCATTTTGCACCCCCCCTTGGCTCCACCCCTGACTCCCTGCCCATGTAAACCCCACCTAATGAAGCGCCCATCAAATGCAGCCTCACCAGCGCCAATTAAATGTAGCTTCACCAGCGCCCTTCAAATGCAGTCTGCCAGCGCCCTTCAAATGCAGTCTGCCAGCGCCCATCAATGCAGCCAACTAGCGCCCATCAATGAATGTTTGCTTGCTTCCATTCATTCGGGAGTCGGGACACAGTCCTCCGCCACCACTGCGCCTCTGACACTATGTGCTAACGGATCGGCGGTGGCTGCCTGCTGATGCTTCCTGCAGAGAGAAGAGAGTAGGAACACCAGTGGCTGGGCGCCCTAGGCAGCAGGGCACCCTAGGCGGCTTCCTAGTTTGCCTAGTGGTAGCACCGGCCCTTTGTACCTTCAGGGGGGCACCACTGAGGGTAAAATTGAAAAAACTCCTCCTGGTTTCAGTATGGTGGAGGACTCGGTCTGGTCAGAAGCTGCTTTGTATTTGTTTTAGTGTGAGAACCCCTTCAAGTACTGATCTGTTATTAGGGGAACACAAACATCAGCCCACACTTGTAAAATACTTATGTAAAGAGGGAATAGCATCTTACTGATATTTGAGAGCAGCTGCTTGGGGCCCCGAGCTGTCCTGGGGCCCCAGCAGAGGGCAGCACAGCAGAAAGAGGAGCCATAGGACTCGAGGAGGCACGGGTGGAGGAGGTAAGACTCCCCCCCCCGAATACCCACTGTAATAATATCCTGCGATCGGCAAAGCCCCCCCCCCCGCTTCTCAACTTAAAAATGTGTTGTCCATTGTGCTTGGGGCCCCCAAATTCCTTCAAACGGCCCTGATTGTAATGGACTGTGTTCCGGGAGCAGTATGGGTGGCTTCCCATCTGCTGCCAGGACTAAATCAAGCCAGCCTAAAAGCTTCTCCTCCATTCATGAGAAGTCTTGTATTTTAATCAAGGCCTAGGTGGACAGGCAGTTGGGTGATGTCACAGTCACACATTATCCAATAAGGGGAAGCTTGTGTTCATGGATAAAAATTCAATGCTTCTCCTGAATGGCCAGGAAGAATTCAGGCTGACTTCATTTACTTCCATCAGTAGACAGGAAGTCTCCTGTACCTCAGCGAAACGGCGGCATCTATTGTATGTGCCTAATGCTACTACAGTATATTAAAGTGCACACAGCAGTCAGATCCATTAGTAGTGCAAATGGTTTATTTGGGTCAGCTTGGCCGGCACAAACTATCTGACGTCAAACATACCTGGAATTCTACTTTAAATTTCTGTTCAAAATATTTGCCCATGGGGGTCAGGAAACCTGTAGTGAGCATTTTGAACATATGCAGAAAAAAAGGAAGCACATAAAAAAAACAATTGCAGTCTCACGGGGTCCCAACTCGAAGACTGTACATGGGTACTACTAGCGCCAGATTAATTCCGGACCCTGCAGAAACCAATAAACTTCAAAGAGGAGGGGAGAGGTTCAGAGAAAGGTAGAAGGAGAGAGGGTAGAGTAGGGGAAAGGAGGGAGAGACCTTAGGGTAAATTCCCCATGGACTCGGGTAAAAGCCAATTGGATAAGTTATAAGTAGGTCAGGCTAGAAAGGTTCAAGGAAGGTAGGGCATAGTGAAGCCAATTTCCTATACAGTAAAACCTTGGATTGCAAGTATAATTCGTTCTGGAAACATGCTTGTAATCCAAAGCACTTGTATATCAAAGCAAACTTCCCCATAAGAAATAATGGAAACTCAGATGATTCGTTCCACAATCATTTATTCATAAGTCTTTCAGTTTATGATCCATATAAAAAGATTATATCAATGTGATAGGTTGTGTAACCATAAAATGTCCATCCACAAGAGGATTAGAAGCAAAATCCAGCAGGAGCTACAGAGTATAAAAGAGAATAGAGGCGCCTCTAAGTGTAGCAATATGGTTACATTTAATGAAGGTACAACATTTAGCAACTCACATGGTTCATGATTAAAAGAGGCACATCTAAGTATGCAGGCATCCGGGGTAAAGCTGTCCACATAGACCGTCCTTCTCACTGCCGGCTCTCACTGCTGTCAGTCTGCAATTGTGACCAGGAAGACTACCCTGCAATAGAGCAATCTGAAATGGGGGCTTGAACCGCTCATGGAGCGCAGCATGGAAGGGATGACGTTGACGGCGGCGTGGAGGGCGGTCTATGTGGACAGCTTTTCCCTGGGTGTCTGCATACTTAGATGTGCCTCTTTTAATCATCAACCATGTGAGTTGCTAAATGTTGTACCTTCAATAAATGTAACCATATTGTTACACTTAGAGGCACCTCTCTTCTCTTTTATACTCAGTTGTGACATGACAATACCTGTATATCAAGTCAAATTTGATTAAAAAATTTTGATTGTCTTGCAAAACGCTCTCAAACCAAGGTTTCACTGTATTTTGAGGAATTTTGGTTGTGAAACATTGAGGCTTGTAGACAGTTTTTCATTTACTAGCATCAGCTTCATTCGATCTTTGACTTCCTGAAAAAGAATGGAAGATGTCATCTGTCAACCAAAAATAGATACATAGCTAATATCTGTTGATAAAGAAAGAGGCCTGGAATCAGACCGTGGAGCAAAGCTATCTTAGCATCCTTAGGAATCACTAAGTGAAATAAAGTTTAAAGAAGGCCAAAGATTCTGGATCAAAATGCGGTCAGTTTCTGGCAGGGCCACCAAGTGGAGCACAAATCACGATGACCACAACCCCCTGTTGCTATAGTTGGGGTTTTTCTGGGCAGAAGAGAATGGTGCAGCATAACATCAGCATTTCAGTAGTAAATAGTAGGCTTGTGCAATTCGTTTCGTAACGAATCGAAATTCGTCCGAATTTAGCAACTTTCGGACATTCGGAAGCATTCGAATTTCCGAACAGAGCAATTACGAATAAAACCGAATCCGAAATAAATTATACCGCAAAATAGCGAATGCCCGAAGGTCTTCGGCATAATTCGTTATGAAAAAAGTTACGAATGTACGAATCCATTCGAAGCACAATAACACTCACTCTGCTCTCTGCTTCTCCCTCACCATGCTGAACTCCCTCTCAAAATGGTGTACAGGGGGCGGAGGCTATAGCCGCATGAAAAAACGAAAGTAAAATACGAGATTTCGAATCCATTCGAAGCACAATAACACTCACTCTGCTCTGCTCTCTGCTTCTCCCTCACCGTGCTGAACCCTCTCAAAATGGTGTACAGGGGCGGAGCCTATAGCCGCATGTAAAAAACGAAAGTAAAATACGAGATTTCGAATCGTTACAAATAACCGCTATGTATTTAGAAAAGTACAAATCCATTCGCAGCACATTAGGCATAATAGGCAGCGTCGTTGTGAGAGAGACACGGAAAATTACGAATCAACGAACCCAAAAAAAGTTACGAAAGTAGGAGTTGTGTCCAGAATCAACGAAAAACAACGTACTCTACCGAAAGTACGAATTATAAAGCAACAAAAAATTCAACGAAAAATGTCGCTTGCAAAAATACGAATTAGTCCGAACACGAAAAATCCCGTCTAGCAAAATTACGAATGATTACGAATCAACAGGACCGGAAAGAAACGAACCGAAACGGAACAAATTTTTCCGTTATGCACAAGTCTAGTAAATAGGGATGAGCTTCGTGTTTGAGTCTAACCCATGTTCGACTCGAACATCGCCTGTTCGGTTGTTCGCCGAATTGCGAACATTATGGGCCGTTCCCGCCAAATTCAAGTGGCGTGTCATGGCCCATAATTCACTGTGGCATCGCAGTGCATTGCTGGCTGATGATTGGCCAAGCATGCACTATGACCCGCATGCTTTGGCCAATCACAGCGCGCAAAAAGCGGAGAGCCATAATTGGCCAAAGCCAGGGTGGCTTTGGCCAATTATGTCTCAGGGGGTTTAGTACACGCCCCACACTATAAAAGGCCGCCTCCATGGCGGCCTTGTGTAGTGTGTTGCGGTGGTTAAAGAGAGAGCTTACAGAGAGAGAGAGAGAGACAGTGTGATTTATATAGAGCAGGCAGGCGAGTCAGTTAGCTGCTGTTACAGTGTGTAGAGGATATATATGCATCCTAGGTGTTGTATATATATTTATACACTGTATTCAGTTTAGCTAGATCCGTTCCTGTTATTCTCTATACTGACAGGCAGGCAGGTGATTGTGCTAGCTGCAGTGTTTCACTTAGTGTATTATATTGACTAATGTAAAAAGGGGGTACTAATGCACCTACCACTCGGTGTAAATCTAAATAAATAAATAAATAAAGTGCTAACACCTTATGTATATAAAGTGCTAATGTGAATAACAGTGACAGGCAGCAGCTGAACTCCTGTAGTGTAACCAACACAGATAATGAATGTAAAGATATTGTTGATGGACCCAGAAGGGTCAGACAGAGCTCTCACCGATCTCCAGCATAAGCTCCACAGAGGATCACTGCAAGCTTTTTCAGCACTGCCACCAGTATGTACCTGGGGTCTAGAGTCCTTTCGATCCACAGAAGATAGTGGATGAAACAGGCATGTAGCAGGTAAGTGCGTCCAGGAGATGTTCCAGTGGCAGGGCAGTCCCAATCTGTGATGGTAAAGCTTCCAGGGAAGTCAACGAGATAACAGCTGATTGTGCTGTAAATGTTCAGAGGACACAGTAACGCTGGAGCCTGGGGATGACGTCAGAAGAAGCGAGACAGAAAACAGCATGGAACACAAACAGGAAGTGGACAGGAAGTGTGTCATAGAGGCGGGACGTGTTTCGGAACAGCTCATTGGTTCCTTCTTCAGCCAGTGACCTGGTTTACGATTTAAATTGTATTTAAAATAAACAGCAAAAGATTAAAAAAAACACCAGCGGTGCTATGCACCCGCTCCAGCAGGTTTAAACTTAGCAGCTAGACAGTCTTCTGCGGTCCGGAGCGTGGGTTGGCGGCGTGTGCTTCACCTTGCGTTCCCAACCCCTGCTCTCAGGACCTTCCGGCATGATGGCGTAACTGCGTGGCTGCGCCTTACACGTTTCGTCACTAGACGTCTTCTGAGGCGGTGCCATGCAAATGTCCTCTACGCCTTTTAAGAAGGGCGGTGATGCGGGACCCTCCCATTACATATGGATTATCCAATCGGAGAGGAAAAAGGGCATGCTAGACAGGCCAATGGGCTGGTCCTCTATACGGACTAAATATGAACTTTGTAGCCCCGGATATTTAGAAATGGCCCGCATCCCCGCTCTCCCTTCACACAGTGCCTGCTCACGCTCGATGGCCAGACTGGGGAGACTACAAGGATCTATATTATCTAGCCTGTCACCCAGCCGGCAGTTGATAGTAGATCTCAGGATCCAAAATTGAAAAAAATAAAAAAGTTCTCCAGGACCAATGGGCCCCTAGGGAGTCAGGTCCTTCTCCTACACTAGGCAGAAAAAAATTGAGCAGCTGAGTGCAGGGTGAGGGGTTATGACCAGAGGGACCCCTGGGCGGGGCTGTTCAGCTTTGGTATAATTACATGTTTTTGTATATCTAACATGTCTGCCTAGTCCTCTCCTAATAGATGGAACATAACCCACTTGTCAAGACCAAAGAAGCTGTGTCCCTCCATGGACTTCAGAGAAAAGGATTTTACGGTGAGTACAAAAATCCAATTTTTTTGGGGGCGGGCTTGAATGGCAGTTTGGAAATGTGGTCCCCCTAGCATGTAACTTGCATTTAGATTTTTAGCCACTAAGTGCATTACATTTTTCAGTATATTAATTATCATTTGCCATGTAGTTGCCTACCCCCTTATTTTATGAAGGTCTTCTTGTATAGTTTCTCTATCCTGCTGTGAAGTTATTACCCTGCTTAGCTTTACAGACATCCCAAGTTTCCTGCGAGGTGCAGGAGTCTCCTGCATTTGGTAGCAGGCTCTCAGACACCCACGAGTGACCTGCGATCTCCCGGCTGCGGGGCCGATCCTGGGCGGCAGTGGTATCATCCATGTGTCCCCCTTCGTTCTCCTCCAGCCCGCTGTCCTCCTCCTCTGCTCCCTCTCCATTCTCCTCCAGACTGCTGTCTTTCTCTACCCCCCCTCTTTTCTCCTCCGCCCCCCTCTGTTCTCCTCAAGCACGCAGTCCTCCTCTGCCCCCCCCTCGTCCCCCACAGCCGGCTTCCCTCCTCTCCCGCCAGCTGCGGGGCCGATCCTGGGTGGAAGTGGTATCATCCATGTGTCCCCCCGCTGTCCTCCTCCAGCCCAATGTCTTTCTCCGGCACCCTCTGTTCTCCTCCAGCCCGCTGTCCTCCTCCGCCCCCCCTCATCCCCCCGCAGCCAGCTTCCCTCCTCTCCCGCCGGCTGCAGGGGATGTGTCAGGATTAGGGTTGCCACCTGTCCGGGATTTACCCGCATAGTTCGGGCTTGGAATCATGTGTCCGGGTTTCAGACTGCCTGAAACCCAGACACATTATTCAGACTGGACTATGGCTTCCCAGCAGGGTTGCTGGCTGCAGTTGTGTAAGCTGAGAGTGTCTGTTATACTCTCTTTCACACTGCCCAAAGCCAGCACTAACAATCCCCCCCCCCCCAAACACACACACAGACGGGAGAGGAGAGAGGGCTCGATCTGCACCTCTTCCCCCCCCACCCCTCTGTGTCTGCCCACACTCCCTTCCCCGGCGCTGTGCGTACACAGGAAATCTGCCCATTCCCAGGGTTGTCTCCCAGGCTGTGGCCTGTGTTTTGGCCTGTCCCGGCGGACGTGCGGCTCTGCAGGGAGAGGGTGGTGATTGGGTACGCTGCCTCCGCTCTCATTGTCTAACCGTCAATACACTGGGCGGCCATTTATTGTTGTGGCGGTTCTGTCCATTTTTTGGCCACTGCACATGCGCGATTCGAACATCATGCATACATTATGACATCCTTGACTTTCAGTGGGATTATCTGAATGATGGGTGCAGCTACAGGCATCATTCAGATATTCTTGTTTCCAGCTGGCTGTTCTGGGCACCATACGAATGATCATAGCGGCAGTTCCGCCGATTGATCGTTCTTACAGGCGACGGGAGGGGACATTCCCCTCCTCCCGCCGCTATCCGCTGCTTCTCCGGGCTCTCCCGTGCCATCGGGGACCCAGGGAAAGAATAGGCCGCTAGATACAGTACTTGCCTTTTCTCTGAGGATCTCCGCGTGTGTTCATTTTTCTACTTTCTAATCTTTTTTTTTTTACTTTGTAACATTTTGCTTTTAAATAAACGTTGAAACATTTTCACTGTGGTGTGAGCAGAACTTGTTAATTTACTCATCAGCCCAGACATACACATTAATAGAGCACAATATAGCATCTAAAATAGGAACATCTCCTAAAAATAACTATATCATTAGCTATATAATAACTATAATATATAACGATAACTTTATAATAACAATAATATATAATATATAACAATAACTATATAATATCTGTATCAAATAGTGTACCAGTCCACAGAAAATCTTGAGAGAACCACTATGTTCACAGTGTTACGATTATTGTTCGCTACATTCAGCTGGTCTGGGATTATGTCATAGGCCAGTGTCTACGATTGATTGCCTGACCACCAAGTCCTGGTCGAAGAGAGATGCCACCTCCGCTGGTGGAAATTCACAACAGGCTATAAAGGTTGGCGCTGTGACTCCTTCATAGAATTTGAGATGCTGAGGTACCCAAAACATCAATAATATCCCTTCCTGATGCACTAGAGTCTAGAGGGACTGAATCCATGTAGGTGGTTCCCTCTCAACAAGTGATCAATGCAAGTTGGGTGGCGCTCACTGTATAGAAATCAAAAAGGTCAGCTTGATGATGCAATTAGAGAAGACAAAAATAAAATGTCTCCCTTTGTTTACCGCAAGGCAAAAACACTGTGCCTAAAGAGACCCTGTAAGCAGGCCAATTATTTCAACAATCATCTTATAAGATTATATTTGCATGTATTGTATTTTAGGTATGTTATTTCCCTTCCTGTCGGGTGCCACCATCTTAGATGAGATGTCAGCAGCCCTGCCATACTCAGAGCTGGTCCTCTATAACAGCCATTCTCTACCAGGGTTCCTCCAGAGGTTGCTAGAAGTTCCTTGAGCCGTGGCTGACTGACCTTCCATTTAATGATGCCTGCAAAGTTCCAGGGCCAATGCCACTAGGCATAGCCAGTTTCATGACAGCAATAATGTTTTTATCTGTATGTATGGGGCAGCATTCTGCCCACAACTGTAAGGAGCATTCTTCCCACTGGTCACCAATGTAAGGGACATTCTTCCCACTGACCACCAATGTAATGAGAATTCTTCACATTTGCCACCAATGTAAGGAGCATTCATCACATTGGCCACCAATATAAGGAGCATTCTTCCCATTGGCCACCAATGTAAGGAGCATTCTTCCCACTGATCACCAATGTAAGGAACATTCTTCCCACTGGTCACCAATGTAAGGAGCATTCTTCCCACTGGTCACCAATGTAAGGGGCATTCTTCCCACTGGTCACCAATGTAAGGGACATTCTTCCCACTGACCACCAATGTAAGGAGCATTCTTCACATTTGCCACCAATGTAAGGAGCTTTCTTCACATTTGCCACCAACGTAAGGAGCATTCTTCCCATTGGCCACCAATGTAAGGAGCATTCTTCCCACTGACCACCAATGTAAGGAGCATTCTTCCCACTGATCACCAATGTAAGAAGCATTCTTCCCACTGATCACCAATGTAAGAAGCATTCTTCCCACTGGTCACCAATGTAAGGAGCATTCTTCCCACTGGTCACCAATGTAAGGAGCATTCTTCACATTTGCCACCAATGTAAGGGGCATTCTTCCCACTGATCACCAATGTAAGAAGCATTCTTCCCACTGGTCACCAATGTAAGAAGCATTCTTCCCACTGATCACCAATGTAAGGAGCATTCTTCCCACTGGTCACCAATGTAAGGAGCATTCTTCCCACTGATCACCAATGTAAGGGACATTCTTCTCACTGGCCACCAATGTAAGGAGCATTCTTTCCACTGGCCACCAATGTAAGGAGCATTCTTTCCACTGGCCACCAATGTAAGGAGCATTTTTCCAACTGACCACCAATGTGAGGAACATTAATTCCACTGGCCACCAATGTAAGGAGCATTCTTCTCACTGATCACCAATGTAAGAAGCATTCTTCCCACTGACCCCCAATGTAAGGGACATTCTTTCCACTGGTAACCAATGTAAGGGGCATTTTCCAAATGACTCTCCATAAATTGGCTTTAGCAGGGGTTTCCTGAGACCTGAAAATTATTTCAAGGGTTCCTCTGGGGTAAAATTTTTGCAAAGGCTACTCTATATTATCCCCCCTTCACTCCTCCCCAGGGGGGACTGGGTCAGCACAGACTGTAATAAGCAATTCCCAGAAGAGAAGAGAGCCATGCTATATAACAGTTCAATATTTGATGATGGAGCTTCTGCAGTGTTGATGGGAAATGATGCAGTCCTGAAGATGTCCATTTTACTTTCTTCTTAAAATGGTTTATGTCCTACAAAAAATGAAATTCAGCAGATGTTACATGGGCTTGCAATTCTCCACTCTATGCTCATTGTAAATGTCTAGTAATAAAACTTTTGTTGCATTAATGTCAGATTTGTGCAGGCTGAACGAAATTTCACCATATACACTATATTGCCAAAAGTATTGGGACACCTGCCTTTACACGCACATGAACTTTAATGCCATCCCAGTCTTAGTCCGGAGGGTTCAATATTGAGTTGGCCCACCCTTTGCAGCTATAACAGCTTAAACTCTTCTTGGAAGGCTGTCCACAAGGTTTAGGAGTGTGTCTATGGGAATTTTTGACCATTATTCCAGAAGCACATTTGTGAGGTCAGGCGTTGATGTTGGACGAGAAGGCCTGGCTCACAGTCTAATTCATCCCAAGGTGTTCTATCGGGTTGAGGTGAAGACTCTGTGCAGGCCAGTCAAGTTCCTCCACCCCCAAAATCGCTCATCGATGTCTTTATCAACCTTGCTTTGTGCACTGGTGAACAGTCATGTTGGAACAGGAAGGGACCATCCCCAAACTGTTCCCACAAAATGTCTTGGTATGCTGACGTCCTAAGAGTTCCCTTCACTGGAACTAAGAGGCCAAGCCCTGAAAAACAACCCCACACCATAATCCCCCCTCTACCAAATAATTTGGGGGTACTTGGAGAGGAGGAGAACCCAGGAGCGCTGGCGGGAGACCCAAGAAAAGGAGGGTCGGGGCTGCTCTGTACAAACATGTTAGGATGACAACACGGTACAGCACAATATTGTTCGATTTGTTCACAGTGCTGGCTGTCCCAGTACCATGAACCTTAACCATTCCTGGGGGGTTTAATGTTTGCTTTTTTCCCAATTGGAAATATTTTCATTCACTTCTTGCACCAGAGATGTGAGAGAAGGCCTTCCATAGCCAGGTTGTAATAAGCGGTTAGTGTCCCTTTTCAGTGTTCTTATCTCCAGCCAGTCTGGGCTTCCTCTACCTGGATAGGATATATAAAGTGTAAGAGAAGCTGCTTGGCAGACTGGTGGATGGGAAGAGTTATCCATAAAGATATCTATTAGGGCTTGCTTGCACCTGCAGTTCGGAGGGTTGTAAAAACAAGCAGTTGAGTCGTGTTTTTACTGCCCCCAACTCCCACTCCTTAACTACAAAGGCAGCCGGACGATGGCCACCATGCTTTTCTGGTATTTAAAAATGATCTCCTGTTGTGTCCTATGGACAGTACCTTTGCCGAACGAGTCCTATTCAAGTGAATGGGGCCATGGCACAACCGTGTGTAATATGCACTTTTGCATCATGGTGGTGCTGCATTTACAGGGTGACATATTGCCTCCTCACCACCTACCAACTCAAAAGCCTCACTTTTTATAGGGGCGGAGAGAACTGCGGCATATGTAAGCCTAGACTGTGGCCACATACCTACCCTTAATGGCCCCAGCTTGGGCCTGATTCAGCAATGTTCGAGTAATGGACTGTGAAAGTAGCCTATGCAGACACTAATGCCGTGTACACACGATCGGAATTTCTGACAACAAAACCATGTTTTTTTTTTCTGACGGATTTTCGCTCAAACTTGTCTTGCATACACACGGTCACACAAATGTTGTTGGAAATTCCGATTGCCAAGAACGCGGTGACGTACAACACGTACGACGAGCCGAGAAAAATAAAGTTAAATGATTCTGAGCATGCGTCAAATTGATTCCGAGCATGCGTAGGACTTTTGTGGGTTGGAATTTGAGACACACGGTCGGAATTCCTGACAAGAACTTTTGTTGTCAGAAAAATAGAGAACCTGCTTTCAATCATTTGTTGTTGGAAATTCCGACAGCAAATGTCCGATGGAGCCTACACACGGTCCGAATATCCAACCAAAAGCTCACATCGAACATTTGTTGTCGGAAATTCCGATCGTGTGTACTCGGCATTAGACTTGAATACTGACAATCAATGGACGTTTGCTGAACTCCCACTTCCTGGCAGCACCTACCATGCTGATCTGCAGATGGCCGCACAGATCACGGTAAACATGGCTGGGGTGAACACGAGGGGGGGGGGGTCCAACAGTTACTGTGGTGTGTGGAAGTGATCCAGTGCCAGATTTACACATATTCCCATTGTGAATGTGTGTAAAACCCCCCACCGCCACTGACATACTAAATAGATCGGGGCCAGAAAAAGGGGTCATGCCCAACATTGGGTGGAGGTTTCTCATATCCTAGTGGGCCTGATACACAGTGAGGCCAAATATGTTTTTTTGTGGCCCTCTGAGCAAGGAGGTTTTTCGCTACTGTTCTGAATTATAAGTGAGGGAGATTGGTCCAGGAAGCAATAAGCCCTTTAAATCTGTGTCTTGCTACAGGTGAGCCATTTCTGCCACCTATGGACTGAGAGGTTGCATTCCCAATGTGGGCCATGTGGCTTTGCACAGCCTTGTAGGACCTGTGGTGACAAGATGGTGAAGAATCCCCCAGCACCACAAGAGTAGTGATAGCCCTTCCCCTTGTGTCCCACAATCTACAGTAGGCCCCCTGGCACGGCAACTGGCTTATGAATTGGCGTTGAGGGACATTACATGGCAAAATCCCATATACTCCCAACAGAGTGCTCTGATTTTATGCTGCTCCTTGGGTAGCTGGTTACCCCACTTGCCCTGGCAATGATATTGCTGATAGATCCATTCTCGTAGGCATGTCCCAGGTCCCTGGTGTCACCATCTTGGTTGCCATGCAAACCTGAACATTCTTTTGTCTTACAAGCATTGCTGTAAAAATCCACAAACGCTGACCCTTTAGCATATACTGTACAGGTCCTTCTCAAAAAATTTGCATATTGTGATAAAGTTCATTATTTTCTGTAATGTACTGATAAACATTAGACTTTCATATATTTTATGTTCATTACACACAACTGAAGTAGTTCAAGACTTTTCTTGTTTTAATATTGATGATTTTAGCATACAGCTCATGACAACCCAAAATTCCTATCTCAAAAAATTAGCATATCATGAAAAGGTTCTCTAAACGAGCTATTAACCTAATCATCTGAATCAACTAATTAACTCTAAACACCTGCAAAAGATTCCTGAGGCTTTTAAAAACTCCCAGCCTGGTTCATTACTCAAAACCGCAATCATGGGTAAGACTGCCGACCTGACTGCTGTCCAGAAGGCCATCATTGACACCCTCAAGCAAGAGGGTAAGACACAGAAAGAAATTTCTGAACGAATAGGCTGTTCCCAGAGTGCTGTATCAAGGCACCTTAGTGGGAAGTCTGTGGGAAGGAAAAAGTGTGGCAGAAAACGCTGCACAACGAGAAGAGGTGACCGGACCCTGAAGAAGATTGTGGAGAAGGACCGATTCCAGACCTTGGAGGACCTGCGGAAGCAGTGGACTGAGTCTGGAGTAGAAACATCCAGAGCCACCGTGAACAGGCGTGTGCAGGAAATGGGCTACAGGTGCCGCATTCCCCAGGTCAAGCCACTTTTGAACCAGAAACAGCGGCAGAAGCGCCTGACCTGGGCTACAGAGAAGCAGCACTGGACTGTTGCTCAGTGGTCCAAAGTACTTTTTTCGGATGAAAGCAAATTTTGCATGTCATTCGGAAATCAAGGTGCCAGAGTCTGGAGGAAGACTGGGGAGAGGGAAATGCCAAAATGCCTGAAGTCCAGTGTCAAGTACCCACAGTCAGTGATGGTCTGGGGTGCCATGTCAGCTGCTGGTGTTGGTCCACTGTGTTTTATCAAGGGCAGGGTCAATGCAGCTAGCTATCAGGAGATTTTGGAGCACTTCATGCTTCCATCTGCTGAAAAGCTTTATGGAGATGAAGATTTAATTTTTCAGCACGACCTGGCACCTGCTCACAGTGCCAAAACCACTGGTAAATGGTTTACTGACCATGGTATTACTGTGCTCAATTGGCCTGCCAACTCTCCAGACCTGAAGCCCATAGAGAATCTGTGGGATATTGGGAAGAGAAAGTTGAGAGACGCAAGACCCAACACTCTGGATGAGCTTAAGGCCGCTATCGAAGCATCCTGGGCCTCCATAACACCTCAGCAGTGCCACAGGCTGGTTGCCTCCATGCCACGCCGCATTGAAGCAGTCATTTCTGCAAAAGGATTCCCGACCAAGTATTGAGTGCATAACTGAACATAATTATTTGAAGGTTGACTTTTTTTGTATTAAAAACACTTTTCTTTTATTGGTCGGATGAAATATGCTAATTTTTTGAGATAGGATTTTTGGGTTTTCATGAGCTGTATGCCAAAATCATCAATATTAAAACAAGAAAAGGCTTGAACTACTTCAGTTGTGTGTAATGAATCTAAAATATATGAAAGTCTAATGTTTATCAGTACATTACAGAAAATAATGAACTTTATCACAATATGCTAATTTTTTGAGAAGGACCTGTATATATAATACACTTACAGCAGTGGAGACAGAAGCAGAACAGGACTGCAGTACTCAGCAAGGCAATGGATGGAAGGGTGAGGCTGGCAGTACTGTGAATACTTCTACTGGATTCTTCTGGAAAACAATCACACATGTATGTAATAAAACCACCAAAGCCCACAAATCTCTTGATCAATATATTGCTTTTTTACCAAAGTCTAATGCCGCGTACACACAACCGTTTTTAATGTCATGGAAAAAACGAAGTTTTTCTCAATGTGATTCTTCTCAAGCCTGCCTTGCCTACACGCTATCGTGTAAAAAAAAAATGCTTGAGCAAAGCGCAGTGACGTACAACACGTACGACGGCACTATAAAGGGGAAGTTTCATTCGGATGGCGCCACCCTTTGGGCTGCTTTTGCTGATTGCGTGTTACCGCGTGTTAGTAAAAGTTTGGTGTTAGACGATTTGCGCTTTTCAGTCCGTTACAGCGTGACGAATGTGCTATCTTCATTACGAACGCTAGTTTTACCAGAACGAGTGCTCACGTCTCATAACTTGCTTCTGAGCAAGCACGTTTTTTTCCCCGTCATTAAAGCGTACACACGGCCGTTTTTCACAACGAGAAAAAATAGAGCATGTTCTAAATTTTTAATGACCATTTTTCTCGTAGAGAAAAATGCTCTGGAGCCCACACACGATCGTTTTTAATGACCAATTTAAAAAATGCTATTTTTTTCGTCATGAAAAACGGTCGTGTGTACGCGGCATTAGTTTAGTTTTTAAAAAATAAATAAGCACAAGGGATGGTACTTCCATTGAATGAGATGTGCCCATTGTGTTATTGGCTACTCTACTCTGTTCTCTGCCCGGCCCCACTACCCCTACAGTAGTAATTTTCTACAGCTTTGACCAAAGTTGAAAAATGGCCTTGTTATAGGTGTAGGCCATTTTACGTACCTCATGAAGCCTGGTCAAACAACTCAGAGAGATGGCATCCCCGCTCTGTTGCTAGGACATTGCTAAGACACTCCTAGATGTTACTGCTCACCCCCCATACCAACGCAGCTCTAATCTTCTGGTGCTGCAGGGGTGGACTTGTCACAGGCACCTGTCGAGAGTGGCAACTACACCTGTCCTCTATGCTGCCTCCTCCATTCATAGAAGCTGTGCTAAAGCTTCTAGCACTAAAAGGTGCTCTATGAATGGAAGAGGTGGAATTTTCATTTATTTACCCATCCTCCATTCATAAAGCATATTTTATTACTGGAAGCTATAGTACAGCTTCTACGAATGGAGGAGGGGTAGGAAAAGGCGGGCATAGTTGGCACTCTTGACAAGTGCCTATGACAGGTACAGCAGCTCTGTTCACCCCCACAGCAACAGAAATAGAAATATTTGGACAGCCGCACTCAAAAAAACCTTTCGGTTGCCTAAATGATAAAAATAGGATAAAAGCACTACAAGCCACAGCAAAAATAGGACACACAGTCGACGCGTTTCGCACTAATGCTTAGTGCTTAGTCATAGCTATGACTAAGCACTAAGCATTAGTGCGAAAAGGTTTTTTGGAGTGCGGCTGTCCAAATACTTCCTTCCATTTTTGCTCTATGCATTGCCAGCACCCGTGGTTTCTGAGAGGAGACTAATCACCAAGCACATTTGTAACGGCACCCCAATCTCAAGGGGGTTAACGCCGTTTACGATGTTCCCTCGCCTAGACACACATCCACTCGCTACCAATTTCCACAGCCAAACGACCCTTTCCCATAGGAACCAATCCCCCTGGAAGGACGAGACGCACTCTGTCTCTTCTGTAGTAGGAATGAATTTATTATTGAGAAACATTGTAACTTTATACACAATTCAAGGCACATGATTTAACATGAACAAGGGCCCAGCTCCACCCACACATCCGAAGACTCAACACCTCATCCTGACGTCTGCTAGGCTTCAAAAGATCCCAACACAATAGAATATACGATCTCCAATACACATCTTTTCACAAAGGGTTGGCAGCCAGTCTGTCTGGCACTTTACAATACACACAAGGGCAGACTTAAATGAACAATAGAAATGCAAAACAACTTAATTCCTCACAGCAATGATACTTAACCCCCACATACAGTATACATCCAATCTATATACAATGTATATACAGCCTTGAATATGGCTATCATAGACCATATTGGGGTTTTCATTCACCCGGTGCCCCTAATAGAGACACAGGGTGATTGACACATAAGAGCCATTGGGGAAGCTGGCGCAAGGGTATTTCATACTTCCTAAGCGATTCTGAGTCCCCCGGGCCTTCCCGTTACAACATTCACCTGGAGCGGTTACTCCCTTTCCCCACAGCACCAGAAGAATCCCTATGTGGGGATATGGGAGGTGAGTAGTAATAGCTGGAAATACCAGCTAGGAGTGTCTTGGCGATGTCCTAGCAACAAGGCAGGAGAGTGGGATGCCATCTTTTGGCCAGGTTTGGGAGGGACGTTAATGGCCTATGCCTAAGGGCATTATCCAGCTTTGGCCAAATTGGCACAGTTTGTTTTTAATCTACATGCGCCCTTTACCTGCATAGGCAGCTTTTTGGTAAAGGTGAACTAACCCTTTAACCACTTGCCGACCGCCTCACGCCGATATACGTCGGCAGAATGGCACGGACAGGCATATCAACGTACCTGTACGTCGCCTTTAAGACCCGGCATTGTGCGTCTTAAAGGCCGCAAGCTCCGTGAGTGTGATCGCGGGTCCCGGGGACTCGATGTCTGCGGGAATACCCGCGATCGTCTCACGGAGAGGAAGAACGGGGAAATGCTGATGTAAACAAGCATTTCCCCAGTCTTCCTAGTGACAGGACACTCATCACAGCTCCCTGTAATCGGGAGCGGTGATCAGTGTTGTGTCACACGTAGCCCCTCCCCCCTACAGTTAGAACACATCCCTAGGACACACTTAACCCCTTCAGCTCCCCGTCCTGGTTAACCCCTTCACAGCCAGTGTCATTTACACAGTAATAAGTGCACATTTATAGCACTGATCGCTGTGTAAATGTGAATGGTCCCAAAATAGCGCCAAAAGTGTCCCATGTGTCCGCCATAATATCGCAGTCACGATAAATATCGCTGATCGCCGCCATTACTAGTAAGATGAAAAAAATATTAATAAAAATGCCATAAAACTGTCCCCTATTTTGTAGACGCTATAACTTTTGCGCAAACCAATCAATATACGCTTATTGCGTTTTTTTTTTACAAAAAAAAATGTAGAACAATACATATCGGCCTAAACTGAGGAAAAATATATATATATATTTTTTGGGGATATTTATTATAGCAAAAAGTAAAAAATATTGCTTTTTTTTCAAAATTGTCGCCCTATTTTTGTTTATAGTGTAAAAAATAAAAACCGCAGAGGTGATCAAATACAACCAAAAGAAAGCTCTATTTGTGGGGAAAAAAGGGCGTCAATTTTGTTTGGGAGCCACGTCGCACGACCGCGCAATTGTCAGTTAAAGCGACGCAGTGCCGAATCACAAAAAGTGGCCTGGTCTTTGGCCAGCCAAATGGTCCGGGGCTGAAGTGGTTAAGCAATTTTAACTTTTTACTGGATTTTATTAGTGGCCATAAGAAGGTCACCCAAAATGTTTTTAGAATCCATTTTTTGTAAAACATTCCACAGCTTTAAAGAACTGTAAAGAAAACTTCCTGAAACATTCAATGGCAACTATTGCAGAAGTTCTGTAACCACGAAGAAAGGAGGAACCACAGCAGAAACTCACCAGTGATGGTAACTTTGAAACAAATTTCTTCTTTAGCGCCCCATATTGCAATGTTAAAATTCAGACTGTCCCCTTTGGAGTAATTGGCTATTGTGATTGTGCAGGAGTCATGGCAGAATTGCAGGCGGTCTTTGTAATTAAAACGGCCCATTAAGGACCCAGAAACTGTGGTACCGATAATATTATTATGTCCATCACGAATATCGAAACCACCTTCCTGGATGGAATTGCGTAATTGTGGCACTTCAAGTTGAAGATCGGCGCCATATTGGCCTTTGATGTGGTGGGATCCTGAAGCTATGACACCTAAGAGACAGTATTTTTTTAATTAGATCATATTGGATATGTTAGATAATTGTAGCATATACATGAGGGACATAATTAATAATATAATGTAGAATCCAGGAGACATTCAACATCAACACTTTCCATGTTAATGTAACACATTTTGAAGTCATTAAATGTTTAACCTGGCAACAGGTGGTGAATGTTTGCTGCAGCTTCTAATGAACATTGTGAGAAGCTCAGAGTGTGCAGTGAAATCAGAGGAAGCCATTATTATTATAATACAGGATTTATATAGTGTTGACAGTTTATGCAGTTCTTTAAAACTTGAGGGTAGACAGTGAAACTACAATACACTTTAAAGTGGTTGTAAACCCTCAATGACAACTTTCACCTACAGGTAAGCCTTCGATTAAGGCTTACCTGTAGGTGCTTGCAATATCTCCTTAACCACTTAAGGACCGCCGCACGACGATATACGTTGACAGAATGGCATGGCTGGGCATAAGGGCGTACAGGTACGTCCCCTTTAAGATCCCAGCCGTGGGTCGCGCGATCGGGTCACGGAGCTGAAGAACGGGGAGAGGTGAGTGTAAACAAACCTTTTCCCGTTCTTCCTAGTGGCATGTCAGTGATCGTCTATTCCCTGTCATAGGCAACAACGATCAGTGACATGTCACGCCAAGCCACGCCCCCTACAGTAAGAATCGCTCCCTAGGGCACACTTAACCCCTACAACGCCACCTAGTGGTAACCCCTTCGCTGCCAGTGTCATTTTCACAGTAATCAGTGCATTTTTATAGCACTGATCGCTGTAAAAATGACAATGGTCCCAAAAATGTGTCAAAAGTGTCCGATGTGTCCACCATAATGTCACAGTCACAATAAAAATCGCTGATAGCCGCCATTACTAGTAAAAAAAAAAAAAATATTAATAAAAATGCCATAAAACGATCCCCTATTTTGTAGGCGCTATAACTTTTGCGCAAACCAATCAATAAACGCTTACTGCAATTTTTTTTGCACAAAGGCGAACCCATGCATTGGTCCCTCACACATACATAAACGGTGATCACACCACACATGTGAGGTATCGTCACGTCGGAGTGAGAGCAATAATTCTAGAACCAGACCTCTCCACTCTCTATTGGTAACATAGTTACATAGTTAGTCAGGTTGAAAAAAGACACAAGTCCATCCAGTTCAACCATAAAAAAATAAAATAATAATAATAATATCATACAATCCCATATACCCAATTCTATACCCACAGTTGATCCAGAGGAAGGCGAAAAACCCCAGTAAAGTATGATCCAATTTGCTACAGCAGGGGAAAAATTCCTTCCTGATCCCCGAGAGGCAATCGGATATTACCGTTCCCCGGATCAACTTTAAATGTCAGTACCCAGTTATATTATGTACATTTAAGAAAGAATCCAGACCTTTCTTAAAGCAATCTACTGAGCTGGCCAGAACCACCTCTGCAGGGAGTCTATTCCACATTTTCACAGCTCTTACTGTGAAGAAACCTTTCCGTATTTGGAGGTGAAATCTCTTTTCCTCTAGACGTAAAGAGTGTCCCCTTGTCCTTTGTGTTGACCGTAAAGTGAATAACTCAACACCAAGTTCACTATATGGACCCCTTATATATTTGTACATGTTGTTCATATCCCCCCTTAATCTCCTCTTCTCAAGAGGGAATGAATTCAGTTCCTCTAATCTTTCCTCATAGCTGAGCTCCTCCATGTCCCTTATCAGTTTGGTTGCCCTTCTCTGCACTTTCTCCAGTTCCCCGATATCCTTTTTGAGAACAGGGGCCCAAAACTGAACTGCATATTCCAGATGAGGTCTTACTAATGATTTGTACAGGGGGGCAAAATGATATCTCTCTCTCTCTCTGGAGTCCATACATCTCTTATACAAGAAAGGACTTTGCTCGCTTTGGAAACCGCAGCTTGGCATTACATGTTATTATTGAGCTTATGATCTACCAAAACCCCCAGATCAACCTGTAAAGGCCTTTAAAACTTTGCCTATGCAGATTTTTAAATACCGTAGTTTGGTGCAAATCCATGAGCGTGCGCAATTTTGAAGCAAGACATGTTAGGTACTTATTTACTCGGTGTAACACCATCTTTTATATGTTAACAATAAATAGGGTATTATATTGTGTTTGTGTGCAATAATATTCATTAAAGTGTATTTTATCCCAAAAATTAACTTTTGTAAAACCGTGTGACATAAAAAATTGCAAAACCTTACAAGGGCAATTGAACTAATCCTCTGGATGCAAATCTTCCCATACTATCAATTTGTAAGTATATCTACAGATACCATTAACTGTATTGTAGAATAATTTTCTTCTGTGCAAACCCTATAGAATGGGGGAAGACTGAAAACTAATAACAAAAACACAAGTATATACACTGTATATTATATTGTTGCTTATATTGTTTTTTTAAGTCAGGAACCGTGTGCAGAGACCACATCAGGCACTTTGCATCATGACGAAAGAGGAAGGAAGCCTTGACTTCCTTAACTTGCAAAGCAAACTGTTAGTTCAGAACCTTTGCTACTAGCTGCGGATCATCTCTCTCTGTGAGGGGGACATTATCTTTTTGGATATTTTAATTGTTCTGGATCAGCTTTTCTCAACCTTTTTACCCCGGAGGAACTCTTGAAATAATTTTTAAGTCTCAGGTAACCCCTGTTAAGATTAATTCATCGGAGGCAATTGAGAAAATGCCCACTAAAATGATGGAGGTCAGTGGGAACTGGGAAGAATACCCATCTTACAGTGGTGGTCAGAATGTCACCATGGCAGTCATGCCATGTGGCATTGCACTTGGAACTTTTCAAGCACCGTCAGATGGTTGGAGCCCTACAGTTCCACAGAACTCTGGTTGAGAATGACTGTTCTGGATTGTATCTCAAGTTTTCTTGGATCACACAAGTCTGGATGTACTGTTTGCTTTCTGAGAATATGTGAAGCAAGGTGCCCTGGTCTCAGTGAAACGTGTAGTCTTCCTGTAGCTGCAGCCTTGCAATTCCCTCAATCTACAACTACTGGACTCTGTTCGAGAAGTTTAGATTAACTGTTGAGCCATCTCTATCATTAGCTGAATTCAGAAGACTATATATATGTATATATAGATATCCTGTTATATGGGGAAAACTCTGTTGATTTTTTTTCTCTTCTTCAGTGATGGACACATTTAAAGATGCCTGTAAGTTTTTGCCTTTCTCTTTTATGACATTAGTCTTGGGCCGGCCATAGACGTAGGTCAAAATGGTAGCTGAACGCTGATTTAGCACTCAAAATGTCTAGCCACATTATAGCAAACCAGTAGGCACACTTGAATTTATGTAAGTTAAACATTTACAGAACAAAAATAATTAATTTACTGTTGTGAGGAACTTGACTCCGGTATCTTGGTGATACTGGACATTCCTTGGCCACCAGATGGCAATAAAGTCTATTTTATGCCTACCCTGGATAACAATATGTATAGGGGAAACCCATCCCCTTTAGTAGTTAAGTGCTCTTTTACTAGTCTTTTGGAAAGAAGGCAAGGCTCCTATTTGCCAATGTTTTCTTTTAATCTAAACAGTATATGGCACTACCACAAATCAAGTCATGGCCTAAAAATCCCTCTATATCACAGAGCACAATCCTTTAAATCGCTTACTTTTATCAGTGATCCCACTGGAGACTACATCAGACAGCCCTGGTTAATAGTGCATCAAATCAATTTATTAAATGAAGATCCCAGTGCAAATATTCCTAACAGAGCTATTAATTACCAGCCCAATAATCAATAATAGCATATTTTCATAGAGTAAAAGATATCTTGTAGCAAGAGAAATATTCTGAACCATACTGTGCGCTCAATAGATTTTAGTTTATCAACTAAAAGAAGACATTCAATTCTAAAATATTCAAATCCCCTTTAGAGAAATCTAGATTATGTTATTTAGAAACAATGGAAGTTTCATATCCATCATATCCAAACCATGCATTAGCAGTCTCAGTGGAAACAAGGAATGAGTACACTAATTCATGTGTCATCTATATAAGATGCATAGTAATATGGAAGGTTGTAGGGTATCCTTCCTTAAAGGGGTTGTAAAGGATCAATTTTTTTTTTTTTTTTAAATAACAAACATGTTTTACTTACCTCCACTGTGCAGCTCGTTTTGCACAGATTGGCCCCAATCCTGGTCTACTGGGGTCCCTCGGCGGCTATCTCGTCTCCTCCCCGCATCAGCTAATCCCCTTTATGGGAAGCTCTCTCCCAAGGGGGTTAGCTTGTGGGCATGCTCCCGTGATACAGACGGCGGCTATAGCCGCTGACTATCACTCGGCCCTGCCCCCCGGCGCGCCGCGTCATTGGTTTAATTGACAGCAGTGGGAGCCAATGGCTGCGCTGCTATCAATCATCCAATGAATGAGCCGAGAAGAGCCGAAAATCCCGGTCGAGAAGCCTTCTCGTTCACGAAGCAGGACTTTCGAGGGCTCAGGTAAGTAAATGGGGGGGGGGGGGGGGCCGGCAAACATCAGATGTTTTTTCACCTTAATGCATAGAATACCGTACATTAAGGTGAAAAAACATGAACCTTTACAACCCCTTTAACCAGAATTCCTCCAGAGGTAGCTAGGGGTTCCTTGAGCAATGGACAATTTCTGACACTCAATTGATAGAGCAACCTTCCTCAACCAGGATTCAAGGGCAGCCTAGGGTCCCTCCAGTGGTTGCTAGGGCTTCCTTGATCAATGGACAATTCCTGCCTCTAAGTTGATAGAGCAGCCTTCCTTAACCAGAATTCTGTGGAAACCTAGGGTTCCTACAGACGTTGCTAGGGGTTCCTTGAGCAATGGACGATTCCTGCCTTTTAATTGATAGAGCAGCATTCCTCAACCAGAATTTCATGGCAACCTAGGGTTCATTCAGAGGTTTTTAGGGCTTCCTTGATCAATGGACAATTCCTGCCTTTCAGTTGATAGAGCAGCCTTCCTCAACCAGAATTCTGTGGCAACCTAGGGTTCCTACAGACGTTTCTAGCGGTTCCTTGAGCAATTCCTGCCTCTTAGATAAGTAAGTACTGACACCAATGATTTTTTTAGCCACCTGTAAGGTGGGATCATTTCCAATGACCACTAATACTTTTTTCCCAGTGACCCTCACGCTAGTGTACTGTGAGCTTTAGATATACTCATTATTAGTACGGGTTCCCTGAATCTGGAAGGTTATTTCAAGGGTTCCTCTGTGTTTAAAAAGAAAGGCCATTGTAGTGAGACTAGATAAAAATTACACACAGAGTAAATAAAGGTTGCAGATAAAGTAGATAAAATGTACATATTGAGTAGATTTATAGATGAAGATAAAGATAGACAGTGACAAAAATGTAAAACAAATAATATGTATAATTTAAATCACTTGAAAAGGGGACTACCCAACATAACAAATCAAATACATTATCGTGTCTAGCAGAGGTATAGAGCCATTGGCATCCAATATGCTCTATATATATATTAGGTCAGACTCGAAAATGTACCACTGCACTACGGGGTGTAGCAACCTTTCTTGTTTATTTAAATGGCAGCAAGGATCTCCACTAACTTGTTTTGCCCTGAAGATTGCCTTTTCAAAGAGGTTTTCACTAAGATAGTACAATCAATCAAGATATAGTAAAGGGGGGGGGGGCGCAAAAGAATAAAAAAAACTCTCTTTCACCATACCTCTTTAAAACCCTTTCCCGCTGAGGGTACGCACATATGCGTACTCGGCTTTCGGGGGTTATACCGGGATGATGCCTGCAGCTGCAGGCATCATCCCAGTACCGTTGTTTAGAGCCGGCGATTGGCTTTCCAGGTATAACAACCGATGCGGCTAAAAGCCACTTGGTTGATATACCGGAGGAGCGGGAGGGGACAGCCCCCCCTCCCACCGCCTCCGCCGCTCTTACTGGGCCTCCCGTCCCACCGGGAGACCCGATCCACGATCCGCCACCTCGGGCGGCTAGAGACAGACTGAATCGAAGCCGTGAATGGCTTTGATTCAGTCTCTTCACTGTAACCACGGAAGCGACGTCATGACGTCACGTCCGGGTTACTCGGCTGCCAATGGCACCGAATTTAAAAAAGTACACAGTATTCAGAATCGCCGTTTTCGGCGATCTGAATACTTTGAAGTGCAAAGGAGGGATTGGGGGTCTTTTAGACCTCCGATCTCTCCATAAAGAATACCTGTCACCACTT
Source organism: Rana muscosa (assembly GCA_029206835.1). NCBI lineage: Eukaryota > Metazoa > Chordata > Amphibia > Anura > Ranidae > Rana > Rana muscosa. Next base: position 1,261,259,397 of record CM055116.1, on the reverse strand, counting down.
ATTACTGTCACAAGGGATTTTTACATTCCTTGTGACAGCAATAAAAGTGATCAAATTTTTCTTTTAAAACACACTAAAGCGCCCCTGTCCCCGCGAGTTCGCGCAGCAAAGAAAGCGCATACTGAAGTCGCGCCCGCATATGAAAACGGCATTCAATTCACACATGTGAGGTATCGCCGCAATCGTCAGAGCAAGAGCAATAATTATAGCTGTAGACCTCCTCTGTAACTCTAACCTAGTAGCCGTAAAAAATAAATAAAGCGTCGCCTATGGAGATTTTAAGGTACCGTAGTTTGTCGCCATTCCACGAGTGCGGGCAATTATAAAGCATGACATGTTTGGTATCTATTTACTCGGCGTAACATCATCTTTCACATTATACAAAAAAATTGGACTAACTTTGCTTTTTGATTTTTTTTAAATTCATGAAAGTTAATTTTTCCCAAAAAGTTGCGTTTAAAACACAGCTGCGCAAATACTGTGTGACATAAAATATTGCAACGATCGTCATTTTATTCTCTAGATTCTCTTCTAAATATATATATATATATATATATATATATATATATATATATATAATGTTTGGGGTTTCTACGTAATTTTCTAGCAAAAAATACGCATTTTAACTTGTAAACACCAAATGTCAGAAATGGGCTTAGTCATGAAAGGGTTAAAGTAAAGATCGGTTTCTAATGTCACTTCTGTAACTGGAAGACGTGATTTCGATAACTTGCACTGATTGAGTGTTAACGCGTCAAAAAGGTGGTGGCTCCGTGGTTTGAATGGCTTTGTGTATGCGGCTCTATCTGTACAATGGTTGTGGGTGCACAGCCCGTCATAAAGCTGACTTACATCAGGGATCTCACTAGGCAAATTCAAAGTGCATTATAGCAGCTGTATGTTCTCACTATAGTACAGGGTTACACAGGAGCCTCCGTATTGACCATATTATTCATTGAAGATCACAAAATGGACAGTGCTGTAAAATACCACCATGCAGCAGTATACAGTAATAGTAGTTATCTCGTAGCAAAAAAAAAAACATTCTTAATTGTATATATATTGTACATAGAACAGAATTTAGATTGCCAACAGAAAGAAGCAATAAATCCCCAAAAATATCACTTGCTCAGGGTAACCAAGACTATGAATATATCCAAACCATAAATAAACAGTTTGATTGCAAATAAAATGAATGCTTTATCTCATAGACATTTGTAAAGTTGTAGATAAAAGTTAGAGAAGTACTTACTTGGCAGTGCAATAACAATGTATAGGAGCCACATCATTAATAAAGCATTTATATCACCACATCTAGCAGAGATCTAAAATGTAGGATGCTTGCTGAACGCTTCATGTAGATATATACATCCGCCCAGCCGCCTAGTGCCCTCCCATAAATGACATCATTTGAGGAACTTACTTGACTTTCACATTGACATGGCATACATACATGACATGACACATTTATTCTGATTATTCTCATCAATATTATTATTATCATTTAATAATAATAATTATAATACTAAATTATCATTATTATTATTTTATCAATATTATTATTACTATTGTTATTATTCAGGACCAGGATCTATATAGCACAAACAGGATGTGCAGCGCTTTACATAATAAAGGTAGTACAGTTACAATGCAATTTCAGACAAGATGATACAAAAGTAGTAACAGTGTGGGGATAAGTTGTTTGAGAAAGTAAGATTCAGTTGTGATCTGGAGCTGGCACAGGCTTCCCTGAAGAGATCTTTTTTTTTAGGGATCACTATGTGTTGAATATACAATAAAAAAATATCAAAGCAATTTACAAAAAAAAAAAATGTGTCTACACTAGACACCTTTACCGAAAAGTCATGGAGAGGAAGTGTGCCAATACCAAAATTAAAATGGCTTTACCAAGTTCGTTGCAGCTGCTGTGTAATATCACTCACTAATTGTAAGTACTTAAAAAAAAAATTATACACTATAAGTAGCGCTTAAATTAGCGAATGACCACTAATATTGAAGGACAGAGACGGATTAACCACCTCCCTACTGTGCACGAAAACCCCCTTCCTGCCCAAGCCATTTTTCAGCTTTCAGCGCTGTCACACTTTGAATGACAATTGCGCGGTCGTGCGACGTGACTCCCAAACAAAATTTGTGTCCTTTTTTTCCCACAAATAGAGCTTTCTTTTGGTGGTATTTGATCACCTCTGCGGTTTTTATTTTTTGCGCTATAAACAAAAGAAGAGCGTCCAGTTTGGAAAAAAAACACTATTTTTAACTTTTTGCTATAATAAATACCCTTTTTTTTTAAATAAAATTTTCCTCAGTTTAGGCCGATACGTATTCTTCTACATATTTTTAGTAACAAAAAAAAAATCTCAATAAGCGCGTATTGATTGGTTTGCGCAAAAGTTATAGCGTGTACAAAATAGGGGATAGATTTATAACATGTTTTTTTTATTTTTTTTTATTAGTAATGGCGGCGATCTGCGATTTTTTATTGTGACTGCGATATTGCGGCGGACACATCGGACACTTTTGACACATTTTTGGGACCATTCACGTTTATACAGCGATCCCTGCTATAAAAATGCATTGATTACTGTATAAATGTGATTGGCAGGGAAGGGGTTAACCACTAGGGGGCGGGAAGGGGTTAAATATGTTCCCTCAATGTGTTCTTACTGTGGGGGGAGGGGACTGACTGGGGGAGGTGACCGATGGTTGTCCCTATGTACAAGGGACACACCATCGGTCCCCTCTCCCTCACAGGACGTGGATCTCTGTGTTTACACACAGAGACCCACTTTCCTGCTCGTTTCCCGGGCAATCGCGGGTGCACGGCAGCAATCGCGGCCGCTGGGCACGTGCACCGGGGCCTTGTGAACGCGGCGGGCGCGCGCGCGCGCCGCTGGCGTCGAGCGCGCGCCTTCTAGCTCGTTTTAAAGGGAGGACGTCATATGACGTCCTCCCAGAACGAGAGTATCCTCCGCCCGCCGTCAATTGATAGTGGGCGGTGGACAAGTGGTTAACATAGGGGCTATTTAGCTGCAGCTCCAGGACCCTTCCTTAAGATAGGCCCAGCCCAGTGGTGTGAGTGTGTCACTAATGCTGCCCAGCCTTGCTCCGTTTACAGTGTAGATTTGATTGATATGTAAATCCCAGTGTTCTGACAAGCTGGTTCCTCCTATCGATATGGTTCCCCCAGGACTGCGCAGGCGCAATCCGAGGCAACGGAATTCTCAGAGCGTGAACAGCTGCTCGGCAGCTGTAGACGCGCTCTCTCCCGATGCTAGGGGACCAGCTCGACAAGACACCGCTCTATACAGCAAGGGGTGGACCAGTGAGTGTGCGCTCCCTGCAATGTTACACGCCAAGCCTAGAGATTTATATGTATATCACTTCTCTTGCATTTGCTGATGAATAGAACATGAGAAGTGTTGTACATATAAATCTCTAGGCTTGGCGTGTAACATTACAGGGAGCGCACACTCACTGATCCGCCCTTTTTGAAAAATCCGCCCTTGAGACATTGTCGCCCTATAGAGCGGCGTGTCACAGTCTCCGGCCCCGCCCCTTTTGCCACCCCTTGCGCCCACCCATCAACATTTAAAAAAGTACAGAGCGGCGTGTCACCCGCCCATGAACATGTTTAACCCCGCCCTATAGAGCGGCATGTCACAGTCTCCGCCCCCGCCCCTTGCTGCGCGGCGTGTATCCTCGGGAGCGAGCGCGTCTACAGCTGACGAACAGGTGTAGATGTTCGTAGATTTCAGTTTGATCGGAGTGCGCATGCGCAGTCGAGGGCGGACCCTATCCGATAGGGGAACCAGCTCGACAAGACACCTAGTTTGCAGACAACTTTGATATGTAAATTGTTAGAGCATTCATAGGTATGTCAAACTCCCTAAGCCATGGTCCACCATCACCTTTGCTGAATGCTGCCATCATTGGGGATGTACAGCAAGCCCTGCCTACCATGGTCACTGAGCCTTCCATCATCCCATACCCCATCCATCTGCCCACCTGCAAGGGCAGGCAGATGGATGGAGCACGGGATGTCCAGAGGTAAACAGAGAAGGGATTACAGTTTGGAGGGCAAACATGACCAAAGAGGGGGTGTGCAGGGCGTCTGGAGTGCAAAGATGAGTATCTGGAGTTAAGCAGAGATGAGGGGGTTTGGGGTGCAAGGGACAGTTTGGGATGCGGAGGTTTACAGGGGGATTTACAATGCACAGGTGTACTGAGAGGAGGTGGACAAAGATGCAGAGATTAGCAGAGAGTCAGGGAAGGGTCTGTCATAGTAAATACCCCTGTTACATGGTTGGAAAGTGTAAGGCTTTAAAAATTAATTACGCAAAATCGGAAGCGATGGGGGTAGCCCTCCCCCCAGAAGTCCAGCAAAACATACAACCCAATTTCAACTTTAAATGGGTAGGGTCGTCACTAAAATATCTAGGAATAAATATACCATCAAGACTAGAGAAGGTTTTTGCTGCAAACTTCCCCTCACTATATAATGCAGTTAGCTCCCTATTAGACAAATGGAAACAAGGATTCCATTCATGGTTCGGCCGATGTAACGCCATCAAAATGAACATTCTGCCAAAATTCTTGTACCTATTCCAAGCTGTACCAATAGGAATTAATAGGGCCTACTTTCGGCAAGTAAATGCACTTTTCACTAAGTTTATATGGGCCAACTAGCGACCAAGGATTAGCAGAAGTCAAATGACCCTCCCCAAATGCCATGGGGGCTTAGCAGTCCCAGACGTGTCTAAATACCACCAAGCAGTCCATTTGGGAAGGGTCATAGACTGGTGCAGACATGTAGAATTCAAACTATGGATAAAACTGGAGCAAGAATTTAGCCAGGTGCCTTTGAGCAGGGCACTCTGGTGTTATTCAAGGTTACCTGACTCACTTAAAAAACACCCTTTGATAGGACCAACATTATCTATAGGGGCAAAAATATGTCTGAACCCTAAATACTCATCAAGACATTCCCCATTATATCCAATATTGGGAAACCCAAGCTTTGATCCAGGGATGGAGACAAGAGCATTTCGGAGACTTCGAGAGAAGGGCTATACTCAGGTATCGCATTTTATGCAATCCGAAACTTGGCCCACAATGGTAGACCTGACGAAATCAGGAGGTCAATTTGAAGTAGAACACTGGCAGGCAATACAACTTCGATACTACCTGGAGACATTGGGCCCAATGAGTAATTTTAAACGGGAACTAACTAGGTTTGAAACATACTGTGAGGAGAAGGAACCCACCAACCGAATAATATCTAAAATATATACGATGTTAATGACCCCACCAGAGAATTTTGAGCTGCCAGTATTTAGAAAATGGGAAAGGGACCTAAATAAGACCTTTACACCAGCTCAATACCAGAAGATAATATATTTGGCATTAAACTCATCAATATGCACTAAAATGCAAGAATTAAATTATAAACTACTGATGAGGTGGTATTATACACCATCAAAATTAGGCAGGTTCTACCCTGATGCATCAGATCAGTGCTGGCGATGTAAGGGGGAGCGGGGAACTTTGTTCCATATATATTGGACATGCCCTCAGATCAGACAATACTGGCTAGAGGTAGGAAGGATCGCTCAAAAAATTGAGCCTTACCCGGTGCCGGACGATCCGGGTTTTTTCCTATTGCATATAACGCAAATACCCACACAGACCTATAAAAAGTCAGTATTATGTCACTTGGTCAATGAGGCTAAGGCGTGTATAGCGAGATGCTGGAAAAGCTCTAGCCCTCCAACAATCGCAGAATGGCTCAACAGGGTCAGACAAGTGGGGGCGATAGAGGAGTTGGTGGCTTCGGCCCAAGACAGAAAAGAGCAACATATTAAAATCTGGTCAACATGGGAAAAATTTACGCAGACAGAAGAAGGGAAAAGATTAATGGGGAAGTAAGTTCGTCCACCTAGCCAGAGAAGTATTGAGGAGGTTATGGTTTACCTAACGGGGGAGGAGGTTGGGGTGAGGAGGGGAGAGAGAGATTTATTCAGTTATCTACTTATCTATTTAATTTTTTTTTCTTTTTTTTTTTTTTTTTTTTTTCTTTTCCTTTCTTTCTTTTTTTCTTTTTTGGGGTTTGATTTGGGAGGGAGGTAGAGGGGGAATGGATAAAAATGTAAGGGAGAAGAAAACAAGGGCGTGAGAATCAAAGACGTTTAATAGAGGAAAGGAACTTTATGTGTCCCTCCTGTCACGGGGAGACACGTGAAGGCCAAAAGGGAAGGGAACCCATTGACATTGAGGTTTAGAGGTGAGAGGATCTAATTAATGGAATGGGATGAGGAAAATAATATGAATAGAAATGTAATGGAAAATGTATAAACGATGTATTGTATGTATCCCTTTTTGAAATATAAATAAAGAATATTAAAAAAAGGAAAGTGTAAGGCTCCATTCACATCATGCAGATGTGACAGAGCGCGCACGTTCCCATGCATTGCATGTAGGGCAGCCCCTCCCACTCTTATTGCAATGTGACTCCACCCACAATTTGCCATGGCACGCTAAGCTGGTGCGCCACATTACTACCCTACTATGGATACCCAAAGGCACCCTCTCTCTCTCTCTCATGCCCCCACCTAATTTAATTTGTTTAAATATTTAATTTGTTTTTAAAAAAATGTTTGCATTTCATTTTATGTATTTCCATAAAAAGGCCAACAAAAATCCTCAGCACCAGGCCCATGATGCTCCTAATCTGGCCCTGGTGAACGATCATAAACCATTGTGCATAAAACAAATCATGCAATATATTACACGTTCACAAAACCATCACACATGGCGAATGAGTAACAGTCCAATAGTCACATTATCTCATGTGCAAACACCAAGTGAGTCTCTACGTGACTATCATCCGAAATACGGTGGCTCCGATGGATTAAGAGATAGCTGTCACCATCACCTCCACTAGTGCTTTCTACAGGGCAGCCATCCGAAATTGTGGGGCCCCTTACACAGCTTTAGGCCTGGGACCCTCCAGGGCCTGACCAACAACATTCTCCAGGGCCCGCCCACTGGCCGTCCCACCGAATCTGCCCACTAGCCATCCCACCAAGTCCTTCAGTGCCTCAGCCCCTCCTCACACCTGTACTCTCTCAGCCCCCTCCTAACACCTGTACGCTCTCAACCCCCTCCTCACACCTGTACGCTCTCAGCCCCCTCCTCACACCTGTACGCTCTCAGCCCCCTCCTCACACCTGTACGCTCTTAACCCCCTCCTCACACCTGTACGCTCTCAGCCCCCTCCTCACACCTGTACGCTCTCAGCCCCCTCCTCACACCTGTACGCTCTTAACCCCCTCCTAACACCTGTACGCTCTCAACCCCCTCCTCACACCTGTACGCTCTCAGCCCCCTCCTCACACCTGTACGCTCTCAGCCCCCTCCTCACACCTGTACGCTCTCAACCCCCTCCTCACACCTGTATGCTCTCAGCCCCCTCCTCCCATCTGTACGCTCTCAGCCCCCTCCTCACACCTGTATGCTCTCAGCCCCCTCCTCACACCTGTACGCTCTCAGCCCCTCATCACACCTGTACGCTCTCAGCCCCCTCCTCACACCTGTACGCTCTCAGCCCCTCATCACACCTGTACGCTCTCAACCCCCTCCTCACACCTGTATGCTCTCAGCCCCCTCCTCACACCTGTACGCTCTCAACCCCCTCCTCACACCTGTACGCTCTCAACCCCCTCCTCACACCTGTATGCTCTCAGCCCCCTCCTCCCATCTGTACGCTCTCAGCCCCCTCCTCACACCGTATGCTCTCAGCCCCCTCCTCACACCTGTACGCTCTCAGCCCCTCATCACACCTGTACGCTCTCAGCCCCCTCCTCACACCTGTATGCGCTAAGCTCCCTCCTCACACCTGTACGCTCTCAGCCCCCTCCTCACACCTGTATGCTCTCAGCCCCCTCCTCACACCTGTATGCTCTCAGCCCCCTCCTCACACCTGTATGCTCTCAGCCCCCTCCTCACACCTGTATGGTCTCAGCCCCTCATCACACCTGTACGCTCTCAGCCTCCTCCTCACACCTGTATGCTCTCAGCCCCCTCCTCACACCTGTATGGTCTCAGCCCCTCATCACACCTGTACGCTCTCAGCCTCCTCCTCACACCTGTATGCTCTCAGCCCCCTCCTCACACCTGTACGCTCTCAGCCCCTCATCACACCTGTAGGCTCTCAGCCTCCTCCTCACACCTGTATACTCTCAGCCCCCTCCTCACACCTGTACGCTCTCAGCCTCCTCCTCACACCTGTACGCTCTCAGCCCCTCCTCACACCTGTACGCTCTCAGCCTCCTCCTCACACCTGTATGCTCTCAGCCCCTCCTCACAACTGTACACTCTCAGCCTTCCTCACACCTGTACGCTCTTAGCCCCCTCCTCACACCTGTACGCTCTCAGCCCCCTCCTCACACCTGTACGCTCTCAGCCCCCCCTCACATTTGTATATATGACACATGTACACACACACAGACATGTACACACACACGTACACAGACATGTACACGCACACACAGACATGTACACACACACATGTACACAAACACACACAAACATGTACACACACATGCACACACATACAGACATGTACACACACACACACACACAGACATACACAGATAAATCCACACACACGCACACACAGACATGTACACACACAGACATACACAGAGACATGTACACACACACACACAGACATGTAGACACACACACACATGTACACAGACATACACAGAGACATGTACACACATACAGACATGTACACACACACAGACATGTACAGAGATATGTACACACACACAAACACAGACATGTACACACACATACATACACAGACATAAACAGAGACATGTACACACACACACACGTACACAGGCATACACAGAGACATGTACACACAGACATGTAGACACACACATACACAGACATACACAGAGACATGTACACACACACACAGACATGTACACACACACACACACATGTACACAGACATACACAGAGACATGTACACACATACAGACATGTACACACACACAGACATGTACAGAGACATGTACACACACACACAGACATGTCATGTACACACACATACATACACAGACATAAACAGAGACATGTACACACACACACACGTACACAGGCATACACAGAGACATGTACACACACACATACACAGACACATGCACACACACACACACACATGTACACACAGACATGTACACACACACACACATACACAGAGACATGCACACACACACACACACAGACATGTACACACAGACATGTACACAAACACACACAGGCATACACAGAGACATGTACACACACACATACACAGACATACACAGAGACATGCACACACACTCACACACACAGACATGTACACACAGACATGTACACAAATGCACACAGACATACACAGAGACATGTACACACACACACAAACAAACTGTCAGGCTGTCAGTTTCAAACACATTATTCACTATAAGGTCTCATGTACTGTACACAGGGCAATTGAAAACCTCTTCTGAATGGTGGAAACTGACAGATGGAAATCAATGGTGAAAAATGTCAGTTTTACATGTAGCGGCCTCACCCCTCTCTCCATTTCTCATACTCGGCTTGTCTTTCTTAGTCTAGGGGTTTCAGTGCTGGGGAGAGGGATGAGATACACCATGGCCCATGTCCTCCATAGCTGAGAGGTGAAGGCCAGAAGATTGGGTTTTGTGTAGGTGTCCTAGAGTCAAGTCCAGTACTTCGTCCCTGACTCCTTTGCTCCTAGTAACCCGAGTTCCACACAGTGAATAGGTCCAACTCAGTTTTATTCTTCTTGGCGTACAAACATACAGTTTCTTCTACTGAGTAGTGATGGGGAATAGATCGAGGCACAATCCTTTCCCTTCTCCTGCTAACCACTGTGGTATCACCAGTGGCGGGTAGTCACTGCCACTGACCATATTGAGTAGAATGTGAATTACCTTCGCTAGCACGGCCTCTGTCAGGGGAAGGAGATCCGTCCAAGGGAGAAACAGGAGGCCTCTCTGTCACCAGCAATGCTGCGCCGGACTCTTCAGAGAAGTTCCACACACCGGTCCTCACAAACTCAGACATGGGCACCCAAGGAGTTAGGGCCCCCTCGGATTCCTCCACCCTCGCGGAACTCAGTCAAAGGTACTGAGCCCCAGGCCTCCGCCATAGTACCTCACCCCAGGCTAAAGGTGCCTGAGATGGACTCCATCTCTCGCTCCGGCCAGGTCAAGGGCACCTGAGCCCGGAACTCCGAAACGCCAGCACCCAAGCTGAAGGTGCCTGGGTGCGGCCGCATCCTCCAACTCTCTCCGAACTCTGAACCCCGTGGTAAGGGCGTCCGCCCCTTTTATCCCCTCTCCCTTCGCGCCACAGCAGGTTCCCTGCCCCGCCGCACCAGCTCCAGGGGAGGACAAAAAGGTACAGTCTTGCGGTGTGAGTTCAGCTCCGACCCCGGGCAACAGCGCCACCTGTGGACCGCAAGAAACCTCACACCACCAGAGTCCTCCAAGAACCAGAAAAGGGTCTCGGATCCCCTAGCAATTAGTGCATCTGGGTTACACTACCACCCAGATGCCTCCCCTAAATTCAAATACCCACTACATACAGTTTTTACATACCGAGTTAATGAGAATTTAGTTGTGGTTATGAGCATTTGAGGTTAGAAGCATTTTTAAACCTCAGGAGACCCTCCCAAATGCCCACAATGCACGAAAGACAAGTAAATTATTAACTATTTCAGCCATTCTGTGAGAGAAGAGATAGAGGTGTGCTTGTAGATAGCTGTCTTATTTTTTGTTTTCACTATGGGGAAATAATTTGTGCCAACAAACAGTGCTGAGCTACTAAAATATCTTATAATATGACTAATCCGTAAACAATATACTAAGTGAAAAAGAATAATATCATACAAATTGATATTGCGCTATTAAATGTGTACACAACTACCGTATTAATGTGAAAAATCTTTTAACAAAAGGTTATGTGAATAATGCTTGATTGAAGAAAATCCTGCCATAAATCAATTCACCAAACAAGGATGAGTGCTCTCCTCCACCACCAGTGTCACAGGCTGCTCACCTCATAGAGAGAAATCAGCAGTTATCCCCTCTGGGGAAATGATGACGCCCGGCGTACTACGGATCACAGACCTCCTTAGATGAATGGCTCCTCAATAGGGTTCCAAGAACCCGGATTATCTTGCCCAATGAATCTTATATGTAAAAGAATCGTAACATCTAGTGCTCTCCGTTTCCAAAGGATTTAATAGTAAAAAGGTAAACTTAAACCTATACAAACAGCGGGGAAACCGGACCACCAGCACACTGTAAAGCAACAGCGAGGCACAATGTGAGAACTATGGTCCCCCCCCCCCCTGCGGTTTGTATAGGTTTCAATTGTGCCTGTAAAATGGTATCTCCCATCGAGAGATAATTCTTATGATGTGCATTTGCGCCCTGGCACATCACTCCAGCTGATCGGCAAATCAGCTGGAGTGAGGCCACGTCCTGCGCATGCTCGGGCACTATTCACTCGGGGGCACTTCTCGACAAAACACAGGCATCTCAATCATCGCAGAAGTCCCACCAAGCCCCACTTCCCCCCCCCCTCACGATCAGCTCATGAAGTTCCACCCACTCCCACCTATGTCCCGCCCTTGCCCCGTCTTCTCCCGCCTATGCCCACCCACTGCTCGGTCTCTATACAGGCTGTTTCTGTTGGCTTGGCTTCTCCTCCTGATAAGCTGACAGAAGAAAACAGGAAGGAAGAAGCAAAGAGATAAATTGAAAAATCTGTGTGCAAAGTTACCTACAGGCGAAATATTATAGTGATGATATAATTATTACAAAATAAAATACTATATAAAAATTGTTTATACTTTCCTCTGTGCACCTGGCTCCGTCCTCCCCTCCACCTGGCTGCAACGCCCCCTCTCCTCTGTCCACCTGGTCCGTCCTCCCCTCCACCTGGCTGCAACTCCCCCTATCCTCTGTGTACCTGGTTCGTCCTCCCCTCCACCTGGCTGCAACTCCCCCTATCCTCTGTGTACCTGGTTCGTCCTCCCCTCCACCTGGCTGCAACTCCCCCTATCCTCTGTGCACCTGGCTCCATCCTCCTCTCTACCTTGCTGCAACTCCCCCTATCCTCTGTGCCAATGGTTCCGTCCTCCCCTCCACCTGGCTGCAACTCCCCCTATCCTCTGTGCACCTGGCTCCGTCCTCCCCTCCACCTGGGTGTAGCTCCCCCTATCCTCTGTGCCAATGGTTCCATCCTCCCCTCCACCTGGCTGCAGCTCCCCCTATCCTCTGTGCACCTGGCTTTGTCCTCCCCGCCACCTGGCTGCAACTCCTCCTCTGTGCACCTGGCTCCATCCTCTCCTCTGTGCACCTGACTCCATCCTCCCCCCACCTGGCTGCAGCTCCCCCTATCCTCTGTGCACCTGGCTTTGTCCTCCCCGCCACCTGGCTGCAACTCCTCCTCTATGCACCTGGCTCCACCCTCTCCTCTGTGCACCTGACTCCATCCTCCCCCCACCTGGCTGCAACTCCTCCTCTCCTCTGTGCACCTGGCTCCATCCTCTCCTCTGTGCACCTGGCTCCGTCCTCTCCCCACCTGGCTGCAACTCCTCCTCTCCTCTGTGCACCTGGCTCCACCCTCTCCTCTGTGCACCTGGCGACGTCCTCTCCCCACCTGGCTTCAACTACTCCTCTCCTCTGTGCACCTGACTCCATCCTCCCCCCACCTGGCTGCAACTCCTCCTCTCCTCTGTGCACCTGGCTCCATCCTCTCCTCTGTGCACCTGGCGACGTCCTCTCCCCACCTGGCTTCAACTACTCCTCTCCTCTGTGCACCTGACTCCATCCTCCCCCCACCTGGCTGCAACTCCTCCTCTCCTCTGTGCACCTGGCTCCATCCTCTCCTCTGTGCACCTGGCTCCACCCTCTCCTCTGTGCACCTGGCGACGTCCTCTCCCCACCTGGCTTCAACTACTCCTCTCCTCTGTGCACCTGACTCCATCCTCCCCCCACCTGGCTGCAACTCCTCCTCTCCTCTGTGCACCTGGCTCCATCCTCTCCTCTGTGCACCTGGCGACGTCCTCTCCCAACCTGGCTGCAACTCCTCCTCTCCTCTGTGCACCTGGCTCCATCCTCTCCTTTGTGCACCTGGCTCCGTCCTCTCCCCACCTGGCTCCATCCTCCCCTCCACCTGGCTGCAGCTCCCCCTATCCTCTGTGCACCTGGCTTTGTCCTCCCCGCCACCTGGCTGCAACTCCTCCTCTGTGCACCTGGCTCCATCCTCTCCTCTGTGCACCTGACTCCATCCTCCCCCCACCTGGCTGCAGCTCCCCCTATCCTCTGTGCACCTGGCTTTGTCCTCCCCGCCACCTGGCTGCAACTCCTCCTCTGTGCACCTGGCTCCACCCTCTCCTCTGAACACCTGACTCCATCCTCCCCCCACCTGGCTGCAAATCCTCCTCTCCTCTGTGCACCTGGCTCCATCCTCTCCTCTGTGCACCTGGCTCCGTCCTCTCCCCACCTGGCTGCAACTCCTCCTCTCCTCTGTGCACCTGGCTCCACCCTCTCCTCTGTGCACCTGGCGACGTCCTCTCCCCACCTGGCTTCAACTACTCCTCTCCTCTGTGCACCTGACTCCATCCTCCCCCCACCTGGCTGCAACTCCTCCTCTCCTCTGTGCACCTGGCTCCATCCTCTCCTCTGTGCACCTGGCTCCACCCTCTCCTCTGTGCACCTGGCGACATCCTCTCCCCACCTGGCTGCAACTCCTCCTCTCCTCTGTGCACCTGACTCCATCCTCCCCCCACCTGGCTGCAACTCCTCCTCTCCTCTGTGCACCTGGCTCCATCCTCTCCTCTGTGCACCTGGCGACGTCCTCTCCCAACCTGGCTGCAACTCCTCCTCTCCTCTGTGCACCTGGCTCCATCCTCTCCTTTGTGCACCTGGCTCCGTCCTCTCCCCACCTGGCTGCAACTCCTCCTCTCCTCTGTGCACCTGGCTCCACCCTCTCCTCTGTGCACCTGGCTCCATCCTCCCCTCAACCTGGCTGCATCCCCTCCTCTCCTCTGTGCACATCCGGTCTGACATAGAATGATTAGGGGTATCTCCCTCTCCATAAAACATATGTAGCGGGGTCCTTAAATTTAGGGGTAATGTTTGAGTGGCAGTTATGCTCAAACACCTTAACTGATAGGATTTCATCAACCATTTTGTCTGCAGGTGGATTATTGGTGTACAGTTCCTTGTGGCCTGCGGGTGGCACTGCCATGGTGGGCCAGGGTTGAATCGCCAATATAGTGCTGTGCCTTGTGTGTCCCCTCTCGGCAGCAGTACAGTGGGCGTGGTCGGCCTGCCGCGCATGCCGGGAGAGGATATAAAAGGGGCAGACGCTGGCTGTTGGGTGTTCGATTACCGGGGGTCCTACTCCCGGGAAGTGTGTGCATTCTCTGTCTACCCGGGCACCTTTGGCCCAGGGGTGGTGGTCGGTGAACCAGTCCCAGGCACCTTTAGCCCTGGGGCTGCAACTGAATGGCCTTGGGCCCAGCACCTTTGGCTGGGGCCCACAGAGGATCGAGGAATCCCAGGGTGCTGCCTTGCGAGGGGACCTGTATCTTAGATGAGGAGGCCGGGGGAGGACCGTTCCGAGGGACGGGTGAGAAGTCACAGTGAAGGAAGGGGCCCGGTAACTCTCTGGAGGGATGTCTTCTCCTTAAAAGAGGCTAAACTTTGAAACCAAGTTCATCGGGTCTGGGGCAGGGACCAAGATCACCAGGTCTGTGGCAGAGACCAAGTTCACCAGGTCTGTGGCAGAGACCAAGTTCACCAGGTCTGTGGCAGAGACCAAGTTCACCAGGTCTTTGGCAGAGACCAAGTTCGCCAGGTCTGTGGCAGTACCCAAGTTCACCAGGTCTGTGGCAGAGACCAAGTTCATCAGGTCTGTGGCAGAGACCAAGTTCACCAGGTCTGTGGCAGAGACCAAGTTCACCAGGTCTGTGGCAGAGACCAAGTTCATCTGGTCTGTGGCAGAGACCAAGTTTACCAGGTCTGTGGCAGAGACCAAGTTCACCAGGTCTGTGGCAGAGACCAAGTTCACCAGGTCTGTGGCAGAGACCAAGTTCACCAGGTCTGTGGCAGAGACCAAGTTCACCAGGTCTGTGGCAGAGACCAAGTTCATCTGGTCTGTGGCAGAGACCAAGTTCACCAGGTCTGTGGCAGAGACCAAGTTCACCAGGTCTGTGGCAGAGACCAAGTTCACCAGGTCTGTGGCAGAGACTGTTCGAGTGCCATTCTGGCTGCTAGTCTCATCTCTGAGGGAGACTATCCAAATGGGCTAAGTCTATTTTAGAAGCTAAGTAGTGAAGTGTATTACGTTTGTGCCTGGACCTCTCCCACACCTTATGCTGTCCTGTTCTCCCTCCAACCTTTTCTGTCTAGAGACTGTGCTTTAAGAAAAATAAACTCTACGTTGGAGTTGCAGCTGGTGTGGACCTTGGAGTTATTGGGGGACATAGAGACTTATCTTTATTGAGCATAGAGATGAGGACCATTCTCTGGAGAACCTCGCTGCAGAGACCCGTTTCATAACAGCGCTCAACCTCTTCACACAAGAGGGTACGGGCATGTGGCACGGTGTGCTTTTTCCTGCCAAGGAGCCAAAAGCAGGTAAAGGGTTTGTGTGCTACACATATGTAAACCTTTAAAAATATTAGGTCAAATACCAATAAAAATCGACATTATAAACATAAGGATCAGTGACAGCTATTCCATCTTTCACTGAGAACATTGCTGCAGCAGCACTAGTAAACTCACTTTGCATAGCACGTGCCCAACTATTGATTGACAGATGGGCGTGTATTTTGTAAAATAGACTGAGCATGACAGAAGGCACAAGGAGTCATGGGAACTGTAGTTCACTGTGGGAGATGCAGATACTAGCGCAGTGGACTCCGCAGAACCCCTCCCACCATCTCTAGCATTATCCAGCAGAGGAAGAATTTTGGAGGGCATAATAGACCTCAATTGCAGATTTTTTAGATCTTAAGATAATTGATTCAAAAATATTTTCACTTTTGATTCCATATAAGGAAAAGTAAACTTGGTAAACCTTTTGTTTCATATACCATAAAAATATTTTCAGTCCTATTATTTTCTTTTACCAAATAATCAATCCCCTTAATACATGAATTCATAAATGAAACACTGTAGTACAATATTTTGAAGTATGGATGTCACTTCAGAAATACTTTCCCTCCAAAATGTGTTTAGCATAAATCTATAATCCCTAGAACCTTTCACATTACCTTGTCAAAATCTAAACATAAAAAAAACTAACTTCAGTTCATTCATATATGTTAAATAAAATACATATTACAATGTAAAGCCTGTCTTACAGGGGAAGTAAAAAAAAGTTCCCCCCTTCCAGGGGCGGATCCAGGGGGGGGCAACAGGGCAATTGCCCCCCCCCCGAGACCATCTGTCACACTCGCTTGCTCTGTTTTTTTTTGCGCCTGATCTCCCGGACTTTGGGGACCCAGTACTGGCCGGCCGTAGGTCCCCTGGACCCCAAACGTGGCACACATGTAGCCATATGTCTCCTCTACAAGTGTGCAACGTTTGGTGTCTGGGAAACCTACGTCCGGGGAGAACCGATTTTTAAAAGCCGGGAACTCCTTCCATAGACTCCCATGTTAAACATCAGTCTAGTCATGGGCACAGTGAGGCATGGGCACAGTGGGGCACAGTGAGGCATTCAGATGGACACCCTAGGCTTATACTCAAGTCAATACGTTTTCCCAGTTTTT
The DNA here is from genome assembly GCA_029206835.1 of Rana muscosa. NCBI lineage: Eukaryota > Metazoa > Chordata > Amphibia > Anura > Ranidae > Rana > Rana muscosa. The sequence goes on along the minus strand of CM055116.1, from coordinate 1,261,242,500 downwards.
TGGGGTAAAATTAGGTGCCTCTGCTTATTTTCGGGTCGGCTTATACTCGAGTATATACAGTACTTGTTCTGCGGCTGCCGCTGCCTCTCTGAGTCTCTCTGAGTCTAATTGCAGGCGACGGTGGCAAGTGACACACTGGGGACTCCCACTGATTCTGCATTGAACTATTTAATTTTATATTACAATGTAATAATATAAATAATGCGCTTCAATCATCCTGACACCATAACAACCCTGGTGCCGGGATGATTGAACCGCCGACACCAGCCATTTACCCGATAAATTTCCCACAAAAAAAACATTTTTTGGCAGTGCCCCTCCCGAGAAAAGACTCTGGATCCGCCCCTGCCCCCTTCCCTGCAAAGTAAAGGCATAATGTGCTAGTATGCATTGCATACTAGCACATTATGTGACACCTGCAAACGAAGCCAGCGCCGACCCCGCTACAGGCCGCATCCATCTTCGCCCCTCGTCTTCCTTCCGGGGCTGTAGACTCCGGCTCTGTGACTGGCAATGCGCGTGGGAGCCGCCAGTTCCAGAACTCTCTCCTGAAGAAATAGCACGGGCCTCTTTAACTTGTCTATATGTACTTTAAAAAAAAAAAAAAAAATCTATTCTTATCTTAATTAACCGCAGATCTTCCTGCTAACTAAAGTGACTGTATTGTAAAGACGTTTAACCCTTTCAACTCTGAAAGTACACAACATGTGATTGTAAATGTTAAATGTGAAAAAGTATCTCATCCTAATATGATAAACATGTCATGTCACAAAATAAAATGTACACACATAAACTACAATATATCTGATGAATGAATTATTTCATCAGTAGTTGAAAGTAAATTGTTTTTTAGAAGTTCCTCTTTTATGAGAGGAAGGTTTAGGAATATTAGTTTCCCTTTTTTAGCAGAAACATGTGAGTCATTTCCTGTAATAGAAATGCAGTATCAATATTTTGGCATTGATACTATTACATTTGCTAAGATATACAGCACCTTCATCTAGTTATTCATTTTACATATCACAATCTTAGCATTTCTAATCAAGACATGGAAGACATATTTTTATAATAACATTTCTAATAAACTTGCATTGTTTTATTTTTCTTAAAATCATAGTTCCCGACTGTCCCTGATTTCGAGGGACTGTCCCTGATTTGGGGCAATGTCCCTCTGTCCCCCATTCCTCCTCATCTGTCCCTCATTTTGGTCTGATCTCTATACCGTATTTTCCCGCACTATAAGGCGCACCGGATTATAAGGCGCAGTCTCAATTACGGGGTCTATTTCTGTACTTAACCCATACATAAGGCGCATTGTATTATAAGGCGCATGCTAAAACATACGGTCTACAAAAAAAAGGTAACGGAAGCAAAACAGTGAGTTTAGTTGAACTTTATTCTACTATTTAACAATACACTCACATTATTTTTCAGTCTCGTTGCCAGGTGGCTGTTCAGCAATGATGCTGGCTTTCGCGATAGCTCGGACAACCGTTAAAGCAGATACCTTACTAACGTACTGTACATATTACGTAATGTTCTCTGACTGGTTTATCACTGCCAGCGTACGTAGTGTACGTATTACGTCCCTGTGTCAGCGGGAAATGGTCCGACAGTCAACCAAGCGGAGCGCTTACCAAAGTCGCACAACAGCATTTTTACAGATTTTGGAACTCAGTGCACACATAAGGCGCACCGGATTATAAGGCGCACCGGATTATAAAGCGCACCGGATTATAAAGCGCACCGGATTATAAAGCGCACCGGATTATAAGGCGCACGGCCGATTTTTGAGAAAATTTAAGGCTCTTAGGTGCGCCTAAAGCCCTGTACACACGATCGGATTTCCTATGGATTTTAAACCGATTAATTTTTCCATCGGAAATCCAATGAAGCTGACTTCCATCAGTCTTGCCTACACACCATCAGTCAAAAAATCGATCGTCCCAAACGCAGTGACGTAAAACACTCCGACGAGCCAAGAAAAATGAAGTTCTATGCTTCTGAGCATGCGTCGACTTGATTCTGAGCATGCGTGGGTTTTTTATCCGATGAAGTTTCCCACAGACGATAGTAAATTTGCTATCGTTTTTTTTTTCCATCGGATAAATTTAAAACATGTTCTATTTTTTAACACCGATGGAAAAAAGACCGATGGGGCCCACACACGATCGGTTTGTCCGATGAAAAAAGTCCATCGGACTGTTTTCATCAGTAAAACCGATCGTGTGTACAGGGCTTTATAGTGCGGAAAAGACGGTAGATGTATATAAAATGCACTTTTTATCTATCAAAAGGTGTTTTCCAGCCCTAAACCTTTCATCTGATTTCTGAATTGCAGCATTTGTAAATTCCAAAAAGGAATAGTAGTGGTAAAAAAAAAAGCACTTGTGGGTTTAACCAGTCTTGTTTTTTTTGTACAATTTTCCTTTAAGGGGGGGCATGGCAAGGGGTGTGTCCTATGCCTGCATACTTTTGCTGATAGGTGTCCATCATTCCCATCTCAAAAAGTTGGGAGGTATGTTAAAATGGCTTATGCTCTTATGCTCTTATGTGATAATATTCTGTGAATTTATAAATATAACAGTACGCAATTCCTCCTTTTTGGTCATGACACAAAATCTTGTTTTCACAACCAAATAAAGATTTCAAATCAACAAAGAATGATCTGCTGTGGCTGACTTTTTTTAACAAAAACATGCTATTGGTGCTTGCACCAGCCTCAGTGTAGGAAAAGTGCCTAAAACATAGGGGAAACTTTAGAAGGAATAATTTGAAACAAATGACTGTGATAAGTCCATATAGTCCATATAGTCTGTGGGTATAAAACTGGGTATATGGGATTGTATAATATTGTTTTTTTTATTTATTTTTACGGTTGAACTGGGTGGCCTTCTGTCTTTTTTCAACCTGACTAACTATGTGTAGCGCTACCCCCAGTTAAGAGAGCCGCTGGTTTGATTTCGGGCCCTGTATACAGTACCGCCAACCCCCCGGCAATCTTACTCGACCCACTCTGGCACAGTTAGTCTAGGGTTAAAACTTATACCACATTCAAGTGTATTGCACTTAATAATCTTTAAACAGTCAGACAACACGCTGAGGCGAGAGATTAAATATAACAGCTTTACTGGTAGTGAATAACACAGAGTATAACACCCAACATGTAAAGTAGCTTACAGCGCCCTGCATTAATCAGTTCAATAGTTGCAGCGCAATATAATGGCGCAGCGCAGTACTCCACCACGCGTAGCTATTATGGCGTGCGCGCCCTATGGCGCACTAAACAAATATCCTAACTCCCCACCCGGGTCAGGCCTGACATGGGATAAGTCTCAGTCACTTCCTAAAGGGGGGGGTTTCTTCGCATGCCAGCTTTCGGTGGTGCACTTGATGAAATAGCTATTTGTAATCCGCAATAGGTGATAACTTGGAACACTATGCTGTGAGGGGGGGGGAAAGGGCACTTCAGCTCTGTCCTGCTACCGGTCCCCCATGGAAGCACAGATAAACGAACAGTGGGCCTAGGCAGTTTATAGGCCTGAACATGGCACAGTCTATTGGTATGGGCAGGTGCCCGCTCACCACTCCGGACGCTATCCCAGCCCGGGACTTCCACCGCCTGTGTATCCACACACAGCGTCTGCAACGATCGGGTCCCCGATCCAACTGACGTCCTCACTCGACAAGTCAGGATCCCCCCAGGCTCCGCAGTGGGGGTGGAAAGCTCTTCGGATGTCACGCAAGGCCTCAGGCTTCAGGCTTGCACCGCAGCAGATCCGCACAGGAAGACGCGTTGCTTGCAGCAAAGAGGCCGAACTCTGTCTCCCCTCTTCCTTAAGTAGCCCCTCCCATGAGTCTTTGCGGTGGAAACTTCCGCCCTGGGGCCGAATGGGGTTCTGGGTAACATAGTCCTGGGGCCATTAAGGAAGACCCCGCTACATATGTAACTATTGATTTTCCCTTTTTCAGGGTTGGCTGTCTTGGCTGGATTTAAATAGACAAATGCATATCTACAAGGACTGTTTGAAAATAACGTCAGAGATTGACTTCAATAATTCTACAGATGTTGATAAATATTGCATGTTTTTTTTTTTTACTCTCTGTTTGTGAATTGGACTTAAGAGCTTACCACGTGGTTTTTAAACAATATTTACCGGCATATGTTTCATTTTGCGGTATTCGTTATTTTTCTTTTTTTTTTTGTGAATTGTACTTTATTTACTGCATGCAATAATTTATGCAAATGAGTGATGTGACCGTGTTATCGCATGCAGTAAACATTAGTGAATTGACCCCTATGTAACTCCTGTATGTAATGTTACTCAAGTGTGACTCATACTCCAACCACAATATCCTAACCAGTAGCGTATGTATCTTAGAAGCTCTGTGTAGAATCTCAGCTGACAGGAAGTGTGACTCATACTCTAACTGCAATATCCATACAAGTGGCGTAACAATTAGGCTGACCACATCGCCAAACTGCCATTCGGGGACACACCCCCCCCCCTCTCTCACCTTCCCCAAAAAAAGATGAGGGGGGTCGGGGAAATGTAGTCTCGGGGTTGATGGGGAAAGGCGGCGGGTTATTTGTCAGGTGAATGTGCTACTTGCCACCAGATGCAGTGCCGCTTGCCACCCATAGCCTGCCATCAGATGCAGTGCTGCTGTCACTCCCTCTGCATGAGCCCCGTGCGTAGAAGAAAAGGAGTGGCGTCACTATCTGGAGAGTGAAGATCACACCAGTCCCTGCTGCTTGCCGCTGGATGCCAGAGAAGGAGGAGGTGCCGAGGTGGGTGGGGACAGCAGTGCTGCACTAGGCGCAGGCCTCGCTCCCAGTCTCACTGTCTGAGAGTAAATTGTTACTGGTTGCAAGATGCCAGGCAGCGCTGGCCCTAGCAACCAGTTCTGGAAATGTAGTTATTACTTAGTAGGGGGTGGCTGTGTACTCTATTTCATTCCTGGACATTGTATTGTCCCAGAATGAAGGTGCCCGGGACCCAGGACAGACATGTCAATTGCGGGACAGTCTTGGGCAATCCGGGACACGTGGGCACCCTAGTAACAATAGCACCCAGACATTATTGCTGTCAGTGTTCCTTTTAAAAAGATTAAATCTGTCTAATAGTCCTGATCATCAATGTCACTAGTAATGAAAATAAGGGTAAACACAAAGGTTTAAAGCCCAACTCAAGGCAAAATCATTTTTTTTCCCTATACCTTCCTCCCATCCCCCTTTAACCCTTCCTGCCAGCTGATGACATTTTCTTATCTTGTGAAGTCAGTTGTATGCTTCTGAGTTCCCATACTCAAGCCCCTTGTTGATGCTGTTGCCACCTGCAGTGACTTCTAGTCCAGCGCCGCATGTTACCCATCGCTGGCTGGTCCCCTTCACTCCCTTTGGTTCAATGTCAAATCTCTTCTGGATCTTAAAGGGGTTGTAAAGCTTGCTTTTTTTTTTTTTAAATAACATATCATACTTACCTCCACTGTGCAGCTGGTTTTGCACAGAGAGGCTCTGATCCTCGTATTCTGGGGTCCCTCGGCTGCTGTCTGGGCTCCTTCCCGCAAGAGCTAACCCCCTTCACTCCCAAGGGTGTTAGCTTGCGGGCAAGCTCCCGTGATACAGTCGGCGACCATAGCCGCCGACTGTATCACTTGGCCCCGCCCCCGGCGTGCCACGTCATTGATTTGATTGACAGCAGCAGGAGCCAATGGCTGAGCTGCTATTAATCATCCAATGAATGAGCCGAGAAGAGCCGAGAAGAGCTGAGAAGACTGGGCCGAGAAGCCAGCGCGTTCACGAAGTGGGACTTTCGAGGGCTCAGGTAAGTAAACGGGGCGGGGGCTGGGGGGCTGCTAATCGTCGGATTTTTTTTACCTTAATGCATAGAATGCATTAAGGTGAAAAAACATGTACCTTTACAACCCCTTTAAGAGAACCCCACCACTGGCCAGACCAGTGAGAAATGTCCACATCATGCAGCCAGTGGAAGAAGGATCCACCAGGAATAAACACAAAGGAGAAGGACCCAGTGTTGGATGAATATGTGACCTCGGTGTGAGGTAAGTCAAAATGGGTATATAGAGAGGTGGTTATTTTTTTCGCTAACACAACAATATGTCAGAGTGGAATTACATTTATTCTGGAGGGGCTTTAAGTACAGAAGATGCTTTCTGTTTTTGTTGAGTCTACAGGACAGAAAGTGCAAGGAAATCTCCATGATGAGACACGGATGACAAAAAAAATATATATAGCACCCTGGGGTTTAGTCAGGGACTCTCCTCACAAATTTACTTGCCAGGAGTAGTTACCCTGGTCAATTGTTAGAGATCCATTGATGTCTTCCTAAGTTTGGCCTTGATGTACTTTTCTCTTCTACCACTAGGTGGCCGGGCACTTAGTGGTACTAGCTATGAGAAGGACAGCTCAAGGTCAAGTTATGGGTATATGGGGTACCTAAGCCAATAAGCAGGGGTTTTCTAGAATCCCTTGGACTGCTGAAAGAACCTATATATTTGGGTGGAGACAGGTGATCTAGGTTCTGTGCCACCCGGACGGCTGTCTGGGTGGACGTGTGTCGCATGCCCCGGGCTGCTAGGCTGGAGATTGGGCCTATCCTGCGGACGTTTGGCTGCCAGGCTGTCTGAGGGCCTATCCAGAAGTAAGAGAGCAGCGCTGGGTTGGGATTGCGGCTTGCAGTCCAATCAGAAGTGACGGTTCTGCCGGCCAGAGAACCTGTTGTGGTCGGAGGTAGAAGGTAAGATGTCGCCAGTAAGGGACCAACCACCCTTACCAGGGACCACAGTGTGTAACTGAAGCAAGTACCGGAGCAGTATTCTCACCGAAAAGGCACGTTGGAGAATCAGGAAACTTCAGACGGTGATCAAGTTCGGGACACAACTAGCGGAGGTGACGCTTGCAGAGCATCCTTGTGAGTCAAGCCAGGGACCGAGCCGGTCAGCAGGGGTGAAGCTTGAGAAGTATCTGGAGTGCCAAGCTAGGGACCCAGCAGGGAAGCATGGGTGACGCTTGAGGGAGATACCACTGCAAAGCTTAGAGGAGCTCAAGGGATTCAGAGTCAGTGAATCAGAGGGTCTAGTGAGAGACCGGGAGCTCAAGGGGCTGAAGAACTACAAGTATAAGTTGTAGTGAAGCTGAGAGAACTGTTACAATTTGAGTTAGGAACTGTTAAAGACTGTTGCCATAGGAGACAGCAATCCATAACGTGCAGATGTGGCACCTTGCTGGGGTCAATTGAAATTGCAACCGCTTAAGGGTGTCCTGGCCCTCACCCTCTTTCCCTCATAAAAGAAAGACCGTAAAATAAGTAAACATCTATTTTGCATTCAAGAAGTGTCTGGCGCCCAATAACATACACCTTGCACCCACCATGCCTCACAACCCACTACATACAGAAGAATGTCAGCTATCTTTGGCCCTGAAGGTTCTCATTAGACTAGAGGAGGCTAGAGACTTTGCTGCATATTTATTTATATATATATACACACAGCATCTCACAAAAGTGAGTACACCCCTCACATTTTTGTAAATATTTTCTTCTATCTTTTCATGTGACAACACTGAAGAAATGACACTTTGCTACAATGTAAAGTAGTGAGTGTACAGCTTGTATAACAGTGTAAATTTGCTGTCCCCTCAAAATAACTCAACACACAGTCATTATTGTCTTTTAATATCTCTTTTATTAATTTTTCAACAACATATCACACACTTTACAATACATAGAACACATATACAGTCTCAATATTTCCCCTAAGAGGAAAAAAAAAAAAGGGGGGGGAAAACAAAGAACAATAATCTACATTCCTATATAAAAAGCCGAGCCATGTAGCCCCACATTCCACCCTGACTCTGGACAGAGAGAAGGGAGAGGTGCTCAGGAAAAGGAAGAAATGGAGAGGAGAGAAAAAAAAAAAAGGGGGGAAAGTGAAAAAAGGGAGGAGAGGGGGAAAGAGGGAATATAGTCTCTCATTTTCCCCCCCCCTGAGTATTTTAAGGTTTAATTATGTGTTAGATCCCTAATGTTAGTGCCCTTTTAAGTGAAAATACATAATGTGGAGTGACAAAAAGAGATTCCAAAAATTTCTTCAAAACGAAATAAAAAAGGAAAAACCCCCAACCAATATTAATATCCACCTATGGGCTATATAAATGACTATAAAATAAATTTACCAGTGACTGTGTTAATGAAGTGACAAAACATGTATATAGGGGTAAAATGTGATAAGGACAAGTGACCCCGCCAATATGTGAAAAGAAAAAAAAAAAGGGGAGGGGTCGGGAGAAGAAGTGGAAGATTGTGTAGGGGGGGGGGGTAGGGGAATACGGTTCCCTTTTTCTCCCCCCGATATCTTATGTGATGTAGTTCTAGTATTGATACACTAGATATCCTTTAAGGTGAAGTGATTCCAAGAGTTACTTCAAACTAAAATCCTAGTGTTAAAATCTATTGGACTATTTAGGGAACTGAGAGATTAATCTACATATAGCTATATTAATAGAATAAAAAAAAAAGAAGAAAAAGGAAAAATATATATACGTCTCCCTCCTTTTCTCTTGTGCTTTAAACATAAATAATTTATCCCAATTTCATTAAATCCTATCTCTAAGTGTTAATAACAGAAAAAAAAGGGGGGGGGATAGGCCGGCATGCATAGTATCTAGTAGTATATATGTCTCAGTATATTTTAGACTCTTAAGGGATAGGTCCAACAACAGCCCCTAGGGTTCAACCTAAAGATATAATTAACTTATACAGTATTTATAGATTGCATCTCAATGAGATTGTGCCAGTATCTCTCTATAGATTGTAGTGTCCTTGAACTCCGTCCACGGAGTCCAGGTTAGAGTATGTCGTTGAAAAGTGTCCTTGTTTCGATGAGTAATTTCTTCCATGAGATGAACCTCTGATATTTTTTGAAACCACTTTTTCACAGATTGAATCTCAGGCTGGCCCCAAAGGGTAGGTATAAGTGCTTTAGCCGTATTGAGCAGATGTGGGACTAGGGAGCATTTATATTTTCTGACAGATTCCTTAGTAGCATGGAAGAGGATGGTCCATGCATCTACAGGAAGATTAATACTAGATATTAGTTGAATGATACAACTAATGTTAGACCAATAAGGGCGGATAAATGGACACGACCACCATATATGAGCATGAGTTGCTCTGTTCCCACAGTTCCTCCAACAAAGTGGGGAGTTAGTGGGGAACATCCGATGAAGCTTTGATGGGGTATAGTGCCATCTAGTTAACAATTTGTAATTGACCTCTGCCATCTTTGATGCAATTGAAGAGATATGAGTCAGCTGCAGGACCTTATCCTTTTGGCTGTCTGGGATACTGGATTCCAGGTCTGCCTCCCACTTAGTAAGAAAGTGAGGGTAAGTATCTCCTTGGATCTTAATGAGTGATTTATAAAATACAGAGATACTGTGTTCAGGTAGCTCCGTTAAATTAAAGATTTCCTCAATACTGTTTAAATCCTGTATCCCTTTAAGCGGCTGAGGTAAAGTTCTAAGATAGCCCTGCAACTGATTATATCTCCATATGTCCAGAAACCTAATCGGCTTAAGGCCAAGAATTTTCTCAAGAGGCTTAATAGTATGTGACTGTGAGAGATTACAAGGCAATGTTTACTTGTATTGCAGGGTAACTATGTCACTTTGCTGGGATGTAAGAGTTGTGCTGAACAGGAAGCTGGCATTGTCTGTACTTTGAGAAAGCTGCTTCTAATGTGGAAGAAGAAAAAAGCAGAGGTGGTGTGAGGTGTGGTGGTGAGCTGTGGTGGTGACATGAGGTGGTGTGAGCTATGGTGGTGAGCTGTGGTGGTGACATGAGGTGGTGTGAGGTGTGGTGGTGTGCTGCGGTGGTGACATGAGGTGGTGTGAGGTGTGGTGGTGAGCTGTGGTGGTGACATGAGGTGGTGTGAGGTGTGGTGGTGACATGAGGTGGTGTGAGGTGTGGTGGTGAGCTGTGGTGGTGACATGAGGTGGTGTGAGGTGTGGTGGTGACATGAGGTGGTGTGAGGTGTGGTGGTGAGCTGTGGTGGTGACATGAGGTGGTGTGAGGTGTGGTGGTGACATGAGGTGGTGTGAGGTGTGGTGGTGAGCTGTGGTGGTGACATGAGGTGGTGTGAGGTGTGGTGGTGAGCTGTGGTGGTGACATGAGGTGGTGTGATCCAATCACTCCTTATCATTGGCTGGGCAGATGGGGTGACAATTACATATTTCTTATGTAGTTTACTGTCATGGCAGAGGAATCCCTGTGTATTAATAATTACATTAGCATGGCAGTATATGTTTTATATGTTTATGTATATTTATTATATGTATATACAGTATTATACATGTGTATTATATGTATGCCGTATGTTTATATACAGCAGCTCACAAAAGTAAGTACACCCCTCACATTTTTGTAAATATTTTATTCTATCTTTTCATGTGACAACACTGAAGAAATGACACTTTGCTACAATGTAAAGTAGTGAGTGTACAGCTTGTATAACAGTGTAAATTTGCTGTCCCCTCAAAATCACTCAACACACAGCCATTATTGTCTAAACTGCTGGCAACAAAAGTGAGTACACCCCTAAGTGAAAATGTCCAAATTGGGCCCAAAGTGTCAATATTTTGTGTGGCCACAATTATTTTCCAGCACTGCCTTAACCCTCTTGGGCATGGAGGTCACCAGAGCTTCACAGGTTGCCACTGGAGTCCTCTTCCACTCCTCCATGACGACATCACGGAGCTGGTGGATGTTAAGAGACCTTGCACTCCTCCACCTTCCGTTTGAGGATGCCCCACAGATGCTCAATAGGGTTTAGGTCTGGAGACATGCTTGGCCAGTCCATCACCTTCACCCTCAGCTTCTTTAGCAAGGCAGTGGTCGTCTTGGAGTTCCATAGCTACAGTGAAGATGTTTTCAGAATTATTAAACACTGGCCTTTACTCAAACGTGTCTATCCACAAATAGAAGATCTACAACAGTTACCTATGAAAGCTTATCGGAAAAACAAGATACTAATGCCTTGTACACACGATCGGAATTTCCGATGGAAAAAGTCAGACAGACTTTTTCCATCGGAAATTCCTACCGTGAGTGTGCCCCATCTGAGAAATTCTGATGAATTCCATCGGAGTTTAAATATAGAACATGTTCTATTTTACTCCGATGGAATTCTGTCGGAATTCCGATGTGAGTTTGGTCGGACAAAGGTCCGATCGTGTGTATGGGGCATAAGAGATTCCTTGGTGCGGTCAGAATATAGGGTAAAGGAGCATGAAGCCAAAATTACATTTTTGGGTAAAAAGAGGAAGGGATGCTTTCCGTGTCTGAATTGCATACAGTATAGTTTAATAATGAAGGGTGACCATTATATACATCCCAATAATGGTGGGAAGATAATGGTGAAAGGATTTCACACATGTCAGTCCTCCTATGTAATTTATATCCTAATGTGTCCATATAAGCTAATATACATTGGAGAAACAACACAAAAAAATGAAGGACAGGATTGCACAACATCGTAGCACTATTATGCCGCATGATCGGACATTCCGACAACAAAACCGTGGATTTTTTTCCGATGGATTATCGCTCAAACTTGTCTTGCATACACACGGTCACACAAATGTTGTCGGAAATTCCGAACGTCAAGAACGCGGTGACGTACAGCACGTATGACGAGCCGAGAAAAATGAAGTTCAATAGCCAATAGCCTCTTCTGCTTGATTCCGAGCATGCGTGGAATTTTGTGCGTCGGAATTGGCTACACACGATCAAAATTTCCGACAAGAATTTTTGTTGTCGGAAAAATTGAGAACCAGCTCTCAAACATTTGTTGTCGGAAATTCCGACAGCAAACATACCAGCGCAAGCACGGCATGGCATCTTTTTGCCTGCGTACTTGCGTAGCCCCTTGAACGCCTACGGAGCACCGCTGGTTTCGAGGACAAAGCACAGGAAGAGGCCATGGAGGAAGAAGAAGAGGAGGGGGTGGAGGACAGAGGTGTGTCACAACCAGTACTAGCATTTTGGAGGCGTGGCGGTGGAACAACCTCCAACACTACTGCACCTTGTCCTGCATCCTTCCCAGCTGCCAAAAGAGTGACCCAATGGGCTGTGAAAGAAAGGTAACGTCCCTGTCCATGCCTGCTGGACCATGAGTCAGCGGTAATATGCACCTTACCGCTGACCGCCCTGTCCAGCGAGGCCAAGACATTGCCTTCCACATGCCGGTAGAGAGCCGGAATCGCCTTCCATGAGAAAAAGTGGCATTTGGGAACCTGCCACTGAGGAACCGCACATTGCACAAACTCACGGAAGGGGGCAGAGTCTACCAACTGAAAAGGCAGCAGTTGAAGCGCTAGCAATTTAGCCAAGCTAGCATTCAACCGCTGGGCATGTGGATGGCTGGGAGTGAACTTCTTTCGACGGTCCAGCAGCTGGGGCAGGGAAATTTGCCTGCTACAATCGGATGTCGGTGTACTGCTAGCAGATTGCCCGCAAGTACTTGGCTGTGACACACCTAATTCTACACCTTCATTCCTCTCAGTGCAGGTTTCAGAGAGGACTGAAGGTATAGTGGGGTTGGAGATCCCAGCTGATGCGGTGCAAGGAGAGGTCCGCTTTGTTCTTTGGTGTGGGTCTTTAAGGTACGCTTGCCAACGAGCTGCATGGCAGGTCAACATATGTCTGGTCATGCTTGTGGTGCCCAAGTGGCTGATGTTTTGGCCACGCGATATACGCTTGAGACATATGTTGCAAATAGCAGCGGTCCGATCTGATGCACTCGTCTCAAAAAAGGCCCACACCAAAGAACTTTTGTAATAACGCGCAGAGGCAGCGCCCTGCTCAGCCGGAGCTCTGCGGTGTGATTCATTTGGTGTGCTGCCCTCAAGCTGGCCCCCCAAGGGCATCCTGCCTCGTTGGAGATGTGCCGCCTCCTCCTCCTCCTCCTCCTCCTCTCTCCTATTAGGCACCCACGTGGAGTCAGTGACCTCATCATCCCCTCCCTCTTCACCACTGGAGCCAATCTGGCAGTATGCTGCAGCTGCTGGAACATGACTGCCAGATTGCTGTCCTTGAGCATCCCCTCTCTCTGCGCTCACGCTACTGCCTTCCTCTAGCTGGGTATCATCATCAGAGCCTTCAAAACGCTGGGCATCCTCCTGGAGCATGTACCCAACACTGTGCTCAAACAGTTCGGGGGACTCCTCAGGAGGACATGGTGGGTCTAGGGAAGGGGTGACTGATGACATTGAGATGAGGGAAGAGTACGCGTTGGCAGCTGCTTTGCCAACACCCTGAGCCTGGGTGAGAGAGGATGAGGAGGATGAGGAGGGCTTGGTCATCCACTCTACCAAGCCTTCGGCATGATGCGGCTCAACATGTCCAGCTGCCGAAAATAAGGACAAGCGTGTCCCATGGCCACGCGCTGATGACGATGCACCGCGTCCACGACCAGCACTGTTGTCTCTAGACACAGAGCCTGCTTGCCCTCTTTTCTTGGCTCGTGACTGTCTGCCTCTCCTTGTTGGCCTTCCAGACATTGTAATGGCCTGCAGGGAGATGGGAAAAACAGCAATTGGGTAGTGTATATTGTGCTGGAGTCACACAACACACGCACTAACTCCTGCAGATGGCTGGATTAGATGACACCAGGGCAGATACAGGTGCAGGTTGTATACTGTGCTGTGCTGTTATGGTTGCCACCTTTTCTTCAAGTCAAACCTGAACACTTTAGCGGCGCACAGCAATTTTTTTTTTTATTGTAAAAACGATACATATATTTTGCTATTAAATTACATTTCTAATCATATGAAGTTAATAACAAGAGTCCGCTTTTACATCAGAGTCCACAGAGTTCCCCTTTTACTTTTGAACTCGCAGAGTACCCTTACACTGTAAGGGGGGACTCTGCAGACTCTGATGTAAGGGAGAACTCTGGGGACTCTAACAAAAGGGATGCTCTGGGAACTCTGATTTAAGGGGGGGACATTGAGTACTCTGATGCACAGAGAGGACTCTGATGTAAGGGGAAACACTGTGGTCTCTGGTGTAAAGGGGAACTCTGATGTAAGGGGTGCTCTGAGAGCCCTGATTTACCTTAGTGTACTCACTCAGAGTCAGGAAAGAGAAGGGGGAGACTTCAGTCACAGACAGGGATGGATGGTGAGCTCTCACCCCTTGGCAGTCAGCACCTCTCATCCAGATGTATTTGAGGCTGCTGGACTTAAAATTTCTGGCCCCAACTTTCCTTTTCTAAAGGCACAGCACCAGGGATTGTAGTGTAGGCAGACAGAGGGGTAGGGGTGGGAGGAAGAGGAGCAGATCAAGCTCTCTCTCCTCTCCCGTGTGTGTAAGGGGGGGGGGTGTTAGTGCTGGCTTTGGGCAGTGTGAAGGAGTGTAATAGACACTCTCAGCTTAGACAACTGCAACCAGCAACCCTGCTGGAAAGCCATAGTCCAGTCTGAATAATGTGTCCGGGTTTCAGGCAGTCTGAAACCCGAACGCATGTGTAGCGGGGTGTTCCCCTATAATGGGAAGAGACTACATCACCCATAACCCCATTCTTCACGTGTTCCACCGCAGAGACTCATGGGAGGGGTTATAAAAGGAGGAGGCGAGGCCGGGCTCGGCCTCTTTGGGACACGAGACTTCACAGACGGATCCTCCTGTGCGGATGTGTCGGAGTGCAAGGCCTGAAGCCTGAGGCCTTGCTCTGCACCAAAGAGCCTTCCACCCCCCCCCCCCTCTGCGAGCCTGGGTGGCATCTGACTTTGTGCGCTACAGCCTTGTTGGATCGGGGACCCGATCGTTGAAGAGATCGAGTGTGTGTGACACGGCCGGTGGAGGTTTCCCGGACTGGATCCGTAGTCCGGCGGGTGAGAGGGCATAAGCCCAGCTAAGATACTGTTACTGTATATAGGCCTATAGACTGCCGTGGCCTACAAGTTATTTTGATACCCCTATTGAAGAGCCTTGTCAGAACTGACCCTGCGGCTTTATTTAACCAAGTTCTATACCCCTTGGATTACAAAGTTATACTCTGTTTAAAGTGCACCACCATTACAGACCTGCCGGTGAAGAAAGAAGGACTAAGTTAAATATTAGAACCAGGCCTGGTGGGGATTCTAGCGTGTTTGATTACTGCGCCATAGGGCACTTAGTTAACGGTCGCCCGTATGGCGCACCTATAGCGTGTGTTACTACATAGTGTGTTAGAGTGGCAGGACGCTGCCCTTAGGAGTGATTATCTTGAACTGTGATTACTGTTACCCCTTTATCCATATTGAGAAAATAAGTAAAACACTTTACCTAATACAATTCATTACTGTGTCTTTGCTTAGTTATTATATTGCATAGGATATATCATTGATTGTTAGTACTAGCTGTGCCAGAAGGGGGTAGAGCCTATTGCCGGGGGTTGGCGGAGCTGCACTCAGGGCCCAAATCTAATTCTGCGGCCTCCTTAGTTGGAGGTATCGCTACACGTGGGGGTTCTCGTCCGGGATCCTGATGCAGCAAGCGAACGCCAGAAGTGCCGGCATGGACCCCATGGATCCAAGAGCGGTAGAAGAGTGGTGCAAAGCCGCTAATACAGAGCCAAAACAGTCGATAGCCATTAGCCTCCCTGGGGAGAAATGGTCGAGTGAGACGGTAGAGGAACTAATGAGTTCAGTGTCCCCAGATCATACTCCGTGGGTGATAGACATAAAGACAGACCCAGACATCTCATATCAATACGCATTAGTGGAATATTGGGACGGGATGCCAGAGGCCTGTAAGCACAAGTGTCTGCGGACGCCAGACAACAGAACATTTAGGTTGGCGCACGCAATAACTGTAGAAAGGGAACCATCCCCTACGGGATCGCCACAGGCTGCGGCCCGAACTCCACCTGAAAGAGAAGACAGGGCGACACCCCCGGTGGCACCTGCACCGGCCACTGCTATATCACCAGAACTGATAAATGCAATAGGGGATTTGCTAGCCAAATGTCAGAAGACAAGTACGGTGCATGTGGAAACTAGCTACCGGAGACTAAAAATATTCTCAGGGAAGCTCCCTGTCCCGGCAGGGGAAGAAGATTTTGATACGTGGGTGGAGCAGGCATTACAGGCGATGGAGGCATGGGAGGTGCCTGAAGCACAGAAGAGGCAGCGAGTGTTACAAAGCCTTAAAGGTGCAGCAGCAGAAGCAGTGAAAAGTTTCCGGTTTGGGAATGCAGGGTGCACGGCGCAGGACTGTCTAGCTATGCTGCAGGAAGAGTTTGGTCAATTAGACAAGGTGACAGAGATGGTCTACCAGTTTGAACACACTTTCCAAAAACCGGAGGAGAAACTTTCCGAGTATGTCAGAAGGCTAAACAGGCTGCTGTGCAAGATTGTGTTAAAGAAAGGGATGAAGTCCCAAGATGCCGATGCGGCAAGAATGAAGCAAGTCTTAAAGGGAGCGCTACGCTCCGATCCAGTCTGGCTGCACCTGAAAACCTTGGGAGGAGGAATGTTGCTGACTTATGCTGATTTAATAAAAATCATCAGAGATGAGGAGGCGCTGCAACAGGACCAGCAGAAGGATAAGACAAGTGTTGTACCCGCACAGGTGCTGGTCAATCCAGTAATGACCCCTGAAAGAGAGGCGGAGATAGACACCCTAAAAACTCAGATGTCCAAGGTGTTAGAGATATTGACCTCTCTGATAGCAAAAGACACAGAGTGTCCCAAGAAGAAAGAAAGTCCAAGGAAGGAATTGTTCCAGATTGCCTCAGCACCCGAACCTTTACAAGAATGGGGAGATATAGTCTGCTTCAACTGTGGGGGAGTTGGCCACATTGCAGCCACATGTTCTAGTCCGAAGAAGAAGAGACCAGACAACCGCAAGCCGGCGGGAAACTCCAGAGGGCCCCGGTGAAGGAGTCAACCGGGTGCCCATCATCTTCAGTAAACTCCAAGCTGAATGCGAAGAAAAACAAAAAGAGAGATAGAACACCAAAGGGGAAACGCAATACCCCTCAACAAAGCTATACTCCAGGAGGAAGGGGGGAGACCCCTCAGAAGAGGCACAGCACTCCCCAAAGGGGGTGCCCACCCAAGAAAAATAATAGTACCCCTCAGCGGGTTCCTACACCCATCAAAAGGAGGGAAGTCAGTGCATACCAGGCTCAAGAAAGGTTCAAGTCCAAAGGGAATAGGACAAGAGAGAGTCCAAAGGGAAAAGGTCTGAAGAAGGCGGCTCCTGCCGGACCATATCCAGAGAAGCTGGTAGGCCCATCCCCTATAGTGCCCATTCAAGTGGAGGGAGTCTACACCAGGGGCCTCCTGGATACCGGGGCACAAGTGACCCTACTATACCGGGACTTCTACGACAGGCACCTGAGTCATCTGCCTATCCAGAAGATAGAAGAGCTGGAAATATGGGGAATTGGAACCCAGAGTTTCCCTTACGACAGCTACCTTCCCATCAAAATGACCTTTGACCCATCCGTGGCTGGGAAGGCCGAAGTGTTTGACACCCTGGCAGTTGTGTGCCCTAGGCCGCCTGGAGCCAACAAGAATTCCCTTATAATAGGGACGAACACGGACCTGGTCCGAAGACTCTTGACCCCTCTCGTGACAGAAGAAAGACAAGCAGCTACAAAGATCCATCCCATGCTGAAGACAGCCTACCAACGGCTGGTCCAAGAGCGGGAGACCCCTGGAGAGGGGATAGGGAAGGTGTGGAGACTTGGAAGAGAAGGGGTAGTGTTGCAGCCCGGCGAAGTAACCTGTCTCAGGGCCACTGTGAAGCTTACTTGGGAGCAGCCTGGTCCCTTTGTCATGCTGGAGTCAGACCTAAGGGGTGAGTCCTCAGGCCTGGAGGTGATACCGGAAGTGATTCCGCTGAAGGTCCTGAAGAAGGCCCATTATAGAGTTCCAGTGAGTGTTAGGAATACTACCAAAGACCCCATGGAAATCCCAGCCAGAATGCTGCTAGGCCAGGTGAGCCCGGCGGCCCCTGTTACCCTGTCAGAAGTGAAGAGGACAGGTGGAGGAGGGGATGTTTGGGAGAAGCTGTCCATGGAAAACCCAAATCTGTCCAGGGCTTGGAAAGAGAGAGCCAAGGCCCAGTTGAATAGATGGGAGAAGATCTTCTCTAAAGATGAGTTTGATGTGGGGTGTGCAAGGAGTGCCACCCATCGGATCCGCCTCCAGGAAGATAAGCCCTTCCGAGAGAGGGTCAGGCGGGTCCCGCTAGCAGATCTGGAGGATCTGAGGGAACAACTTGCAGAACTCAAGAGGACTGGTGTGATACGGGAGTCCAGAAGCCCCTATGCCTCTCCCATAGTGGTGGTCCGAAAGAAGAATGGATCATTGAGGCTCTGTATCGACTACAGGACTCTCAACAGGAGAACCATACCTGACCAATACACCACTCCGAGGATAGAGGATGCCCTACAGAGCTTGTCTGGAGCCAAATGGTTCAGCGTTATGGATCTCAAGAGTGGGTACTATCAGATTCCGATGCACCCAGCAGACAAGGAGAAGACAGCTTTCATAACCCCAGTGGGGTTCTTTGAATTCGACCGGATGCCCCAAGGTCTGTCTGGAGCCCCAGCTACTTTCCAACGTCTCATGGAGAAGACAGTAGGAGACATGAACCTGATCGAAGTCCTTGTATACCTGGACGATGTCATTGTCTTTGGGAGAACCTTGGAGGAACATGAAGAGAGGCTGGAAAAAGTGTTGAGAAGACTCAGTGAGGAAGGACTTAAGCTTTCGCCTGAGAAGTGTCGGTTCTACCAGTCTTCTGTGAACTATCTGGGGCACATAGTGTCTGAAGAAGGGGTGGCCACAGACCCTGAGAAATTGGAGGCAGTTACCTCCTGGCCACGGCCCACCACAGTAACAGAACTCAGATCCTTCTTGGGCTTCTGCTCCTACTACAGGAGGTTTGTGGAGGGATTTGCCCGAATTGCTAGACCATTGAATGAGTTGCTCAAGACTGAAGGAGAAGAGGATGGCTCGGGGCCCAGGAGGCCAGGAGCGTCCATCAGAGATCAGTGGAATCAGAAGTGTGAAGAGGCTTTCCAGGTATTGAAGAGGAGCCTGACCACTGCACCAGTCTTGGCCTACACAGACCCAACCAAACCCTATGAACTGCACGTGGATGCTAGTCATGACGGTCTGGGAGGAGTACTTTACCAAGAACACAAGGGGCAATTGCGGCCCGTTGCCTATGTGAGTAGGAGCCTGACCCCCTCTGAGAAGAACTACCCCACTCACAAGCTGGAGTTCCTGGCCCTCAAGTGGGCGGTAGTAGACAAGCTCAAAGACTACCTGTATGGAGCGGAATTCACTGTGAAGACCGACAACAACCCCCTTACCTACCTGTTCACCACGGCCAAGCTGGACGCCACTGGACACAGGTGGCTGGCCGCACTGTCTGGATTCAACTTCAGCCTTAAGTATAGACCAGGAGTGGGGAATCGAGACGCAGACGCTCTGTCCAGGAGATCTCATTCCCCCATCATTGAAATAGAAGATTGGACCCAAGTGGCACCGGACGGGGTGCGGGCCCTTTGTCAAGGAGCTGAATTCCAAGCCCGAGGAGGCTCCAGAGCAGAGGAAATAGGAGTTACCATGGTGGGAGTCCCCAAACACTACTGTGGAGTAGCTCAATTGGAAAAGGACAACCTACCAAGACTGTCCAAGAAGGAATTGAGGTGTGACCAATTGGAAGACCCCATGGGGAGATTGGTCCTGCAGGCCTTGGAGAATCAGGATCCAAACAGACTCATGCGTCAACCTTCAAAAGAAGCTCGCCTGCTGAGAAAGGAGTGGGATAGGTTGCAGTTACATCAGGGAGTGGTCTACCGAAGGGGCCCCTCTGATGACTCAGAAGATAAGTGGCAGCTGTTCCTCCCAGAGAAACATCGGGAGACTGTTCTGATTGCCCTGCATGACAATCATGGCCACCTAGGGGCTGAAAGGACCTTTCAACTTGTCAGAAGTCGGTTCTATTGGCCCTGCATGAGGGCAGAGGTAGAGGAGTACTGCCACTCATGTGCGCGATGCATCCAGAGGAAGACTTTGCCCCATCAAGCTGCCCCAATGGGCCATCTACAGAGCCAAGGGCCCATGGATCTGGTGTGCATTGACTTTCTCTGCCTCGGACCCGACCTGAGTGGACTAGGAAATGTTCTGGTGATAACCGACCATTTCACCCGGTATGCCCAGGCTTTCCCCACCAAAGACCAGAAGGCCTCCACCGTGGCCAAGGTACTTATGGAGAAGTACTTTGTCCATTATGGGCTGCCACAGAGACTCCATTCAGACCAAGGGAGGGACTTCAAGAGTAAGCTGATCCGGAAGCTCTTGGATTCTTTGGGAATTAAGAAGACTCGAACTACACCTTACCATCCTCAGGGAGATGCTCAGCCGGAAAGGTTCAACCGAACCTTGCTCAACATGTTGGGGACTCTAGAAAGCGAGAAAAAGCAACATTGGAGCCAACACATAGCAGAAATAGTACATGCTTACAACTGCACCATCAGTGATGCTACAGGCTACTCCCCATATGTTTGGGAGAGAAGCGAGACTACCGGTGGACTTGGCTTTTGGCACCTCACTGGACCATTCCTCGGCCACATCCCACAAAGGATATGTGGACAGGCTCAGACACAGCCTGAAAGTAGCCTATGAACAAGCTCAAGCGGCCTCAGATCAAAGGGGAGCTCGGAATAAAAGAAATTTCGACTTGAAGGTCCGGGTACAAGACCTACAGCCCGGGGATCGAGTACTGTTGCGCAATCTGGGAGTCCCCGGAAAGCACAAACTTGCAGACAGATGGAGATGTCATCTGCAGGAAGTTGCCGGGCCTACCTGTCTACAAGGTGAAGCCAGAGGGAAAGGTAGGCCCACTGAAGACATGTCATCGAAACCACCTGCTCCCACTTGCGGAGGCAGTTAGAATACCTCCCGTGGGAGACTCCCCTGAACCGGCCTCTATCTTGGATACTCCTAGGCCGAACACTCGGTCACAGACCTCCCAAGCTGAAAATGGAGAAGCCTCCCAACTTAGTGGAGATGAGGAGGGAGAACTTGATTGGCTGTGGCCTTCCCCAACTCCAGGAACTTCTATCATAGATCTTCCAGTCACCCAAGATACCACAGATGAAACACTGAACCCAGAGGCTACAGAGTTCATCCCCTCTAGTCCTTCAGCAGATTACTGGGAAGATGCCCATGATAGTTGCTCCGAGGAAGAGGAGCCTGTGGCGCCAGAGCCAGAGATTCCAGGAGAGCAAAGGGCTCGAAGATTCATTCGACCTCCTAAGAAGCTGACCTACCCTCAGATGGGGAACAGTTCGGAAGACTCTGTAGTCACTGCTAGGAGAAATGCTGAGATTCCGGATCCCTCCACTGTCCATTTGGTGGAGGGCAACCCCAGCTCACTCTCTGGCACAGTTAGGCAGGCCACCCATGATAATGTGGCCTGTGGGCAAGGGAATTCTACCCCTCAGTTATGGTGGGAATCCCCTATCCCAACATCGTTTTCAGAATTGTCCAGTGTTATATATAGTTGTTGTTAAAATTTATCTTTGGGGACCAAAGAGTTTAAGTGGGGGGAGTGTGTAGCGGGGTGTTCCCCTATAATGGGAAGAGACTACATCACCCATAACCCCATTCTTCACGTGTTCCACCGCAGAGACTCATGGGAGGGGTTATAAAAGGAGGAGGCGAGTGATTATCTTGAACTGTGATTACTGTTACCCCTTTATCCATATTGAGAAAATAAGTAAAACACTTTACCTAATACAATTCATTACTGTGTCTTTGCTTAGTTATTATATTGCATAGGATATATCATTGATTGTTAGTACTAGCTGTGCCAGAAGGGGGTAGAGCCTATTGCCGGGGGTTGGCGGAGCTGCACTCAGGGCCCAAATCTAATTCTGCGGCCTCCTTAGTTGGAGGTATCGCTACACATGGTTCCAAACCCAAACTGTCCGGGTGAATCCTGGACAGGTGGCAACCCTATGTGCTGTGCTGGACTCACACAACACACACACTAACTCCTGCAGATGGCTGGATTAGATGACAACAGGGCAGAAACAGGTGCAGGTTGTATACTGTGCTGTGCTGGACTCTCACAACACACACACTAACTCCTGCAGATGGCTGGATTAGATGACAACAGGGCAGAAACAGGTGCAGGTTGTATACTGTGCTGTGCTGGACTCTCACAACACACACACTAACTCCTGCAGATGGCTGTATTAGATGACACCAGGGCAGATACAGGTGCAGGTTGTATACTGTGCTGTGCTGGACTCACACAACACACACACACTAACTCCTGCAGATGGCTGGATTAGATGACAACAGGGCAGAAACAGGTGCAGGTTGTATACTGTGCTGTGCTGGACTCTCACAACACACACACTAACTCCTGCAGATGGCTGTATTAGATGACACCAGGGCAGATACAGGTGCAGGTTGTATACTGTGCTGTGCTGGACTCACACAACACACACACACTAACTCCTGCAGATGGCTGGATTAGATGACACCAGGGCAGATACAGGTGCATGTTGTATACTGTGCTGTGCTGGACTCACATAGTTGCCAACATTGCAAAAAAAACATCTGGGACACTTTTTTTGTATTGAGGCGGAGCCTTACTATAATTATGGGGCGGGGCATTCGTTTGTAGGCGTGTCATGCTGAAATGAAAAATGCGGCGCGCGAAGCGTGTCGCTGTGAAAAATGGGCGTGGTTTACGCACGATAGTGGGTGTGGCTTAAATGGGCGTGGTTCAAAGGGGTGTGGCTACAGTCCGAGGTGAGAGAAAGAGAGAGAAAGAAATAGAAAGAAAGAAGCCAGATCCTACACCACAATAGAAATGTGTAACAAAATTGGCAGATAAGTATACTCCAAAACACCTGTTGGCGCTTCAATCATCCCGGCACCATGTTTGTTACGGTGTCAGGGTGATTAAAGCGCATTATTTCTATTATTACATTGTAATATAAAATTAAATCATTCAACTCACCATAATGCTGAATCAGCGGGACCCCTAAGCGTGTCACCTGCTACTTCGCCTGCCACCAGATGCCATCAAATGCCCCCAGCAGAGTCCGTCCTTACATCAGGTGCCCCCAGCAGAGTCAGTCCTTACATCAGGTGCCCCCAGCAGAGTCCATCCTTACATCAGGTGCCCCCAGCAGAGTCTGTCCTTACAAACTCTCCACTCTCTTGTGTACGGCAGTGGCGTCACTAGGGTTGGTGTCACCTGGTGGGGTAAAACATGGTGTCACCCCCCCCCCCGTCTAGGCTACCCAGCTCCATTCAGGTAGCGCACGGTCACAGGGTGCACCCCAAACCAGCCCCTGTAAATGATAGTATAGGGTGGTATAGTGGCAGATTAGGGTAAAATAGGGTGGTATAGTGTCAGGTTGAGGTGGTATATGACAGGTTAGGGTGGTACAGGGCAGGTTAGGGCGGTATTGGGGTGGTATAGGGCAAGTTAGGGTGGCACAGGGCAGGTTGAAGTGGCACAGGGCAGATTGAAGTGGCACAGGGAAGGCTTGGATGGCAAAGCGCAGGCTGTGGTGGTATAGGGCAGGCTGGGGTGGTACAGGGCAGGTTGGGGTGATACAGGGCAAGTTAGGGTGGCACAGAGCAGGTTGGGTAGTATAGGGCAAGTTAGGGTGGCATAGGGCAGGTTGGGGTGGTATAGGGCAGGTTAGGTTGGCACAGGGCAGGTTGGGGTGGCACAGGGCAGGCTGGGTTGGTATAGGGCAGTTTGGAGTGGTACAGGGCAGGATGGGGTGGTATAGGGCAGGCTTGGGTGGCACAGAGCAGGCTGGGTGGTATAGCGCAGGCTGGGGTGGTATAGGGCTGGTTGGGGTAATACAGGGCAGGCAGGCGGTGGTATAGGGCATGCTGGGGTGGTATAGGGCAGGTTGGGGTAATACAGGGCAGGCTGTGGTGGTACAGGGCAGGCTGGGGTGGCACAGGGCAGCTTGGGGTGGCACATGGTCCAAAAACTAAGAAAATTAATATGATTGAAGATCAGATGTGGCACTACATGTCTCAGCAGCAGGTAATAAGGTGTGAGTGAGGATCAGCTGTGGCACTACATGTCCCAGCACGCTTGATGGCAGGTTGCCCTGTGTTGTGTAGGTAGGGGTGGAAATGCTATGCTTGGTGCCCATTATCCCCGGAGCTGGCAGCACACACACTCACTGTTGAGCAGAGCGCTCTCTCTCTCTCTCTCTCTCTCTCACTGTTTGTGATCTCCTCTAGTACAGAGCTGCTGACCTCTGACTCCCCGGGCTGCCATCATGTGCAGCGGCAGCTACACAGTTCCTGGCTTCCACGTGTGTTAAGTGTAGAGAGGAGGGGCCTCTAGGCTTCAGTGTATACTTGTACACTGAAGAGAGAAGCTGATTGGATGCCCATCCTCTCTCCACTGAACACAAGGGGAAATGTACTGGCAGAGGCGACGGCGGCCATTTTTCTGTAGCCCGTCGGCTGCTTTTTCCGTAAAACACTCCCGATTTTCCCGGGACAAAAGCAAAATCCCGGGAAAATAATCGGGACAAGCTTAATTCGGGACGAGGGTCCCAAATTCGGGATTGTACCGGGAAATTCGGGACTGTTGGCAACTATGGACTCACACAACACACACACTAACTCCTGCAGATGGCTGGATTAATGGAGAACTGCACTAAATGGTAGATACAGGTGCAGGTTTATACTGTGCTGTGCTGGACTCACACAGCACACACACTAACTCCTGCATATGGCTGGATTTATAGAGAACAGCACTTTCCCCACACGCAAATGCCTGAGAAGAACACACTATCCCTGCCTATTAATCCTCTTTCCCTGCACTTTCCCCACAAGGAAATGAATGATAAGAAGTTCACACTGTCCCTGCCTATCAATCCTCTTTCCCTGAACGCCAAAACACACTACACAAGGCCGCCGGCGCGGCGGCCTTATATAGTGTGGGGCGTGTACTAAGCCCCCTGAGCTATAATTGGCCACAGGCATCCTGCCTGTGGCCAATTATTGCTCTCCTCGCTGCTGGCGCTATGATTGGCCAAGCATGCGGGGTCACAGTGCATGCTTGGCCAATTATCAGCCAGCAATGCACTGCGACTGGCGCAGTGCATTGTGGGCCGTTCGCATCACACGAATTTGATGTGAATGGTCCGCAGAGTTCTGGACTCGACGAGCGGACGAACGGCCGATGTTCGATTCGAACATGGGTTCGAATCGAACACCGGGCCCATCCCTAGCGAGGGGGTGATAGGATTTTGAAATGAAAACAGAGAGAAGTATGGTGGATAAATATGATAAAATTGGCAATGGTGCGCTACAATCAACCTCTTATTAAACACAGGATATAATAAATATAAATATAAATAAGTGTGAAAGAATAAAAAAATTGCAAATTATTTAAATGGTGATATGTCCCAGTGAAACATATAAGACACCAATATAATAGAAAAAATAAGTCCACCAATCAGTAAGGCCTGTTTTGATAGTGCAAGGTGTTGGTTCTCAGACGATAGTCTTCCTAATAAGCACTCCTGCTTGCAACCAATTCATCTGCCAATGATCCTATTATTTTCCTTTGGTCTTTCCTCTAGGTGTTCTTATGTGTGTGGTTTCTCATACAAAACAAAAGAAATATATCATTGCGCAGTGATGGAAACTAACATTATGGTTTGCGGTGCATTTAGATCCACTCACATTTATGCAGATTGTTCAGCGCGTATTGTGAAACGATCAGGCACAATTAGCGTGTGTCCTCCTCACTCCGCATCCAGTATAATCATACACAATAGATGTCGTCACTAGGCTCCTCCCGACGCGTTGCGTCACATGTCACGTAACTTTTTCAAGGGTCATTTGACATGTGACGCAACACGTCGGGGGGAGCCTAGTGACGACATCTATCGTGTATGATTACACTGGATGCGGAGTGACTCCAGGGACTCTACACCAAAGTTTGTTAAAATCCTTGCAAAGTACATAGATCACCCAGACAACTCCCAACACAGGTGGAGTTACACTTTAAGCTCACAGTTCATATGTGGATTCATAGGAAGAATCTGCGGCTTGGAATAAGCAATTCTCTTGTGCAGACCATGTGATCCATCTTTTGTGAATATTTGACATTTCTCTTGAAGTTGGGGAAAGGAAAACAACTTTATTGCTTTGTCAAAATTATATTTATTTTCATAGAAGATAATATGAAATATATAGCTTATTTTATATAACAGTAGTGGGCTATTTTTCAGAAAAGGCACGGTTGGGGATATTATAACTTTCAATAAACTATTATACTCTTTGGGGTTGATTTACTAATGGCAAAAGGACAGTGCAGTTGCTCCAGAGCTTAGTAAATGACATGAATCTATGCTGACTTCCATCATCCAATCATGTGCAAGGGAAAAAAGCTTTCTTGCATGTGATTGGGTACTCTTTGCAAAGTGAAGCTTCACCTCATTTACTAAGCTCTGGAGCAAATGTCCTCGAAGAGTGCAACTGCACCTGTATTTTTTTTTTTTTAACACATCACACATGATCTATAACCACTGGCAAAAAGTATGGAATCACCACTCTTTGGAAAATGTTCATTGAATTTTTTAATTGTGTAGAAAAAAAAAAACTAATCACAGATATGCCTCAAAACTATTTTCATTTAACATTCCAACCTTCTGGCTTTAACCACTTCCCTACCGGGCACGAAAACCCCCTTCCTGCCCAAGCCATTTTTCAGCTTTCAGCGCTGTCACAATTTGAATGATAATTGCGCGGTCGTGCGACGTGGCTCCCAAATGAAATTTGCGCCTTTTTTCCCCACAAATAGAGCTTTCTTTTGGTGGTATTTGATCACCTCTGTGTTTTTTATTTTTTGCGCTATAAACAAAAGAAGAGTGTCCAGTTTGAAAAAAAACACAATATTTTTTACTTTTTGCTTTTTTCCAATTCAAATTTTCCTCAGTTTAGGCCGATACGTTTTCTTCTACATATTTTTGGTAAAAAAAAAAAAAAATCGCAATAAGCGTGTATTGATTGGTTTGCGCAAAAGTTATAGCGTCTACAAAATAGGGGATAGATTTATAGCATTTTTTATATTTTTTTTACTAGTAATGGCGGCGATCTGCGTTTTTTATTGTGACTGCGATATTGCGGCGGACAGATTGGACACTTTTGACAAATTTTTGGGACCATTCACATTTATACAGCGATCCCTGCTATAAACATGCATTGATTACTGTATAAATGTGACTGGCAGGGAAGGGGTTAACACTAGGGGGCGAGGAAGGGGTTAAATGTGTTTCCTCAATGTGTTCTAACTGTGCTGGGAGGGGCTGACTGGGGGAGGTGACCGATGGTTGTCCCTATGTACAAGGGACACACCATTGGTCCCCTCTCCCTCACAGGACATGGATCTGTGTGTTTACACACACAGATCCACTTTCCTGCTCGGTTACTGGGCGATCGCGGGTGCCCGGCGGCCATCGCAGCCGCCGGGCACGCGCATCGGGTCCCCAGCAACGCGGCGCACGCGCGCCCCCTAACTCGTTTTAAAGGCAGGACGTCATATGACGTCCTGTCAGAACGAGAGTGTCTTCCGCCCTCCGTCATTTGACGGTGGGTGGTGGACAACAGGTCAAGAAACACTTAAAAAAAAAAAGAAAAAAAAAGAAAGAAAACTGTAATCAATTGCAGCTGTTTTTGCAGATCAAGCTGAAGAAAAAAAAAATGAAATCACTAAATTTTGAGGAAAATATTATGGAATCACCATGTACTTTTCAGTTCTAAAACAAACATCTGCATCAGATTACATCTGCTAATTAGACTGCAGTTAAAAAAGAGTGCTTGCACACCTTGGTGAGCTGTTGCACCAACCTGATTACCATGAATCATGGATCCAACACAAGAGATGTTAAAGAGGGGGAATGGTGGGACTTTAAATGAGACAGTTGACAGGCAGGGGTTGAATTAAAAACTAAGTCAAGTTTATTACATATATACAGTACTGATTTATCACAATGTAAAAAGGTAACATGGGCATGTGCGCATGACGTAACCTACAAATTAGTGTACATAACAGTCAAATGACAAACTTGGCAAATTGGATAATAATAATTGGCATTGTATAAACTGGACAACACATGGCAACTGGGTATAGATAAAAATCGTTTTTTTTTATTATAAATCATGAAAATTAGTAAAGTCCTATTAGCAAGTGGCTACATCCAACGTGCCCGACGCGTTTCTGTGAGTAACACAATAGATGTCACTTGAAACAATGGAAAGAATTATAAAACTTCTTCAAGAACGTAAATCATCATTTAATGTTGCAAAAGCTGATGGTTGTTCCCAGTCAGCTGTGTCTAAAATCTGCATTAAGTACCAATCAAATGGGAAGGTTGTTTACCACTTCCCGCCCGGTCAATAGACAATTGACGTCCGGGAAGTGGTTTTGTTATCCTGACTGGACGTCTATTGACGTCCTGCAGGATAACAGCCGGGGGGAGGGCGCATTGCGGCGATCAGTGGAGCGGTGTGTCAGTAAAGGGCCTCAGGCGGAGGCTCTTTACCACGTGATCAGCCATGTCCAATCACTTGATCGACTCTTCCTTACTCGCGTCTGACAGACGCGAGTAGAGGAGAGCCGATCAGCGGCTCTCCTGACAGGGGGGGTTCCCGCTGATTGTTCATCAGCGCAGCCCCCCCCTCGGATGCCCACACTGGACCACCAGGATGCCGCCCAGGACCACCAGGGAAGCGGGCAACATGTGGATGGCCAGGTACATCCCCATGGCCGTCCACATGTTTTAAAACATGCCCAACATGTGCCAATCAGTGCCCACAAATGGGCACTGACTGGCACCATAATAGCATAAAAAAGTGATGCCCAGCAATACCACCACCAGTAATAACCAGTGCCACACATCAGTGTCCCTCAGTGCCACCCATCAGTGCCCACCAGTGACAATCAGTGCCACCTATCAGTGCCACCCATATTTACCCATCAGTGCCACCCATAAGTACCCATCAGTGCCGCCTATGAGTGCCCATCAGTGCCGCCTATGCGTGCTCATCAGTGCCACATACTAGTGCCACCTATCAGTGCCCATCAGTGCCGCCTATCAGTGCCCATCATTCCCGCCTATCAGTGGCCATCATCAGTGCCACCTCATTGGTGCCACCTCATCGGTGCCCATCGGTGCCGTCTTATCAGTGCCCATCAGTGCAGCCATATCAGTGCCCGTCATTGAAGAAGAAAACGTATTTATTTACAGAAAAAAATACAGAAAAAATAACAGAAACAAATAAAAAAAAAAATTTTTTCAATTTTTTTTATTCGTTGCACAAAAAAAAAAAATCGCAGCGGTGATCAAATACCACCAAAAGAAAGCTCTATTTGTGGGAATAAAATGATAAAAAAATTGTTTGGGTACAGTGTAGCATGACCGCGCAATTGTCCTTCAAATTGCGACAGTGCTGAAAGCTGAAAATTGGCTTGGGCAGGAAGATACTGATAGATCGAGGAAGACATCAAATCGTCAAGATAGAAAACTTAAAGCACTTTGCCTTGAAAACAGAAAATGCACAACAAAACAAATGAGGAACAAATGGTCAGAAACTGAAGTCAATGTCTGTGACCGAACTGTGAAGCCTCGTACACACGACCGAGTTTCTCGTCAAAAAACAACAAGTAACTTGCTGGCAGAGCTTTCTTGCCGAGTAAATCGGTCGTGTGTACGCGGCTATCAGGTTTCTCGTCAAGAAAACCGACAAGAATCTCGACGAGAAAAATAGAGAACTTGCTCTCTATTTTCTCGTCAGGATTCTCCATTTTCTCGTCGAGATTCTCGTCAGCATGTTTCTCGACGAGAAAAGTGTGTGTGTGCACACTTACCTGTCGCCGTGGAAACCCGTGCATGCTCGAAATGACTTTGACGCATGCGCGGTAGCTTCCTAGGCATAGGTAGGGTGTAGCAAGATGGCGGCGACGACATCGAATGTGACGAGTAGTTGATTACGTCACCGCATTCGCTCCATTCAAAGAACCGCGGGTTCTTTGAATCGAGCGTCTGTACACTCGGCCGGGACAAGTTACTTGTCCAAGAATCTTGTCAAGAAAAACGACAAGTTTTTTCCTGACGAGATTCTCGGCCGTGTGTACGAGGCTTAAGACATTGGCTAAAAGAAAATGGGATTTACATACAAAAAAGCCAAACGAAAAACCATCATTAACACCTAAACAGAAAAAAGACAAGGTTACAGAGGGCTAAAGAAAAACAGTCATGGACTGTGGATGACTGGATGAAAGTGATATTCAGTGATGAATCACGAATCTGCATTGGGCGGGGTGATGATGCTGGAAAAATTTTTTTTGTGCCTTTCCATTGAAATGTATGAAGATGAATGCCTGAAGAAAACATGCAAATTTCCACAATCATTGATGATATGGGGTTGCATGTCATGTAAAGTTATGCGGGAGATGACAGTCATTAAATTCACAAGTTTATATTGAAATTTTGGACTCTTTTCTTATTCCATCAATTGGAAGGATGTTTGCTGATGACAATATAATTTTTCAGGATGATAATGCATCTTGCCATAGGGCAAAAGCCGCAAAAACGTTCCTTCAAGAAAGATATATACAGGTCCTTCTCAAAAAATTAGCATATTGTGATAAAGTTCATTATTTTCTGTAATGTACTGATAAACATTAGACTTTCATATATTTTAGATTCATTACACACAACTGAAGTAGTTCAAGCCTTTTCTTGTTTTAATATTGATGATTTTGGCATACAGCTCATGAAAACCCAAAAATCCTATCTCAAAAAATTAGCATATCATGAAAAGGTTCTCTAAACGAGCTATTAACCTAATCATCTGAATCAACTAATTAACTCTAAACACCTGCAAAAGATTCCTGAGGCTTTTAAAAACTCCCAGCCTGGTTCATTACTCAAAACCGCAATCATGGGTAAGACTGCCGACCTGACTGCTGTCCAGAAGGCCATCATTGACACCCTCAAGCAAGAGGGTAAGACACAGAAAGAAATTTCTGAACGAATAGGCTGTTCCCAGAGTGCTGTATCAAGGCACCTCACTGGGAAGTCTGTGGGAAGGAAAAAGTGTGGCAGAAAACGCTGCACAACGAGAAGAGGTGACCGGACCCTGAAGAAGATTGTGGAGAAGGACCGATTCCAGACCTTGGAGGACCTGCGGAAGCAGTGGACTGAGTCTGGAGTAGAAACATCCAGAGCCACCGTGAACAGGTGTGTGCAGGAAATGGGCTACAGGTGCCGCATTCCCCAGGTCAAGCCACTTTTGAATCAGAAACAGCGGCAGAAGCGCCTGACCTGGGCTACAGAGAAGCAGCACTGGACTGTTGCTCAGTGGTCCAAAGTACATTCGGAAATCAAGGTGCCAGAGTCTGGAGGAAGACTGGGGAGAGGGAAATGCCAAAATGCCTGAAGTCCAGTGTCAAGTACCCACAGTCAGTGATGGTCTGGGGTGCCATGTCAGCTGCTGGTGTTGGTCCACTGTGTTTTATCAAGGGCAGGGTCGATGCAGCTAGCTATCAGGAGATTTTGGAGCACTTCATGCTTCCATCTGCTGAAAAGCTTTATGGAGATGAAGATTTCATTTTTCAGCACGACCTGGCACCTGCTCACAGTGCCAAAACCACTGGTAAATGGTTTACTGACCATGGTATTACTGTGCTCAATTGGCCTGCCAACTCTCCTGACCTGAACCCCATAGAGAATCTGTGGGATATTGGGAAGAGAAAGTTGAGAGACGCAAGACACAACACTCTGGATGAGCTTAAGGCCGCTATCGAAGCATCCTGGGCCTCCATAACACCTCAGCAGTGCCACAGGCTGGTTGCCTCCATGCCGCGCCGCATTGAAGCAGTCATTTCTGCAAAAGGATTCCCGACCAAGTATTGAGTGCATAACTGAACATAATTATTTAAAGGTTGACTTTTTTTGTATTAAAAACACTTTTCTTTTATTGGTCGGATGAAATATGCTAATTTTTTGAGATAGGATTTTTGGGTTTTCATGAGCTGTATGCCAAAATCATCAATATTAAAACAAGAAAAGGCTTGAACTACTTCAGTTGTGTGTAATGAATCTAAAATATATGAAAGTCTAATGTTTATCAGTACATTACAGAAAATAATGAACTTTATCACAATATGCTAATTTTTTGAGAAGGACCTGTAATGTCAATGGCATGGCCTGCCAATAGTCCGGACCTCAATCCAATTGTAAAATCTTTGGCGAAAATTAAAATAAATGGTCCATGACAAGGCTCCAATCTGCAAAGCTGATCTGGCAACTGCAATAGGAGAAAGTTGGATCCGGATTGATGAAGAATACTGTTTGAAGATAGGTAAATCCATGTCTCAGAGAATTTAAGCTGTTATAAAAGCCAGAGGTGGTGCAACAAAGTACTAGTGGTGTACTGTAGTGTCATAATTCAATAATATTTTCCTCAGACTTGAGTAATTCCATATTTTTTCTCTTCTTGATCTGCAAAAACAGTTGCAATTGACTTCAGTTTTCTTTCTTTTTTTACTTTTTTTTTAAGTGTTCCTTAAAGTGGTTGTAAACCCACTTTGACAACTTGCACCTACAAGTAAGCCTAGATTAAGGCTTACCTGTAGGTGCAAAAAATATTTCTTTTTCGTACATCACGGGACACAGAGCGACTTAGTCATTACTAATGGGTTATATAGATTACCTTCAGGTGTTGGCACTGGCCAATTCCAAACCGGAAGTACCCTCCCCTATATAAGCCCCTCCCACCCGGGAGCACCTCAGTTTTTTGCCAGTGTCTAAGGTGTTGGCCAAAGAGTAACATGTGTTTTCACTGGGCTTGCGTACAGGTTCTTTTGGGCCTTAGTAAGCTGTTCCGGATCCCACCAAAAAAGCTTCATAGCTAAACGGTCGGTACCCGGGCCTTGCAGCAGAAGAGCAAGGTTTTGCCTGTAATGCTTCTCTTAGGAGGGCTGGACCCTGGGATCCAGAGCTCTGGTCATACCCACGACCAAGATGTTGTCTGTGCAGGGTGCTATACAGGTCCAGGGGAGTGGAATCCTTGGGAACCCGGTCCCTGAAGGTTTAATTACAATGCCTGCCGTGATAGGTGAAGTTTGGACTTCTGTGGACCAAACAAAGTCCTGCGGCGGGGATCAGGTAAGTGGGGGCCCCCAGGAACTTGGTTCTATTGGGGGACCCCCAAGCCTAATTTGTCTTTCTGTCTGTTACCTAACGGTATTCCCGCTAAATATCTGTGTTTGCCTATAACTACTGAAAATGTAAAATTTTAATAGTAGTCAAGAAAAAAAAAAAAAAAACAGGGACCGCGGTACCTGTGTTAAACCACTAGAGGCCGCTGTAGTCCATTTTTCTTGTCATGTGGATCTTTGGTTTTCTCAAGTCAAAAGATCCAGGCAGCTGGTAAGTTTCTCTGTGGGAATCCACTTCCTCTGCCCTGTTGCTGCGCTCATCCACCGCACAGGCCCTCCGGCAAAAAGGGCCCTGGCTCCTAGTCCCCTGTTTGATTTCGAAAAGGGCGCCAATGGCGCACGGGCGCGCGGGCACGTGCACGCGCCTCCTATGAAAAAAAAGGGGCGGGGCGGGTGGATGACGCTCGATGCGCGCCGCTGCGCTTCTGCGCATGTGCGGGCGTCCCAGCATGGTTAAAAGACACAGTACAAGTGTCAGCTGCATGCAAACAGAGCTAGCAACAAACAGTGGCACACAGAGGCGGTTGATGCAGGCATCCCCATAGAAAGGCACTTTAGTGGACACCAGCTGGTATATAGCAGCACCTGTGTTAGACTATTACCAGCAAAATTGGTGTATGACGACGGGAATACCTCAGCTTTGTGCTTAAAGGATATGTCGTCCAGACGCTCCGGAAATAGATCTTCCAGGAAGCCAAAGGGGTCTCCATCGGGCTCTGAGGATATTGGGCATGCTTGTACTGCACCAATCTCCCCTGAGAATTCAGAGGTCAGTAGCCGTAGAAACCCCGCAGGAATGCCTGGTGCTGCGGCTGTCCCCAGTCCACCTGCTCCTGTATATATAACAGAGGAGGTTTTATCCTCAACTCTGGGAGGATTGGAAGAGAGATTAACAGCATTGATCGCTGCTTCCCTGTCTCAGGAAAAGCGCGTCCGATCTCCGTCTCCTCCTTCAGAGTGCCTGTTAGTGGAGGAACAGCCCCACACAGAGATCGACCTACCTGAAGGGGATCAGGATGAGGTTGATTCAGTTATGGAGGAATCAACAGTGGAAGAACCTTTCTCAGCTTCTCAGGCTGAAAGATTATGGGTTCAGTCTCTGACTAATATGGTCCGATCAGCATTTAAAATGCCTCTGGCGGAACCACTATCCACTACGGTTTCCTCGCTGGGGTCGCTAAAAGCTCCCCAGGCTGTCTGTTCCTTCCCAATCCACCCTTTATTAGAAGGGCTTATTTACCAGGATTGGGAGCATCCTGATAAAATATTTGCTCCCCCCAAGAGATTTCCGGTGATCTATCCCATGGAGGATAAGTTCATAAGAAAATGGAGGGTCCCTACAGTGGACGCAGCCATCTCTTCTGTTAACAAATCACTGACATGTCCAGTAGATAATGTTCCAATGTTCAAAGACCCAATAGATAAAAAATTGGAGTCTTTACTAAAATCTGCTTTCTCTACAGCAAGTTTGGTGACACAACCTGCGGTAGCAGCGATTGGAGTCTGCCAAGCAGTGAAAGATCAGTTGAAACAAGTCTTAAGGGACTTACCAGATCAGCAGGCTCTTGCCCTAGCTGACCTGCCTAGAGCCTTGTGTTTTGCGGTGGACGCCATAAAGGATACAATCCAACAGGCCTCCCGCTTTACGCTGTCTATAGTACATATGCGTAGGCTTCTGTGGCTCAAAAACTGGTCTGCTGAAGCTCCCTGTAAAAAACTGCTGGTTAGCTTCCCATTTCATGGAGAACGCTTATTTGGAGAAGATCTGGACAAATATATCCAGAAAATTTCTGCCGGTAAAAGTTCACTCTTACCGGTTAAGAACAAGGGTAGAAGTCCTTCTTTTAAGAGGCCTACTTCTCCAGTCCCAGGCACATCGGCTGTGAAGCAGTTCCGACGGCCTCCGCGGTCAAATTCAGGGGGCAGAAATCAGGGACAATCACAGGGTAACAAGAAGCCCTGGATCAAGAGAGGTACAAAACCTCCCCCCAAGGCATGAAGCGTTGCCCCCACTCAATCGGGTGGGGGGAAGACTTCAGTTGTTCACAGAGACCTGGCGGGACACCATCAGAGACAGATGGGTGCTCTCCGCAGTAAGTCTGGGATACAAGCTGGAGTTAAAAGGCACTCCTCCTGCCCAATTTATGAGGTCAAACGTGCCAAGAGATCCCCAAAAGAGAGGATCCCTCCTTCTGGCACTAGAACAACTATTGCTCCAAGGTGTAATCATGAAGGTTCCCCTGGAAGAAAGCGGATTCGGGTTTTACTCGAACCTTTTCACAGTCCCCAAACCAAATGGGGACGTGAGGCCCATATTAAATCTAAAAGGGCTAAACAAGTTCCTAAATATCAGGACTTTTCGGATGGAGTCGATCCGATCGGTGGCCACCGCCCTACAAGGGCAGGAATGGCTAGCCTCGATCGACATAAAGGATGCTTATCTGCATATTCCCATCTTTCCGGCCCACCAGAAATTTCTACGCTTTGCAGTAGAAGGGCGCCATTTTCAGTTCAGAGCCTTACCTTTCGGTCTGGCCACAGCACCACGAGTGTTCACAAAAATTCTGGCCCCATTATTGGCCAATCTAAGAACACAGGGTGTAACGATAATGGCATATCTAGACGACCTGCTACTAATAGACCACTCAGTGGAAAAGCTGGAAGTAGCTATTCACAAGACAATCGAGTATCTGGAATATCACGGTTGGATTATCAACCGGGACAAGTCAGCTCTAAGACCAGTCAAAAGTCTGGAATACTTAGGGCTAAGGCTGGATTCAAATCAGAGAAAGATTTTCTTACCTCCAGAGAAGGTGTCGTCTTTAAAAGATTTGACCCACTTAGTGGGTACAAAAAGAAAACCATCCATACGCCTCTGCATGAGGCTGCTGGGAAAGATGGTGGCTTCATTCGAAGCGGTACCCTACGGTCAATTCCATTCAAGGAATTTGCAAAGGGCCATACTGTCAGCCTGGAACAAAAAAGTTCAGGCTTTAGACTTACCAATGTCCCTGTCCCCTTCCGTTCGCAAGAGCCTCCATTGGTGGTTGGTGCCCCAGAATCTGGAAAGAGGGAAACCCTTCAGTCCGGTTTCTTGGAAGGTGGTCACTACAGATGCCAGCCTCATAGGCTGGGGGGCAGTACTGGAGCAATGGTCTCTCCAGGGCAAGTGGTCAGAAGCAGAAAAGGCCCTGCCCATCAATCTCTTAGAGATACGAGCAGCCCGGTATGCCCTAGTAGCATGGACATCCAAACTCCAAGGGTCCCCTGTCAGAATTCAATCAGACAATGCCACGGCAGTGGCATATATCAATCACCAGGGTGGCACCAAGAGTCGTGCAGCCCAGAGGGAAGCAAATTGCATCCTGGAGTGGGCAGAAAAATATGTCCCATCCATATCCGCGGTTTTCATCCCAGGAGTGGAAAATTGGAGAGCGGACTTTCTAAGTCGCCAGCAATTATGCCCGGGGGAATGGTCTCTTCACCCCGAGGTTTTCCAGGCAATATGCCAGCGGTGGGGAACACCGGATGTAGATCTGCTAGCATCCAGATTCAACGCAAAGGTGGACAGATTTGTGTCTCGCACAAGGGATCCCCTAGCTTGCGGCTCGGATGCCCTAGTGTTCCCTTGGGATCAGTTCAAGCTGATATATGCATTCCCACCGCCACAATTGTTACCGCGATTACTCCGCAGAATCAGGGTAGAAAAGAAACCAGTGATTCTGGTGGCTCCAGCGTGGCCCCGAAGGGCATGGTACGCGGAGATTGTAAAAATGTCAGTGAGGAGTCCTTGGACCCTCCCACATCGTCCGGACCTGCTGTCGCAGGGACCGATATACCACCCTTCCTTACCAGCCCTAGGTTTGACGGCCTGGCTATTGAAGCCCACATTCTGAAAAAGAGAGGGCTCTCTAATTCTGTGGTATCTACCATGATCAATGCCAGGAAACCGGTATCCAGGCAGATCTATTATAGGATCTGGAAAGCATACATTACGTGGTGTGAGGCCAAGAAATGGCATCCACGTAAGTACGTGATAGGGAGGATTTTGGACTTCCTACAGTGGGCTGTAGATAGGAAGCTTGCCTTGAGTACTATCAAGGGTCAGATTTCGGCCTTGTCAATATTTTTTCAAAGGCCCTTGGCTTCGCATTCACTAGTCAAAGCCTTTATACAAGCAGTGATGCGTATTAGCCCTCCGGTTAGTATTCCCATATGTCCTTGGGACCTAAACCTGGTTCTGTCGGTTCTACAGAAACAACCGTTTGAACCATTACAACACATTTCCTTGGTTCTTCTCACCAGGAAATTGATTTTCTTAGTAGCCGTTTGTTCGGCTAAAAGAGTATCGGAATTAGCCGCCTTGTCCTGTAAGGAGCCATATCTGGTTGTCCATAAGGACAGAGTAGTATTACGTCCTCATCCAGCCTTTCTTCCTAAGGTGGTATCGAGGTTTCATTTGAACCAAGATGTGGTTCTTCCTTCTTTTTTCCCCAAACCTAGCTCGGTAGAGGAAAAGTTATTACATTCTTTGGATGTAGTAAGAGCAGTTAAAGCTTATCTAAAAGCCACTGCTCAGATTCGCAGAACGGATTCTTTATTTGTTCTGCCGGAAGGCCCCAGAAAGGGTCAGGCAGCATCAAAATCCACTTTAGCCAAGTGGATTCGACAGGTCATAATACAAGCCTATGGCTTGAGAAAGAGACCGCCTCCGTTCAAAGTTAGGGCGCACTCCACAAGAGCAGTTGGAACTTCATGGGCAGTGCATCACCAGGCCTCCCTGGCTCAAGTATGTAAGGCCGCAACATGGTCTTCGGTACACACGTTTACTAGGTTCTACCAGGTAGACGTTAGAAGTCAGGAGGATGTCGCCTTTGGGCGCAGTGTGTTGCAGGCCGCAAAAGATCCTCATGCCTGATGGCGCCCAGCTTATGTATCCCTCCCCTCATTTGGCATTGCTTTGGGACGTCCCATTAGTAATGACTAAGTCGCTCTGTGTCCCGTGATGTACGAAAAAGAAAAAGGGATTTTTATAACAGCTTACCTGTAAAATCCTTTTCTTGGAGTACATCACGGGACACAGAGCTCCCACCCCTCTTTTTGGGACACTTATTGCTTGGCTACAAAACTGAGGTGCTCCCGGGTGGGAGGGGCTTATATAGGGGAGGGTACTTCCGGTTTGGAATTGGCCAGTGCCAACACCTGAAGGTAATCTATATAACCCATTAGTAATGACTAAGTCGCTCTGTGTCCCGTGATTAGTGATGAGCCGAACACCCCCGGGTTCGGTTCGCACCAGAACCCGCGAACGGACCGAAAGTTCGAACGAACATTAGAACCCTATTAAATACAATGGATGCGAACGTTCGAATTCTAAAGTGCTAATTATAACAACTATTATGCATGTTATTGTCCTAAAAAGGGTTTGGGAACCCGGGTTCTGCACCAGGGGACATGTATCAATGCAAAAATAAGTTTTAAAAACGGTCGTTTTCCGGGAGCAGTCATTTTAATGATGCATAAAGTGAAAAAAAAAAAGTCAAATATTCCTTTAAATATCGTACCTGGGGGGTGTCTAAAGTATGCCTGTGAAGTGCCACGTGTTTCCCGTGTTTAGAACTGTCCCTGCACAAAATGACACTTCTAAAGGAAAAAAAAGCCATTTAAAACTGCTTGCGGCTTTAATGTAATGTCTGGTCCCGGTAATATGGATGAAAATCTTTAAGAAAAATGGCATAGCTACCCCATGACCCCCCCCCTACCCCAGCCCATTACCAGCCCCTTTGGGTCTTGTATGGATATTAAGGGGAACCCCGCACATAAAATAAAAAAGGCCCTATATACTCTGAACAGCCGTATACAGGCGGTGCATACAAGACAGGGACTGTAGGTTTGTTCTTATGTAGAATCTGTTTGTAATTTTGAACAGGTACATTGTTGAAGTGTAGCTCCAGACCAAAAATCTATTTTTAAACTTTTTGGAAAACATAGGTAAGGGTTATCACCCCTGTAACATTTGTTTTGCTGTCTGTGCCCCTGTTCAGAACATTTCACCTCACTTTCCGTCCTAATGACAACTGTTTTTGAAATGTGGTGTTTTTCTTGAAACAAGGATTGCTGATAAAGCATCAGTACAGAGGAGACACCTTTCTCCCATATTTATTCTTACAGGAGAGAATTTTCCTTCCTAGTGGTAGATTTCCTCTCACTTCCTGTTGTCTTCTTGCGTTTGCAAGTAGGAGTCGTTTGTAAGTTGGATGTTTGAAAGTAGGGACCTGCCGTATATACTCTGCAGAAATAGGCCCCTTAGTTGTTGGTGTTGGCACAACACTGTAAGCACTCACAGTTACTCTTGGTTGGTGCTGGAACGCCCTGCTGTCAACTATTATATCAGGAATTTTAATTACATATAATTGTTGAACAGTGGTAGTAAAAATTGGGCCTTTGATGGTGGTGCTGGTGCCACAACACTGTAAGCCCTGACAGTTACTCTTGGTGGGTGCAGCAATGGGCCCTGCTGTGAATTATTAGATCAAGAATTGTAATTACATGCCCCTGTTGAACAGGGGCTGAAAAATTGGGCCTTAGGCACTGGTGGCACAACACTGCAACCCTTCACAGATACTGTACTTGGAGCACAGCAATGAGCCCTGTTGCAAAGTATTGCTTCAAAAATTGTAATGACACGCCCCTGTTAAACAGGGGCTGAAAAATTGGGCCTTAGGCACTGGTGGCACAACACTGCAACTCCTCACAGATACTGTACTTGGAGCACAGCAATGAGCCCTGTTGCAAAGTATTGCTTCAAAAATTGTAATTACACGCCACTGTTAAACAGGGGCTGAAAAATTGGGCGTTAGGCACTGGTGGCGGCACCCATAAACAAAAATGATCTTCCAAGCTATCATCATCAATCGTATCATTGAGGACTCGGAGGAGGAGGATAGCCAGTCAACATAACAGCACAGGCACTCAGCATCAGCATCAGTCTTGAAGGGATGTGACATTTTAAAATCAATTAGTCTGTTATATCAGCATCAGGTGTGTGGTAGCTGGTGGTGATCCAAGACTGGTTCATCTTGATGAAAGTCAGTCGATCAACCGAGTCGGTGGACAGGCGCACCCTGTGATCCGTGACAAATCCTCCAGCAGCACTGAATGTGCGTTCCGAAAGAACGCTGGATGCAGGACAGGCCAGTAGCTCAATTGCATACTGTGCAAGCTCTGGCCAGTGATCCATCCTCAAGACCCAGTAAGCCAGAGGATTTTCGGTGGGGAAGGTGTCCAAGTCTGACCTTGCCCCTAGATATTCCTGCACCATGTTTATCAGACGCTGGCGATGGTTGCTGGAACCGATCATACTTTGGGGCTGCGGACTAAAGAATTGTCTGAACGCATCGGTCAGACGGCCACCTTCCCCACCGCTCCTTCTTTGACTGGCCGAAGCCTCAGCAACTCGTTGTCCAGGACCAGGAGTTTGCAACCTCCCAGTCTCTGGGAACGCGTTGCACAGACCTTTCTGCAAGGCCTCCCGGAGTTGTCTCATCCTCTGCTCCCTCTGCGACGGTAACATAAGGTCCGCAACCTTACCCTTGTACCGTGGATCAAGGAGAGTGGCCAGCCAGTAATGGTCCCTCTCCTTGATCCGAAGAATACGAGGATCCTTCCGCAGACTTTGCAGGATCAGGGAGGCCATGCAGCGTAGGTTTGCTGAGGCATTCGCTCCGGAGTCCTCTGGGTCACTAAGGACGACATGATCCGCAGCCACCTCCTCCCAGCCACGTACAAGTCCACTGGTTTCTTGGGACTGTAAATCATCCCTAAAAGACTGCTGCTGATGATGCTGAGTGCCAGCCTCCACCTCCATGCTGACACAATCCTCCTCCTCCTCCTCCTCCTCCTCCTCCTCCTCCTCTTCCTGTGCGATGGGTGGGACAGAAGGAACACTGTCTGGGTAAAGGGGGCCTTGAGAGGCAAGGAAGTCCTCCTCTTCCTGCCTCTGTTCTGCCTCAAGTGCCCTGTCCATTATTCCACGCAGCGTGTGCTCCAACAGGTGGACAAGAGGTACAGTGTCACTGATGCATGCACTGTCACTGCTCACCATCCTCGTGGCCTCCTCAAATGGTGCCAGGACAGTGCATGCATCCCTGATCATGCCCCACTGGCGTGGAGAAAAAAAACCAAGCTCCCCTGACCCTGTCCTGGTGCCGTAGTCGCACAGGTACTCATTGATGGCCCTCTGCTGCGTGTGCAGCCGCTGCAGCATGGCCAACGTTGAGTTCCACCTGGTGGGCATGTCACATATAAGGCGGTTCTTGGGCAGGTTCAACTCCTTTTGCAGCTCAGCCAGGCGAGCACTGGCATTATAAGATCTGCGGAAATGCACACAGACTTTCCTGGCCTGCCTCAGGACATCCTGTAAGCCCGGGTACCTGCCCAAGAAGCGCTGCACCACCAGGTTAAGGACGTGAGCCACACAGGGCACATGGGTCAGTTGTCCCTGTCGGAGGGCGGAGAGGAGGTTGGTGCCATTGTCGCAAACCACCATTCCTGGCTTAAGCTGGCGTGGCGTCAACCACCTCTCGGCCTGGCCCTGCAGAGCAGACAGGACCTCTGCCCCAGTGTGGCTTCTGTCCCCCAAACACACCAGCGCAAGCACGGCATGGCATCTTTTTGCCTGCGTACTTGCGTAGCCCCGTGAACGGCTACGGAGCACCGCTGGTTCATAGGACAAACCACAGGAAGAGGCCATGGAGGAAGAAGAAGAGGAGGGGGTGGAGGAGAGAGGTGTGTCACAACCAGTAGTAGCATTTTGGAGGCGTGGCGGTGGGACAACCTCCAACACTACTGCACCTTGTCCTGAATCCTTCCCAGCTGCCAAAAGAGTGACCCAATGGGCCGTGAAAGAAAGGTAACGTCCCTGTCCATGCCTGCTGGACCATGAGTCAGCGGTAATATGCACCTTACCGCTGACCGCCCTGTCCAGCGAGGCCAAGACATTGCCTTCCACATGCCGGTAGAGAGCCGGAATAGCCTTCCGTGAGAAAAAGTGGCGTTTGGGAACCTGCCACTGAGGAACCGCACATTGCACAAACTCACGGAAGGGGGCCGAGTCTACCAACTGAAAAGGCAGCAGTTGAAGCGCTAGCAATTTAGCCAAGCTAGCATTCAACCGCTGGGCATGTGGATGGCTGGGAGTGAACTTCTTTCGACGGTCCAGCAGCTGGGGCAGGGAAATTTGCCTGCTAGAATCGGACGTCGGTGTACTGCTAGCAGAGTGGGCGCAAGTACTTGGCTGTGACACACCTAATTCTACACCTTCATTCCTCTCAGTGCATGTTTCAGAGAGGACTGAAGTTATAGTGGGGTTGGAGATCCCAGCTGATGCGGTGCAAGGAGAGGTCCGCTTTGTTCTTTGGTGTGGGTCTTTGAGGTAGGCTTGCCAACGAGCTGCATGGCAGGTCAACATATGTCTGGTCAGGCATGTGGTACCCAAGCGGCTGATGTTTTGGCCACGCGATATACGCTTGAGACATATGTTGCAAACAGCAGCTGTGCGATCTGATGCACTAGCCTCAAAAAAGGCCCACACCAAAGAACTTTTTGAATGACGGGCAGAGGCAGCGCCCTGCACAGGCGGAGCTCTGCGGTGTGATTCCGTCGGTGTACTGCCCTTACGCTGGCCACCAAAGGGCATCCTGCCTCGTTGGAGATGTGCCTCCTCCTCATCCTCCTCCTCCTCCTCTCTCCTATTAGGCACCCACGTGGAGTCATTGACCTCATCATCCCCTCCCTCCTCATCACTGGAGCCAATCTGGCAGTATGCTGCAGCTGCTGGAACATGACTGCCAGATTGGTGTCCTTCTTGAGCATCCCCTCTGTCTGCTCTCACGCTACTGCCTTCCTCTAGCTGGGTTTCATCATCAGACCCTTCGAAACGCTGGGCATCCTCCTGGAGCATGTACCCAACACTGTGCTGAAACAGTTCGGGGGACTCCTCAGGAGGAGGACATGGTGGGTCTAGGGAAGGAGTGACTGATGATTTGTCTGACATTGATACCAGGGAAGACGACGCTTTGGCAGCTGCTTTTCCAGTACCCTGAGCCTGGGTGAGAGAGGATGAGGAGGAGGAGGAGGGCTTGGTCATCCACTCTACCAAGTCTTCGGCATGATGTGGCTCAACATGTCCAGCTGCCGAAAAGAAGGACAAGCGTGTCCCATGGCCATGTGCTGATGACAATGCACCGCGTCCACGACCAGCACTGTTGCCCCCAGACACAGAGCCTGCTTGCCCTCTTTTATTGCCTCCTGACTGTCTGCCTCTCCTTGTTTGCCTTCCAGACATTCTAATAGATGGCCTGCAGGGAGATGGGAAAAAAGCAATAAGGGCTACCTTCAGGTGTCCTTCTCTGTCCCTTGAAACAAGGACTTTCACAGTGAAAGAAACTGACACTGTCCCTACCTAGAGTTTTCTGTCCCTAGAATAAATGTTTTTTTTAATCACAATATAGCACAAGGACAATTCACTCAATGTCTCTCCAGGTCCCTGGAAACAAGGACTTGCAGAGTGAAAGAAACTGACACTGTCCCTACCTAGAGTTTTCTGTCCCTAGAATAAATGTTTTTTTTAAGCACAATATAGCACAAGGAAAATTAACTCACTGTCCTTACAGGTCCCTGGAAACAAGGACTTGCAGAGTGAAAGAAACTGACACTGTCCCTACCTAGAGTTTTCTGTCCCTAGAATAAATGTTTTTTTTAAGCACAATATAGCACAAGGACAATTAACTCACTGTCCTTACAGGTCCCTGGAAACAAGGACTTGCAGAGTGAAAGAAAAAAAACACTCTCCCTACCTACAGTTTTCTGTCCCTAGAAAAAATGTTTTTTTTAATCACAATATAGCACAAGGAAAATTAACTCACTGTCCTTACAGGTCCCTGGAAACAAGGACTTGCAGAGTGAAAGAAAAAAAACACTCTCCCTACCTACAGTTTTCTGTCCCTAGAAAAAATGTTTTTTTTTAATCACAATATAGCACAAGGAAAATTAACTCACTGTCCTTACAGGTCCCTGGAAACAAGGACTTGCAGAGTGAAAGAAACTGACACTGTCCCTACCTAGAGTTTTCTGTCCCTAGAATAAATGTTTTTTTTAATCACAATATAGCACAAGGAAAATTAACTCACTGTCCTTACAGGTCCCTGGAAACAAGGACTTGCAGAGTGAAAGAAACTGACACTGTCCCTACCTAGAGTTTTCTGTCCCTAGAATAAATGTTTTTTTTAAGCACAATATAGCACAAGGACAATTAACTCACTGTCCTTACAGGTCCCTGGAAACAAGGACTTGCAGAGTGAAAGAAAAAAAACACTCTCCCTACCTACAGTTTTCTGTCCCTAGAAAAAATGTTTTTTTTAATCACAATATAGCACAAGGAAAATTAACTCACTGTCCTTACAGGTCCCTGGAAACAAGGACTTGCAGAGTGAAAGAAACTGACACTGTCCCTACCTAGAGTTTTCTGTCCCTAGAATAAATGTTTTTTTTAAGCACAATATAGCACAAGGAAAATTAACTCACTGTCCTTACAGGTCCCTGGAAACAAGGACTTGCAGAGTGAAAGAAACTGACACTGTCCCTACCTAGAGTTTTCTGTCCCTAGAATAA
The DNA here is from genome assembly GCA_029206835.1 of Rana muscosa. Classification (NCBI taxonomy): domain Eukaryota; kingdom Metazoa; phylum Chordata; class Amphibia; order Anura; family Ranidae; genus Rana; species Rana muscosa. Next base: position 1,261,197,501 of record CM055116.1, on the reverse strand, counting down.
ATGTTTTTTTTAAGCACAATATAGCACAAGGACAATTAACTCACTGTCCTTACAGGTCCCTGGAAACAAGGACTTGCAGAGTGAAAGAAAAAAAACACTCTCCCTACCTACAGTTTTCTGTCCCTAGAAAAAATGTTTTTTTTAATCACAATATAGCACAAGGAAAATTAACTCACTGTCCTTACAGGTCCCTGGAAACAAGGACTTGCAGAGTGAAAGAAACTGACACTGTCCCTACCTAGAGTTTTCTGTCCCTAGAATAAATGTTTTTTTTAATCACAATATAGCACAAGGAAAATTAACTCACTGTCCTTACAGGTCCCTGGAAACAAGGACTTGCAGAGTGAAAGAAACTGACACTGTCCCTACCTAGAGTTTTCTGTCCCTAGAATAAATGTTTTTTTTAATCACAATATAGCACAAGGAAAATTAACTCACTGTCCTTACAGGTCCCTGGAAACAAGGACTTGCAGAGTGAAAGAAACTGACACTGTCCCTACCTAGAGTTTTCTGTCCCTAGAATAAATGTTTTTTTTAATCACAATATAGCACAAGGAAAATTAACTCACTGTCCTTACAGGTCCCTGGAAACAAGGACTTGCAGAGTGAAAGAAACTGACACTGTCCCTACCTAGAGTTTTCTGTCCCTAGAATAAATGTTTTTTTTAATCACAATATAGCACAAGGAAAATTAACTCACTGTCCTTACAGGTCCCTGGAAACAAGGACTTGCAGAGTGAAAGAAACTGACACTGTCCCTACCTAGAGTTTTCTGTCCCTAGAATAAATGTTTTTTTTAAGCACAATATAGCACAAGGACAATTAACTCACTGTCCTTACAGGTCCCTGGAAACAAGGACTTGCAGAGTGAAAGAAAAAAAACACTCTCCCTACCTACAGTTTTCTGTCCCTAGAAAAAATGTTTTTTTTAATCACAATATAGCACAAGGAAAATTAACTCACTGTCCTTACAGGTCCCTGGAAACAAGGACTTGCAGAGTGAAAGAAACTGACACTGTCCCTACCTAGAGTTTTCTGTCCCTAGAATAAATGTTTTTTTTAATCACAATATAGCACAAGGACAATTAACTCACTGTCCTTACAGGTCCCTGGAAACAAGGACTTGCAGAGTGAAAGAAACTGACACTGTCCCTACCTAGAGTTTTCTGTCCCTAGAATAAATGTTTTTTTTAAGCACAATATAGCACAAGGACAATTAACTCACTGTCCTTACAGGTCCCTGGAAACAAGGACTTGCAGAGTGAAAGAAACTGACACTGTCCCTACCTAGAGTTTTCTGTCCCTAGAATAAATGTTTTTTTTAAGCACACTATAGCAGAAGCACAAAACACACTGACACTCTCCCTACCTATCCTTCTCTTTCCCTAAACTAAAGGAATCCAGGTTAAGCAAGAAAGAAATAACAGTCACTGTCCCTGCCTATGCTATTCTATCCCTGCTCCGGAACACACTACACTAGGCCGCCGTGCTGGCGGCCTTTTATAGTGTGGGGCGTGTACTAAACACCCTCAGCAATAATTGGCCACAGGCATCCTGCCTGTGGCCAATCATTGCTCTCCTCGCTGCCGGCGCTGTGATTGGCCAAGCATGCGGGGTCACAGTGCATGCTTGGCCAATCACAGCGCCTGGATGACACTGCGATGGCGTAGTGCATTGTGGGCCGTTCGCGTCACTCGAATTTGGCGCGAACGGCCCAAATCGTTCGATCTTCGTCGAACGATCGAACAGCCAATGTTCGAGTCGAACGTATGTTCGACTCGAACACGAAGCTCATCCCTACCCGTGATGTACTCCAAGAAAAGGATTTTACAGGTAAGCTGTTATAAAAATCCCTTTATCCTTAACCTACACGGTTAAGGAGATATTTTCTGAAAACACAGCACCAATGTCTACGGCGCATGCCGCATGCTTCTTGCCGGTTTTCTGAATGGGATCATGCCGGCCCGAGCGCGCATGCGTGTGACGTCATCGCCGCTCCGGCCAATCACAGCACCGGAGTTGCGATAACAGGAAGGGACATCGAGGCAAGATGTCGACGGCGGCGGAGGGGAATGAGGAACAGTTTGGGGGCTTCGATCTCAGGTAAGTCATTCATAATGAGCTAGTATGCAATGTATACTAGCTCATTATGCCTTTCTTTTACAGGGTTTTTAAAAAAAAAAATCAAGGGTTTACTTCCTCTTTAAAGCCAGAATCAGTGCCTCCATTTCCCCACTTATTAATATTATTTGTCACATCTCATGTTTTGTTCTTTTCTTTGAATATTATGTAAATTTATTGTTACTTTATTTCACCTCTCCACCCGCATGCAGACACACAATGCACTCACCAGACTTAACTGACCCTTATTATAGGGTGTCAAATTCTGCATATACGAAAATCCAAGATGTCATACATGAGGTGACAGGAATGAATCCAAACTGCTGCTGTCATCCATTCCTATATATATATATATAGATAGCGTATTCAAAGCTCCAGTATTGCCATATAGGGATGAGCTTCGTGTTCGAGTCGAACCCATGTTCGACTCGAACATCGTCTCTTCGGCTGTTAGCCGAATTGCAAACATTATGGGCCGTTCGCGCAAAATTCGAGTGGCGCGTCACGGCCCATAATTCACTGCAGCATCACAGGCTGATGATTGGCCAAGCAAGCACTATCACCCGCATGCTTTGGCCAATCACAGCGCGGTAAGAACGGAGAGCCGTAATTGGGCAAAGCCAGGGTGGCTTTGGCCAATCATGGTTTAGAGGAGTAGGTACACGCCCCACACTATATAAGGCCGCCGGCTTGGCGGCCTTGTGTAGTGTGTTGGCGTTGGTTAAAGGAAGAGCTTACAGAGAGAGAGACAGTGTCATTTATATTGAGTTAGATAGAGCAGGCAGGCGAGTCAGTTAGTTGCAGTTACAGTGTGTAGAGGATATAGATGCATCCTAGGTATTGTATATATATTTATACACTGTATTCAGTTTAGCTAGATCCGTTCCTGTTATTCTTTATACTGTGACAGCCAGGCAGGTGATTGTGCTAGCTGCAGCAGTGTTTCACTTAGTGTACTGTGTGCTTTGCATAGCGTTCACCTAAAGCTTACCTGAATACAGTTAGTGGTGTTCTCATAATAAAACCACAGGCAGGGAGCTGCATTAATTTCACGTAGTGTACTTCTGTCATTTGCACAGCGTTCACTTAAAGGAACCTGAATACAATTGGTGGTGTTCTCATAATAAAACCACAGGCAGAGATCTGCAAGTATTTTCAGTTAGTGTACTGTGTCCTCCGCTCAGTGTTCACCTAAAACTAACTGAAGACAATTGCTGCTTTTCTCATACTAATACCACAGCAGGCAGTTGATTCTGATAGCTGCATTATATTCAGTACTAAAGAGGGCAAGCAGGCTCTGTGTCTAGAGGCAACAGTGCTGGTCGTGGACACGGTGCATCCTCATCAGCACGTGGCCGTGGGACACGCTTGTCCTTCTTTTCGTCAGCTGGCCATGTTGAGCCACAACATGCCCAAGACTTGGTAGAGTGGATGACCAAGCCGTCCTCATCCTCCTCATCCTCTCTCACCTAGGCTCAGGGTACTTTGTCTGGCAAAGCAGCTGCCAAAGCGGCCTCTTCTCCGGCTCATTGGCATCAGTCACTCCTTCCCTAGCCCCACCATGTCCTCCTCAGGAGTCCCCCGAACTGTTTTTTTTTTTTTTATAAATTCTTTATTTTTTTCACAGCAATAACAATTTACATTTGTACATCAACACCTCCCGCTTCCACTTATACTTCTTCAACTTATCAATTACTACATCATTTATCACATAGTTGGAATCTCCTAAGACCTTCTTTCCTTTTTAATCATGCTTCCTCCTAATTTTAGTACAACCATGTGATACTTCCTGCCCTTATTACCGTTCCGTTTTTTAGAGAAAGAAAAAAAAAGAAAAAAGAAAAAAAAGAAAAACAGTTAAGGAATAAGAAAGATACCCAAAAAAAAAAAAAAAAGAGGGGGAGCCCCCCCCCCAGAATCCTTCTCCCATCCCCCTCTCCTCCTCACCCAGGACCTTACTTAGGATTTTTGTTCCCTATATATAATATAGGGAGTCCAGACCTCCCAGTACCTCTCTTCTTGCTCTCTCAACATCATAGTGAGATTTTCCATTTGCTGGATTTCTGTTATTCTCCCCATCCATTGTATTTTAGTTGGAGCTGCCGTACTTTTCCACAGAATCGGAATACATGCTTACTCTTTCGTCCATGGACCGACACAGCTTCTCTATTGACAAAGTGGGTATTATCCGTTAATTAGGAGTGACTAGGCAGAAAAACTTGTAAAAAGTGTTGCATCACACCTTCTACAGTACCGCCCAGGGGGCGGACCCTCTGGGTATACCCTCTCAGTCTGCACATCGCAGATCAGTTTTTTTCTGTCTAGCAAGGAGTAGGACATGGCTCCCTTCGGGCTCATTGGTCCGGGGAAAAAAGATATATATATTTTTATTTTTTTGCTACATTTGTTGTTTCCTGCGATCTTCGATCAACTGCCGACTGGGTGACAGGCTGGATCCTCGATCCTTGTAGTCTCCCCAGTTTCGGCCATCGAGCGTGTGCCGACCCTAGCTACGCGCTGGGTTTTCCACGACATGCCCGTCGCTCCACGGGTGGCCGGTGAGCCTACGCTCCAGGGCCTGCATCGGACCGCTCAGCTTCGGCTGACCTTACGGCCGAGTCGCAGCAGCCTGGCCGGTGAGCTTACGCTCCAAGGCTTGCATCGGACCGCTCAGCTTCGGCTGACCTTACGGCCGAGTCGCAGCAGCCTGTCCGGTGAGCGTCATGCTCCAGGGCATACATATGATCGTCCCTTCTGGGTCCAATCACAGCATGCCTGGCCAACAGTCACCTTCCGTGCGCGGACGATGATCTGTTTGGAATGTCTTCCAGCAGAATACATGCAGGATAGGTAAGTAAAACTCCCCTGCCTCGGCTGGGTGATTTAGCTGGACATTCCTGGAGAGATCAAGTAAGTGGTTGTGGCCCCTTTCTTCCCTCTCTCCCTGCCTTTCCCTCCTCCCTGGGCTTCTAGCTAAAGGTTGCTGGGTGCTGGGGGTCACCTAGGGGGTCCCACTGGAGCGGGGCTGGCTGTAACTAACATTTAAAAGAAATGTCATTTTTGCTTACCTGTGTTTCTGTGTCTCCATGCTGTCGGCGGCCATTTTGAGGTGGTCCATGCCAAGTTTGGCCTCTTGTAACTGCCTGGCGGCCATCTTCCTGTAGTTCGGCCACACCCACTGGCCCCTATCAGGTGATCGGCGGCCATGTTTGTCCACCCTGTATGCAGATATTGCCGTTCGGCGGCCATCTTTTTTGTGGGCTATGGCTGCCTGACCTCTATCTTCTGTCGGCGGCCATTTTCTTAGAGCCCACATTATCTTCCATACAGACGGTTTTGGCAACCATTTTGCGAGAGCCTCCGGCCTCTAGGGTGCATTACACTGGCGCGAAAATTCACACAGGAAGTGCTGATAAAAGAAGCAGACTGACACAGCAGCAAGGGGACAGCATCATAGGCGCAGCATAGCAGTACCTATCCAGGGTGGTGAGTCCTCTGGGTGACCCAGCATCTCTGCAGCGCAGGAGGGTGGCCTATTGATATCTTGCCTGGAGCCCTGTGAGTGTCAGCGTGTGGTCAGCATGGCATCTGAGCCAGATGTCTTCTCCCCTGAAACACCAGATTTAGCAGCTGGTGTCCCTGAGGTGTCTATGAACGCTATGTCGGCAATCCTAGAGGCGTTTGCTGCCAGGGTGGAAGCAGCACACGGGAATACAGGGGGTAGTAAACGCCCCATCCCCTGCAAGCTTCTGGGGATAATTCTGGTGCAGAACCAGGTCCAGCTATGGCTCGGGGCCCAGATTCTGACGCACCAGAGACTGCAGACCGTGACCGGACAGTGAGAATGACTCAAAGTCCAGGTCAGTACGCGAGACGGCTTTGGTATCTGACCTTATTACTGCAGTGCGGGATATGCTAAAATTGGAAAATACTGCAGAAGCAGCAGAGACTCCGGTCCACTTGGGTTTCATAGACCTGCCCGCACTGCTAAGGTGTTCCCTTGTGTGTCTTTTGATAAACTCTTATACAAGGAATGGGAGAACCCACTGAGGGTCTTTACAGCCCCAAAGAGGTTTGCGGTACGGTACCCCTTTTGAGGAGAGTTTTCTGAAGAAATGGACCTCTCCCCCCTATAGTGGACCCTCCGGTGTCCAGACTTAATAGAGCCACCACAATTCCTGTAGAAGGGGCTCCTGTTTTCTAGGACCCTGTGGATAAGAAGGCTGAAGCACTCGCTTGCTACCTATACTCAGTGGTAGGCTCGGCAGTACGCCCGGCATTGGCGGGGGCCCTAGTGTCTCACACACTTACTGAATGGGCAAGATTGCTACTCCAGGGGTTAAGGAGCGAGATGCTCCTCCTGATGAGATAACATTGGCCGACCTGTTGGTCCAGGGCCTTAGGTTTGTCTGCGAGTCAGACATGAATACTATTCCCCTGCTGTCTAAAACTTCGGTTTATGCAGTAGCAATACGCCACCTGATCTGGCTAAAAGGCTGGTCTGCGGACCAGACTTCCAAGAAAGCCCTGTTGGATCTGCCTTTTAAGGGCGACAGACTTTTTGGGGCTTCTCTGGATGACATCATCAAGGATGCCACAGGAAGTAAAAGCACTTTGCTTCCCCAAATTAGCAAGGGTAAGGGGCCACGCCAAGGGCAAGGGCCCTCCTTTACTGCACACAAGTGGTTTTTTCGTCCCCCTAGGGCGACAGGGAAAAGACCCCAGGCCGATAAAGCGCCTGCCCAAGGACAAAAGCGTCCCTGGTCCCGCATACCCAATAAGCCTGCGGACAAATTTGCGTCCGCATGAAGGTCCACCCCCACCCAGCTCTCGGGTGGGGAGACGTCTTCGCAAATTCGCGACTCAGTGGACAGCACTAATCTCCGACAGGTGTGTTTGCGAAGTAATCTCCTCAGGCTACAAGATAGTTTCTCTCTTGTCCACCGGACAGATTCAACACCTCCAATCTCCAGCTACTACCGACCCGTCGGGAGGCCCTGTATGGGGCGGTCCAGGGTCTACTGGAACGCGGGGTAGTTATTCCAGTTCCAGAACTGGAACGGGGTTTTTACTCAAATCTGTTCATTGTGCCGAAGAAGGAGGGGTTCGTCCAAGCTTGGATCTCAGAGCCCTCAATTGCTTTGTGAAGGTACAAAGTTTTCGGATGGAGTCGGTTCGATCTGTAGTCACGGCTCTCCATCCGGGGGACTTTCTGGCCTCCTTGGACATCAAGGACGCATACCTGCATGTCCCCATATACTCCAGACACCAGAGGTTTCTGCGATTTGCTATCGGGAAGAACCACTACCAGTTTGTGGCCCTCCCGTTTGGCCTTGCCTCAGCACCCAGGACGTTCACCAAGGTGCTCGCTCCGATTCTGGCACTTCTAAGACAGCGGGGTATCGCTATCACAGGTTACTTGGACGACCTTCTGCTGAAGGGCCCTTCAAGCTCAGAATTAGAGGTAAGCGTGTCCATTACCTGTCAGACTCTTCGAGACTGTGGTTGGATACTAAACACGCAAAAGTCAGTATTGGTGCCCACTCAACGCCTAGTGTACCTGGGGTTGATTCTGGATTCCTCAGAGGCAAAGGTGTTCCTCCCTGTGGAGAAGTTGCAGACCCTCCGGGCTGCAGTACGGCAGCTGACTTCCAGGAATTGGTCGTCACTCCGTTTTTGCATGCGAGTGTTGGGCCTCATGGTAGCCTCCTTCGAGGCGGTCCCATATGCTCAATACCACACTCGAGTGTTACAGAGGGAAGTTCTGTCCAGATGGAACAGATGCCCTTCATCTCTGGATTATCAAATCCGAGTGAGCCACCTAGTCAGGAGATCCCTGGTATGGTGGCTGACAGCACCGGCTCTAATGGCCGGGAAGTCATTTCTTCCGGTTTACTGGATAGTGATCACGACGGACGCCAGCCTTACAGGTTGGGGGGGAGTCTGGGGTGTCCAGTCGGCGCAAGGTCGCTGGACCCCAGAGAAAGCCCTCCTGCCGATCAATGTCCTGGAGATCCGGGCGATCAAGCTGTGCCTCTTCAAATGGTCTCAGAGACTGCAAGGGCATCCAGTCAGGATCCAGTCAGACAACGCCACAGCAGTGGCATATGTCAATCATCAAGGAGGAACAAGAAGCTCAGCTGCAGCATCGGAGATCGCTCGCATCCTGAAGTGGGCAGAGAGGAGCGTACCGGCACTGTCGGCCGTGTACATTCCGGGTGTGGAAAACTGGCAGGCGGACTACCTGAGCCGCCAGATGCTGGACCAGGGAGAATGGTCCTTACACCCGGAGGTGTTCCAACTCCTCTGCCAAAGATGGGGCACACCAGACGTAGATCTTCTGGCTTCCCGACTCAATCGGAAGGTATTGAGGTTTGTGGCCCGGTCAAGAGACCCATGGGCAGACGCAACGGACGCGTTGGTAGCATCGTGGGGCCAGTATCGGCTAATCTATGCCTTCCCTCCCTTAAGGCTTCTTCCTCTTCTGCTCCGCAGAGTGGAGGCAGAGGGAATTCCAATGATCCTAATCACTCCAGATTGGCCTCAGCGTCCTTGGTACGCCGATCTAGTACGTCTGGTAGCAGACGTCCCCTGGCGCCTACCACTACGGAAGGACCTGCTGTCGCAAGGTCCCATATTCCATCCTGCTTTACAGTCATTGGCTTTAACGGCATGGCTGTTGAGAACCAGGTACTGAGAGACCGGGGCCTGTCAGACTCAGTAATTTCTACTATGAGAAGTGCTCGGAAACCGTCCTCTAGGAAGGTCTATCACTGCACTTGGAGGGCCTACATCTCCATGTGTGAGGAAATGAAATGGCATCCGCGTACCTATTTGGTTTCCAGAATCCTGCTGTTTTTACAGCATGGGGTAGACCAAAGGCTTGCCCTAAGTACGATTAAGGGACAGATATCTGCCCTGGCTGTCTTTTTTCAGCGACCCCTGGCGACTCACTCTCTCGTGAGTACATTTGTGCAGGGGGTTCGACATGTGGCCCCTCCGGTCCGCCCCCCGTTACCTCCGTGGGACTTGAACCTGGTCCTCTCGGTGCTTCAGAAGGCACCGTTTGAGAATATTAGAGATATTCCCCTGTTGACACTTTCTCAGAAGGTGGTCTTTTTGGTGGCTGTTACGTCAGTTAGACGAGTCTCTGAGCTGGCAGCCTTGTCCTGCAAGGCTCCCTATTTGATTTTCCACAAGGATAAGGTGGTGCTGCGGCCGCAGCCTTCCTTTCTTCCGAAGGTCGTTTCGGCTTTTCATCTCAACGAAGACATTGTACTTCCATCCTTGTGTCCTCAGCCGTCGAATCCTAAGGAGTCGGCGTTGCATTCCTTGGACGTTGTCCGAGCTTTGAGAGTATACATATCTGCTACTTCCCTGTTCCGGAAGTCAGACTCACTGTTTGTTTCGGTGGCTGGTCCCAAGAAGGGCCAAGCAGTCTCATCGGCCACCATCTCTAGGTGGATCCGACAGATAGTAATCCAGGCTTACGCCTTAAAGGGTCAAGTGCCCCCCTTTCCGGTCACGGCGCATTCGACCAGGGCAATAGGTGCCTCTTGGGCTTTCCGACATCAAGCGTCTGTTTCCCAACTATGTAAAGCGGCGACTTGGTCGTCCGCTCACACTTTCACAAAATTCTACAAAGTTGATGTAGGTGCATCTTCGGATGCCTCTTTCGGCCGCAAGGTTTTGCAGGCGGCTGTTTAGAGTTGCAACTCCTCCGTTGGAGGAGTGCTGTTTTGTGTTTTGGGGTGAAGTTTGTTTTTATGCTGTTACCACCCCTCGTTTTTTTCTCTGACACTGCTTTGGGACGTCCCACTTTGTCAATAGAGAAGCTGTGTCGGTCCATGGACGAAAGAGTAAATAGGATTTTTTACTCACCGTAAAATCCTTTTCTCTGAGTCCATGGACCGACACAGCACCCACCCCTCCTTTTAAGTTTGTACTGCTTTTTGACGAACTGATCTGCGATGTGCAGACTGAGAGGGTATACCCAGAGGGTCCGCCCCCTGGGCGGTACTGTAGAAGGTGTGATGCAACACTTTTTACAAGTTTTTCTGCCTAGTCACTCCTAATTAACGGATAATACCCACTTTGTCAATAGAGAAGCTGTGTCGGTCCATGGACTCAGAGAAAAGGATTTTACGGTGAGTAAAAAATCCTATTTTTGCTGCTGTAAGCAGATGCCTTAAAAGGGAGTTTTTGTATTTTTCTGTCAATAACAAAATATCATGTAGCAGAAAAGCTGCCGGATTTTCTCCAAGAGACACCTCAGTAATTTCCTTAACTGTTTCAGAAACCATATTCCAGAATTCTTTCAATCTCGGGCAGTCCCAGAATATGTGCAGCATGGTGCCTTCCGCTCCCTTGCAGCGCCAGCATTGGTTCGATACTTGTGGAAATATCCGATTCAATACTGCCGGGGTTCTATACCACCTAGTCAGGATTTTGTACCCTCCTTCTTGATATCTTGTTGCCATTGACGCTTTATGCGTAAACAAAAATATTTTCTTTTTCTGCATCTCAGAGAATGTAACTCCTAAGTCTCTCTCCCATGCTTGTATGAAGGCCAGTTCTTGTGGGGCTTCTACCCCCCCCCCGAACTGTTTGACCACAGTGTTGGGTACATGCTCCAGGAGGATGCCCAGCATTTTGAAGGCTCCGATGATGGAACCCAGCTAGAGGAAGGCAGTAACGTGAGCCCAGAGAGAGAGAGGGGGAAGTAACGTGAGCCCAGAGAGAGGGCGTGCCCAACAAGGACAGCTATCTGGCAGTCATGTTCCCCCAGCTGCAGCATACTGCCAGATTTGCTCCAGTGATGAGGAGGGAGGGGATGATGAGGTCACTGACTCCACGTGGGTGCCTGATAGGAGAGAGGAGGAGGAGGAGGCACATCTCCAACGAGGCAGGATGCCCTCCAGGGACCAGTTTAAGGGTAGCACACTGACTGCATCACACCGCAGAGCTCCGCATGTGCAGGACGCTGCTGTCTCTGCACGTTATTCCAAAAGTTCTTTGGTGTGGGCCTTTTTTCAGACGTGTGCAGCAGATCGCACCATTGCCGTTTGCAACATATGTCTGAAGCGTATCTCACGTGGCCAAAATATCAGCCGCTTGGGCACCACGTGCTTGACCAGAAATATGTCGACCTGCCATGCAGTCCGTTGGCAACCGTACCTAAAAGACCCACACCAAAGAACAAAGCGGACCTCTCCTTGCTCCTCATCAGCTGGGATCTCCAACCCCACTATACCTTCAGTCCTCTCTGAAACCTGCACTGAGAGGAATGAAGGTGTAGAATTAGGTGTGTCACAGCCAAGTACTTGCGGGCAATCTGCTATTGGTACACCGCTGTCCGATTGTACCAGGCAAATTTCCCTGCCCCAGCTGCTGCACCGCCGAAAGAAGTTTGTTCCCAGCCATCCACATGCCCAGCGGTTGAATGCTAGCTTGGCTAAATTGCTAGCACTTCAACTGCTGCCTTTTCCGTTGGTAGACTCTGCCCTCTTCCGTGAGTTTGTGGAATGTGAGGTTCCTCAGTGGCAGGTTCCCAAATGCCACTTTTTCTCATGGAAGGTTCCGGCTCTCTACCGGCATGTGGAAGGCAATGTCTTGGCCTCGCTGGACAGGGCGGTCAGCGGTAAGGTGCATATTACCACTGACTCATGGTCCAGCAGACATGGACAGGGACGTTACCTATCTTTCACGGCGCATTGGGTGACTCTGCTGGCAGCTGGGAAGGATGCAGGACAAGGTGCAGTAGTGTTGGAGGTTGTTCCTTCACCACTCCTCCAAAATGTTACTACTGGTGATTCTGATGCACCTCTCTCCTCCACCCCCTCCTCTTCTTCTTTCTCCATGGCCTCTACCTGTGCTTTGTCCTTGGATCCAGCGGTGCTCCGTAGGCGTTCAAGGGGCTACGCAAGTACGCAGGCAAAAAGATGCCATGCGGTGCTTGGGCTGGTGTGCTTGGGGGACAGGAGTCACACTGGGGCAGAGATTCTGTCAGCTCTGCAGGGGCAGGCTCAGAGGTGGTTGATGCCACACCAGCTTAAGCCAGGAAAGGGGGTTTGCGACAATGGCACCAACCTTCTCTCCGCCCTCCGACAGGGACAACTGACCCATGTGCCCTGTTTTGCTCACGTTCTTAACTTGGTGGTGCAGCGGTTCTTGGGCAGGTACCCGGGCTTACAGGAGGTCCTGAAGCAGGCCAGGAAATTCTGTGGGCATTTCCGCTGGTCATATAATGCCAGTGCTCGGCTGGCTGACCTGCAAAAGGATTACAACCTGCCCAAGAACCGCCTAATCTGTGACATGCCCACCAGGTGGAACTCTACGTTTGCCATGCTGCAGCGGCTGCACACGCAGCAGAGGGCCATCAATGAGAATCTGTTGCAATATGGCACAAGGACAGGGTCAGGGGAGCTTGGATTTTTTTCCCCACACCAGTGGGCCATGCATTGTCCTGGCACCATTTGAGGAGGCCACGAGGATGGTGAGCAGTGACAGTGCATGCATCAGTGACACTGTCCCTCTTGTCCACCTGTTGGAGCACATGCTGTGTGGAATAATGGACAGGGCACTTGAGGCAGAACAGAGGGAGGAAGAGGAGGACTTCCTTAGCTCTCAAGGCCCCCTTTATCCAGACAGTGTTCCTGCTGGCCCGCCCATCACACAGGAAGAGGAGGAGGAGGAGGAGGATTGTGTCAGCATGGAGGTGGAGCCTAGCACTCAGCATCAGCAGCAGACTTCAAGGGATCAATTACAGTCCGAAGACACCCATGGACTTGTACGTGGCTGGGAGGAGGTGGCTGCAGATCATGTCGTCCTGAGTGACCCAGAGGACTCCGGACCAAATGCCTCAGCAAACCTATGCTGCATGGCCTCCCTGATCCTGCAAAGCCTGCGGAAGGATCCTCGTATTCGTGCTATCAAGGAGAGGGATCATTACTGGCTGGCAACCCTCCTTGATCCACGTTACAAGGGTAAGGTTGCGGACCTTATCTTGCCATCGCAGAGGGAGTAGCGGATGAAACATCTTCGGGAGGCCTTGCAGAAAGTTCCCAGAGACTGGGAGGTTACAAATTCCTGGTCCTGGACAACGTGTTGCTGAGGCTTCGGTCAGTCAAAGAAGGAGGTCAAAAGAAGTGGAGAAGGTGGCCGTCTGACCGATGCGTTCAGACAATTTTTTAGTCCGCAGCCCCAAGGTATGATCGGTTCCAGCAACCATCGCCAGCGTCTGGTTTACATGGAGCAGGAATACCTAGGGGCAAGATCAGACTTGGACACCTTTCTCACCGAAAATCCTCTGGGTTACTGGGTCTTGAGGATGACTGTCAAGAGCTGGCCAGAGCTTCCACAGTATGCAATTGAGCTCCTGGCCTGTCCTGTATCCAGCGTTCTTTCGGAACGCACATTCAGTGTAACCGATCACAGGGTGCGCCTGTCCACCGACTCGGTCGATCGACTGACCTTCATAAAAATGAATCAGTCTTGGATCACCACCAGCTACCGATCACCTGATGCTGATGTAACCGAATATTTTTTTTTAAAAATGTCAGATCCCTTCAAGACTATGCCTATGCTGCCTATGCTGATGATGAGTGACTATCCTGTTATGCTGAGTGACTATCCTCTTTCTCCTCAATGATCATGCTGATAGCTTGTAAGAACATTTTTGATTCTGGGCACCGCCACCAGTGGCTAAGGCCCAATTTTTAAGCCCCTGTTTAACAGGGGCGTGTAAATACAATTTTTGATGCAATACTTCGCAGCAGGACTCATTCCTGCGCTCCAACTAGAGTATCTGTGAGGGGTTGCAGTGTTGTGGCACCAGCACCAGTGCCTAAGGCCCAATTTTTCAGCCCCTGTTTAACAGGGGCGTGTAAATAAAATTTTTGATGCAATACTTTGCAGCAGGGCTCATTCCTGCACTCCAACTAGAGTATCTGTGAGGGGTTGCAGTGCTGTGGCACCAGTGCCTAAGGCCCAATTTTTATGCCCCTGTTCAACAGGGGCATGTAATTACAATTCTTGATCTAATATTTCACAGCTGGGCCCATTTCTGCGCCCACCAAGAGTAACTGTGAGGACTTACAGTGTTGTGGCAACACCAACACTTAAGGCCCAAATTTCTGCAGAGTATATACGGCAGGCCGCTAATTTCAAACATCCAACTTACAAACGACTCCTACTTGCAAACGGAAGGAGACAACAGGAAGTGAAAGGAAATCTACCCCTAGGAAGTGAAATTCTCTCCACTAAGAGTTAATATGGGAAAAATGTGTCTCCTCTCCACTGATGCTTTATCACCAATCCTTGTTTCACTAAAAACCCCAAATTTTCCAAAAACATTTGTCATTGGGACGGAAAGTGAGGTGAAATGTTCTGAACAGGGGCACAGACAGCAAAACAAATGTTACAGGGGTGATAACCCTTCCCTATGTTTTCCAAAAAGCTTAAAAATAGATTTTTGGGCTGGAGCTACACTTTAAAAATGTACCTGTTCCAAATTACAAACAGATTCTACGTAACAACAAACCTACAGTACCTGTCTTGTTTGCATCGCCTGTATACTGCTGTTCAGAGTATATAGGGCCTTGGGGCCCCATGCCTTTCCTTTTTTTAATTTGGGTGCGGGATTCCCCTTAATATCCATACAAGACCCAAAGGGGCTGGTAATGGGCTGGGGGGGGGGGGTACCCATGCCATTTTTGTCAATGATTTTCATTCATATTGCCGGTACCACACATTACATTAAAGCCGCAAGCAGTTTTAAATCACTTTTTTTCCTTTAGAGATGTCATTTTGTGCAGGGACAGTTCTAAACATGGAAAACACATGCCACTTCACAAGCATACTATAGACACCCCCCAGGTAAGATATTTAAAGGAATATTTTTTTTTATACTTTTTTTTTTTCACTTTATGCATCATTAAAATCACTGCTCCCGAAAAACGTCCGTTTTTAAAACTTCTTTTTGCATCGATACATGTCCCCTGGGGCAGGATCCGGGTCCCCAAACCCTTTTTAGGACAATAACTTGCATATTAGCTGTTATAATTAGCACTTTTGATTCCGAACGTTCGAGTCCCATAGACTTTAACAGGGTTTGATAGTTCGCGCGAACTTTCGGTCCGTTCGCAGGTTGTGGTGCGAACCGAACCGGGGGGTGTTCGGCTCATCCCTAATGGGGAGAAATGGGAATCTTTGACATTTCTTGCTGTAACATTTTAGATTAAAAAAAAGAAACAATTTGTTAAAGTGCATTTATTTTAAAATGTAACATTCACAGTAATATTTGGTCTTCTAGAACTATATACAGTAAAAAAAAAAAGTTAAAACACTCATTCAGCTTATATATATTTTTTCTAATGCTATAAGATAATATCACGGAATCATGGGGTCCCATAGCAAAACTTTGATAATACTTATAATTAATCTGAACATAAAGTATGTCTAAATCAAGGACAGGCACAGGATAGCATAATCAGTACAATTATAGGGACAAGTGCTCTATATAATGTTTTTTGATTTAGTAGTAGTAATAATAAGTTATATTATGGTAAAATAATGAATACTGTTACACACAATTACTCTATAACACTAATACAAACGTCTTTAACCCCTTCCTGCCTGCGCTATAGCCAGAAAACATGGGCTTAAAATGCCGGAAGGGCATCCGTGGACGTCCTCCCGTGCTCACGCTGCCCTGCCACAGGGGGGCGCACTCTGTGATCACTGAATCCTTGGGACTCGGCTGATCACAGATCGGGGGAAAATATCACATTGGCTGACAGCTGATCATGAAAGTAAACAGAATAAGAATATCGGCTTTTTTTTCCCTCACGCTGTCAGCATGAAAAGAAGAAAGCCGTTAACTGGCTTCTGTTACAGGGACATCAGTCCCCTCAGGGCCCACTAGTGCTGCTAATTAGTGTTCATCAAAGCCACCTATCAGTGCCAACCATCAGTGCCCACCAGTGCAGCCTCATCAGTGCCTCCTGATCAATGCCCACCAGTGCTGCCTCGGTCCCCTCAGGGCCCACCATTGCTGTTAATTAGTGTCCACCTGTGCCACTTCTCAGTGCCACCCATTAGTGCCCACCAGTGCCACCTATCAGTGCAGCCTATCAGTGCCCACTAGTGCCACCTATCAGTGCCCACCAGTGCCACCTATCAGTGCCCACCGGTGCCACCTATTAGTGCAGCCTATCAGTGCCCACTAGTGCCCCCTATCAGTGCCCACCAGTACCACCTATCAGTGCCCACCAGTGCCACCTATTAGTGCAGCCTATCAGTGCCCATCAGTGAAGAAGAAAACTTACTGTACCTGTTTACAAAATTCTACAAAAAAAATATAATTTTTTTTTTTTTTCTGTTTTTTTTTTGTTTGTTTAGAAAAAAAAACCCCAGTGGTGATTAAATACCACCAAAAGAAAGCTCTATTTGTGTGAAAAAAAAATGATAAAAACGTCATTTGGGTACAGTGTTGCATGACCGTGCAATTTTCATTCAAAGTGCGACAGCGCTGAAAGCTGAAAATTGGCCTGGGCAGGAAGGGGGTGAAAGTGCCCGGTAAGCAAGTGGTTAAACTCAAGTTTCCTTCCCTTTTTTTTCTTGTAGAACTACAATCTTCCGCTGTCCTTTAACCCTTTCGCTGCCAGGGTAATTTTTGCTTTGTTTTTCCACACATTTTTGGCCTGAAGATTGAAGTAAATCCCTAAGTATATATGAAACATATACAGTATTTTCTAAAAGCAGACATCCTAAAGAATAAAATAGTGGTTGCTCCAGTTTTTTATGTTATACAATATTAGCACAGCCGTTCATGAAACACAAAATCTCAGTAAAAAAATACACTAAAGTTCATTTTAAGGCACATAAATGCAATACATTGTTTGGTAAAATAAAAAAAAATAGATTGGGTTGAGTAAATAGATATCAAGCCTTAAATTTGCGTGCGCTCTGTGAAATGGTGACATACTTCAGTACCCCAAATTTGAAATAGGCAGGGCATCCTTTTCTAAATAGCCATGAATAATGGATCTATAATTATTGATTTCACTCGGCATGTGGGGTGATTTGTAACATATGTAGTGTAATCAACATTTATGTGCATAGGTGCCCCCGACATGTGCATTTACATTCATACTTACAGTACGTGCATGTGGGAGTGGGGGCAGGCCCACAACTTTATCATAGGGGGGGATTTGAAGTGCTTGGGTGTAACTTTAATTTTTTATACTTTTTTTTCCATTTCTTTTTACAAATTCTTTTAATGCTTAGGGGATAAAAAGTCCCCTATGTGATGATTTGTTTGATGACGGGTTCTCTTTAATGAGCCATCAGGGGTATAAAAGACCCCTGATGTGTCACCTGTCTTACAGGTGATACCAGGACCCAGAAGTAACTTTTTCTGTTCACTGATCTCCTTCCTCTTTACTCGGCAGCACCCCCCAGGCTGGTCTCACATCCGCCAATGGGCAAGCAGAGCCTGGAAAACATGGTACA
This sequence comes from Rana muscosa, assembly GCA_029206835.1. Lineage (NCBI taxonomy): Eukaryota > Metazoa > Chordata > Amphibia > Anura > Ranidae > Rana > Rana muscosa. The sequence continues at coordinate 1,261,179,867 of CM055116.1, read as the reverse complement.
GGGATGTGTGGAAGTGATGCAGTGGCTTCACAACCACCAGATCGCTTCCCTCTGACTGCAGACAGTTTTCAGATTTACACACAATCCTGGAGGCTGCAGCTACCAAGAGTGTAAGTAAAACCACCTGCCACCACCAACTTACTACATACAGTATGTCATTGGCAGTAAAAGGGTTAAGGTGTTAGTGGAATAAAAAATCTGGAATTCATGACATCAGTCATACAGGGTTAATTTCGGTCTGTAATAGAAGTTAAGAGGACAATTAGGCCGATCAGACCGCTCCATTCTGGAGCGGCGAATGTAAACAGACACACCCGCCTGTAAGCAGGTTTTTATTTAGCCTAGATAGGCGCTGCCCTGGACGAAAGGGTAAGGGTTAATGGTGTTCCCAGGTTTTTTCTTGACGGGCTTTTGTGGGTTCAACCCACTGGTCCTGTGGCTATAAAAGAGACATTGGTCCAGATCCCAGAGTTGAACTCTTGCCTGAGTTTCTGCCTTCAGCTTCGGATAGTGGAGCTACCCTGTATCTGATGCTAGGGTCTAGGATCGCCTTCCATCAGAAGCCTTCCACAATGTAGATGTGTGGTCCACTCTGAAGACACCAGCTTCTTGACTCTGCCAAGGTTATGGATACTACCATACATGGCTCTGCCTTTACAGGTATACCAGGGCAGCACACAAGCCTGAGATAGGGACTAAGGATGTAGGGAAAGAATTGTTGTGCACTTGGAATGCTGTAATGTTCGGAACCTGTTCAGTAAAGCTTTCAAACATTGCCTTCTGCCTCATCTGAAGTTATTAAGGGAGCGTATGCAAGTACCTGGCACCACACCTACCCTCCAGCTGTGGGTCAGGAGCACATTGGGGTATGAAGAAAACACTAAAAAGTCAACCTGGGGTAAAGATAGCAAGTGGTTTTCAAAAGTAACAGATGTCAACCGTCAGCCTGTCATTAGGAATGTACCTGTGTCAGATGGGGCAACCTCAAGCAGTAAGGGAGTTGCTATCGGCACTCTCTCTGTGAGCAGACTGTCTCCCATAGCAACGGGAGCAAATCAGCCCTGCAGAGGTCCTCATCCTGTGCACTAGGCATGGAAAGAGTTAACGAAGAGCATGCATGGAGTCAGCGTAATGTGCTTGGCGGGAATCCATTCTATTACTGGGAGTAAGATAGCAGAGATGAGTTGGACAGGTAAAGTGGGCACAGGCTCAATGTGACCCTCCTAAATGCAAAAGTCTGTAGTAATGGTGTACAAGGAATGGTGGAAGGAAATAATTAATGAAGAGCACACGTGGAGTCAGTGCATGGTGTTGGCGGTATTCCATTCCATTACTGGGAGTCTGGTAGCGGAGATGAGCTGGACAGGTGGAGTGGGCACAGGCTCAGCGTGACCCTCATAAATGAAAAAGTCTACAGTAATGATTAATAAGCAATGGTAGAAGGAAAGAGTTAACGAAGAGCACACATTGAGTCAGTGTAAGGTGTTGCTGGTATTCCATTCCATTACTGGGAGTGGGGTAGCGGAGATGAGCTGGACAGGTGGAGTGGGCACAGGCTCAGTGTGTCCCTTAAGCCTGTAGTAAAGGTGTATAAGGAATGGTAGAAGGAAAGAGTTAACAATGTGCACGCATGGAGTCAGCGCAAGGTGCTTGGCGGGATTCCATTCCATTACTGGGAGTCTGGTAGCGGAGATGAGCTGGACAGGTGGAGTGGGCACAGGCTCAGTGTGTCCCTTCTAAAAGCAAAAAGTCTGTAGTAAAGGTGTATAAGGAATGGTAGAAGGAAAGAGTTAATGAAAAGTACGCATGGAGTCAGTGTAATATGCAATGTGCTAAGGTAGCGGAGATGAGCTGGACAGGTGGAGTAGGCACAGGCCTAGCATGTTCCTTCTAAATGCAAAAGTCTATAGTAGAGGTGTACATTGACACGAAACTACAGTAGAGAGTTAACTAGAGGACAACTTATTGCTACCTCCAATGAACAGAAAGGGATCCGTTCCCCTCTGTCTGGGCGGATCGGATCGGAGGGCAGTTGAGTGTAAATAGACAGCCGGTCCATTTACATCGGATTACTCATAGACCAGAACAAGCTGTGTCTGTGTCCGCTCTGGATAAGTGGGCACGGTCCTGCCATCTGCCCGCTCTGCTCTGTTCAGCGGGGGATCAGCGGACAGATACCCCACTGAGCAAAGCGGAGTCTGCCCCTTGTGAAAGGGGCCTAAATCTACACTGCTAAAATAGATAAGCAATTGCTTCTTACTGCACAAAGAGTGAAATGTCAATAAGGACCATTCTGTGGTTTGACTTCAGCCCTTCTATACATTGCATCCGCCTGGGCTGCTATGGCTCTTGTTACACCACTAAGCATGGGGGGGGGGGGGACAAAATAAAATATGAAACACGTCAACAATGTAAATAAACTTACACACATTAAATGGAATATATTAAATGCAACAATGTAACCGAAATATAATAACAATATATAGGGCAGCATTCATTTCACTTCAATTAATGCAAGAATTTGTCGGTTTCATCAAGACAAAAAAAAAAGGGTTTGTAATCAGATAACCAAAAAAATCTACTGCCGTCATCTTATGTGTCTCCCAAAACAACAAATATAAAAAAGTGCATAGAAGAATGAAGACGTAGAAGACCCTCCCAGGCATCTAACGGTTAAACTGTTTTTTTTTTTTTTATGTAATATAATAGCAGACCATCAGTATCCAATGCAGGCTTTTCCTTCAGGTTAGGGTTTCTTTTCTTCAGGCCTAAGCAACAAAGTACATAAATAAGAATTCATGAATTCATTAATTAATGGTAATTGATTATAAAATGGTATTATAAATACATGAAAGAAAAGTAATGGTGAGCAGCATTAATCCTTGAAACCAATCACAACATTAATAAATGTGGCCATAACATTGTCACGTATGACGAAACGCGCAGGAAAAAGCTACATACTGACGTCATCGCGTTTTTGCAATCCTGGGAGTACGGGTGTTTGTTTTTCTGCCAGCGAGAAAATTTACTGTTCAGCACTATTATTCTCAACTTGATGTAGTTGATGAAGTGCGATTTAAATATTTTAATTCAATTTAATAAACGATATAAAAAGATTTTATGCTTTTGGAGCACTTTGTTTTTCCATGTCCCTATACACAATCTAACGAGAGGATATTTGGCTGAGGACTATTATAAGATCCCTGATCCCCTGGGAGTGAGCGGTTGGAGCCATTTTCTTATGATCTATGATTGGATGTTTTTTTGCCCCGAGCCCTTATGACCTGTCTAGAGATAGAAGGTCATATATAGTGGGTAAGCATGCAATCTCTCTACTAATTGTGGTGGTTTACACAAGGATGCCATTCTCCAATCTCTATTTGGTGACGAATATTTACTAATCCAGTGAGCACTTAAAGTGGATGTAAACCCCATTCATGAAATCTGACCTTTCCTCCAATCAGCTGTCTCCCAGTGTAAGCCAAGAATCCACTCCTACTGCTAAATGAGGAAGTGAAAATTCTAACCCGATGTAAGAATTCTAAATAATATAGCAAGCTGAAGACAGCAGAGATACAAGTAAAACTTACGTAAGGAGATTTATTTCATCTCTATGTATCATCTGAGGCTGTTCACTTAACTGGGTATATGTGAGGGTTTACATCCACTGTAAGAGAAGGTTTTCTTCATTCACAAGGACTTTCTATGGACTAATGTTTCTTTTTTATTTTGATATATACACTATACTACCAAAAATATTGGGACGCCTGCCTTTACACGCACATGAACTTTAATGGCATCCCAGTCTTAGTGCGTAGGGTTCAATATCAAGTTTGCCCACCCTTTGCAGCTATAACAGCTTCAACTCTTCTGGGAAGGCTGTCCACAAGGTTTAGGAGTGTGTCTATGGGAATGTTTCACCATTCTTCCAGAAGCGCAGTCTCCACTCTAATTCATCCCAAAGGTGTTCTATCGGGTTGAGGTCAGGACTCTGTGCAGGCCAGTCAAGTTCCTCCACCCCAAACTTGCTCATCCATGTCTTTATGGGCCTTGCTTTGTGCACTGGTCCATATAATGGTCAGCTCCACCCATTTCATAAGGCGTCCCCTCTTTTGTTGCCTAAACAATGAAGGGGCCCTGCGTGGCTCTGAAACGTTGCTGTGTATCTACCATGTGACCACGAAATAAAGCTTTGGACCCATAGAAGACTCCTTACATAGTTACATAGTTAGTCAGGTTGAAAAAAGACAAAGTACATCCAGTTCAACCATATAAAAAATTAAATTAAATTAAAATAAAAAATATCGTACAATCCCATATACCCAATTCTATACCCACAGTTGATCCAGAGGAAGGCAAAAAACCCCAGCAGAGCATGATCCAATTTGCTACAGCAGGGGAAAAAATTCCTTCCTGATCCCCCGAGAGGCAATCAGATTTTCCCCGGATCAACTTTACCTATAAATGTCAGTACCCAGTTATATTATGTACATTTAGGAAAGAATCCAGGCCTTTCTTAAAGCAATCTACTGAGCTGGCCAGAACCACCTCTGCAGGGAGTCTGTTCCACATTTTCACAGCTCTTACTGAGAAGAAACCTTTCCGTATTTGGAGATGAAATCTTTTTTCCTCTAGACGTAAAGAGTGCCCCCTTGTCCTCTGTGTTGACCGTAAAGTGAATAACTTAACACCAAGTTCACTATATGGACCCCTTATATATTTGTACATGTTGATCATATCCCCCCTTATTCTCCTCTTCTCAAGAGTGAATAAATTCAGTTCCTCTAATCTTTCCTCATAGCTGAGCTCCTCCATGCCTCTTGGCGTGCTGATGACATTTTCTTCACTTTGATTATCCAAATTTTACAGCCCATGGTCATTACAGCACCCAGCATCACTGAACAGCCGGTTTTCTTGAATGTGTGCTTTGGGGAACATTGCATTTGGACAAGACTTGGTAATAGCTCAGGCAGAGACATCTACTATAGTGCCATCAGGGACTGTGATATTATAGTACAGTACTTACCAGTACTTACGACATAGAATGAATATCACAATTTTCAAAATAATGGAGATCAGAGGGGAGGCAACCAGGACCCAAACCATATCAGTGGAATTTGCCCCATCTGGAGAACAAATAAGAAATATTACTGAATAAGGAATCATGATGATGACCTTTATATATTTTTTATTTTGAATGTTCAACCAGTCACATAAGTAAACCAGAGGAACTTACACGCTAATGCCGCCCCCCCCCCCCCCCACAGTCACACACGATTATTATTCTACATTTATAGAACTCTGACATATACTGCAGTGCTGTACAGAGAAAACTGAGACGTCACATCAGTCTCTGTAACAGAGGAGCTTACACTTTGATATCAACACAGTAACACAGTATTATTATTATACATTTCTATAGCTCTGACATATACCGCAGTGTTGTACAGAGAACACTGAGCCAGTCACATCAGTCTCTGTTCCAGAGGAGCTTCTCTACCAGGTGGTGCTGTTTTGCAAGGTGCTGCTGGCTCACTCTGCTTTGGTCTCAGCTGAGAGAAGCAGCAACCCTGGGACCTCTTATGCAGGCTTTTCCCAGGCTTTTCCCAGGCAAGCATGGACCATATTGGGGAAGACAAAGGTGGAGGCTCTCCAGAGGCACTGAGGCCTACACCATGTGCTCATGCTGCAGTGGATCCTGGGTCTGTCCCCATGCAAGGGGAGTCCTTACCATCCTTCCAGGATACAGTGGTGAACCGACTTTGCTGCATCACTAAGGAGGAACAGAAGCTTGCTGTCCTGAAAGAAGATCTCAGGGAAAATAAATCCCTGCACAGTAAGTCTGGAAGCAGTAAGAGGGAAGTCTCCAAGCTGAAGTCTCTGGAGGAGGCATTGAAAAATCTGGAGAAGTTGGTCGCCTCTCTGAAGCAAAGCAGCGGTGTGTTTAAAGAAAAACATGAGAATGAGGAGAGAATCCAACAGATGGAGAGTGCCTGTGTCAGTACCAGCCAGAGGGTGGATACCACAATAATGGCGACAGTATGGATGGGGGTAAGGAAGTGGCTTCACATGGTGGCCCCAGTACTACCCCTGTCTCAGGATCTGTTGTGTCTACATGAGTATCTGCCCCCCTCCCTCCCCAGTAGCCTGGGTCATCTCAGGAGGAGGTTGAGGAAAATGGCAGATTGCTGCAGGACATTATGGAAATGGAATCTTCCTTAAGTGGCACTGACTCGTCAGATGAGGAGGAGGATGTCGTCTCTCAGCCTGTAAGGGAGAAAGTTGTGAATATTTTTTCATTTGTTAAGTCTGATCAAGATGGCGGCAGTGCTACTTTCAGTTCTGGAAAATGCTGGGGAAGGAATGCTTGGGATAGGATTACCGTTTTCTACCCTGGTCAACCTAAGCTGTGCCAAAATGTGGAGCCAAGGGACATTTCTCCTCTTCCTGTCCAGAACAGAGGCGTTCTTTGTGTCAGGAACTGGGGCATCTGGCAAGGGACTGTAATATCATTAAATGTAACCTATGTGATAAGGTTGGTCACCCTTAAAGGTCAGCAGACACCGAGGGCTGGAATGAGTGATGGATTGGATGATGGTGGGGGGAGGTGGGAAGGGGAAGGGAATGAGAGTGGCTGGTGCAGAATGCAAGGTGAATGATGTGAAAGTCAGGGTAAAAGATGTGGAAGTTGGGGTGAATGATGTGGGGGAGGGGTCAATGGGGGGGTTTGGCTGAGGATGTCCCAATGGGCTCTGATGTCAGGATTGTCGAATGAGGATATGGAATGTTTGAAGCCTAAAAGGAAAAAGGGTAAGAGGCAGAGAAAGAGGAAGGATGTCAAAGCTCCTGAACCTAGAAGGGTGGAGGTGGCAAATGCTTTTGAGGTATTTTCTGAGGTGGAGGGTGAAAGTTCTTCTGGTGATGAGTCAGTGATTTCTATGGAGGAGGAATCACAAGGGACACTGAAGCGTATAGGGTCTTCAGGTAGGAAGGGGGGTAAGCAGGCTAAGAAACGTATACCTCAATCATCCTGATGGCGGTTCCCACTCTACTGAAGGTGGCGACCATTAATGTCACCAGCGTAAAATCAGTAAGTGCTCATAACATGGCCTTATTTTTGCTCAGCAGGTTTGATGCTGATATTTTCTTTTTGCAAGAGACCCGGTTGTCTAGTTTGGCTGATATTCATCTGGTGAAGGAGTGGAGGCGTGGCCCTCCCCTTCTGGTCTCTTGCGGCCGAGCCTTACACTGGAGTTGCGGTATTTTTTTCCAACATGGTAAGCTGTCGGTGGATTATTTAGGTAAAAATGGGGAGATGCATGGTCTTAGACTTCTCCATGGGGGAGGCAGGACCTGCACCTGATCAACATCAATGGGCCCCAGACAAAGTGGGACAGGAAATGCCTCTTCATGAAGATAAAGCCCTTTCTTTTTACAGCTCGGAAAGTTGTCTTCGGTGGTGATTTCAACACCGTCACTAGGACAAAGGGCAAGAAAGGTACTGGAGCCAGGCTGGACTGTGGCGGCTTTTTTTTTTTAACAAACTAGCTAGAGAGTCAGGTCTGGTTGATGTGCACATTCATTGCTGCCCAGACAACACAGGATTCACTTTTCAACGAGGTAGTATTCAGAGTTGAATAGATAGGTTTATTTTAAAGGGGAACTCTGCCTTCTCAGCACCAGTGTGTCAGGCGGTAGAGTTTTCCGATCACTGTATTCTGTCTGTGACTCTGAATAGCCCCGATACACCACCTAGGGGAAAGGGTACCTGGAAGCTAAATTCGACACTCCTGGACAATGTGGATATATTTTATTTTGTGTATATATGTACATATGTTTTTATTATGTTTGTAAGATTTTTAATTAAACACAAAAATTACACTCTAATATCCCCCACAGTCACACACTATTATTATTTTAAGTTTATATAGGTCTGACATATACCACAGTGCTGTACAGAGAACACTGAGCCAGTTACATCAGTCTCTGTACCAGAGGAGCTTACACTCTTATTCTCTTACTTTCTTACTTGCCCTATAGATATTTTTGAACACACTGTAAGGCTCGTTTGGTAAGAAGCAAAACAAACACATTTTTAGTTTAGCACCTAAATTTTCATTTAGATTTGACGCTTGGCCATTGACTGGTTTGTCCTGTCAGGGAAAAATAGGTTGTATGCAGAGCACACAGCCATTTCTCCTTCTGCTAATAAGCACACACTTTGTCTTAATGCAATAATGCATCTTAAGCTAAGATTCACTCACCATTCATTCGATTTCCCATTCATTCAAGTCAAGCCGAGAGCCTCATGACTCCTTTTATTATCCCAAAGGATCTCACAAAATAGGAAGTGATGGCTGCAGCAGCCAATCACCTCCTCCATGGGCGGGGACATCACAGGATATCCCCTCCACGCAGGAAATGTCCATATAAGGAGTTGACAACACAAGAAATACAGCTAAAGGATACAATGCAATACAACAACAACACAATTCAATAATAATACAATAACCAATGAACACAGTTGCTGATGAGGGGAGCTTATCTGCAGGTGAATGTTCATGTCACCACCTCAATGTTGATCAGGCATATCGAGATGACAAGAGCATACATCCGCTTAACCGATAATGCGTTTGCAGAGAGGCCTTACTCTGCAAACACCCTTCTCCAAATCAGGAAGTTTATCTCAACCAGCGTCAGTCCGCCCCCAGTCAGCCCTTTAGAGCGGGTTGCGGGAGAACTAACACTGGGTGACACTATGACAATACATATTAAATACATCTTCATAAAATTTCCACGACAGTCCCCAGAAAGGGTAAATCTTCCAATAGGGACACTAGTTCTGGTGACCTGGGGGGCACCTAGGGATTCCCTTAATTTGCAGGGATTTCCTCTAACTTCCTGTTTGGCTATGGGACAGGAAGTGAAGGAAATTCTTCCGACCGGGACACAGATGGCAAAAAAACAAAACAATAAACAAACAAAAAAAACTAACAGAGTTATAACCCTACTTTACTCTATCCAAAATGATTTTTTTATTTTTTTTTTATGAAACTGCTCTTGCAGCCCTTGTGGAACTTTATACTTAGACAAGGAGAAATTAATACTTACATTGAGAGAAATACAAGGAATATATAAATGGCAGAAATGGCAGAAATGCCAGGGATTGCGCCACCTCCAGAACATAACAGAATGACTGCTTTCTCGGATTCAATTTTCCTTCATTACCTGGAAAACAAAATGTTTAAGTCATGAGAGAGAAGAAAGAGAGAGAGAAGATGCACATGCTGCAATATGTAAAGCATTCAACTTGGTCCTGAGTGCTGGTTACTGCCCTAAAGTATAGAACCAGGCCTGTATAACACCCATCAGAGGGCGTGGTCTCGGCATGGAAGCGCAAAGACTCGTCTTCTCTGAGCTCACGGCCTGGGGCCCCATTGCAGCTTTATAGAGCAGACTTATCCCACATTTTATTCTCCCGCAGTAACACTTCGTGACAGGGAAGCCAGGGGGCAGTGGTACGGGTCCCACTGTCACCATGGAACGGTTCCTGATCCCGGTACAGCCTGCCCCAGACCCAGCCAAGATGGCGCCGACACTCACAATGAGGACAGTGTGCAGCCTGCCTGCCTCTGATGCAGTGAGAGAAAGGACTGACAATGCCAATGATATGCCACCATTCTCTCCACCCAGCGACCTCTCTCCCTGCCTGCCTCGCTCACTCTCCCTCACTTCCATTTGCAGCCCTGGGGAGGAAGTCTGCTGCTCCTCGCTGGACACAGTGACTAGACACAGGGCTTCCTTGTGCTTTTAGACCTCCAAGCACCAGGATAACTCGGCAGGTAACCCAATAGTCACATCAGTGTCTACGGCAGCCACATTGAGTACTGCACACACCACACTGCCCTCACAGGAGTCCCCCCCTGCTCTTTTCTCTGATCATACAATATGGGCTCTCCTGCAGAAACTGCACACCAGAGAGGAATTTTACTTGGTGGCCTCCCGTATTGAGGTGGCACTCCAGGGAGAGTCAACAGGGCTAAAACAGGATGTGGCTGAGGTAACCGCTCGAGTCTCCTCACTGCAAACAGATACTACCACCCTCCATCAATCTGTTTCCAGTTTGCAAGTGGCCCTGGGGGATGTGTCAGATCAAATAGCTCAATTGCTTCTGCTCTTAGACGATTTGGAAAATCGTGATCGCAGGAGTAATATCAGAATTTGTGGTCTCCCAGAAGCCACACCACAGACAGGCCTTAAAACAACTGTGACCGCCATATTCAACCAGTACCTGGAGCGCCCCCCAGAGACTAACATTGTCATTGACAGGGTCCACAGAACCTTGGGACCCAGGAACTCCTCCAAGGATAGACCCAGAAACGTTCTCTGCTGTCTACATAATTACTCTATAAAGGAAGACAGCCTCCAAGGGGCATGGCGTAAAGGGCCCATAGACTTTGACAGAGCCCAGGTTCTTTTGTCTGACGTCTCCCGGAGGACTCTACAGATGCGTAGATGCATGAAACCCCTGCTGTAGAAGTTCGGTGAGTTCATTTGATTGTGTGTAAAGGGAGCCACTCATTTACCCTATGACATCCCTCGGATCTACCAACTTTCTGCAGTTCTCTGCCTCCAGTGCCTCTCCCCAATTGGCTGGCGTTCACCTTACCAATGAGCAATGTCACCACAACATCAGCTGGCAGGCCTCAGCAGGCCTGGAGATATCGCCAGTTCCAGCGAAAAAGACCACAAGCTCCGCAAGATAACAAACCCTAATTTTCTTCATAGCCCAAGTTCTTGATGTCATACAACTCTCTTGATGTCTTTTATGCAAGCCGTCATCCTACCCCTGCTAAGTTAACTTGCGAATAACCCAGTGGGCCAAGAAGTGTTCCTTGGACTTGCTTAAAGATGTTCTATATCTGCCCTATCCTGGCCCACCATCTACAGATGATCTTTGCAGGGGTCCCATAGTGACTGGTTCACGTAACTGAGTCGTTCCTCTGGTTGTGGGAGGGGGATGTTGTTGTTTTTTTTTTTTACCCTGCTGTTGAATCCAGACTCTTGTCCTGGGGAACCCCAGGCTTAACCCTTATAATCACAATAATGGTTTTGGTTATTCATCTCAGAGTTTACGTTTTGATTTTGTGCCATAATTGTTTGGTAGATGTGGTTTGTTTTGCCTTATTGGGGCCGCCCTGGTCTTTAGCCCTGATTTGTCTGAGTGCCTGCTACGCTGACCTCATTGAGTCATCCTGGGCTGATACTAGCTCCAGGGGTCGGGGGGACTGGGTGGGCCCTTTAGAGGTAGACATGGGCTGGAGCGCCTCACAGGGTTTCCCTGAGGGGTTCTCCGGCCCCTCCTACAATACAGATGGAGGAGCGGTTTCCGAGGAGCTTTTACACTTACATACCCTCACAAATATACATATTTTTGTCTTTATGGGCTCTCATGGAAACCTCTGTGTCTGGCTCCTCGGTTGTCCTCTTCTCCTGCCCCCTAACGGGGTATCAATTCACTGTTTATTATATCTGAAGGTGTAAGGTTCTGGCTTTTTGTCCGGTCATGTGTGCTTTGCTGCATCTGGTCCCGCTGCAGACCTGGTCTGGCTTATCCTAACCCCTCCGTAAGTGGATGTTTTTTGAGACCCAGACTGCGGTGGCACCTTAACTATGAGGCCTTTCGGCTTTTGGCTAGTGCAGCGGGGCACGCACTCCCTGACTTAAGCCACCCTTGGGTGGCTCTAGATAGTTTATGAAGTGAATGCATGGCTTCCTAAAGGTTGCCCCTATTGGGCTGTATGTCTCATTCAGCTGCATGGTCATAACTAGAGATGTTATATGTTGCAGTACAAGGCTTAGACTCGCTGAGATGAAAGTGGAAGTTTCGGCTCACTCTCGAGGTGCTTAGGCTCTCAGGGTCCAAGCAGTCTCTCTCTCTCAGGAGCCTCAGCTCTGCGTGACGTCAGTGATCACAAATTTCTATCATTAGCAGCTTCATGTCTTCCCTGCCTATATTCTTTATTGTGTTTTCTTTTTTTTATCAACGAGAAGGACACCTATTAGTGTTGACCCCAGTGGGTCAACCCCTAACATTGGGCTGAATGCCTTACCTCTTCCCCCACTAGGCCTTTGCTGCCCATCCTGGCAGTAGCCCTCCACTTGGAGCATTAGTTCTTGACCCCCTCATCCACACTTTTCTTCTCTTCACCCGCTCTAGTTTCCTTGCCCATTTTCTTACTGTATCTCCTCCACTCTTTACCTCTTTTTTTCCAAAGTTTTCCTTCTCCCTGCTCGCTCTCCCCTCCCTTTTTTTTGTCCGTTCTACCACCCCCTCCCCCACCCCTTTTACCATCCCTTTTCGCACCCCTTTTCCCACCCTATCTACCATTTTCAGCCTTGGCAAAGGGTCGGCAGCCGGGACTCACTTCTTTGCAAAGAAACTGAAAATTCTGTCCTGGAATGTGAAGGGCCTAAATGCTCCTAAAAAAAAAGCCAGTTGCCTTACTGATCTATGGAGACAACACTCTAAGGTGGTGTTCCTACAGGAAACACTTCCGAGCAGATAAAGATCCGAAACTGTACAGTAAACATTTCCTAACAGCCTATAATAGGCATGTCACCCTCATCTAAATCCAAGGGAACAAGTACTCTCCTGGCAAAAATCTTACCTTGGCAATTCTTAGACCTCCGTTCTGACCATGAGGGTAGATATCTCTTTTTAAAAAGGTAAAATCCAGTCACAGACATTCACCCTGGCAAACATATCTACCAAATACAGACCAGCTTTCAGTGCTTGAAAGGTGACTATCCTCCTTGGCTTCTTTTGCTCAAGGAACACTTGTGATAGGGGGAGACTTTAATTTCACAGTTGATCCGCATAAAGATTCTATCCCAGAGATCCAGAATCCGACTGAAGGAACGGTTTCACCTTCACCAACTGGTTGACATTTGGCGTATGCTTCACCCAAAGGAAAGGAACTATACATTTTTGTCATTGGTACACAGATCGAATTCCAGGATAGACCTCTTCTTGGTCTCCCACGCTTCGATCCCAATGGTTTCTAGGGCACATATTGGCCATATTGTACTCCGATCTCACTAGAATTAGCCCCAACAACACCTCACATTCAGATCCGCTAATTCGGGGCTAAATGAATCACTCTTACAAAACCCTGAAGTTAAAGCAGATATTCTGCGGGAACTGGACCTCTTTTTTGCGACAAATAAAGATTCAGTCTCCAACCCTCTTTCCTTATGGGCCACACACAAGTGCTACATTAGAGGAGTGTTCATTAAACATGGTCACAGAATCAAGATAGATAGAGCAAAAACGCTGTTTGGGCTACTATCCAAACTACATGACTGTGAAAAGCATCATAAGAGCCATTCAGACCCACTCACGGAAGCAGAGGGCTACGGGAGCAGATTAGAGATCACTCGTTATTTCATGCTAAAACAATTCTTCTGAAAGCATGTCGAGTTTTTTACGAATTTGGTGACAAATGCAGCAGGTCATTGGCGAATGCTATAAGAGTCCAAAGTAATTTGTCTTACATCCCTGCTTTGTCCACTTCTATGGGCACCAAAATCCATACATCTCTAGGAATGGCCGAGACATTCAGAGATTTCTATGCTTCACTTTACAATCTGCATCCCTCTTCTTCGGGCTCCTGACAGGTTTGAAGCTGTAGATGCCTACCTTAGAAATGCTAATCTACCCTTGCTTAATAAGGAAGAAATAGAACTGCTTTCTCCACCTATCAATACAGACAAACTCTCGAGTGCATTAGCTGGATCCCCAGGGGGGAATGCTCCTGGCCCTAATGGCTTTACAGTCTCATATTACAAAACCTTTCATGAACAAATAGCAACTAATTTTGTTGCCACCTTTAACACAATATTAGATGACCACGCCATGCCACCTGACCTCCTGAAAGAAAGTATCTCAGTAATCCCCAAGCCAGGGAAAGACCCGCTCCTTTGTGCCAGTTATAGGCCCATCTCATTGCTTAATTGCGACCTCCAGTTGTTCACAAAAATTTTGGCTGAGAGACTGGGTACAGTTCTACAGCGTATCAATCCCCTTGACCAGGTCGGGTTCATCCGCAATAGAATGGCCTGCGATAATATGATAAGGACCATTGATGTTATAGCAAGGGCCAGGCATCTTAATAATCCATTCATCTCCGTATCAACAGACGCTGAAAAAGCATTCGACAGGGTAAACTGGACCTTCCTACCGGCCACATTGAGACACATTGGGATGCCAGCCCCTCTCCTATCTTGGATTTCTGTGCTTTACTCGACCCCTACTGCTGCTGTCAAGGTGAATGGAGTTGTCTCAAATTCCTTCGCCATTGAGACAGGGGTGCCCACTTTCCCTGCTCCTTTTTATACTTTCTATGGAACCCCTATTGCAACATATTAGTCTCTAGTCCTCTGATGTCAGGATTGAGCCTAATTCATACCATCACAAAATTGCTGCTTACGCAGATGATCTATAATTGTATATAGCAGACCCTTTTGTCTCCCTACAGGTCCTTTTATCCAAATTACGCATTTATGGTGACTTGTCAGACTTTAAATTCAACCTACAAAGGCAGCACAGTGGTGTAGTGGTTAGCACTTTCACCTAGCAGCAAAAGGGTCGCTGGTTCGAATCCTGACCACGACACCATCTGCCTGGAGTTTACATGTTCTCCCTGTGTCTGCGTGGGTTTCCTCCGGGTACCCTGGTTTCCTACCACACTCCAAAGACATCCTGTTAGGTTAATTGGATCTTGTCCAAATTGCCCCAGTATATATGTGTGTATGACTGTGTGTCCCAAGAGTGTTGAGATCCTACAGGGTAAAATTATCGCACCAGCCAAGCAGACACTGGCTGCAAAAAGCACCTAGAGGCGATTCAGTTCGCATGTGTAAGCGCTTTACAAGTCACTCGTTCATTCACAAAAGTCGGAAGCCCACAATTACTCTCACACCTGGTTCCCTTACTCGCTTCAGTAGTAACTTCCCATTCCGTTGCGCCTCTCGCAGTCCATTCAATACCTGGGGACCAAGATTCCTTCACCTCATTTTCCAATACAACTTCCAACCTTTACTGAACATTTTTTCCGCCAACCTGTACAAATTGAAAACTTTGGCTGTTTCGTGGTTTGGTAGATGCAGCGTTTTAAAGATGAATGTCATGCCGCGCCTTCTATATCTTTTACAAGCTCTGCCAGTTAAGATTCCACAGCATTTCTTTTGTATGCTTTGGACAATCTTTATTAACTATGTATGGCAAGGTAAATACTCCCATCCTCCCTTTTGCAGTGACCAAAGCTTAGAGGAGGGATGGGCCTTCCCGAGCCATCCTTATATTGCACGGCGGTCCATATGAACAGAGTGGTCGACTGGTGTAGACACTCGCCTTATAAATTATGGTTATCCCTGGAACAGAAATTAATAACAGTCCCATTAGCTGGCCTTCCATTGGCTGGGATTCGTTGCTCCTGATTTTTCCCTCCACACCCTTTGATTAAACCCACAATACTTGAACTTCGCAGATACTACCGGTTAGCTGAGATGTCCAGTTTCCCCTCTCCGTTGACACCCATTATTGGCCACCTGGACTTTGTGCCCAGTTTCTCTGATAAAGCTTTTCAGCATCATCCAGACTTGAACCTGGTCAGAGCTTCTACCTTCCTTGGTCCTTCTGAGTGGGTCAGTCCTTCAGTCTTATATCCTGCCCTCAATTCTTCAGCATTAGGCAAGTGAAAGAATTTACAATTGGCCCACTTTCTTCGATTCCTCCCAGACTCTGCTTGTTTCCGCAGACAGCCCAATTCATTTGAAGACCTCTGTCTGGGAGACAAGCTCTTATGGAAATCTTTTTCCTACTCCTACAGTAATTTACTTGCAGCCTCCTCCCAACACGATCCACTGTATTTGAGTAAATGGGAAAGAGATCTTAATACTTAATTCTCAGAAGACCAAAATAACCGCATACTTTTCTTTGCTCACAAGTCTTACCTATGTAGCACTACCCCCGTAGGAGCTGCTGGTTAGTTTTGGGTTTTGCATGTTACCTCTTCAGCTGCGTTGTCCGGGTAGGAAAGTCTGTAGTAATGCAATGTCCACACAGATGTAAAACCTCAAACAGTTAGGCTTTATTTTTTAGATGCATTAAACGTTGAGAAGTAGAAGGTATAGAAAAGTAGGGGAAGGTTCAGGCACTCGCCACAAAAAGCTGACAAAAGTATGAGTTTAAATTCACTCACCACTCTCAATGTTAGAGTGGGTATTGGTCACCCGGATAGTCCCCTCTCACACGGCCTAGCAGCCGGGATGACACACGGATCAGCAAGAGGGCAGTCTCTGCCACAGACTGCCTGAGATTAGTTGGGTCTCTGCCACAGACCTGTTTTAAAAGAGTAAAGTCTCTGTCACAGACTTGTTTCAAAGTGAGCAAACGGATAGTCCGGGAATTCTCTGCCACAGGATTTCAAAGTCCCAAACTTCCAGCCATACAGTTTAAAGAGCCTTTAAGCCATTCTGGCAAACTGCAGGGCTTGTAGCATAATGAATCCCTCCTTAATGAAGTTGCCAGGCCTCTCCCGAGACAGCAGTATTTTGCCGGTCTCCTCCGGGGCAGATCCTCCCCTGGTCTCCTTCATTTAGATGATTACTCTCCATTTAAATGGACAGCTTGGGATTCCTTCTCTGGATATAGGCCCCAGCCAGAGTAGCTGGGCCTACAAAGCAGTGATGCAGCCTAGGGCCAACTTGGCCCAGAGACCAGGACCACACACACACCTCGCACCCAAAGGGCGGCGGGGCGAGAACGGACCCCAATCAATGGCGTATGCCCCTTAAGTACCCCCTCCCAGCAGGCACATCAGGTTCACCACTCCCACTATACCACTGCCGAGAAGGGCCACTCAATGCACCATGGTCTGCCCGTGTTCCAACAGGTGCCTGAGGTGGTAACGCCACCTACAGGCAAAAAGGAAAACCACTACCAGGCAAACCACAACTGAGACAGAAGCGAATTTGAATGTAATTATTAACCATCTGAGCCCAACTACTGGCTCAGACATTCCCCTAAATTTAACTAGCGTCCCAACCATTTGGGATGGGCGCTGCACCTATGTAGTAAATACCAGGAGATCACATTTAAAATCTTGACACGCTGGTACAGGACACCAGCCGTGTTGGCGTCTATTTTCCTTGGCCATAGCCTGCTGTGCTGGAGATGTGGTTCCCAGACAGGCACACTACGCCACATCTTCTGGGATTGTCCCATTCTGGCAAGAGGTCCTGCAGATTGTTTATAGGCTTACAGACGTTTTCCCCTTCTCAGAACCGGGACTGACGCTACACGACACCAAGGTGAAGTTCCTGCTGTATGCGGATGACCTCCTACCACTGTCACCAACAGGGCCGGATTCCTGACAAGGCCACCGAGGCCAGGCCTCGGGGCAACAGGGGAGCAGGGCGCAGGGGCGTACCAACGGTACGAACCCCCAGCCCCGGGTGCCACACATTGGGGGGCTGTCAGTGGCGTATCTAATGGGGGTGCAGTCCACGCCCGGGTCAGGTGACACCACTTACCGAGGGTGGGGAGAGCCCTGGCAGCTCCCTATGGCAGTTTTTTTTTCAGCCAGATCACCCCCCACGCTGCAGTAGCAATGGTCTGGTCTGTGTTTTCCTCCTCGCTCCCACCACTGCTGCGCTGCCGAGCCAGGCCTATTACTATTTTATGCCCGGGCGGCTCAGCTGCTACCACACACTGTGTCTTCCGGACCTCCCTAGCTGCTGCCCTGCTGTGTACCTGAGGCTGAGCCAGCCGCCCTCCCTGTCAGTGTCCTCCGAGGTGAGCTTGTGATAAGGGGGTGTGGGTTGGCATGGTGTTCGCTGCCCTCAGCTGGTGTGCTATGAGAAGAGGGTGGGGTGTTTGTTTCTGCCTCCCTGACCTGGTCTGATAAGGGGGAAGGGGGGAGGCTGCTGTGTCCACCACCACCCACGAATGTACTAACTCACTGCTTTTAGTTTAAAGGGTGATTCAGTGATTGGAGTGCAATAATTTTCAATAAAATTTTACCTGAGAGTAATTTTTAAATTTGACTTTACTTGCTTGCTGTTCCATATTTTGCTTGTTGTTTTTCCAATGAAGCTTTGAAAATGCCTGCTGGATTCCTGTGCAACTCCATGCGGTGCAATTTTCAGCTCATTCATTTAACTAGGATGAAATCACATTGGATCGGACAAAAATGTAATGCACACACTACTTTTTCAAAAGCGTACTGCACCAAATTGCATGATACTATGGTACCATGAGATCTGGGGCAGGCAAAAGCACTGCAATAGTGATCTGTGTTAGAGGTGTCCTTAGAAAAATATTTATACACCTGCAGGAGATCACAATCGATGAGTTTGCCAAAAGAAAAGTTAGAAATAATTTTTTTTAGAGTTTCTTACTGCTATAATCTTTAAAAGGCATTTTCTGCATTACAGAGTATTTTCAGTCTGCACAATTAAAGCCAGTTATTTTCAGTGTTCTAGTGTGTGGAAATAAGTTTTTAATTCATCTATTGTAGCAGTGGTCGATAAAGGACGAGAATGGTGGTGTGTGTGTGTGGGCGGCATTGAAGCACCCGGCCTTGGGGCGGCAAAGGGAGTAAATCCGGGCCTGGTCACCAACAGAGAGGGGCCTACAAGACAGCCTGAAAGTGCTGGAGAAATACAATGCCACATGGGCACTACCCATCCAACCCAAGAAAACCAAAGTCATGGTGTTCCGAAGGAAGAACACAAAACAAATAATGGGTTTATTGTTTACATTAAACAACTGCAGTCTTGATGAATTTAATATAATATCGACACAAACCTTACCCCAGAATTTAATCTGGGGGTTTCAAGCCAGCCATAGAGGCCCTAAAAGACAAGGCATGCAGAGCCTTCTATGCCATCAGGAGAAAGCTGTACCACCTAAAACCACAGGTAAGAGCCTGGCTTAAAATCTCTGACAGTGTAATCACCCCGATCATGCTTTATTAAAGAAATATAGGGTCCTGTTATCTACCCAGACCAACCCAAATTGGGCTCCAGTCCCAAAGAAATAGTCCATCAGAGCACCTTCAACAATGCTTGCCGGTCTGAGTTGGGCTGATTTCCCTTACTTCACGCAGTACAGAAGAGGGCGCTATCACACTAGCACCACCTAAAAAACAGCAGTCCCAACTCATACGACCATAAAGACTTACTAACCAACAAGGACCAGTCCAAAGCATGTGTCCAGCAATTTATCAGCACCTTGCTTATCCCAAATTCCCAACAATGTGGCCTGACAAAATCTCATATGAAAGATATAATAAACAAGACTACAAGCTGGTCCCCTACCTAAAAGGTGCTACAAGTGCCCACAGCCTGGAATTAAATCAGGAAAGCACAGACAGACCTACAAGCCCAGGGAAAGTAGACTGTGTCAGCAATGTGACCAGGGGGTCCTGAAAGATGAGGCGCACTTACTGCCACAGTGCCCTAAGTACTCATCAGTGAGGGACTCTCACTACCAGAGACTCTCTGCTCTCATCCTGGACTTCACTTCTACAGAAACTCCATATTTCACTGGGAAAAGAGGAGCCAATGGTGAAAATAGCTGCACAATATGTCACAGACTGAAAGGGACATGAAAAACTCTGGACTTTGAATCTTCTACATGGACTTACCCCCTTCTCCCTTTATATTATCCTTTTATTACCCCCCCCCCCCCAAAAAAAAAATTGCCCTAGCCCTAGGAGCTATTACTTCCCTACGCCCCTTCCCATCCAACCCATACAAAATTCTCAATTGCCTTGGCAATGATAACATTTATTTGGTCCTGCCAATAAAGCTTCTTAGTTTATACCAGTGGCGGCTGGTGCTCAAAATTTTTTTGGGGGGCACAAACAAACTGAAATAAATAAATAAATAAATTGCAGCCACTGTGCTCATCAATTGCCGCCACTTTGTCCATTAAACGCAGCCACTGTGCCCATCAATTGCTGCCGCTGTGCCCATCAAACGCAGCCACTGTGCCCATCAATTGCCGCCAGTTTGCCCCATCAAACGCTGCCAGTTTGCCCCCTCAAATGATGCCAGTTTGCCCATCAAATGCAGCCAGTTTCCCCTCAAATGCAGCCAGTTGTCAGGTTACCTGAGGCCAGATGACAGATACACAACGTTGAGGTCAGGAGTGCACCGCTACGGTAGTGGACCCTACGGCTGACTGCTGCGGATGGAACTCTGGGTGATTAAGGAAGGCAGGTACACTGGAGAACCAACACAGATCCCACAGGGAGCTGGAGCATAAGATTCCCCAGGGTGCGGAGTCAAAGAGTTAGCAGGTGTTCACCAGAGCCTCTAGTGGTGAGGATGGACTGGGCTGCAGCTAGCTCCAGGTTGCGGCCCCAAGAGTCTCCCCAGCTCACGCTCACAGTAGGCTACAGGAGGATAGAAAGGGGATAAGCCAAAGGTCAGGGCGACTATCATACAATAATAAACATAGGACAAGCCAAGGTCAGGGTCACAAGCAGGCAGGGATAGTTGAGAACAAGCCCAGATCGGTAACTGGAATCAGAAGTAGAAGACACAGCAAGTCGCACATGAAAGCTAACATACAATATTGATCAGCAGGGCTGGCTTGCAGTGCACAGGTTAATATAGAGTTCTCTGATAGGGCCTGGGGTGGAGCCATGAGAGTGGCTGGCCTCTAAGGTGAACACATGGAGGAGAGGTGAGCTGACAGACAAACATTACTGCATATCCATGACACCAGTTTCCCCTCAAATACAGCCAGTTTCACCATCAAATGCAGCCAGTTTCCCCATCAAATGCAGCCAGTTTGCCCCCCCCCCCGGCACTTGCCTTTCTCGGGTTAGCGCCGTCCTCCTCCACGCTCCCTCCGAGTCCTCGATGTCTTCTCCTGTCCTCAATGTCATCTCTGCTATGTTTGGACGCCTGATAGGCGTCCAATCACAGCGCCTGTCGCTTAAGCCGATCAGGTGACCGGTAACCAGACCCGGTGCACCTGATTGGCTTAGAGGCGGGTCAGAGTTAGGGAAGCGATTCCCTAACACAGCATTGTTTAAACAGGGAACGCACAGCAGTGCGCCCACTTTAACCATTTAGAAGCCGATTATAGCCTACAGGCTCTAATCAGGAAGCCTATTAGAGCCCATGGCTCTAATCAGGCACTTCCAAAACACACCCACCGCTGTAATTCAGATGGCCGGTGCTCAACAGGGGGCTGGACACCTGAATAGTGGGCGGCAGCGGCGACAATAGATAGATTCATGCAATGCATGAATCTATCTATTGTTGAGTGACGGGTGAAGGAGAGAGGGGGCGGCGCTCCTGTGCCCACTATGGACGCGCCACCACTGGTTTGAATGAGAGAGTAAAGCCTCGTACACACGACCGGTTTTCTCGGCAAGAACCAGCAAGAAAATAGCTGGCAGAGCTAAGGAAACCGTGCGTGTGTACGAGGCTTTCAGGTTTCTCGTCAAGAAAACTGGCCAGAATCTCGACGAGAAAAACAGAGAACCTGCTCTCTATTTTCTCGTCGGGATTCTTGTCGGCCTGTTGAGAAACCCGAGAGTGTGTACACTTACCTGTCGCCGTGGAAACCTGCGCATGCTCGAAATGACTTTGACGCATGCGCGGTAGCTTCCTAGGCATAGGTAGGGTGTAGCAAGATGGCGGCGACGGCATCGAATGTGACGAGCGCACGCTCGTCGTAGTCGACGACGTCACCGCGTTCGTGCCATTCAAAAGAATGGCGGTTCTTTTGAATCGAACGTGTGTACACTCGGCTGGGACAAGATTCTTGTCAAGAATCTCGTCAGGAAAGACGTGTTTTTTCCTGATGAGATTCTCGGTCGTGTGTACGAGGCTAAAGAGAAAGGGAGAGAGAGTGTGAGAGATTGAGAACTCACATTTGGAGGTAAAATGTATCCAGACAGCAGCAAGTATCAAAGCAATCACTGTAAATGCAGTAGCAGGTATGAACAAGCAGTCCGTTCCGTGTATTCTCCCTGGAGAGAGAAAGACATTACAATTACTTTGTGCTTATAGGCCACCCTATGGAACCTTATCCATTTACATGTATTTATATTCTTCACATACAAAGCATGGACATACACCAAAAAGTTGCACAGGGAATTTTATACCATTTACATCAATTTGCACCAGAAGAGCTTACATTCTAATGCATAAAGGAAAAACCCTCAAAATGGGACTTTAACAGTAGTGGGTCATTATAGTTTCAAGTGAATGAACACTATTTCAAGGTAGTATAAAAATTAACAAATCTTTATTAGTACAAATCGTGTAAAACATTACAATACATCTTAAAAATCATGGAAAATAGGTTCTTGATACTGTACTTAAAGTGGATGTAAACCCAAATTCTTTTTTTTTTTTTGCTGTGACAATGTAGAGTATAAGATTTCCTATCATTTGTGCCAGGTCTTGCCACAAAGAGTTAATCCAGCTCTGAGCAATCCTCTTTTATTGTTCAGTGAGATAAAACAGACAAACAGAGAAAAACCTTTGTCCGTTCCGCCCCCTTGCTTTGAGTGACAGGTTATTTACATATCTTGTGCACTAGCTGTAGACAGGCATTATTTTTTAATTCTCACCCCCCACTCCTTTTCTGAAGTCATGTGGTTACTTTTCTGGATTTGACTGGATGTTAGTGATCATAGCAGAAGGAATACACAGGAGAAAAGGCATGTTGACAAGGGGAGTGTAGAGGTGGGCGGGGAGTCTACTGACATCACGACTCCACCCACCGAGCTCCAGACAACAGACCCACCCACAGAATCTGCAGTTTTTCAGTTCTTATAACAGACAGAGGGGAGACATTTGACAGATAAGGATACATGCAGGAGGCATCTATATCCTTATAGATCGGCACTATGGCAGTAGTTTAGAAAGGATGAGAGTGGGTTTACATCCACTTTAAGATGGAATCAATGGAGAACAAAGGATGGGAATTGCTGAACCACTAACGCGTTTCAAATTCGATTTTCTTCTTATGGGGTGCATACACATTATAGAAAAGGAAATTACTTACTTAATATGCTATGAGTACAACTTGAATGAAAGACCAAAATTAAAATATTAATTGCAATTGTCCTCCAGTGTCAACAGGGGGCGTCTAGACCGGTGCCTGAACAGGGTGTCAAAAAGTTTTTTCCAGGTCATTCACCACAGACTAGTGGAGATATATGCTAAAGCAAGGATCACCAAGGATTAGGGATGAGCCGAACACCCCCCGGTTCGGTTCGCACCAGAACATGCGAACAGGCAAAAAATTTGTTCGAACACGCGAACACCGTTAAAGTCTATGGGACTCTTTTTTGCATTGATACATGTCCCCTGGGCAGGACCCAGGTCCCCAAACCACTTAAGGACCAGCCACTGTATATATACGTTGTCAGAATGGCTCGTACAGGCACAATCACGTACCTGTACGTCCCCTTTAACTGCTCGACGTCGGGGTCGCGCGCGCACTACCGGCGGCGCGCTCGCGACCCCCCTGCCATCCCCGTGAGTCGGACCGCGGGTCCCGCGGACTCGATCGCCGTGGGGATCCCCGCAATCGTCTCACGAAGGCATGGAGCGGGGAGATGTTAGAGTAAACACAACATCTCCCCGCTCCTCTACTGACAATGTCACTGATCTCCGCTCTGTGTAATCAGAGCGGAGATCGTGATGTGTCACTCGTAGCCACACCCCCACACAGTAGTAATCACTCCCCTAGGCACACTTAACCCCTTCAGTGCCCCTAGTGGTTAACCCCTTCACTGCCAGTGTCATTTTCACAGTAACCAGTGCATTTTTATAGCACTGATCGCTGTGAAAATGACAATGGTCCCAAAAATGTGTCAAAAGTGTCCGATGTGTCCGCCATAATGTCGCAGTCACAAAAAAAATTACTGATCGCCGCCATTACTAGTAAAAAATGTTTTTTAGAAAAATTCCATAAAACGACCCCATATATTTTAAACGCTATAACTTTTGCGCAAACCAATCAATAAACGCTGATTGCGATTTTTTTTTACCAAAAATATGTAGAAGAATACGTATCGGCCTAAACTGAGGAAAAAAAAATGTTTTTTTTATATATTTTTTGGGGATATTTATTATAGCAAAAAGTAAAAAATATTGTTTTTTCTTCAAAATTGTCGCTCTATTTTTGTTTATAGCGCAAAAATAAAAACCGCAGAGGTGATCAAATACCACCAAAAGAAAGCTCTATTTGTGGGGAAAAAAAGGACCTCAATTTTGTTTGGGAGCCACGTTGCACGACCACGCAATTGTCAGTTAAAGCGACGCAGTGCCGAATCGCAAAAAGGGGCCTGGTCTTTATGCTGCGTATTGGTCCGGGGCTTAAGTGGTTAACCTTTAAAATTATCACTTTAGATTTCTCCCATAGACATTTAAAGGGTGTTCCGCGGCTTTTCTAGTTTGCCGCGAACACCCCAAATTGTTCGCTGTTCGCCGAACGGGCGAACAGCCAATGTTGGAGTCGAACTCCTGTTCGACTCGAACATAAAGCTCATCCCTACCAAGGATCATGCATCACCAATAGCTCTTAAATGCATAGTCACCAGGGATCATGAAGTGATGTTTTTTATGACATCACGAGCGCCAACAGATTACATACAGGAGAATCTTTTTTTTTTCAGCGGCCTCTTTAATACAAAGTTTCCGCCTCCTATGAGTGACAGAACAGTCGTCCAATGGCAGCGCAGGAGACGGGACTTCCTATTACAGAGGCTGCCGTGCAAACAGGAAATTCACCTATATTTATGGCACTTGTCCCGCCTCCTCCCTGTCCCCTCCAAGGCAGCCAGCATGTATATTTGTGGTCCCCGGCTCTCGGGGATTCGTTTGGGAGCCACAAAAGATATACATGTCCAAATTACCAGGCGGGCCGTTCGAAACCGGAAAACGGGCTGCGATTGGCCTGAGGGCCGGACTTTGGACATGCCTGGCTTCACCTATCAAAGTTTATTGCTCTGTCTTCCAAGCTTGTGAAATTCATTGGAAAACACAACGATGGAATGACTTCCCTTCCAAATACCCCCATGCCAGTAATGTAATTATAAATGGTAAATGGTGAATATTAATAATTGTCTACAAGGATGTGTGGTTTTATTGAATCCAGAAGACATTATGCAGCCTAATAGATGTGGTTTTCTGTCTACTTACCACAACACACCAGTGAGATGAGGCTGATGATCTGGCAGACCAGGGAAACAACTTTATTGAAGATACAAGCAAATTTTATCCAGTTTTTGTCTTTACCTAAAGTCAAAAACCATGTGATCTAAAATTAATTTTAGCAATGCATATTGTAATAAATAATGTGAATATAAAAACTATCATAGTCTAACTTTTTAAAATGAACCTCCACTTACAATTCTATCATTTATTGATTCCCCAAAGATAAACTTCATTGAGGAGTCACCCATAAAACAGTCAGGGCTGGGACAAGGGGTGGGCAATAGGGACAGCTGCAGTGGTAGGTTGGCTGCCCCTCCTGTCTTTTGTGCTTATTGGGGAGAATTTCTCACTTCTCTTCAGGCAAAAAAGTGAAAATGATTTTTTTTTTAAAGAAATACAAATATTACATTTGTCTAAATTGTTTATTAAAGTGGTTGTAAACCCGACTTTTGCAACTTGCACCTACAGGCAAGCCTAGATTAAGGCTTACCTGTAGGTGCAAGAAATATCTCCTTAACCTACACGGTTTAGGAGATATTTACTAAAATCACAGGCGCCGCTGTCTACCCATTCACAAATTCCCATTCACAAATTCGGCTAAGTCCCAGCAATGCTTGGGCTTAGCCGAATTTGACGGCTCCCGCGCGCATGTGTGGAGTCACGTCTTCGCCGCTCCGGCCAATCACAGCGCCGGAGCGGCGCTGTGATTGGCTGGAGCGGCGATACCCGGAAGTAACATTCCGGCTATCGCCGCAGCGGCTTCGGGGGCCCCGATCTAAGGTAAGTGGTACATAATGAGCTAGTATTCTAGTCCTACTAGCTCATTATAGCTTTGTTTTGCAGGTGGGCCTAAAAAAAAAAAAAAAAAGCTTTAAACACACTGCTTCTGCACTGTCACCCAGCTAGAGATTAAAGTCTTACTAAACCCACAACAGTAAAATCAGTCTGTGGAACCTAAGGGGTTAATCCTCCACATTGTGTAAAAAAGGCTATTTGATCCTGTATGCACAAATCCTGCTCTTCTTCCACTGACTCCAAAACATGTCTGGCTAAGACAGAGTTACTGGAGTTAGGCTGCACATGCTCAGTTTGGTGTATTGCTAGAGAATTTTTATGTTGTATGAGATCAGCACTGTCCAGACAGAGGGTCAGGGGGTCATGCAGTCTCATAGGACAGTCAGAGTAGAATGAAAACTCCTCCTACAAGCTTTAACCAGACACTGGTAGAAGCCACAAGACTGCTATATACTGCTGATGAGAAAAGGTATTTAGCAGTTTAAATTTACTAAAACAATTGCATTTCCATGTTCTGTGTACTGGAGGAAACCAGATATAGTAAATGCAGGCTCCTGGGTCTAGTAACACTTTAAAGTGATTGTAAAGTCTTGTTTTAAAAAAAATAAGAAATAAAAATGAAACATGTTAATACTTACCTGCTTTGTTGCAGTGGATTGCACAGAGCAGCCCGTATCCTCCTCTTCGGCTCTCCTGGCCCCTCCCTCCCGTTGGGTGCCCCCACAGGAAGCAGCTCTCTATGGGGGAACATGAGCCGAGTCACAGTTCGGCCCCACCCCCTTTCTATTCTCATTGGCTGACTGACTTTCATTGACAGCAGCAGGAGCCAATGGCGCAGCGCTGCTGTCTCAGCCAATGAGGAGGGGAGTCCTGGATGGCCGAGACATTCCTACAACATTGCTGGAGCTAGAGGGACCTCAGGTAAGTATGAGGGGGGCTGTTGCACACAGAAGGCTTTTTATCTTAATGCATATGATGCATTAAGATAAAAAACCTTCTGCCTTGACAACCACTTTAAGTATTCCCTGAAGTGAATCAGTGTAGCCCACAGATATAGTAAGACTTTTGTAACAACTGTGAAGCATGGTGTAAAAAAGATATGGGGGGACAGGTAAGAAATGCTCTAGAATTAAATTGCAGATAAATTCAATTTGAGGATTAAGGAAAGTTTTGGTTTCTCAAATCAAGCACGAAAAAAGTTCAAATGTAAAAGTAGTCCTAAAACAAAGAAGTATAATGTTCTATGTTCCTCTTACCCATAAAAGAGATGACAGCCTGTTTTATGCACGAGCCAATCTCAGCATCATTCCAGCGTTCTTCCTTCATCTTTTCAGCTGAAATACAGGAAAGGAGGTTACAGGCCAGTACTATAGCTAAAGTAAACTATAATGACGTTGAGTTGATTTCCATTATCTATTAATTGATATATTAAAAAGAAGTTTGTGATTTGTTTTTAAATTATACTCACCTAGGTGAATGCCAGCATCGGTTCGATGGGGCATCTTTCCCTTGCTGCTTCTAAGACTGAGAGCTGAGCGATCAGACACCATTGATCGCTCAGTTCTCAGCCTTCACTGAGCAGAGAGCCAGTGACTGTCAGTCACGGGCTCTCTGCTCTGCTCCTCCAGTGCTCACTGGAGCGTCTGGCTGTGGAGGGGGGTGGGAGCAGCTGCCTCACTTTAAAGTCAGGATCTTTCTCCAGCCTAGACCAGAGCGTGCTTTAGCCCACTGTCGCCTGTAAACGGGTCACAGAAGTGCAGAACATACTGCACTCCTGTGATCCACAGGAGAAGTAGGGCCAAACGAGCTCTGGCTATACTTCTCCTTTAATTAGTACTCATTCAAGATTTAAATGACTGTTTTATATGACAAAGGATTGCCAGAGTACGATGGTTTACCTAAAGAGACGGAAGCTGTTTTCTTTCAAGAATTCTGTCTCTGATTGAAGCCTCAGATGGAGCAAAGCTTAGGGAGGAGGATAGAAGTGAAGAATTCTCTTCTCTGATTTATTCAAATGTGTTCACTTTAGCGCAGATTATTGACACCTGGCAAAAGTTTGTTTTTTGTTGTTGTTTTTTTTTTTCTGGCAAGAGGGAAATAGGGACTGGAGAAAATATGAAAAAAGAAAAGGCTGCCATCTGCTGGATGACAAAAGAGCATACATAGCATTTAATATTTATTCACTTTTTTGTAAATTGAAATTTCAAATCATGAGTACAGAAAGAAAGAAAACAAAACGACTCCCAATTTCTTAATACAAAATTCTATTTTTTCAACTCAACGCTTCCAGCCATCTTGGACTTTTCACTGGGGTAAACACCTTATGAAGGCTAGGTTCACGCAGTTTCTACCACCCTATGAAAATGGAAATACAATAGTGGCTTCCAGACTGTGATCCTGCCACGTCCTAAATGCCTGATTTTTTGTTTTTTGTTTTGCCAAATGGTGATTTTTTTTTCATTGAAATATTGCAACCATGAGCCAAAATGTTTGGCTTGCATGGTCCCATTGATTTCAATGGGAGAGTTAAATTGGCCGCGGCCACAAAGTAAAGCATGTATTCCTATTTAATCACTTATTAGGCCTTAGATAACCCTAATCAGCCCTAAATAACTAACCCTAAATAGATCAGGATCTACAGTATATGCTGGACTGATACAACGAGACATCATATACACTATATTACCAAAAGTATTGGGACACCTGCCTTTACACACACACACAAACTTTAATGGCCTCTCAGTCATACTTCCTAGGGTTCAATATTGAGTTGGCCCACCCTTTGCAGCTATAACAGCTTCAACTCTTCTGGGAAGGCTGTCCACAAGGTTTAGGAGTGTGTCTATGGGAATGTTTGACCATTTTTCCAGAAGCGCATTGGTGAGGTCAGGCACTGATGTTGGACCAGAAGACCTGGCTCGCAGTCTCCTCTGTAATTCATCCCAAAGGTGTTCTATCGGGTTGAGGTCAGGACTCTGTGCAGACCAGTCAAGTTCCTTCACCCCAAACTCACTCATCCATGTCTTTATGGACCTTGCTTTGTGCACTGGTCCAAATCATTAGGTGGACTTTTTTTTACTTTTGCTAATATAGTGTATGTTTTTAGGGTACAATTGTATGATTTGACTACTTTTGATGGACTCTTATAAAAGTTTAAATTAAAGATAATTTGTTATGTATATATAAGTATAGTTTTTGCATGTTTTACTCTCTGATCTAGGGCACATTCGTTCAAAGTCTCTTATTTGTAGGGCTTTTCGGCAGGATTATAGCTGAATAAACAGGGCCATACCAAAGATGTAGAAATTGTTCTGGCCTGTAAGGGGTATATGAAAAAGTTCAGCTCCAGTGGGGATTTGGAGACGTTGCCCACTTCCCTAGTATTGCATAGAAAACGCAAGAGCAAGGACCCTCTGGCGGGACTTTGAAAGGCAATGAATCCAAAAATGTGTGTATATAGACAGTAATTGTTTTAAAATGATGTATCGGGGTGCTATATTTAGGGGGAGTATCTGAGTGGTAGTTAGGCTCAGATACAATAAATTGTCAGGTTTCATGGACCATTTTATGCTCGTGGAGGATATCATTGGTGTCCAGTTCCATGTGGCCTACTGGTGGCGCTGTCGCCATAGGCCAAGGTTGAACCACCATTGGAGGGCTGTGCCTTTTGTGTCCCCTCGCGGCAGTAGTACAGCAGGGCGGGGAACCTGCTGTGCCTGCTGGGAGAGGGTATAAAAGGGGCAGACATCTTCCGTTCGGGGTCCACGCCCAGGCACCTTCGGCCTGGGGGTGAGTGAGGATCGTCTCCGGGTGCCCTAGCTCCGGAGACGGAGCTGCTGTTCCATCCCAGACACCTTCAGTCTGGGGTGAGGTACTTTGGAGAAAGGCCCGGAGCCCAGCAACCTTTGGCTGGGATCCGCCAGGGACCGAGGCTACCAGGGATCTGGCTTGCGAGGAGACCCGTATCCAGGATTGAGGAGGCCAGGGAGGTGACCCTGTCTGAAGACCCAGCGCAGAGTCGTGGTGACAGATGGGGCCTCTGGTAACTCTCCAGAGGGATGTTCTTGTCCTAAAAAGGGGCCAAGTTACTAAAGGAAGGAAGTGCGTGTTCTGCATGTCACAGTGGCAGTGACACTACGCACACAAGGTCAGTGGCAGTGACTTTCATCTTTTCCACCCGGTCAGTGGCAGTGACCAACCTCATGGTCTGTGGCAGAGACCGTGCACCAAGCCTGTTCGTGTTGATCAGAGCAGGAGAAAACCCAAATCAAGTTTGGGCCTGGACCTCCTCCCACCTTATCTGACCTGTGTCTTGTCCCAACCTGTCTGCTCTCAAAGAGACTATTTATTGTGATGAGAAAATAAATAAGAGTTGGACTTTTCAGTTGGTGTGGACAGTTGCTTACTGGGGAGAACTAAAGACTTGTATCTGACTACCACAGAAACGAGGTCAGCACTGGGGGTTTTTAAACACTGGCTGCAAGCAGGCCTGAGAAACTAACACCGCTCAACCTCCCTATTCAGGAGGGTACGGGCTTGTGGTGCGGTGTGCCTCATTCTTTCCTGCGGAGGAGCCAAGAAGAAGAAAAGCAGGTAAAGTC
This sequence comes from Rana muscosa, assembly GCA_029206835.1. NCBI lineage: Eukaryota > Metazoa > Chordata > Amphibia > Anura > Ranidae > Rana > Rana muscosa. The sequence continues at coordinate 1,261,149,208 of CM055116.1, read as the reverse complement.
TGGGGTTGGTGCGCTACAATGTATATAGATTTAATTCAAAGTATAAATACATACAGAGTTTGAATCACAAGTTTACAAGTTCAATAATATGTATCCACATGAGATCATAACAAACCACTTGATTTATATTACTTTTGTACAAATGTACAGAGTGAAACTCTACGCGTTTCAAAGATTATATGTCAATCCTCTTTATCAGGAGAAAGTGGCATATTGATTTATGATATCAATAAAGTCAAAGCAAATATCTTGGATCCAGTAGAACGAAAATAAAGACAGTAGGCAGGGAAAAGGAAGGTTGGCTGCGTTGACCCCAGAGGCAACCCAAGAGGCGGAAGAAAACAATGACCACAGGACAATGAAGATCAAAAGGGGAGACAGATGCAGGGGAAAAAAGGGGGCCCTGGTCCATAGGATGGTAGAGAGACAGATTTTGTAATTGTCACAAAACGGTGACCTCCAATATGATAAAAACCAATCAAAGTAATCACCCATGATGGTCAGCAAGTCAACTTTAGGGATGAAAATAAACTAGTTTTTTTTAACTTGGAAAGAGATATTTTGGCCTATAAGGGGTTAACGGGTACGAGAGATGAAGTGGTAAAGAGTGATTGACCAAACTCACCCAAGATGATGAAGATAAGGCAGATAATCGGATCCAGTGAGAAGCCAAGAGCGACGAGCCCCGAGGTACATTCATCAGAGGTGTATTCATCAGCGGTGTATTCATCAGCGGTGTCTCTAACAGCTAGGAAAGAGAAAGTCACATGCCACAATCTACAGTATACATAATGTTCAAATATAAACATTCATAAACGCCTGCCAGTAGAGTTCGATTTAGTGTCATAAACTGCGGTCACCATTTTGTGTGTGCGTGGAGATCGGAGACTGAAGCCTCGTACACACGAACGAGTTTCTCGGCAAGAACCAGCAAGAAACTTGCTGGCAGAGATTTCTTGCCGAGAAATTTGTTCGTGTGTATGGTTTCTCGTCAAGAAAAGCGACAAGAATCTCAACGAGAAAATAGAGAACCTGCACTCTATTTTCTCATCGAGATTCTCGTCAGCCTGTTTCTCGACGAGAAAATGGTGTGTGTGTACACTTACCTGTCCTCCGGGAAGCCCGCGCATGCTCAAAATGACTTTGACGCATGCATGGTAGCTTCCTAGGCATAGGTAGGGTGAACCAAGATGGCGGCGACGGCATCGATTGTGACGAGCGCATGCTCGTCGTATTCGATGACGTCACCGCGTTCGCTCCAATCAAAGAACCGCGGGTTCTTTGAAAGGAGCGTGTGTACACTCGGCCGGGACAAGTTTCTTGTCCAAGAATCTCGTCAAAAAAAACGACATGCTTTTTTCGACGAGAATCTCGGCCGTGTGTACGAGGCATGACTCTCCATAAACGACTTATGATAAATGGTCATACAATTGTAGTGAAGCTCTGGAACACCAATGAAATGTCCACTTTGGCCAAATGCTACAGCTTTTGTACCCTGCCTATATTTGATAAAAAGTAGTTTATTAAAGGACACATGCAATTAAATCCAACACGTCTCGGGGGTTTAAAGGGTCTTCTTCCATCAGGTTTACAAAGAAGTTAATGTGAAAGATACAGTAAATATTATCCTGATTCATAAGTTAGGACGGTGTAACAATTACTCATATTAGACATTGCATGTAAAAAATTAAAACATTTTTAAGACCGAATACATCCTTGGAAATTCATTACAGTATTGGCATAAATCAGTGGGCTCCAAACTGCAGCCTGTGGGTCGGATGCGACTATTTGCTTGCCGTTATCTAGCCCTCGGGGCACTATTCCTCCTACTGATACGAACGATGAGGCAATATTCCTTCCATTGACGCCAGCAGTTAGGCATAATTCTTCCTACTGACACCAACAAGGTAGCACTATATCTTGCACTGATACCAATGTAGTGGGTATGCACTTTCCCTATATATTTAAAACTGGCAGAGACACCAGTAATGGCAGTTCCCTGCAGCCCAGCGGGTGGCGCTGTCGCCTTGGGCTGGGGTTGAACCATTGCTGTATGCCGTACCCTTTTTGTCCTTTCTCGGCAGTTGTATGGTGGGGCGGGGAACCCGCCGTGCTTGCTGGGAGAGGGTATAAAGGGGCCGGCCATCTTTGTCACGGGGTCGCGTCCCAGGCACCTTCAGCCTGAGGGCGGTGGTTCGTGTTGGTCGTCTAGGCGGGCCTAGGCCTAGAGGACAGCCGGAGGTTGTGTTCCATCCCAGGCACATTTAGCCTGGGGTGAGGTACTCGGATGGAGGTCCGGGGCCCAGTGTCCTTCACTGGGTTCCGCGAGGGATGGATTTCCTAGGGGACCCCGGGAGTGGGTACCCGAATCCAGTGGCGTAAGGGACCGGAGGAGGTACTCGCCTGAAGACCTGGTGCAGCATATTGCCAGTGACGGGTGAGCCTCCGGAGACCGCTCGGAGGGATATTCCCCTCGCCAAGGGACCGCAATACACTTTCAGGAAGGAAAGTGGAAGAGTTCATTGTGTCTGAGCCTACTCGTATCCACACCCCCTGTCTGTTCTGCTCGTTAAGGGAGTCTAACTGACTGTGTTTTACTCTGATATTGGAAGAATAAAAGGAGTGTTGGACTCATTGGACTCATTGTCTCATTTTCTGGCAGACATTGTTCAAAAGGAGGAGGAGGCTCTGATGCAGAACACTGACCCGAAGGTAAAGAGGATCTTTTCACGCCACACACACATCTGTGGTGAGAACTTGGCGTGGTGACCCCGCACTCTCTCAACCAAAGGTACCCCTAAACAAAAGCCAGAGAGACAGATAAACTGATATCAGGGAGAGAGAGAGTGGAGGCCGCTACACCACTTATCAGGCACTATTCCTGACCCTGACACCAATGATAGAACACTATACCTCCCACTGACACCAATGATGGGGCACTATTCCTCCCACCAACACCAATGATGGGGCACTATTCCTCCCCCTGACACCAATGATGGGGTACTATTTCATCCACTGATACCAATGATGGGGCACTTTTACTTCCATTGACACAAATGATGGGACACTATTCCTCCCACTGACCCCAGTGATGGGGCACTATTCCCCCCCCTGACACCAACGATGGGACACTATTCCTCCCATGGAAAAAATGGGATTATGGGATGCCCAACTTGACTTGGTAGAACACCACGAGTACAAACTTCCTTCACTATATACAGAAAAATGCAGATCCTGGACTGTACTCCGACCGGAGTGATATCAATCTCTAATGGATCAGTGGCAAAGTTCCTATGGACTCTGTGCAGGCCAGTCAAGTTCCTCTACCCCAAACAGCAGTGGCGCATACGGGGCGTCACCCCTCTAATCTTTGCATCCAGCCCCTAATCTACATGCAGGGCACCGGACGCATGGATTCCAATGTTGTTTTTTTTTAGAAGCATGTGATTAGAGCCAGAGGCTCTAATTGGCTTAAAAATAGGATGGGCACAGGGCACAGAGCCCACCCACTTGTGCGTCAATAGCGAATTAATATTCGCTATTGTCTTCCTGCTTTTCCTCCCAGCCAATCAGAAAGCCGGTCGAGAGACCCGATTGACCAAGAGGAGAAGCATGGGCTTCTATTCTCCATCTGGCTTGGTGCTGCATATCATCCAGACACCCCTGACACTTCGGCTACCCTGCTCTTCAGTCCCGCTTCCCAGTTGGTCTTCCTGCATTCCGTGGCATAACATCTCCCCAAATACTGCTGTGTTCTTCACTTCAGGGGTAAGTGCTGGTGGGCGGATGGACGAGTGAGTGACGGGGTGGAGGTGGGGGGGAGGGTGGTTTGGTGCCCCCCCCTCCCAAAAATGGAGCATCAGCCGCCACTTCAACACAGTCATACTGTTTTACAATAACTTGCAACCCAGATGGGAGGTCCAACAAATTGGTAAGAAGTCAAAGCCACTCCTACTACTATGTAATCTCACAATATTTATTTTACCTTGCCTGCAGTTCAGCTCCAAATTCTGAAAATTGTTTATGTAGAGTAAGCTCAGAAACTTACCAGGGACAAAGACTTTGAAATCCATCCGAATTGTAGGTCCATAGTTAGTGAATTTGAAATGATGACCGTCCACTTCTGAAAAATCCTTTATTTTGAATGTGCAACTCTCATGGTCAAACTGAAGGCGATCCTTAAATTCCTTAAAACCCTGTAGTATGTGGTTAACGTAATTGCCAATTAGAGTTTCTCCAGCGTAAATATCAAGAAAAGGTTCCTGGCATAACTGTGACAGTGGAAAGTGAAGATCAGAGCCGTATTGGCCAGAGACCTGCTGCGTCATCGAAGCTGCAACACCTAGAGAACAAAATAAAGCAATTACAGACGATGATCATTGTAGGTGAGATAGAGGCCAACTAAATGTAAATCATCTAGCATTGATTGGTCTATAGGAACAATCCAGAGCATTGAGAGTTCCCCTCATGGCCTGGTCTATAGGAACAATCCAGAGCATTGAGAGTTCCCCTCATGGCCTGGTCTATAGGAACAATCCAGAGCATTGAGAGCTCCCTCGTGGCCTGGTCTATAGGAACAATCCAGAGCATTGAGAGTTCCCCTCTTGGTCTGGTCTATAGGAACAATCCAGAGCATTGAGAGTTCCCCTCATGACCTGATCTATAGGAACAATCCAGAGCATTGAGAGCTCCCCTCATGGCCTGGTCTATAGGAACAATCCAGAGCATTGAGAGTTTCCCTCATGGCCTGGTCTATAGGAACAATCCAGAGCATTGAGAGCTCCCCTCATGGCCTGGTCTATAGGAACAATCCAAAGCATTGAGAGTTCCCCTCATGGCCTGGTCTATAGGAACAATCCAGAGCATTGAGAGTTCCCCTCATGGCCTGGTCTATAGGAACAATCCAGAGCATTGAGAGTTCCCCTCATGGCCTGGTCTATAGGAACAATCCAGAGCATTGAGAGTTCCCCTCATGGCCTGGTCTATAGGAACAATCCAGAGCATTGAGAGTTCCCCTCATGGCCTGGTCTATAGGAACAATCCAGAGCATTGAGAGTTCCCCTCATGGCCTGGTCTATAGGAACAATCCAGAGCATTGAGAGCTCCCCTCATGGCAGCTCCCTCGTGGCCTGGTCTATAGGAACAATCCAGAGCATTGAGAGTTCCCCTCATGGCCTGGTCTATAGGAACAATCCAGAGCATTGAGAGCTCCCCTCATGGCCTGGTCTATAGGAACAATCCAGAGCATTGAGAGTTCCCCTCATGACCTGATCTATAGGAACAATCCAGAGCATTGAGAGTTCCCCTCATGACCTGATCTATAGGAACAATCCAGAGCATTGAGAGTTCCCCTCATGACCTGGTCTATAGGAACAATCCAGAGCATTGAGAGTTCCCCTCATGACCTGATCTATAGGAACAATCCAGAGCATTGAGAGCTCCCCTCATGGCCTGGTCTATAGGAACAATCCAGAGCATTGAGAGTTCCCCTCATGGCCTGGTCTATAGGAACAATCCAAAGCATTGAGAGTTCCCCTCATAGCCTGGTCTATAGGAACAATCCAGAGCATTGAGAGTTCCCCTCATGGCCTGGTCTATAGGAACAATCCAGAGCATTGAGAGTTCCCCTCATGGCCTGGTCTATAGGAACAATCCAGAGCATTGAGAGTTCCCCTCATGGCCTGGTCTATAGGAACAATCCAGAGCATTGAGAGCTCCCCTCATGGCCTGGTCTATAGGAACAATCCAGAGCATTGAGAGTTCCCCTCATGGCCTGGTCTATAGGAACAATCCAGAGCATTGAGAGCTCCCCTCATGGCCTGGTCTATAGGAACAATCCAGAGCATTGAGAGTTCCCCTCATGGCCTGGTCTATAGGAACAATCCAGAGCATTGAGAGCTCCCCTCATGGCAGCTCCCTCGTGGCCTGGTCTATAGGAACATCCCAGAGCATTGAGAGTTCCCCTCTTGGTCTGGTCTATAGGAACAATCTGGACCACTTCACACCTAAGGGTAAAACAAATATAAATGCCTAAGCACAATTTTGTAACTGTGACACATGTTAGTAAAACTGTACATATCATCACAACTACAGTGGAACCTTGGTTTACGAGTAACGCGGTTAACGAGCATTTTGAAAGACGAGCAAGTTTTTTTTTACAATTATGACTCGGTTTGTGAGTGTTGTCTCGCAAAACGAGCACAATTCAAGCTAATGGAGTGTGCAGTACCCCATTTGGCCTGGGGTGCCGGGACGTCGGAGCCGAGCAGAGCCGAGCTGACCGGAGCTGTTCGGAGCCGTTCGGAAATGCTCGGAAATGCTTGGAAATACTCAGTTCCCGGGTGTTTCAGAGCCTTTCTGAGGTCAGCCGAGCTGTCCTCGGGCCTTTCTGGGTGTTTCCGAGGCTCTCCGGCGAACCCCCACCTCTGGCCACATGCGGTATTGCATGCCATTGAAGTCAATGCGGAACAAATTATTTTCTTTCCATTGACTTCTATGGGGAAACTCGCTTTGATATGTGAGTGCTTTGGATTACGAGCATTCTCCTGGAACGGATTATGCTCGTAATCCAAGGTTCCACTGAACTTTGTGCATTCAGGTGGACTAAACCTTGGTTTTTTTTTTCAGGAAAAATTAGGCTTTCATTTGGTGGTAAATGATAAACGAATATCTCCCGATTTCCTTTCTTTTTTTTTTTTAAAGGAAAACGGGGCCAAAATAGTAAAAAAAATGTATATATTTGTTTAAAAATATAGCTGTATATTTCTTGCTACTTCCATAACTATCCACCAAAATACAACCCAAAATAAATTCTCCCGCCCCTGAGGATTGCAGCGATACCACATATGTGTATGTTAGTTGTTGTATGTATCTATAATACAGCCCAAAAACAATAGTGCTGTACTAGTTGTATCGCTGCGATCAGGGGAATTTATTTTGGCTTGTATCCTGCCTAAAACACACTGACACTGATACTAATTAACCACTTCAGCCCTGGAAGGTTTTACCCCCCCCTAATGACCAGGCCATTTTTTGCGATACGGCGGTAGGTTACATTTAACTGACAAATGCGCAGTTGTGCGACGCTGTACCCAAAACAAAATTGATGTCCATTTTTTCCCCACAAATAGAGCTTTCTTTTGGTGATATTTGATCACCTCTGCGTTTTTTTTTTTTTTTTGCGCTATAAACCAAATAATGCGACAATTTTGAAAAAGAAAATAATATTTTTTTACTTTCTGCTATAAAATATATCCAATAAAAAAAATCGAATTTCTTCATCTGTTTAGGCCAATTTGTATTCTGCTACATATTTTTGGTAAAAAAAATCCCAATAAGCGTATATTGATTGGTTTGCACAAAAGTTATAGTGTCTACAAAATAGGGGATCTTTTTATGGCATTTTTATTTTTATTAATAGTGGGGATCAGCGATTTTTAGCAGGACTGTGACATGGTGGAGAACAATTTTGACACTTTTTGGGAACCAACACAGTGATCAGTGCTAAAAAAATGCACTGTTACTGTACTAATGACACTGGCAGGTAAGGGGTTAACATCAGGGTCAATCAAAGGGTTAAGTGTGCTCCTAGGGTGTGTTTTCTAACTGTGTGGGGGAGGGGACTGACTGCAGGAAGAGAGACATCTGTGTTCCTGATTAGCAGGAACACAAGATCGCTCTCTCCCTCTCTGACAGAAGGACGGTCTTCCTTGTTTACATAGAACGACGGTCTGCCTTGTTTACATAGGCAGACCGCCATTCTGTCTTTCCTCTGAAAGATCGCGGGTGGCCAGCGGCCATCAGACCCGCTGATTGGCTACAGCGGTGTCCAATCACAGCGGGAGCAGGTCGCCAGTGGCACTTGCACGTGCCCCAGAAGTCACGAATAACGTACAGGTACGTTGTTTCACGCAGGTGGCCCGCCCAGAAGTAGTTAAAATAATAATAATCCTGTCGCAAAAAAAACAAAAAAAACACCGACCCTGACCTTGAACTTGGACCTGGCCTGACCTAGACCCAAACACTAACCCTGGCACTGACCTAGATCAAACCGTGACCTACAGTAGGTATTTTGTATTAATATAATATATATATTTTTTTATTCTGTATTATTTTATTTTTTTTACACACGCTTGTATCTCTCCCCTTCATTCACAGAAAAAGAAAACACGGGGACGGGCTTCAGTGACTGATCACTGTGATAGCCAATCATAGGCTATACCAGCAATCAGGTCACCTAGAATCAGGAGTTCCGGGTCCCAATCGTTAGAAGGGGGGGGGGGGAGGGCGGAGCTCTCGGTGAGACCACTGTCTCTGTGCTGGGAGCATGCTGTGCTGCGCACTCACAACACAAAAGGAAGATATGGAAATATGTGGCCCCACAGAAAATAAGGCCAGTCTAGTGGGGCCGCATATTTGAGTTAGGTCGGTGTGAAGGGGTTAATCAGATGTGAACCCAAACTGGAGGATATTTTGTTTCTTGTGTATCATACAAAATTTTAAAGCTAAAATACAGGCAGATAAAAAAAAAAAAACAACACAAATTAAAGCAGCTCTGTAATCATTAATACATTGTTAAATGCAAGGTATTAGCCTCTTGAAGTCCTTGTACAGCAGGGCTGGCATGTAGGAGGAAGAAGCAGTACAAGATCATCAGTTCATGTGCTGACAAGGAGTATGCTGGCAGAAAGAGCGTGAGATGTCCTCATCACTGTGCTGCTTCTCCTTTCCAATCACTGGGTTGGGTGGGTCCAGGATGACCTGGGATCTAGTGTTGTTTTTCAGTTTGCAGCAGCTTCCTTGAAATCACTTTTTGTCACCCCTCATTATGCACTTTCATCTTAAAGGGCACCAACACTAGAGTGCTAGCACATAATACACCTGGGAGGAGAGTATGGGGGACTTTACCCCCCCCCCCCCCCTCAATTCTTCCTTTTTTTTCTTCTCTCTCTCTCCCCCATCTCTCTCTCTCTCTCCCTCCTTTTTCTTCCTCCTCTGTGCACTTCTCTCCCTCCTTCCCGCCCAGCCCTGACTAGGGTTGCCACCTTTTCTTCAAGTCAAACCCGAACACTTTAGTGGTGCACAGCAATTTTTTTTTATAGTATAAAACTATACATATGTGTAGCGAGGTGCCACTTTGCAGTGTGGTTATAGACTACTGTTTGTATTGAGAAGAACTCGGCTCCCTCCGGTGTTTCAATTATGAAATTACAGCAACTTGTTCGTTTTAATTGTATTGAGCAATGCATTATGGAACTTGCAGTACAGGGAGACAAAGACTTCATTGCCTTGGGTGTTAAGCCCCGTACACACGGTCGGACTTTTGGCCAACAAACTTCATTTTGAGCAAGTTGGACCAACAATCCGACCGTGTGTACGCTCCATCGGACAAGCTTTTTTTTGTTTTGTTTTGTTTTCATCGGACAAAAGTTGGGTCTGCAAACGGACAAACTTTTGCCCAACAAAAGTCCGATGGAGCAAAGTCCGACCGTGTGTACAGAAAACCATCGAACTTTTGTCCGATGGACAAAACAACTAATGTTAAAATCAACCAACAATAGCAGAAGTTGACCAAAGGGTGGCGGTAAAGAGCAGAAAAAGCACGTGATGTTGCAAAAAGTTTTGGGAAAGTTTGCAGAAAAGTCAGAGCGTGTGTATGATATGGGTGTGCCCGGCCAACTCCGGTCGGACAAAAATCCAGGGAAAAGTCAGATGGAAGTCCGACCGTGTGTACGAGGCTTTAAACAGACTACAAAGCCCACAGTGCAGCTGTGCTACCAGGGTGCAATGCATCATCGCACGGCCTTCTGGGGAAGCTTTAAAAAAGAAGGGAAGGCGGGGACTTGGTCTCTTGGGACATCTCCTTTTTATCAAGAGAGATCCTTTTCCATGGTGTTCAACTCTCGCTCCACAGAGACCGGAGTCTCCCATCCACCGACACCTTGTGCAGCTGTGTGAGGGACCGGAGACTGCAAGTTGCGGAGAGGCCGAGAACCGGGACACTACCAGCGGAACATACCGGAGACGCAAGGCCTCATTTGGTGAGGGGGCACCTGCCCAACATTAACTAACTATTGCGTAGGAAGGTGACTATTAAAGACTCGCCAGTATTGTTTGGAGTAACGCGCCACGTGCAAGGACACATTGCATCTCGCAGTGGTCGCATGTTTAAAGGATTGGCGCTTGCGCCGCCAGAAAGTTACATATACTTATAAAAACTGTGGATGTTCGTTTTCTTGCCTTTGCATACCAGTTGGATTACAAATCTTTAACGTGCACCAACTAATGCTAGCGAAGACTCTTACTACCGGAAGGAACTTTTACAGGATTCAGTTTGCCTGTTTGAACTGGGAGTAGTAGGACACGTGCATAAGAGTGCCCACTAGGGGGAGTCTGAGAGCATATAGTTGCAGATATACAAAAGTATATACCAGAACTGTGATTCTTTATTTGATTGTTTCGGACTTACAATTTCTTATCATACTATTGACTCTTACAGGGCCCTGTAAGCAGTCAAATGCATTTGTTTAACTCTGTTTATTCTTTTTCTTACCAAGTAAAAATTGCATCTTGGTTAAGCAGAAACTTGTGTGGAGTTTGTCTGTTACCCTGTTGTACAGGTGGCCATTACAAGGTAACAACTTTTATTACAATTTTATTACTTTGTGACATTATTGTGTTTCCCAATTACCAGTGGGTTCCACAATCTCTGTGTTGACCAGTTGTGCCAAGAGAGGGTTCGAGCCAAACTTCTGGGGTTGATAGGCAGAGTACAGACCCAAAATATACCCAGCTCCTTCGGGGGTAGTGCTACATATATTTTGCAATTAAATGACATTTCTAATCATATGAAGTTAATCACAAGAGTTCCCCTTTTACATCTGAATCTGCAGAGTTCCCTTTCTGCAGACTCTGATGTAAGGGAGAACTCTGGGGACTCTAACATAAGGGATGTTCTGGGGACCCTGATTTAAGGGGGAACACTGAGAACTCTGATGTAGAGAGAGAACTCTGATGTAAGGGGAAACACTGTGGCCTTTGGTGTAAAGGGGAACTCTGATGTAAGGGGTTCTCTGAGAACCCCGATTTACCTTAGTGTACTCACTCAGAGGCAGGAGAGACAAGGGGGGGGGGGGAGGGGAGACTTCAGTCACAGACAGGGATGGATGGTGAGCTCACTCAACCTTTGGCAGTCAACACCTCTCATCCAGCTATATCTGTGGCTGCTGGACTTCAAATTTCCAGCCCCCCACTTCCCTTTTCTGAGGCACGGCGCTGGGGATTGGAGTGTGGGCAGACATAGGGGAGTAGGGGTGGGAAGAAGAGGAGCAGATTGAGCCCTCTCTCCTCTCCCATCTGTATGTGGGGGGAACTGTTAGTGTTGGCTTTGGGCAGTGTGAAAGTGAGTGTTACAGACACTCTTGGCTTAGACAACTGCAGCCAGCAACCCTGCTGGGAAGCCATAGTCCAGTCTGAATAATGTGTCCGGGTTTAAGGCAGTCTGAAACCCGGACGTATGATTCTAAACCCGTACTGTCCGGGTGAATCCCAGACAGGTGGCAACCCTAGCCCTGACTCCCCTAGTCACTGGTATACGGATTGTGGGGTTTCATGGTTGGGCTTTTTATATGGGAGTGTAGACCAATGATTATTATTAATATCATTATTACTCTTTTTTATTTTTCTGTAATGGGATATATTGAGACTGTATGTATATATGTGTTTTATGTATTGTAATGTGTGTTATATGTTGTAGGAAAATTAATAAAAAAGATAATAAAAAAAAAAGACCTGGGATCTAGTGTCAGAAAGAAAGTCCTGCAGGGTAAAATCTTGAGACTGAAGCTAAACATTTAATTTAACCACTTGCTTACTGGGCACTTAAACCCCCCTCCTGCTCAGACCAATTTTCAGCTTTCAGCGCTGTCACTCTTTGAACGACAATTGCGCAGTCATACAACACTGTACCCATATGACGTTTTTATAATTTTTTCTCACATTGCTTTCTTTTGGTGGTATTTGATCACCTCTGCGGTTTTTATTTTTTGTTAAAAAATTTAAAAAGACCAATTAAAAAAAAAAAAAAATACAAAACTGTTTTATATTTTGTTATAAAATTTTGCAAACACGTCATTTTTCTCCTTCCCTGATGTACGCTGATGAGGCTGCACTGATGGGCATGGATAGACTGCATTGATGGGCACCGACAAGGCGGCACTGATGGGCACTGATAGGTGGCACTGGTGGGCACTGAGGGGCATTGATAGGTGGCACTGGTGGGCACTGAAAGGTGGTACTGATCGGCACTGGTAGATGACACTGATAGGCAGCACTGATGAGGCACTGATTGGCACCACTGGTGGGCATTGATAGGTGGCACTGATTGCTGGCACTGTTATGCACTGATTTGTGGCACTGTGGGCACTGGCAGGCGGCACTGGTGGGCACAGACGAGATGGCTGTGCATCTTCCTCTTCGGGACCGATGTCCCTTGCACAGAAGCCAGCGATCTGCTTTTTTTCTCCTCACGCTGTCAGTCAGTAAATCTTCCAGAGCGTGAGTGGTTAAAGGGGTTGTAAAGGTTCGTTTTTTATTTTCTAAATAGGTTCCTTTAAGCTAGTGCATTGTTGGTTCACTTACCTTTTCCTTAGATTTCCCTTCTAAATGTTTGTTTTCTTTGTTTTCTTTGTCTGAATTTCTCACTTCCTGTTCCTCCTCAGTAAGCTGTTCTGGATGACTCCACACCACTCGGATGATGGTGTGAAGTTTACTGAGGAGAAACAGGAAGTGAGAAATTCAGACAAAGAAAACAAACATTTAGAAAGGTAAATCAAAGGAAAAGGTAAGTGAAGCAACAATGCACGAGCTTAAAGGAACCTATTTAGAAAATAAAAAACAAACCTTTACAACCCCTTTAAGCTCGCATTTAACTTTACAGCCTTGCACCTTCGGGGGGGGGGGGGGGGGTAGACTATCTTGTTTCCTGTTGGTCAGGGACTGTTGAGCTGCCACCTTGACTACATTATAATGTGATGAAACAGGAAGTGAACGTTCAAATACTTGACTAGCAGATAACGTTTTCTTAGAAACTTTCTGCGAGCCTTGTGTGAATCGTCTCTCTCTGTACAGTGGATTTTACCTTTTAGATATTTTATTGGATCTGCATTTTATCTCAGTTTTTTTCTTGAAAACACAAGTTTCTCTCTATTGGTGACTTCATGGATTTTACCCAAAACATGGAAAATATGGCTTCCTGGAACTTGTACTACCACCAGACTCATCTCCATCTGGATTATATTTGTGTTTTATGAAGAAAACTTTATATTTCTGTAGCGGGGTTCTCAATTTAGTGGGATACACCTGGGGGTAGTGTGACCCAAGTGTGTAATTGTGTTAGGGTTCAGACCCCTTTTTGTTATTTGTGGAGGATTGGGTGGTGTAATATTCTCCTTGACCAGTGGGTGTCAGTGTACCTACTGGCTCAGGGTAGAATTACTACCGGAGTGCTACCCTTCTTTGTCCCTTCCTGGAGATGGTACGGCCGGGGCGGGGAACCCGCTGTGGTATCGAAGGGAGGAGATAAAAGGGGGAGACGCCCTCGCCACGAGGTCTGTCTGTCTTGGGGGATCATCTCTTCACGCACCCAGGCACCTTCAGCCTGGGTGCAGGCGGTCCAAGGTTCCCGGCCTAGGCGCCCTAGGCCTGGCCGGGATGAAGTTGGGGTTCCATCCCAGGCACCTTCAGCCTGGGGTGAGGTACTATTTAGGAGGCCTGGGACCTGGTGGCTCCGACTGGGTTCCGCGAGGGTGAAGTTGCTCCAGGGCGCCCCTTGCGAGGGGACCCGCATCTGAGGTGAGGAGGCTGGGGAGGTCACTCGTTCGAAGACCCGGTGTAGTGTCAACCCGGTGACGGATGGGCCTTTGGTAACTCCCTTGGAGGACATCTTCCCCTGATAGGGGCCGCAACGCAACGGAGGTACTCATGTCAAGACTCCTACAACCCTTGGTCATAGCACAGGGGGTGTGGGGACCCAGATCAGTATAGTGCCTCGACCTGCTCATCCCACCGTATCATGCCATCGCATTGCCTGTATGTGGAGATACGAAATAAACCAACAGTTGGACTGTGATCGGTGTATGGACTCTGTTAATGGGAGCAAAGGGTGGTTCGGTGGTTTCTGCACGGCAGACTCGGTACATGTTCAGGACACACCGGCCCGAGGAAACATCAGGTATTGGCCTTCACCTCGCCCGCCGTTATGGGGAGGACATGGGCCGTAGCGCACCTCACTCTGTCGCGTGACATACCCCTAGCTAAAGAGGACGGGGTGAGGGGGTGGCTACACGTGGGGGCTCGTCCGGGATATGTGTGTGTCTTGGCGATGGAACTGAGAACGTCTGTGTTTGAACTTTGCTGCCCGGAGGAGTTCCGAACAGGTCGGCCATGTGATTGGCCAAAGTGCATCCCTGCTCGGAGTTGTGGACATGACCCTAAGTCGGGAAAGGCCCACGCAGAGGAGCGTAAAAAGGGAGAGGTCCAGCCGTGTGAAGTACTACATGTGGGGACTGTTAATGCACTGCGCCACGAGGCACCCCATGACTGTACAATTCGTGAGCGGAGGCTGGCGGAAGCTCGCGAAAATGTACAAGTTGTGGGAGGAGACTGGTCACGTGTGGAGATACACGTGGAGACTCTGGCGCGTGGTCAGCGCGTGATGGAACAGCAAGTGGTCGGAATGAATTCAAGTTCTCCGTGGATGCCGGTATCTTGCCCTATGAAGATGACTGCATTTGCTGCTCCCCTGACAGACACGGGGATAAGACTTAGGCCCCGAGGACAGTTGGCTCTGTATTCATGCAGAGACACGGAGGCCCTCGGTGTGATCTGTCCCGGATGCTCGGGACTGGTGGTCCAACTAAAGCCATTCGGGCGATGTGAGGCATGCAAGGAGTTCCTTTTGAGGTTGAACCATACACGGAAAGGCCCCGGGCCCTACGCCTCAACTGCATCACAGGAACCGCCACTCCGGAGGGAGAGATCCAGGCCTCTGCGGAGGTCCCCGTATGCGCTGACCAGGGCGAAGTGACTGCCCAACCCGAGACTGAGAGAGAAAAATCCGAAGACACTGCTTCGGTCACCACAGACTCCCTGCTGCCACCCCCGAAGAGGAAGATAGGCCTGGTGCAGGCATCCTATGGTCGTGGTCGAGCTTCACCCCGCCGCTTGCCTGGCCTGGATGGCGCCGGTAGAGAAGAGAGTCCCGGACATCCCAGTTCTTCAGAAGGTCCAGGTGAGCTAGGGGCTGGGACTGTGGTGTTGGTTGGAGGTGTCGGGAGTTCACAGCCGGTGGAGCCCGAAAGGGAGGGTAGCCTTCCGTCTACTAGAGACTACCTTCCCGCCGAGATGTATGACACCTCCGACCTAGAGTCGTTGTCAGACTGTGGGGATGACGGGGAAATAGACAAACTGTTTCACCGGAAGGGCTGGGACAGACGCCCGCTACCTGTGCTGAGTAAACCACAGGATTCCCCCATGTCCATAGAAGACAGTACGCTCCGGGCGCAGGCCCCGGAGTTCCCGAGGAAATCTAACCCTCCGACCAACTGTCCTCATTCAACTACATCACCCGCCCTGATGGAGGAGACGCAGCGTGCTTCGTTGCGGGCACCAAAGACAAAGCAACCCGAGATGGTGAAGGTACCTCGGCACCCGGAGGCCATAGTACAGCCGGGAGAAGGTGAGCGAGATGTGATGCCGCCTCTAGCCAGATTGCAGAGACTTTTCTCCCAGAGAGTCGCTTGTGAATATGGGTGGGAGTACCCCTACTTGCCTCGGGACTTATTGTATGAAGTTGAGGTCCTGCGACCACGGTGGTATGACGAGTTTGTATGGGAAAAGCTTAAAGTACCCCATGCCAGGCGATACCTGTCATGTTCGCCACCTGTGTCTAAAAAGTTCAAAGACTGCAGAGCTGATTGGAGACTGGGGCGCCATATTCATGCCGATAAGGTGCTCATCTGCAGGAAAGAAGGAGAGGATGTCGAGTATTCGGTGGAAGTGTTTGATGGGCACCTGAAGCCTCTGTTTCTGCCGGATCCAAGGTTCTACTTATAGGAGAAGTGAGCTCTTATCTTGTTGCTGTTGAAACTTTCTGGAAGAGACATTCCCAGACGCCTAGAACTGTGCCCTACTTTTGTTTTGATTTGGGCTTTTCCTTTACTCACTGGAGACTTGGGGGCTGTTGTTTTTTTTTTTTTTTGTTCTCCCTTTTCTTCATGTGCCAAAGGCAGAGACTTTTGGGGTAGAGTCAGAGTAGGAAAGCAGAAAGAATGAAGATCTCACCAAGTGTCATTACCGCAGCTCTGTCACCAGGTGGCAGTGTTGTGCAACGGTTGTTTGAAATGCTACACATGCATTACTTACTTATTGGAGTGAGCGGGTCTCTCGGCTGACGGACCCACTCATGCCAAGTTAACCCAGAGAGTTAGGATGTGTTTTTCTTTTTGTTGTTTCCCCTCTGCAGGAGATTCATCGGTCAAGACTGCTGAGAGTGGGGTGGTTCTTAGACAGTGATGGGAGGGATTGTACATGTGTACAGAATAGATGTCTTTTATAAATGTTTATCGTTTTATATTTCCCCTTTCCCTTTTTGAGCAGGTCTTGGCACAACTAAAAAAAAAAATATATATATATATATATTTTTTTTTTGTTTGAGGGATAGCCTCTGGGGCCCACTTCATGTCATCACTCCTTGGGAGACATGGGTGTGCACCTGACGCTGGGGACCAGCGTCAAATCACAGGGGGGAGTGTGTAGCGGGGTTCTCAATTTAGTGGGATACACCTGGGGGTAGTGTGACCCAAGTGTGTAATTGTGTTAGGGTTCAGACCCCTTTTTGTTATTTGTGGAGGATTGGGTGGTGTAATATTCTCCTTGACCAGTGGGTGTCAGTGTACCTACTGGCTCAGGGTAGAATTACTACCGGAGTGCTACCCTTCTTTGTCCCTTCCTGGAGATGGTACGGCCGGGGCGGGGAACCCGCTGTGGTATCGAAGGGAGGAGATGAAAGGGGGAGACGCCCTCGCCACGAGGTCTGTCTGTCTTGGGGGATCATCTCTTCACGCACCCAGGCACCTTCAGCCTGGGTGCGGGCGGTCCAAGGTTCCCGGCCTAGGCGCCCTAGGCCTGGCCGGGATGAAGTTGGGGTTCCATCCCAGGCACCTTCAGCCTGGGGTGAGGTACTATTTAGGAGGCCTGGGACCTGGTGGCTCCGACTGGGTTCCGCGAGGGTGAAGTTGCTCCAGGGCGCCCCTTGCGAGGGGACCCGCATCTGAGGTGAGGAGGCTGGGGAGGTCACTCGTTCGAAGACCCGGTGTAGTGTCAACCCGGTGACGGATGGGCCTTTGGTAACTCCCTTGGAGGACATCTTCCCCTGATAGGGGCCGCAACGCAACGGAGGTACTCATGTCAAGACTCCTACAACCCTTGGTCATAGCATAGGGGGTGTAGGGACCCAGATCAGTATAGTGCCTCGACCTGCTCATCCCACCGTATCATGCCATCGCATTGCCTGTATGTGGAGATACGAAATAAACCTAACAGTTGGACTGTGATCGGTGTATGGACTCTGTTAATGGGAGCAAAGGGTGGTTCGGTGGTTTCTGCACGACAGACTCGGTACATGCTCAGGACACACCGGCCCGAGGAAACATCAGGTATTGGCCTTCACCTCGCCCGCCGTTATGGGGAGGACATGGGCCGTAGCGCACCTCACTCTGTCGCGTGACATACCCCTAGCTAAAGAGGACGGGGTGAGGGGGTGGCTACATTTCTTTACTAGGAATGGACAAAATTCACTGTAACAGGAGAAATATGAATAAACTAGAAAAATGGACTTTAGGCGGCACATGGATAAATGTTGTAAAAAACTAGGGGTATTTATTTTTAAGCAGAGTAGTAAGAAAATACATATAAACATTCAAACAATAACAGTTTGTTTATACTTGGATACAGGGCCTAGGTTCATGCTTTAACAATGCTTCAAGGTACAGTATGTAACATGCAAGCATTCTATCTTAAATGGAATGCGAAACTCGCTTCATACAACTACTGTTCTACTAGCCTC
Source organism: Rana muscosa (assembly GCA_029206835.1). Lineage (NCBI taxonomy): Eukaryota > Metazoa > Chordata > Amphibia > Anura > Ranidae > Rana > Rana muscosa. The sequence goes on along the minus strand of CM055116.1, from coordinate 1,261,131,084 downwards.
TGGTTTGCTGGTTTCGCATTCCATTTAAAGTGGTTGTAAACCCACTTATCGTTTTTTTTTTTTTTTACCCCACCTGCAAGAGAAAGGTATAATGAGCTAGTATAATGAGCTAGTATGACTAGCATACTAGCTCATTATGTACCACTTACCTTAGACCGGGGCCCCCGAAGCCGTCCGTGTAACTGTCTTGAGCCGCAGCCATCGCTGCGGCGATAGCCGGAATGTTACTTCCGGGTATCGCCGCACCAGCCAATCACAGCGCCGCTCCGGCGCTGTGATTGGCCGGAGCGGCGGAGACGTCACTCTACGCATGCGCGCGGGAGCCGTCACATTCGGCTACCCCCAGTGATTGCTGGGAAGTAGCCGATTTTGTGAATGGGATTAACCCCATGAATACGCCGTTGTCTACGGCGCGCATGCGCCGTAGACAGCGGCGCCTGTCATTTAACTAAATATCTCCTAAACCGTGTAGGTTTAGGAGATATTTCTTGGACCTACAGGTAAGCCTTAATCTAGACTTACCTGTAGGTGCAAGTTGAAAAAGTGGGTTTGCAACCATTTTAAGATAGAATGCTTGCATGTTACATAGCTTGAAGCATTGTTAAAGCATGAACCTAAGCCCTGTATCCAAGTATAAACAAACTGTTATTGTTTGAATGTTTATATGTATTTTCTTACTACTCTGCTTAAAAATAAATACCCCTAGTTTTTTTACAACATTTATCCATGTACCGCCTAAAGTCCATTTTTCTAGTTTATTCATATTTCTCCTGTTATATCGGGACGTTGGCACATTTGTACATGTGCATCCACAGTGTCACCCTGTTAGGATGCACGTTTAAGCAATTTCTTCAAAATTCACTGTAAGTTGTGTTCAATATGGGACATATACTATTATATACTGTAAATGATACATTGGTCAGCGGTCATATCAACCCCAGGTTGACACACAGCAAATATTAACAGAAGTATAACTTTTTATACTACAGTGGAACCTCGGATTTCAAGTATAATCCGTTCCAGGAGAATGCTTGTAATCCAAAAGCACCCCCATAGAAGTCAATAGAAACGAAAATAATTCCTTCCACATTAAATTCTATGGCATGCAATACCGCATGTGGCCAGAGGTGGGGGGTCGCTGGAGAGACTCGGAAATACTCAGAGATCGTTCGGCTGCCCTCGGAAACCCCCGGAAAGGCTTGGAAACTGAGTATTTCCGAGTTTCCTACTGCGCATGCGCGAGTCGCGCAGCTATTTGTGAATGGGCACACCATCCTGTGTGTCCCAGTAGGCAGCGCGCCTCCATTTTCCAGGAGGCAACGCGAAGAGGAGCACACAGAACCTCACAGCGGAAGAGGAAGAGGCAGATTAGGACGATCTGCCTAGTAACAGCAATTTCTGGTCAGTATAATTTTTTTTTTTTATAGCCTTTTTGGCCATTTTTTATGGACCTCCACTTTAAATGGTTAAACTTCCTTCATCTACATGCCAGAGTTCTTTCCTTTGATAAAAGAACGAAAAGATACTTTGTTTCACTAATTAGTGGTGTTGTTATAAAACTTGGCAGGCTGCCTGGATTTTTTTTCCCAGCTGTGAGAACTCTCTGCACTTGTTCAGAGGCAGTTGGACTCTTCTTTCAACTGCCCCTGAACACATTCAATGTTATCCTATGTGACCATGTACACCGTCTCGTTTATTGCCGTTTTTAGGCAGTTGCGTTTTAACCTCGTTTTTCTGAAAGCAAAAAAAATGGGTTCAGACGCCAAAGATTTCCACGTTTCAGATGCCAAACGTGGCTAAACGCGGGACCGGCGTTTAGCCGCGTTATAGTTTATAAGCGTTTTTAAAGGTGACCTATTTTTTTACATTAAAAATCTCAAAAATGATGGCAAATGATGAAAAACCATTAAAAAAAATTGTAATTGCTTGCATTGCATTGTGGACAATCCACAACTTGTGGCAGGTGACGTGGCCAGGTGACGTGGCAAGTGGACAATCCACAACTTGTGGCAGGTGACGTGGCCAGGTGACGTGACAAGTGGACAATTCACAACTTGTGGCAGGTGACGTGGCCAGGTGACGTGGCAAGTGGACAATCCACAACTTGTGGCAGGTGACGTGGCCAGGTGACGTGGCAAGTGGACAATCCACAACTTGTGGCAGGTGACGTGGCAAGTGGACAATCCACAACTTGTGGCAGGTGACGTGGCCAGGTGACGTGGCGAAGGGACAATCCACAACTTGTGGCAGGTGACGTGGCAAGTGGACAATCCACAACTTGTGGCAGGTGACGTGGCAAGTGGACAATCCACAACTTGTGGCAGGTGATGTGGCCAGGTGACGTGGCAAAGGGACAATCCACAACTTGTGGCAGGTGATGTGGCCAGGTGACGTGGCGAAGGGACAATCCACAACTTGTGGCAGGTGATGTGGCCAGGTGACGTGGCAAGTGGACAATCCACAACTTGTGGCAGATGATGTGGCAAGTGCCACGCTAAATACAAGTACACTGCTGCTCTCTCAGCTGCTGCTACTCACTCTGGTCTCACAAAATGGCTGAAATGGTTAATAATACTGTTTCTTGAGCTTAGGGAGGGTCCTCATGATGTTTCCTAACTAAACGCTTCTAGACGCAAACGCGGCATGCAAACGCGGCAAAACGGGCGTTTTTAAATGCAGATTTCAACCTTCGTTCAGAAGATTTTGCACCAGCGTCCCGTGTACATGGGGCCTTAGAAAGATTGTGACAAGCTGTTCTGAAGATCGGGAAGGGAAAAAGATCGCAATTTCGATTCTTAACGATTAATCGTGCAGCTCTACTATATAGTATAATAAAGTTACATTTTTGTAATTGCTGTATATGTGTTGTAACATCCTATATAGTATATAGGATGTTACAACACATATAGAGCACGTTGCCCTGTAGGTGTTCACCACTTTTGTTTTATGGCATGGGGGCAACAAAGCAGCTACGGGGGTGATAAACAAGCGAAAGAGGGAGAAATAAAAGTTTAAAAAGGTATAAAATGAATACATACTGTAAATTTGTTGAAGGAAATCATTATTTTAATGGGCCCCTATTCATATTGGCAGCATTAATGACTTTACTGTAAAGCTTTACTGCGTTACTTCAGCTGTACCCAAATAAATAATTACCGTATTTATCGGCGTATAACACGCACCCCAAGTTTAGGAGGGAATTTTAAAGGAAAAAAAACTTTTATAAGGGAAGTTCAAGGAAAAAAAAACTTACATTTAAATGCAGCCTTGTCCATCCATCATTGCAGCCTTGCCCAGTGTCCATCTGCAGCCTTGCCCAGTGTCCATCTGCAGCCTTGCCCAGTGTCCATCTGCAGCCTTGCCCAGTGTCCATCTGCAGCCTTGCCCAGTGTTCATCTGCAGCCTTGCCCAGTGTCCATCTGCAGCCTTGCCCAGTGTCCATCTGCAGCCTTGCCCAGTGTCCATCTGCAGCCTTGCCCAGTGTCCATCTGCAGCCTTGCCCAGTGTCCATCATTGCAGCCTTGCCCAGTGTCCATCATTGCAGCCTTGCCCAGTGTCCATCATTGCAGCCTTGCCCAGTGTCCATCATTGCAGCCTTGCCCAGTGTCCATCATTGCAGCCTTGCCCTGTGTCCATCATTGCAGCCTTGCCCAGTGTCCATCATTGCAGCATTGCCCAGTGTCCTTGCAGCCTTGCCCAGTGTCCTTGCAGCCTTGCCCAGTGTCCTTGCAGCCTTGCCCAGTGTCCTTGCAGCATTGCCAGTCTCTTTCGATTTTAAATTGGCACCGATTTCTGTGTGGAGAGGAGCGAGCGGGGCCGAGTGTACTTCGGCTTTACTCGGCTCCTCTCGCAGTCCCGCCCACCTCCACTGACTGCGCTGCTGACATACAGAAAGCCGAGTGTACTTCGGCTAGACTCGGCTCTGCTCACAGTCAGGGGCGGGACTGCGAGAGGAGCCGAGACTAGCCGAAGTACACTCGGCTTTCTGTATGTCAGCGGCGCTCGCAATCAGTGGAGGTGGGCGTGACTGCGAGAGCCGAGTAAAGCCAAGTGTACTTCTCGGCTCCGCTCGCTCAGATCAGTGGGGATCGGCATATAACACGCACCCACAATTTTCCCCTGATTTTAAGGGGAAAAAAGTGCGTGTTATACGCCGATAAATACGGCAATGTCCTTTTTTTAATTTCCCCACAAATAGAGCTTTCTTTTGGTGGTATTTCATCACCTCTGCGGTTTTTATTTTTTTGCGCTATAAACAAAAAAAAAAAGACCAGCAATTTTGAAAATATATATATATATATTGTGGGGGGGTTAGCTCGGCAGCGGGTGTGTGTGTGATCCCCTGGATGGGCTCCCCACACAAAAACAGGCCCAGCAGACGGAGGTTGTGGTTTTCAAGATCGAAAAGGTGCGGTTTATTTCTCTATTTACAGTGACAAAAAAACACAGCAAAGCAAAAAGAAACATAAACAAAATAAACCCTGGTCAGCTTGACCTCTGACTAAACATGCAGGTTTCCTAACTAACAACTGGGATCAGCCTGGTGCTGTCCTAGTCCCTAAGTCCCTGGTTTAGTAAATGTCCAAACAAATAGCCACACAGGCTTTGTCTCACCGCACAGGGGTTCACTCTCCCTAGACAGTCCACACAGGTCTGGTTCCAGGCATGAGCAAACACCTAATGAAGCTGGGAGTTTTTATAGAGGCCTTAAACGAGCTGACAAGCTTCAGCTGGTCTCATCAACTCCCTGCCTGCACGACGCCCAGCACTCTCCCTAGAGGTATGAATCATCCATGAGCCCACTAGCCTCAGCTGGGCTTCATCAACTCCCTCCCTAGTTGTATAAGTCGGCATAAAGCCTGAATCTGGGAGAAATATATCTACCCCCCTGGATGCAACCAGGTGACTTTACTTTCCTGCTGTCACATACCCCCCCCTCTTGTTTTAACCTTGGGGTTGGAACACCAGCAATCAGGCATTCATGTACTCGAGACAAAGCATCCACATTCCCCATTTGAACGCCAGGGCGATGCTTTACTGTGAAGTTGAATTCCTGTAGGGCCAGGAACCACCTATTCACTCTTCTATTTGTCTCCTTGTTTTGAGCCATCCACTTTAACGGAGCGTGATCCGTAACCATGTCAAAGTGCCTACCTAGCAGATAGTACCGCAGGGAATCTAGAGCCCACTTCACCGCTAAACACTCCTTTTCAACCGTGGCGTAATTTACCTCATGGGACTTCAACTTCCTGCTGAGGTAAATGACTGGGTGCTCTTCCCCGTTCCAGACCTGGGACAATACTGCTCCTAACCCCACTTCTGACGCATCACTTTGTACGACAAAGTCTTTAGAGAAGTCGGGTGAGTACAACACTGGCTGGCTACATAAGGCTTGTTTCAAGAATTGGAATGCTGCCTCAGCCTCGGGGGTCCATTTAATCATGACCGACCCTTTCCCTTTCGTCAGGTTGGTTAGGGGCACAGCCTTAGAAGCAAAGTGGGGAATGAAGCGCCGATAATAACCCGCGATTCCCAGAAAGGCTCGTACCTGCTTCTTGCTGTTGGGACGTGGCCAACTCTGGATGGCCTCGACTTTGTTGAGTTGGGGTTTTATTACTCCCCTGCCAATGGTGTACCCAAGATATTTGGCCTCCTCCTGCCCAATGGTACACTTCTTGGGGTTAGCCGTAAACCCCGCTTCCCGGATAGAGTCTAGGACTGCTTGCACTTTTGGCAGATGTGAGGCCCAATCTGTGCTATGGACAATTACGTCATCCAGGTTAGCCGCAGCATACTTCCGATGGGGCCTCAGTATCTGGTCCATTTTCCGCTGGAATGTGGCCGGCGCATTCTGTAACCCGAACGGCATTCTTTTATATTGGAACGCCCCGTCTGGGGTTACAAATGCGGTTTTCTCTTTGGCCGACTTGGCCAGGGGAATTTGCCAATACCCTTTTGTGAGGTCAAGAGTCGTCATGTATCGGGCTGTTCCCAGCCGGTCGATCAACTCATCTATACGTGGCATGGGGTAGGTGTCAAATTTTGTAACTTTGTTCAACTGACGAAAATCGTTACAAAATCGCCAGCTCCCATCCGGTTTAGGCACCAACACAATGGGACTAGACCAATCACTTTGGGACTCCTCTATCACCCCTAAGTTCAGCATTTTCTGTACTTCCTCCCGTATTGCCTCCCGTCGGGCCTCTGGGATCCGATAGGGTTTTAACTTCACCCTTTCACCGGGCGGGGTAATAATATCATGCTCTACCCCAGATGTTTGTCCCGGCAGCTCAGAGAACACCTCCTTGTTGCGAAGCACAAACTCCTTCACCTCCTGTTGTTGGGGTTGTGACAAGGTGGCTGCTATTCCAACCTCCGGAATCACGCAACCAGTTTGAGCTGGTGACCAAGTTTCTGCGACTAGGGACTCTCTATCCCTCCAGGCTTTCAACAGATTAACGTGATAGATCTGTTCGGGCTTTCGCCTTCCTGGTTGTCTGACCTTGTAATTCACTTCGCTCACTTTTTCCATTATCTCGTAGGGGCCTTGCCATTTGGCAAGGAATTTACTTTCAACCGTAGGGACAAGTACCAATATCCTATCCCCCGGGGAAAAGGTACGGGTCTTGGCTCCACGGTTGTACACTCTCTGCTGTGCCAACTGCGCTTGGGCCAAATGTTCCTTCACGATGGGCATTACCTGTGCAATTCGATCTTGCATCAGGGCGACATGCTCAATCACACTCCTGTGGGGAGAACTCTCACTTTCCCAAGTTTCCTTGGCAATATCCAACAGTCCTCTTGGGTGTCTCCCATACAGTAACTCAAAGGGGGAGAATCCCGTAGAGGATTGGGGCACCTCCCTAATAGCAAACATCAAATAAGGAAGTAGACAGTCCCAATCCTTTCCATCTCTATCCACCACTTTCTTCAACATTTGTTTTAGGGTTTTGTTGAATCTTTCAACCAGCCCATCGGTTTGGGGGTGAGACACAGACGTACGCAATTGCATCACTTTGAACAATTTACACAGCTCTTTCATAACCCGGGACATAAAGGGTGTACCTTGGTCCGTAAGCAAAGCAGTTCTTTACAAATACCCACCCGGCTAAAAACAAGAGATAGCTCTTTGGCTATGGTTTTGGCCGAGGTATTTCGGAGAGGGATCGCTTCTGGATAACGGGTGGCATAGTCCATTATAACTAATATGTACTGGTGCCCCCTAGCGGACTTGATTATAGGACCTACCAAATCCATTGCGACCCTCTCAAACGGGACCTCAATGATGGGTAGAGGGACCAGCGGGCTACGGAAATGTGGCATCGGGGCCGACCTCTGACACACAGGGCAGGAGGAACAATAATTTTCTATGTCCTTCATCACCCCCGGCCAATAGAATCTCTGTAATACCCTCTCTCGGGTTTTCTCTGTCCCCAGATGACCTCCAAGAATGTGCCCATGGGCCAACTCCAACACCAACTTCCTGTAAGGTTTGGGCACCACAAGCTGCTCAACGGTTTCTTCTGCCCTTTTTGCCACCCGATACAGTAGGTCCTTCTCTACGCTGAAGTATGGGTAAGTGCAGGTATTATCTGGGTTCACTAACTCGCCATCTATTTCCACTACGTTTTCCCGTGCCTTTATTAGGGCGGGGTCTTTTAACTGTTCTGTGGCAACATTTTCCCTGTGAACCTCAAGATCAGAAAACTCCACAGACGGTAGGTTTTCGTCTGAGGAGGTGGGCTCCTCTCCAGTTTCTTGAGTCTCGCCTGCCAATACTGACAAGGGAAATTCTGGAGAGTCCTCACCACTCTCAGAGGAGTTCTGGCTATCACCTTCCTGGTACATAGGGGCACCAGTGGGGGGCTCAGGATCATCCCACAGTTCCCAGAACTTCGGAAAATCCCTTCCCACAATGGCATCATGCGGTAATTGAGATACTAACCCCACTGGATGAGAGAGGGTACCTTTGGGGGTCTTGAAACACACTGTAGTCACTGGATACTCTCGGGTGTCCCCATGCACACAAATAACAGCTACCTTGCTATTCCCAGAGACCTCTGTTTTAACTAATTCAGCCTTTATCAGGGTCACAAGGCTACCTGAATCCAGTAATACCACAACATTTCTACCATTAATACACATTTTGCATAAATGTTTCTCAGTTCCCCGAATGGCAGTGCATGCGACTGTCGCACACAGCGACTGACGTCTGTCCGTCAGAAAGTCACATTGCATGGGTTCCTCCACAACCGGGCAATTTGCTGCAATATGTCCCTCTTGCCGGCAGCGGTAGCAAACAATCCATTTGGCTGCCTCTTGAGCCCCTGACTTCCCAGGCTGTTCTCGCCAAACTTTGGGTAGAGCTCCCACCCTCTCACTCTCTCCACCCTCACCCCTTGGAATCCTCTTATCCGCCCCTGGGGATGGTCTGGTCTTAGGGTGGAAAGTCCGAGAGTCTCTGGAAGAGGCCGTCAGGTTCTCTGTAGCCAAGTATTTCTCTACACGATCCACAAGACCACCGGCCGTCTCTGGGTCTCCATGGCTTACCCACTTTTGGATGGCAGTAGGAAGAGCTCTCAAAAACCGATCCATTACAACACGTTCCACAATCTCTGGTGCGGACAAAGTCTCTGGCTGTAGCCACTTCCTGCTCAGGTGAATGAGATCATACATTTGAGACCTGGGGGGTTTTCCAAGCTGGAAAGTCCAGTTATGCACACGCTGAGCCCGGACAGCCAGGGTGACACCCAGCCTTGCCAATATTTCAGCTTTTAGCATCACATAGTCTTTTGCTTGGTCAGGCTCTAGGTCATAGTAAGCCTTCTGCGATTCACCAGTTAACAGAGGAGCCACCAGTCCAGCCCACTGCTCCTCAGGCCACTTTTCTCTTTCAGCAGTCCTTTCAAATGTGGTCAAAAATACCTCTGGATCATCCTCTCCAGTCATTTTTGTCAATAAACGACTCACCCCAAAGGACGCGGTATTAGTGGGACGGCTTTCCTCACTGGTCTGCGGACGTTGCTGCATTACTGCTTCCATTTGTTGTAGTCTCTGCTCTTGCTTCTGTAACAGGTCTATGAAGCGGGCCTCAGATTGCTGCTGGGCTGCAAGGCTCTGTTGATGAGCTTGCTGCTGGGCTGCGAAGCTCTGTTGTTGAGCTGCAAGGCTCTTTTGCAAACCTGCATTTGTCTGCTGTTGATTGGCATTTGCTAGAGCCAGCTGTTTCAGTATCTCCTCCATGCTGGCTTAAAAAAAAAACTGCCCGCATTCTCCACCAACTGTGGGGGGGTTAGCTCGGCAGCGGGTGTGTGTGATCCCCTGGATGGGCTCCCCACACAAAAACAGGCCCAGCAGACGGAGGTTGTGGTTTTCAAGATCGAAGAGGTGCGGTTTATTTCTCTATTTACAGTGACAAAAAAACACAGCAAAGCAAAAAGAAACATAAACAAAATAAACCCTGGTCAGCTTGACCTCTGACTAAACATGCAGGTTTCCTAACTAACAACTGGGATCAGCCTGGTGCTGTCCTAGTCCCTAAGTCCCTGGTTTAGTAAATGTCCAAACAAATAGCCACACAGGCTTTGTCTCACCGCACAGGGGTTCACTCTCCCTAGACAGTCCACACAGGTCTGGTTCCAGGCATGAGCAAACACCTAATGAAGCTGGGAGTTTTTATAGAGGCCTTAAACGAGCTGACAAGCTTCAGCTGGTCTCATCAACTCCCTGCCTGCACGACGCCCAGCACTCTCCCTAGAGGTATGAATCATCCATGAGCCCACTAGCCTCAGCTGGGCTTCATCAACTCCCTCCCTAGTTGTATAAGTCGGCATAAAGCCTGAATCTGGGAGAAATATATCTACCCCCCTGGATGCAACCAGGTGACTTTACCTTCCTGCTGTCACAATATATATATATATATATATATATATATATATATATATATATATATATATATATATATACAGGTATATATATATATTTTTTTTAACTTTTTGCTATAAAACATATCCTAAAAAAAAAAAAAAAAAAAAGGAAATATCTTCAGCAATTTAGGCCTATATGTATTCTGCTACATATTTTATTTTTGGTTAAAAAAAAAAAAATTCAATAGGTGTATATTGATTGGTCTGCACAAAAGTTATAGTGTCTACAAACTGTGGGATATTTTTATGGAATATTTATTTATTTAATGGTGATGGTGGCAATCAGCAGATTATAGCGGGCCTGCAGTATTGCGGTGGACAGTCGAACACTGAAGCCCTGTACACACGATCGGATATCCTATGGATTCTAATCCGATGGTTTTTTCCATCAGAAATCTGATGAAGCTGACTTCCATCAGTCTTGCCTACACACCATCAGTCAAAAAACCAACCATTCCAAACGCAGTGACGTAAAACACTCCGATGAGCCGAGAAAAATTAAGTTTAATGCTTCTGAGCATGCGTCGACTTGATTCTGAGCATGCGTGGGTTTTTTATCAGATTGAGTTCACCACAGACGATCAGAAATTGTCTTTCGTTTTTTTTTCCATCGGATAAATTTAAAACAGGTTCTATTTTTTCACACCGATAGAAAAATGACTGATGGGGCCCATACACGATCGGTTTGTCCGATGAGAAAAGTCCATCGGACTGTTTTTATCGGAAAAACCTATCGTGTGTACACGGCTTTACTGACACTGGGATAGATTTATGGACTTTTTTTTTTCCATAATTGTTATTGTTTTCTGGATAATTTCTACAAACAAGAGGTTATCATGCAGAATGTGTCAAAAACCCTAATTTAGAGTATTTTAGCGTATGATAAAGTATAATAAAATAAGATACAAAATAGGAATGAAATCAAAACAAAAATATAAAAATAAAGAATAAACCACAAAAAAAATTATAAAAATAAAAAGGGAAGGAAAATTAATGACCGAAATAGGTTTTACTAGCAAAGGCGGTGATCATCGATTTTTAGTGGGACTGCGACATTGCGGCGGACAAATCTGACACTAAGTGACACTTTATGGGGACCAGTGACACCAATACAGTGATCAGTAATAAATAATATGCACTGTCACTGTACTTATGACACTGGCTGGGAAGGGGTTAAACATCAGGGGCGATCAAAGGGTTAAATGTGTTCTAACCAATGTTTTACTGTAATGGGGAGGTACTTTTACTAGGGGAAGACATGGATCCTAGTCCCTGTTTTGCAGGAACACAGGATCAATGCCTTCCCTCCTATCTTTCTGCCTGATCATTGGCGGGTGCCGGTGGACAATGAGTCCGCGGTACCCACAGATCAGCTCCTGCTGTGTATAATCACAGCAAGAGCGGGGTGCCGGTGGCGCGTATGCGCGCCCCAGACAAGGAAGTGTCAGATCACCTACTAGGTGCGTGATCCGGCGCAGCAGAGCCGCCTTGCCGCAGTATGTGTAGGCTATTGTCACGGGCCGGACTGGCGGCTAGTGGGGATACAGGAGGTGGATCCTCTGTACCAGAGAGGGGATGGCACGGGTCGTACTGAGGGACCGGTTCTAAGCAGCTACCGGTTTTCACCAGAGCCCACCGCAAAGCGGGATGGACTTGCTGCGGCGGTAGCAACCAGGTCGTGTCCTCCAGTAGCGACTCCACCTCTCTGGCGGCTGAGATAGGCGCGGTACAAAAGGACTAGGCAGAGGCAAGGTCAGACGTAGCAGAGGGTCAGGGCAGGCGGCAATGGTTCGTAGTCTGAGACAATGGCAGCAGGTCAGATACACAGGCAAGGCAACTCACAAAACGCTTCCACAGGGTACTAAGACAACAAGATCCAGCAAGGACAGGAAGGGGAAGTGGGTTTATATCAGATTGGGTGTGCACACAGTAATTGGGACAGGCACCAATCAATGGTGCGCTGGCCCTTTAAATCTCAGAAGGCCAGCGCGCGCGCCCTAGAGCGCAGCGGGGCCGCGCGCGCCGGGAAGGAGCAGGAGGGGGATGGTGAGTAGGATGGGATGCGATCCGTGGACGGAGATGTGCCGCCGCGTGGATCGCATCCCCGCCGGTAACAGAGCAGCGCCCACGGCCAGGGGGGCTGACCGGAGCGCTGCAGGGGGACCGACGCCGCGAGCGCTCCGGGAAGGATGGGACACCCGGAGCGCTCAGTACCCCCCCTTAGGTCTCCCCCTTTTCCTGGAACCCAAGAATCTACGGATGAGCTCCTTGTCTAAAATGTTGGTCTCAGGCTCCCAGGATCTCTCTTCAGGACCACAGTTCTCCCAATCAATTTAAAAAAAAATATTTTACCTCGGATGACCTTGGAGGCGAGGATTTCTTTCACCGAGAAGACATCGGAAGAACCAGAGACAGGAGCAGGAGCAGTGACCTTGGGGGAAAATCGGTTAAGAATGAGGGGTTGAGAAGAGACACATGAAAAGAATTGGGGATACGAAGAGAAGGAGGAAGATGGAGTTTGTAAGAGACAGATCTGATTTGGTTTTTGATTTTAAAAGGTCCGAGGTAACGAGGGCCCAGCTTGTAGCTAGGTACCCGAAACCGAACATATTTGGAGGAGAGCCACACTTTGTCACCAGGGACATAGACAGGAGGAATTCTTCTTTTTTTATCTGCATGTCTCTTCATGCGGGCAGAGGCCAGTGAGAGCGACTTTTGAGTCTCTTTCCAGATAGAGGTGAAGTCTTGAGTTAATTCATCCACGGCAGGAACTCCAGAAGAAGTGGGGATGGGGAGGGGGGGCAATGGGTGACGGCCGTAGACCACAAAGAAAGGTGATTTGGAGGACGATTCAGAGTTCTTGAAATTGTATGAGAATTCTGCCCAGGGCAATAGGTCGACCCAATCGTCTTGACGGGCGGAAACAAAATGTCGTAAGTAGTCACCAAGGACCTGGTTAACTCTCTCCACCTGTCCATTGGATTGCGGGTGATAAGCGGAAGAAAAATTCAACTTAATCTTTAGTTGAGTACAGAGAGCTCTCCAAAATTTTGAGATGAATTGAACGCCTCTATCAGAGACGATATGTGAGGGTAGCCCATGGAGACGGAAAATTTGAAGAAAAAAAATGCTTCGCCAACTGAGGTGCAGTAGGCAGACCAGGAAGCGGGACAAAATGAGCCATTTTCGAAAAGCGGTCAACGACCACCCAGATGACAGTGTTACTATGAGACAAAGGAAGGTCCGTGATGAAATCCATGGCAATGTGGGACCATGGTTGTTCAGGCACAGGTAGAGGAAGGAGAAGACCTGCAGGCTTCAGGCGTGGAGTCTTGTCACGTGCACAGATAGTGCAGGCCCGTTCAAAGTCAGTCATATCTTTTTCCTGGGTAGGCCACCAATAGTGTCTGGCCATCAATTGTATGGATTTTTTGATCCCAGCGTGACCGGCTAGATGGGACGAATGGCCCCACCTGAGTATCTGGAGACGAAGGCATGGAGGAATGAAAGTTTTTCCTGGAGGAACTGGCACCAGAGAAGCAGGAGCAGAGGAAATCAGACACTCAGGGGGTACGATGTGTTGAGGGGGAGTCCCGGTTTCAGAGGCATCGGAGGAACGGGACAAGGCATCAGCCCTGACATTCTTGTCTGCGGGACGAAAATGGATCTGGAAATTGAAACGGGCAAAGAACAATGACCACCTGGCCTGGCGAGGATTTAAGCGCTGAGCGGACTGAAGGTAGGACAAATTTTTATGGTCAGTGTAGATGGAGATAGGGTGAAGGGATCCTTCCAGGAGATGTCTCCACTCTTCTAATGCCAGCTTGATGGCCAACAGTTCACGGTCACCTATGGAATAGTTTTTTTCAGGAGGGGAGAAGGTTTTAGAGAAAAAAACACACGTGACGTTTCCTCCTTTAGCGTTTTTTTGAAGAAGAACAGCTCCGGCTCCTACCGAGGAGGCGTCAACTTCAAGGAAGAACGGCTTTATGGGGTCTGGTCGAGACAGGACAGGTGCAGAGGAGAAGGCGGTCTTAAGGCGAGTAAAGGCTTCTTCCGCTTGAGGCGGCCAGGACCTTGGATTCGCGTTTTTCTTAGTCAGTGCCCCTATAGGAGCAACGATGGTGGAGAAGTGGGGTATGAACTGACGATAGTAGTTGGCGAATCCAAGGAAGCGTTGGATAGCACGGAGTCCAGAGGGGCGTGGCCAATCCAAGACTGCGGAGAGCTTGTCAGGGTCCATTTGAAGGCCTTGTCCTGAGACCAGATAACCTAGGAAAGGAAGGCTGCTGCGCTCAAAAAGGCATTTTTCAAATTTAGCGTAAAGATGATTTACGCGGAGGCGCTGGAGCACTTGACGGACATGGAGCCGATGTTCCTCAAGGTTGGTAGAGAAGATTAGGATGTCGTCAAGATAGACAACCACACAGGTATACAGTACGTCCCGAAAGATTTCATTGACAAAATCCTGAAAGACTGCACGAGCGTTGCAAAGTCCAAATGGCATGACGAGATATTCAAAGTGACCATCTCTGGTGTTAAATGCGGTTTTCCATTCATCTCCTTCACGGATTCTGATGAGGTTATAAGCGCCCCTGAGGTCCAATTTCGAAAAAACTTTTGCTCCGCGCAGACGGTCAAAGAGCTCCGAGATGAGAGGCAGAGGGTAGCGGTTTTTAATAGTGATTTTATTGAGACCACGATAGTCTATGCAAGGGCGTAGTGATCCGGCCTTCTTGGCAACGAAGAAGAACCCCGCTCCGGCTGGAGAAGATGATTTCCTAATAAAACCTCTCTTGAGGTTCTCTTGTATGTAATCAGTCATGGCCTTGGTTTCAGGAGAGGAGAGAGGGTAAATTCTGCCACGGGGTGGTGTAGTACCTGGGAGCAAGTCAATGGGGCAGTCGTAGGGTCTATGTGGTGGTAAGACCTCCGCCTGTTTTTTGCAAAAGACATCAGAAAAGTCCTGATAGGCCTTGGGAAGGCCGGGCAAAGGAGTAACGATGGGAACTTGACTAGTGGGTACAGACTTAAGACAATGCTTGTGGCAGGAGTAGCCCCAGGATTTGATGTCCCCAGTGGTCCAGTCGAGGGTAGGAGAATGACGCTGGAGCCAGGGTAGGCCAAGAAGGATGTCAGAAGTACAGTTCGGCAAAACAAAGAATTCAATTTTTTCTTGGTGAAGAAGACCAACGGACATGAGCAGGGGTTCGGTGTGGTAACGCACGGTACAATCCAGATTCTCTCCATTTACAGAGGAAATGAAGAAGGGTTTGATGAGACGGATAACAGGTACGTTGAACCTGTTGATGAAAGAGGCTTCAATAAAGTTTCCTGCAGAACCAGAGTCCAGGAAGGCCACCACAGAGAAGGGGGAGCCAGCAGAAGGGGAAATCCGGACAGGAATAGTCAGACGTGGAGAGGAAGAATTCACACCTAGTAACGCCTCTCCCACGTTCACTAGGTACGGGCGTTTCCCTGACGTAGAGGACGAATAGGGCAGTCCTTTAGGAAATGTTCAGAGCTCACACAATAAAGGCATAAGTTCTCATTCCTACGGCGAGTCCTCTCTTGTAGGGTCAGGCGAGATCGGTCCACCTGCATGGCCTCCTCGACGGAAGGCATAGTATCAGGATGCGTTAGATTCAGGAAGAGAGGAGCCAGGCGCGGATAACGCCTGGTGTGAACAAGATCTTTCTCCTGGCGAAGCTCTTGGCGTCTTTCAACGTAGCGTATGTCAATGCGGGTAGCTAAGTGGATGAGCTCCGTCAGGGAGGAGGGTATTTCTCGTGCGGCCAGACAATCCTTGATGTGGCTGGATAAACCTTTCTTGAAGGTCGCGCAGAGAGCCTCATTATTCCAGGCTAGCTCTGAGGCCAGTGTGCGGAACTGTATGGCATATTCGCCCACAGAGGAGTTTCCTTGGACAAGGTTAAGCAGGGCGGTTTCAGCGGATGAGGCTCGGGCTGGTTCCTCAAAAATGCTACGAACCTCAGCAAGGAAGGACTGAACGGTGGCTGTAGCAGGGTCATTGCGGTCCCAGAGTGGCGTGGCCCAGGCCAAGGCCTTTCCAGACAACAGAGAGACCACGAATGCCACCTTAGACCGTTCTGTGGAAAACTGGTCTGACATCATCTTAGGATGCAGGGAACATTGGGACAAGAATCCCTGGCACATCCTAGGATCCCCGTCAAATTTCTCCGGAAGAGACAAGCAGGTCTTCGAGGTAGCAGCGGCAGCTCGGAGAGGGGAAGATGCTGGAGCTTGTGGCGGCAGACGCTTGCTGGATCATGGTGGTCAACTGCGACAGCTGCTGTCCTAGTTGGGCAATCAATTGTGACTGCTGGGCAACCACGGTAGTGAGATCAGCGAGACTAGGCAGCGGCACGTCAGCGGGATCCATGGCCGGATCTACTGTCACGGGCCAGACTGGCGGCTAGTGGGGATACAGGAGGTGGATCCTCTGTACCAGAGAGGGGATGGCACGGGTCGTACTGAGGGACCGGTTCTAAGCAGCTACCGGTTTTCACCAGAGCCCGCCGCAAAGCGGGATGGACTTGCTGCGGCGGTAGCAACCAGGTCGTGTCCTCCAGTAGCGACTCCACCTCTCTGGCGGCTGAGATAGGCGCGGTACAAAAGGAATAGGCAGAGGCAAGGTCAGACGTAGCAGAGGGTCAGGGCAGGCGGCAATGGTTCGTAGTCTGAGACAATGGCAGCAGGTCAGATACACAGGCAAGGCAACTCACAAAACGCTTCCACAGGGTACTAAGACAACAAGATCCGGCAAGGACAGGAAGGGGAAGTGGGTTTATATCAGATTGGGTGTGCACACAGTAATTGGGCCAGGCACCAATCAATGGTGCGCTGGCCCTTTAAATCTCAGAAGGCCGGCGCGTGCCCTAGAGCGCAGCGGGGCCGCGCGTGCCGGGAAGGAGCAGGAGGGGGATGGTGAGTAGGATGGGATGCGATCCGTGGACGGAGATGTGCCGCCGCGTGGATCGCATCCCCGCCGGTAACAGAGCAGCGCCCACGGCCAGGGGGGCTGACCAGAGCGCTGCAGGGGGACCGACGCCGCGAGCGCTCCAGGAAGGATGGGACACCCGGAGCGCTCGGCGTTACAGTTATACAGTCGGCAAATGGTTAAGCTAGAACCCAATTATATATAGTTACTCTATATGCCTCTTATATGGAGCCATTTTTCTGTGCTCGTGCGCAGAAGCGAACGCATATGTAAACGGTATACACACCACACATGTGAATCATTGCCACAAACATTAGAGCGAGAGCGAATGCAGAACTTCCCTTTTTGGGTGGAGCTCCGCTTTATGTACCGTAGTTTGTCATCATTCCACGAGCGTGCGCAATTTTAATGTGTGACATCATGTTAGGTATCTATTTACTCAACATAACATCATCTATCATATTTTACAGAAAAATTGGGGGGTATACTGTGTGTGTGTATATATATGTGTGTGTGTATATATATATATATATATATATATATACAGGTCCTTCTCAAAAAATTAGCATATTGTGATAAAGTTCATTATTTTCTGTAATGTACTGATAAACATTAGACTTTCATATATTTTAGATTCATTACACACAACTGAAGTAGTTCAAGCCTTTTCTTGTTTTAATATTGATGATTTTGGCATACAGCTCATGAAAACCCAAAAATCCTATCTCAAAAAATTAGCATATTTCATCCGACCAATAAAAGAAAAGTGTTTTAAATACAAAAAAAGTCAACCTTTAAATAATTATGTTCAGTTATGCACTCAATACTTGGTCGGGAATCCTTTTGCAGAAATGACTGCTTCAATGCGGCGTGGCATGGAGGCAACCAGCCTGTGGCACTGCTGAGGTGTTATGGAGGCCCAGGATGCTTCGATAGCGGCCTTAAGCTCATCCAGAGTGTTGGGTCTTGCGTCTCTCAACTTTCTCTTCCCAATATCCCACAGATTCTCTATGGGGTTCAGGTCAGGAGAGTTGGCAGGCCAATTGAGCACAGTAATACCATGGTCAGTAAACCATTTACCAGTGGTTTTGGCACTGTGAGCAGGTGCCAGGTCATGCTGAAAAATGAAATCTTCATCTCCATAAAGCTTTTCAGCAGATGGAAGCATGGAGTGCTCCAAAATCTCCTGATAGCTAGCTGCATTGACCCTGCCCTTGATAAAACACAGTGGACCAACACCAGCAGCTGACATGGCACCCCAGACCATCACTGACTGTGGGTACTTGACACTGGACTTCAGGCATTTTGGCATTTCCCTCTCCCCAGTCTTCCTCCAGACTCTGGCACCTTGATTTCCGAATGACATGCAAAATTTGCTTTCATCCGAAAAAAGTACTTTGGACCACTGAGCAACAGTCCAGTGCTGCTTCTCTGTAGCCCAGGTCAGGCGCTTCTGCCGCTGTTTCTGGTTCAAAAGTGGCTTGACCTGGGGAATGCGGCACCTGTAGCCCATTTCCTGCACACGCCTGTTCACGGTGGCTCTGGATGTTTCTACTCCAGACTCAGTCCACTGCTTCCGCAGGTCCTCCAAGGTCTGGAATCGGTCCTTCTCCACAATCTTCTTCAGGGTCCGGTCACCTCTTCTCGTTGTGCAGCGTTTTCTGCCACACTTTTTCCTTCCCACAGACTTCCCACTGAGGTGCCTTGATACAGCACTCTGGGAACAGCCTATTCGTTCAGAAATTTCTTTCTGTGTCTTACCCTCTTGCTTGAGGGTGTCAATGATGGCCTTCTGGACAGCAGTCAGGTCAGCAGTCTTACCCATGATTGCGGTTTTGAGTAATGAACCAGGCTGGGAGTTTTTAAAAGCCTCAGGAATCTTTTGCAGGTGTTTAGAGTTAATTGGTTGATTCAGATGATTAGGTTAATAGCTCGTTTAGAGAACCTTTTCATGATATGCTAATTTTTTGAGATAGGAATTTTGGGTTTTCATGAGCTGTATGCCAAAATCATCAATATTAAAACAAGAAAAGGCTTGAACTACTTCAGTTGTGTGTAATGAATCTAAAATATATGAAAGTCTAATGTTTATCAGTACATTACAGAAAATAATGAACTTTATCACAATATGCTAATTTTTTGAGAAGGACCTGTATATATAAAAGTAATGTGTGCCATATAAAACTGCAACTGTATTCTGGTTATCTACCAGAATACAAATTCTCCTATATAAATACCCTTGATGAAAGGGCTTTGAACCTGAAACGCGTCGGATAACGAAGAGTTTACTCGGATATTGGAGAGTAACTACTAGACATATGTACAAATAATCTACTGCAAGAAAATATGTGTTTTTGTTAACTGTCCGTCCATGTGTGTTTTATTAATCATCATATATATGGATTGATGATTTTTTTATTTCTTATTTTTCAATAAATACATATTTTATATACCTTGTAGTGTTGTTGCTATTCAAAGTCCCACCTAGGGGGTATTTCATTCTTTCTATACAACTGCAATGATCACCATTTTATTCTCTAGGGTCTCTGCTAAAATATATATATATATATATATATATATATATATATATATATTTTTTTAGCAGAGACCCTAGAGAATAAAATGGCGATCATATATTTTATATATGTATATATATATATATATATATATATATATATATATAATATAATGTTTGTGGATTATAAGTAATTAAGTAATTTTCTAGTAAAAAATACTGATTTAAACTTGTAAAACAAAAAGTGCCCGAAAATGCTTCCGAAGATGGCCGCTGGCATTGTACCAACATAGATGACTTGCATTCTGATTTCTGGTAAACAGCCTAGACATGTTCCTATAGCATATGTATAAAGAATATTACATTCAACTCTATATGTATTGATCACATAATTGAACCCTGTTTAAATTTGACTTCTCATTTATCTACAAACACTAGCAACAACCTACAAAGTTATGCACAACTATACCCTCATCGCCAACCTCATTTCAAAATATCACCCAAACCACCCTCTTCAGAGATGGAGTCACGATGCAAGTTGGGGTCAGATCACAGGTGGACAATGAGGTACAGTAACATATAGCAGAGGCAGAGTCAGGATACAAGTCAGGGTCAGTTCACAGCCAGGCAGGAAAAATGACGGGGTACAAGCTGAATACGCTGGGGTCAGATCACAGCCAGAAAGCGGGGTAGAGGAATGCAAGGCAGAATTTGAGTCAGGATACATGTCGGGGTCAGATCACAACCGGTCAACGAGGTACAGAAACATAAAGCAGAGGCGGAGTCAGGATACAAGCTGGGGTTAGATCACAGCCAAAAAGTGGGGTACAGGAATGCAAGGCAGAGTTGGAGTCAGGATACAAGCCAAGGTCAGATCACAACCGGTCAACGAGGTACAGGAACACAAGGCAGAAGCAAAGTCAGGGTTCAAGCTGGGGTCAGATCACAGGCAGAAAGCGAGGTACAGAAATGCAAGGCAGAGGTGGAGTTAGAGTACAAGCCGAGGTCACAACAGGTAGGTAGGAATCCAAAGATAGGTCAAAGGCAAGCCAGCTCATACACAGGAAGGCAAACGTAGGAGGTCAGGGCACAGGGTAAGTAGGGACTGAAGACTACTCAACAATCTGTCACGCTGGTTGCCAATGACTGATCTGGAGCATACATGTGGTGAGGGGATGCCCCCCCCTACTGCTGCACTTGGGGTGGCTGCCCTTCCTGTCCACCCCCTATCCTGATCCTGTCTCCTTCTCTGTAGCTCCCTTGTTACCTCCCCCATGGAGTACTGCTCCAGGATTTCTCCAGAGCCATGCCAGTCCTCTGGAACTCCTTACTCCAATCTGTCCAGCTATTTCCTACTCTGTCCACCTTTAGGCAGTCCCTGAAAACCCATCTCTTCAGAGAAGCCTTCCCTACCTGTAACTAAAAATAATTAAACTCTACTCTTACTTTCTCAGTCAGCTGATTCCTAACAGTTATTACCGTTTAATGTAAATCTTGAATAATAATAATATTGTGCAAAGATCAGAAAGTATCCACTGACATTAATGATAGAAAAAGCATGACTACATCACACAGAGTCACCCATATTGCTATGCCACTAGGTGACTGTATAGTACAGCTATTTGATCTCTCACATAAAAACATAGTAGGCTACAATGAGAAAAGATTGTACCAGTTAGGAAAGTTTACAAACTACTGTAATCAAATTGTTTTACAAATGTACTTACTGTACACGATGACCAGTAGGATTATTAGCAACCACATTTTCATATTAAAGACCTCTCCAAACACAACCCGGCCCTCTCTGGCGCGTGTGCTAAAGTGCACGTGAACAAGTTGTATACAAGTGCCCGCCACGCCTCCCCTCCCATATGCTACGCCTCCCCTTTCCTCTTTAACATATGACAATGGGTCATCAAGTTTTGCATATACAGTATACGTAACCCTTCAGCTGCCTGGATTTTTTTAATTTATTTTTTTCACCCACATGCTAAAATGCACATTTTTTTTTTTTTATTTTTACACCAAAACACAATTAAATCCCATCAAGCAAATATAAGTTTTCTGAAAGCAGAGGAACCAGAGTATAAAAAGAAGGTTGTTGCAATTTATTATGTTGCACAATTTTAGCACAACTGTTTATCAATTCTATATTTTCAGTGAAACGTACACTATATTGTCAAAAGTATTGGGACACCTGCCTTTACACGCACATGAACTTTAATGGCATCCCAGTCTTAGTCTGTAGGGTTCAATATTGAGTTGGCCCTCCCTTTGCAACTATAACAGCTTCAACTCTTCTGGGAAGGCCGTCCACAAGGTTTAGGAGTGTGTCTATGGGAATGTTTGACCATTCTTCCAGAAGAGCATTTGTGAGGTCAGGTAATGATGTTGGATGTTGGCCTGGCTCGCAGTCTTCACTCTAATTCATCCCAAAGGTGTTCTATCGGGCTGAGGTCAGGACTCTGCGCAGGCCAGTCACGTTCCTCCACCCCAAACTCGCCCATCCATGTCTTTCTGGACCTTGCTTTGTGCACTGGTCCGAATCATTTGGAGGAAGGGGGATTATGGTGTGGGGTTGTTTTTCAGGGGTTGGACTTGTCACCTTAGTTCCAGTGAAGAGAACTCTTAAGGTGTCAGCATACCAAGACATTTTGGACAATTTCATGCTCCCAACTTTGTGGGAAAAGTTTAGGGGTGGTCCCTTCCTGTTCCAACTAGGCTTGCCACCTCATCCCTTTAAAACCAAACACATATGAATTACACAGGTTCTGTGGCTAAGGTGGTAATTGAATTCACTTGGTGCCTTCTCTGCATTAAATTATCCTCAGAACCTGTGTAATTCATATATGTTCTGGTTTAAAGGGATGAGGTGGCAACCCTAGTTTCAACATGACTGTGCACCAGTGCACAAAGCAAGGTCCATAAAGACATGTATGAGTGAGCGTAGGGGGAAAGGAACTGACCCCCACCCTATAAAACCCCTTTGAGATGAATTAGAGCGGAGACTGCAAGTAGGGTTGCCACCTGTCCAGGATTCACCCAGACAGTTCGGGTTTTGAATCATGTTCAGACAGGAATTAAGCTCAGAACAGGGCTTGATAGGAGGGTAAGGGGGCACTATGCATGCAACATTATTATTCTCTTTGGAGCGCTTAAAGGTCTGTTACAATCCCACAGAGTATGCAAAAAAAAATTAACATTTTTGCTGTACGCCGCTAAAGTGTTCGGGGTTGGCTTGAAGAAAAAGTGGCAACCCAAACTGCAAGCCAGGCCTTCTCATCCAACATCAGTGCCTGACCTCACAAATGCGCTTCTGGAAGAATGGTCAAACATTCCCATAGACACTCCTAAACTTTGTGGACAGCCTTCCCAGAAGAGTTGAAGCTGTTATAGCTGCAAAGGGTGGGCCAACTCAATATTGAACCCTACGGACTATGACTGAGATGCCATTAATGTTCATGTGTTTGTAAAGGCAGGCGTCCCAATACTTTTGGTAATATAATGTATACAGTAGGGATGAGCTTCGAGTTCGAGTCAAACACGAGTTCGACTCGAACATCGGCTGTTCGCTTGTTCGTCGAATTTCGAACATTATGGGCCGTTCGCGCCAAATTCGAGTGGCGCGTCCCAGCCCATAATGCACTACGTCTTCGCAGTGCATTGCTGGCTGATGATTGGCCAAGCATGCACTATGCATCCATTCCTGTTGTTCTCTTCCTAATATACTACAGGCAGGCAGTCGATTCAGTTAACTGCAGTATATTCAGTATATATTTACATCCCAGCTTTGTGCAGCTACATCTCACTGCAGGCCATTCCTGGTGTACCTATTCAAATACATCAAATACAGTATGTCTGGAAGGCCAACAAGGAGAGGCAGACACTCACAGGCCACTAAAAGAGGGCAAACAGGCTCTGTGTCTAGAGGCAACAGTACTGGTCGTGGACACGGTGCATCCTCAGCACGTGTCCGTGGGGCACGCTTGTCCTTTTTTCCGGCAGCTGGCCGTGTTGAGCCACAACATGCAGAAGAGTTGGTAGAGTGGATGACCAAGCCGTCCTCATCCTCCTCATCCTCTGTCACCCAGGCTCAGAGTACCTTGGCTGCCAATGCAGGTGCCAAAGTGGCCTATTCCATCGGCTCAAGGTCATCATGCACGGAGGAGTCCCCCGAACTGTTCGACCACAGTGTTGGGTATATGCTGCAGGAGGATGCGCAGCATTTTGAAGGCTCCGATGATGGTACCCAGCTTGAGGAAGGCAGTAACATGAGCCCAGAGAGAGGGGGTGCCCAAGAAGGACAACAAACTGGCAGTCATGTTCCCCCAGCTGCAGCATAGGGCCAGGTTTGCTCCAGTAACGAGGAGGGAGGGGATGATGAGGTCACTGACTCTACGTGGGTGCCTGATAGGATAGAGGAGGAGGAGGAGGCACATCTCCAATGAGGCAGGATGCCCTCCAGGAGCCAGCTTAAGGGCAGCCAACCGACTGAATCACACCGCAGAGCTCGGCATGTGCAGGGTGCTGCTGACTCTGCACGGTTTTCCAAAAGTTCCTTGGTGTGGGCCTTTTTTGACACGTGTGCAGCAGATTGCACCATTGCTGTTTGCAACATATGTCTGAAGCGTATCAAGCGTGGCCAAAACAGCAGCCGCTTGGGCACCACATGCTTGCCATGCAGTTCGTTGGCAAGCGTACTTAAAAGACCCACACCAAAGAACAAAGCGGACCTCTCCTTGCTCCTCATCAGCTGGGATCTCCAACCCCACTATACCTTCAGTCCTCTCAGAAACCTGCACTGAGAGGAATGAAGGTGTAGAATTAGGTGTGCCACTGCCAAGTACTTGCGGGCAATCTGCTATCGCTACACCAACGTCCGATTGTAGCAGGCAAATTTCCCTACCCCAGTTGCTAAACCGGCAAAATTAATTCACTCCCAGCCATCTACATGCCCAGCGGTTGAAGGCTAGCTTGGCTAAATTGCTAGCACTCCAACTGCTGCATTTTCAGCTGGTAGACTCTGCCCCCTTCCGTGAGTTTGTGAAATGTGCGGTACCTCAGCGGCAGGTTCCCAAACGCCACTTTTTTTCACGGAAGGCGATTCCAGCTCTCTACCTGCATGTGGAAGGCAATGTCTTGGCCTCGCTGGACAGGGCGGTCAGCGGTAAGGTGCATATTACCGCTGACTCATGGTCCAGCAGGCATGGACATGGACGTTACCTATCTTTCACGGCGCATTAGGTGACCCTGCTGGCAGCTGGGAAGGATGCAGGACATGGTGCAGTCTTGTTGGAGCTTGTTCCTCCACCACGCCTCCAAAATGCTACTAGTGGGGATTCTGCCACATCTCTCTCCTCCACCCCTTCCTCTTCTTCTTCCTCCATGGCCTCTTCCTCTGCTGATTTGTCCTCGGAACCAGCGGTACTCTGTAGGCATTCAAAAGGCTACACAAGCACTCAGGCAAAGAGATGCCATGCGGTGCTTGAGCTGGTGTGCTTAGGGGACAGGAGCCACACTGGGGCAGAGATTCTGTCAGCTCTGCAGGGGCAGGCTCAGAGGTAGTTGACACCACGCCAGCTTCAGCCAGGAATGGTGGTTTGTGACAATGGCACCAACCTCCTCTCCACCCTCCGACAGGGACAACTGACCCATGTGCCCTGTTTGGCTCACGTCCTTAACTTGGTGGTGCAGTGGTTCTTGTGCAGGTACCCGGGCTTACAGGATCTCCTGAGGCAGGCCAGGAAAGTCTGTGTGCATTTCTGCCGGTCATATAATGCCAGTGCTCGGCTGGCTGACCTCCAGAAGGAATACAACCTGCCCAAGAACCGCCTAATCTGTGACATGCCCACCAGATGGAACTCAACGTTGGCCATGCTGCAGCGGCTGCACACGCAGCAGAGGGCCATCAATGAGTACCTGTGCGACTATGGCACCAGGACAGGGTTAGGGGAGCATGGCTTTTTTTTGCCACGCCAGTGGCTCATTATCAAGAATGCATGCACTGTCATGTCACTATTTGAGGAGGCCACGAAGATGGTGAGCAGTGACAGTGCATGCATCAGTGAAACTGTCCCCCTTGTGTACCTGTTGGAGCACACGCTGCATGGAATAATAGACAGGGCACTTGAGGCAGAACAGAGGGAGGCCTCATGGCCCCCTTTAGCCAGATAGTGTTCCTGCGGGCCCTCCGATCACCCAGGAAGAGGAGGACGAGGAGGAGGAGGAGGATTGTGTCAGCATGGAGGTGGAGCCTAGCACTCAGCATCAGCAGCAGTCTTCAAGGGATCATTTTAAGTCCCCAGAAACCCATGGACTTTGGCTGGTAGGAGGTGGCTGCGTATCATGTCGTCCTTAGTGACCCAGAGGACTCCGGACCGAGTGCCTCAGCAAACCTACGCTGCATGGCCTCCCTGATCCTCCAAAGCCTGCGAATGGACCCTCGGATTTGTGTGATCAAGGAGAGAGATCATTACTGGCTGGCAACCCTTCTTGATCCACGTTACAAGGGTAAGGTTGCGGAACTTATCCTGTCGTCGCAGAGGATGAAACATCTTCGGTGGGTCTTGCAGAAAGGTTTGTGAAACGCGTTTCCAGAGCCTCGGAGGTTACAATTTCCTGGTCCTGGTCCTGGACAACGTGTTGCTGAGGCTTCGGTCAGTCACAGAAGGAGCGGTGGAGAAGGTGGCCATCTGACCGATGCGTTCAGACAATTTTTTAGTCCGCAGCCCTAAATTCTGATCGGTTCCAGCAACCATCGCCAGCATCTGATTTACAGGAATACCTAGGGGCAAGATCAGACTTGGAGACCTTTCCAACCGACAATCCTCTGGGTTAATGGGTCTTGAGGATGGATCACTGACCAGAGCTTGCACAGTATGCAATTGAGCTACTGGCCTGTCCTGCATCCAGAGTTCTTTCGGAATGCACATTCAGTGCTGCTGGAGGCTTTGTAACCGATCACAGGGTGCTCCTGTCCACCGACACTGTCGATCGGCTCACCTTCATAAAAATGAATCAGTCTTGGATCACCAGCTACCAGCTATGAATGTGAGATCCCTTCAAGACTGCCTATGCTGATGCTGAGTGACTGTCCTGTTATGCTGAGTGACTATCCTCTTCCTTCTCAATGTTCATGTTGATAGCTTGTAAGAACATTTTTGGTTCTGGGCACCACCACCAGTGGCTAAGGCCCAACTTTTCTGCCCCTGTTTTACAGGGGCGTGTAATTACAATTTTTGCAGTAATACTTTGCAGCAGGGCTCATTCCTGCGCTCCAACTAGAGTATCTGTGAGGGGTTGCAGTGTTGTGGCACCAGCACCAGTGGCTAAGGCCCAATTTTTCTGCCCTGTTTAACAGGGGAGTGTAATTACAATTTTTGCTGTAATACTTTGCAGCAGGGCTCATTCCTGCGCTCCAACTAGAGTATCTGTGAGGGGTTGCAGTGTTGTGGCACCAGTGCCTAAGGCCCAATTTTTCTGCCCCTGTTTAAAACTCTTTTTTGCATTGATACATGTCCCCTGGGGCAGAACCCGGGTCCCCAAACCCTTTTAAGGACAATAACTTGCATATTAGCCTTTAAAATTCGCACTTTTGATTTCGAACGTTCGAGTCCCATAGACTTTAACGGTGTTCGAAAGTTCACGCAAACTTTCGGTCCTTTCGCATGTTCTGGATGCGAACAGGGGGTGTTCGGCTCATCCCTAGTATATAGTATGCAACACGGGGAGTGTTTATCTGCCACACTGAACTATGACAAAAGAGGAAAGAAATTTTGAAAGGCTTGATTTAGCACTCTAGAACATTCTCAGGGTCTTTTCTGCGAGCATTTGGAAGCGTCCTCACTTTCTCTCTGTAAAGTGACCGTCTGGATATTTCTCAGGATTTGGATTTTATCACAATCATTTCTCGGGAATTGAATTTTATCTCAATCTTTCTTTGAATACACAAGTTTGGATCTACCGCCCACTTTCTGGCAATATCGATTTAACATCAAACACAGCAAATACACAGCCCTGGAATTCTGAAACTTGTGGGCCCAACTGTTTTTTGACGAACTTTCAATGGATTAATCTCAGGAAGTTCTTATTTGTTATAAATCGCCTTCAGCTGGAGTAAAAGGATTATATTTTTGTTGTATTGAGGAAACGTCCTGCTGATTTCATATTTCCTATTAGGAATGAACAAATGTCACTGCTGCTGAAAATTGTAGAATGTATTGAATTTGGGGTATGTACTAATCCTATTTAAAATGGAGGTGCATTGGTCCACATTTGTACCTTAACTCGTTGTACTGTATATAGACCAGGTTGGTGCAAAATACTTACAGAAAATATTATTGTATATTTAACTTTATTCACCTTTTTAAAAAGCAGTCACTGTATACTGTACAATATAGTGATTGCTCTTTAAACAGATGAGTACATTAGGACTAGAGATGGGCTATCTGTTTGAGTCGAACATGAGTTAGACTCGAACATCAGCTGTTCGATGAAGATAGAACATTTTGGGCCGTTCGCGACAAATTCAAGCGGCGCGTCACGGCCTATAATGCACTGCGTCATCGCAGTGAATTGCTGGCTGATGATTGGCCAAGCATGCACTATGACCCGCATGCTTTGGCCAATCCCAGCGCCGTCAGCGAGGAAAGCCATAATTGGCCAAAGGCAGGGTGCCTTATTGACCCCATATCTCACTGTAAAGAGGACCTGTCATGTCATATTCCTATTACAAGGGATATTTACATTCCTTGTAACAGGAATAAAAGTGATCACATTTTTTATCAATTTTTTTAAAGTGTCAAAATAAAAAATAAAAAAGTAAAATTAACAATCAAAAAAAAAAAAAAAAATGTACAGTGCCCCTGTCCCCGTGTGCTCGCATGCAGAAGCGAGCGCATACCTAAGTCTCGCCCACATATGAAAACGGTGTTTAAACCACACATGTGAGGTATTGCAGTGAACGTTAGAGCGAGAGCAATAATTTTAGCCACAGACCTCCTCTGTAACTCAAAAAATTTAACCAATAAAATGTTTTAAAGCGTCGCCTATGGGGATTTTTAAGTACCGAAGTTTGGCGCCATTCCACGAGTGTGTGAAAATTTTAAGCGTGACATGTTAGGTATCTATTTACTCGGCGTAACTTCATCTTTCTCATTATGCAAAAAAATTGGGCTAACTTTGCTGGTTTTTTTTTAAAGCATGAAACTGTTTTTTTTTCCTCAAAAAAGCGCGTTTGAAAAATTGCTGCGCAAATACTGTGCGAGATAAAAAGTTGCAATGACCGACATTGTATTCTGTAGGGTCTTTGCTAAAAAAAAATATATAGTGTTTTGGGGTTCTATGTAATTTTCTACCAAAAAAATTATGATTTTTACATGTAGGAGCGAAGTGTCAGAATTGGCCCGGGCCTGAAGTGGTTAAATTTACTGTCTCCGTTTCTGATTGGTTTTGTAACCTCTGACAAACCTTATGGCTATTATCAACTGCATTCTGTAAATGGGCAATTTCCTCAACCTGATCATTCAAAGAACTTTCCATAGTTAAACAGCAAGATAACAAGCCCTGCAAAATGCAACCTTTTCTTTTACTTTCTGAAATTTTGCTATCAAAAATTTTTTTCTCTAAAAATGCCTTCATCATAGTCCACGTCTGCTTACATTTTTCTGGAATTTCATAAGGACCGCCATGACGCTTAATACATTTTAATACCCATCTGTTAACTTTATCAGAACTGACATTAGCTTCACACTGAGTAAGCATTTTGACTATATTACTAATAAGTAAAAAAAAAAGGAAATATTTTACTCACCGCATTTGAGGCTCCACCTTGCCAGTTCCGGTCTTCTGGTTTCTGGTACACGACAGTCTTTTTTCTTCAGTTTCCAGTTTCCAGAGAATAATTCTGGGGTTCCAAACTTGTTTAATTTTGTAGATCAGACTCTTATGTCACAACCAGACATTAAAGTCACAGCACAGCTCTTGGGTCTCCATCAGACTTCTGTCCACCTCACAGGATTGTTGTCACCATTGACTTCTGTTACTAAGTCCTGAAAATGTGCTTCTAGTCGCTTGAACGGCACCAATGTAGTGATATAATATATCGTGCGGTTAGAATAATTGATGTTTAGTTATTATAATGATGATAAATGTTATGTTTCCGCAGCGACACCCAAGTTCTCCAGAGAGTGCAATTTATTTGACTTCCAATACAGAACAAAGTTCAATACTTGCACAGATGACAACAAATCCAACAGAGTATATATATATGACCCAGAATAGTAGTTTTTAGAGTCCCATGTTCTCTAGATCTGTGCCTTCCTATCAGTGCCGATCCTGACCTCCCTGGGGCCCTAAGCAAAACTCTGCTAAGGGGCCCTCTAAGGCCGCGAAAAATGGGCGTGTTTTACATGAAATGGTGGGCGTGGCTTACATGGGCGTGGCTCGAAGGGTGTGTGGTTAGAGTCTGAGATGAGTGAGGGATGGAGAGAGAAAGAAAGAAGGAAAGAAAGAGGGATGGAGGGACAGCAAATCAATATGTGTATTCCAGAAAGTTTAGCAAATCAGCAGATAAAGATACTCCAAACATACTCCCGGTACCATGGTTGTTATGGTGTCAGGATGATTGAAGTGCATTATTTCTATTACATTGTAATATAGAATGAAATTATTCAACTCACCATAATGCAGAATCGGTGGAAGCCCTGAGCCCCTCCTTACATCAGGCATTCCCAGCGGAGCCCCTCCTTACACCAGGCATTCCAAGCGGAGGCCCTCCTTACACCAGGCATTTCCAGCGGACTGCCCCCTTACACCAGGCATTCCCAGCGGAGTGCCCCCTTACACCAGGCATTCCCAGCGGAGTGCCCCCTTACACCAGGCATTCCCAGCGGAGTGCCCCCCTTACAGCAGGCATTCCCAGCGGAGTGCCCCCCTTACAGCAGGCATTCCCAGCGGAGTGCCCCCCTTACAGCAGGCATTACCCTCGGAGTGCCCCCCTTACCCCCAGGCATTCCCCCCGGAGTGCCCCCCTTACCCCCAGGCATTCCCCGTGGAGTGCCCCCCTTACCCCCAGGCATTCCCCGCGGAGTGCCCCCCTTACCCCAGGCATGATCCCTAGCAGCAGAGACTCTCTCCGCTGCCATTACAGAACAGAGTGGACAGTGGATTGTGGAGGAGCCGGCTGGGTGGCTGCCAATAGGTATTGAGCTGCAGCGCCACCCACCCCTGCCCCTTCCCACATCATTTCACAGACACAGCAGCGGGGCGGGAGGTGGGCGGCGCCGCAGCTCAATTCCTATTGGCAGCCAAACGGCCTCCTCTTGTTTGGTCTTCAACAAAATGGCGGCCGGCGGAGAGATTGTCTCCGCCCGGCCGCAGACCTCTAGAGGTGGCCGTTAAAAAATCGGGGGGCCCGACCCATTTGCGGGGGCCCTACGCAGCTTGCGTAGCGCTCTTATAGAGCGGATCGGCTCTGCTTCCTATCCATACAGAGTGACAAGACTAAATGTCTCAAATACTGGTCTGACACTGGAGGGGGGGGGGTGTTCTGCCAGGTCAACCAAATGTTTCCCATGAATGAATACCCCCTCAAGTCTAAGTACCATCAATAAATACTTCTTCTCAGGTCAAACAATGTACCCTTTGAAATGTTCAATTAAGTTAACAGGCCACCTCACACACCTAGGTAGGCTTGCATAAGATTAGCACATCAGAGTCATTTTCTGTCAACAAACACCCTGTAACACATATATTTTTTTTTGTGGTTTCTTTTTTAACATTTCACGTTTATTGAAGAAAACATATAGTTGACAAGTGTGAGCAGTCTAATGCAGGTGCAACTGCAGGCTTAAGTAACATATATTCCAGTAAAAGATATCACATAACTGTTATTTTTAGCAAATAAGAACTTAGAGGTCAGGCCATCAGCCGCTTAACCATAGTATTGCAGACTATACAGCTGGGGTTTCTCTTTCTGCCTGGTAACACTGCAGATGAACTATATCAGTTCGCTACAGTTACCCCCTAGAGGGGCAGTCCGCAGCGTGATAAATTTGTGAATCCACAACTGCAACTTGCAACTATGGGCAGAGCTGAAGAGAATATTTTAAATAAGAAAAGTAATAGAGAAGAGGAATAAGAGTAGTATGAGGGAAAATAAGAGGCGAGAGAAAGATGGCAGGGGGTGCTCCCCCTGTGGCTGCGCTCATCAGGGCCTCCCAACACACTGAGGGAAGGCCTCTAAGACATGATGTCTGTGTAAGCAGAGGAATATTTGAATATTACCCAAGGTTGCCAGGTTTTGTGGAACTTGTCCACGATATCAGTTGTTTGAGTCAAAGTCTCTTCCATTCTATGGACTTCCGAGACCCTGTTCAGCCAATCAGCAATGGAGGGAACCCCCCCGAGATCTCCAGTGCAATGGGATAAGGGACTTGGCCGCGTTCAGTAAATGTCTCGTTAAGGACTTCTTGTATGTCCCCAAAGAGATATCAGTGATGTGAAGCAAGCATGCGGCAGCATTCAATGTGATTCTGGTTTCAGTGATTTGTTTAATTATAGGAACAACCTTATCCCAGAATCGAGCAATTTGCGGGCATTGCCACCAAATGTGGCAATTTATTCCATTTTATTGTAACACATATATATTGTGCCATACATATAACACAATATAAAAAAGACATACACATATATATTAATATTACAACGTATACCTTCAGTCCTCTCAGAGACCTGCACTGAGAGGAATGAAGGTGTAGAATTAGGTGTCCCAAGCACTTCCAGGCAATCTGCTAGCTGTACACCAACATCGGATTGTAGCAGGCAAATTTCCCTGCCCCAGTTGCTAAACCGGCGAAAGAAATTCGGTCCCAGCTATCCACATGCTCAACGGCTGAATGCTAGTTTAGCTAAATTGCTAGCACTCCAACTGCTGCCTTTTCAGCTGGTAGACTCCGCCCCCTTTCGAGAATTTGTTGAATGTGCGGTAGTCCATTCCGGCTCTCTACCAACATGTGGAAGGCAATCTCTTGGCCTCGTTGGACAGGGCGGTCAGCGGTAAGGTGCATATTACCGTTGACTCATGGTCCAGCAGGCATGGACAGGGACGTTACCTTTCTTTCACGGCGCACTGGGTAACCCTGCTGGCAGCTGGGAAGGATGCAGGACAGGGTGCAGTATTGTTGGAGCTTGTTCTGCCACCATGCCTCCAAAATGCTGATAGTGGTGATTCTGCCACATCTCTCTCCTCCACCCTCTCCTCTTCTTCTTCCTCTATGGCCTCTTCCTGTGCAGATTTGTCCTCGGAACCAGCGATGCTCCGTAGGCGTTCTAGGGGCTAAGCAAGCACTCAGGCAAAAAGATGCCATGCGGTGCTTGAGTTGGTCTGCTTAGGGGACAGGAGCCACACTGGGGAAGAGATTCTGTCAGCTCTGCAGGGGCAGGCTCAGAGGTGGTTGACGCCACGCCAGCTTCAGCCAGGAATGGTGGTTTGCGACAATGGCACCAACCTCCTCTCCGCCCTTCGACAGGGACACTTGACCCATGTGCCCTGATTGGCTCACGTCCTCAATTTGGTGGTGCAGCGGTTCTTGTGCAGGTACCCGGGCTTACAGGATCTCCTGAGGCAGGCCAGGAAAGTCTGTGGGCATTTCCGCCGGTCATATAATGTCAGTGCTCGGCTGGCTGACCTCCAAAAGGAATACAACCTGCCCAAGAACCGCCTAATCTGTGACATGCCCACCAGATGGAACTCAACGTTGGCCATGCTGCAGCAGCTGCACACGCAGCAGAGGGCCATCAATGAGTACCTGTGCGACTATGGCACCAGGACAGGGTCAGCGGAACTTGAATTTTTTTTTGCCACACCAGTGGGTAATGATCAAGGATGCATGCACTGTCCTGTCACCATTTGAGGAGACCACGAGGATGGTGAGCAGTGACAGTGCATGCATCAGTGATACTGTCCCTCTTGTCTTCCTGTTGGAGCACACGCTGCGTGGAATAATGGACAGGGCACATGAGGCAGAACAGAGGGAGGAAGAGGAGGACTTCCTTACCTCTCAAGGCCCCCTTTATCCAGACAGTATTCCTGCAGGCCCGCTGCTCACACAGGAAGAGGAGGAGGAGGATTGTGTCAGCATGGAGGTGGAGCCTAGCACTCAGCATCAGCAGCAGTCTTCAAGAGGTCGTTTATAGTCCCCAGAAACCCATGGACTTGTACGTGGCTGGTAGGAGGTGGCTGCGGATCATGTCACCCTTAGTGACCCAGAGGACTCTGGCTCGAATGCCTCAGTAAACCTACGCTGCATGGCCTCCCTGATCCTGCAAAGCCTGCGAAAGGACCCTCAGATTCGTGCGATCAAGGAGAGGGATCACTACTGGCTGGCAACCCTTCTTGATCCACATTACAAGGGTAAGGTTGTGGCACTTATCCAGCCTTCGCAGAGTGAGCAGAGGATGAAACATCTTCGCGAGGCCTTGCAGAAAGGTTTGTGCAATGCGTTTCCAGAGCCTGGGAGGTTACAACATCTTGGTCCTCATGGACAACGTGTTGCTGAGGCTTTGGTCAGTCAAAGAAGGAGCGGTGGAGAAGGTGGCCGTCTGCCCTAGGGGCAAAATCAGACTTGGAGACCTTTCCAACTGAAATTCAACTGGCTTACTGGGTCTTGAGGATGGATCACTGGCCAGAGCTTGAACAGTATGCAATTGAGCTACTGGCCTGTCCTGCATCCAGCGTTCTTTCGGAACGCACATTCAGTGCTGCTGGAGGCTTTGTAACCGATCACAGAGTGCGCCTGTCCACCGACTCGGTTGATCGGCTCACCTTCATAAAAAAGAATCAGCCTTGGATCACCAGCTACCAAGCACCTGATGCTGATGTAACCGATACAATTTTTTATGAATGAGATCCCTTTAAGACTGCCTATGCTGATGCTGAGTGACTATCATGTTATGCTGAGTGACTATCCTATTCCTCCTCAATGTTCATGTTGATAGCTTCTAAGAATATTTTTGGTTCTGGGCACCAGCATCAGTGCCTAAAGCCCAATTTTTCTGCCCCTGTTTAACAGGGGCGTGTAATTAAAATTTTTGATCTACTATTTCACAGCAGGGCCTGTTCCAGCGCCCACTAAGAGTAACTGTGAGGGCTTACAGTGTTGTGGCACCACCACCACCACCAAAGGCCCAATTTTTCTGCGCCTGTTCAACAGGGGCATGCAATTACAATTCTTGATATAATATTTCACAGCAGGGCCCGTTCCTGCGCCCACAGAGTAACTGTGAGGACTTACAGTGTTGTGGCACCAGCACCACCACCACCAAAAAAGGCCCAATTTTTCTGCCCCTGTTTAACAGGGGCATGTAATTACAATTCTTGATATAATAGTTCACAGCAGGGCCTGTTCCAGCGCCCACCAAGAGTAACTGTGAGGGCTGACAGTGTTCTAGTACCACCAACACCTAAGGCCCAATTTTCTGCAGAGTATATAAGGCAGACCGTATAGTGTATATATATATACAGGCGGTCCCCTACTTTCAAACATCTGACTTACAAACGACTCCTACTTACAAAGGGAGGGAGACAACAGGAAGTGAGAGGAAATCTACCCCTGGGAAGGGAGATTATCTCCTGTCATGCCGCGTACACACGATCATTATTCACGGCGGTTAAAAAACCGCCGTGAATAATGACAGGAAAAACGAGGGAACCGATTGGTTCCCTACACACGGTCGTTTTTCCCGTCATTTTTTCTCTTGACGAGAAAAACGACCGTCTGTGGGCTCCGCGGCAGTATTTCCCTATGGGAAAACTGCCGCGGAAAAAAATGCTGGAAAAAACGACGAGAAAATTTAGAACATGTTCTAATTTTTCTCGTCGTTTTTTATGCCGTTTTTCTCAACGAGAAAAATGACATAAAGCCCACAGACGGTCGTTTTTCTCGGCGAAATGAAAAAATGCCGTTTTTCTCGTCGAGAAAAGCGGTCGTGTGTACGCGGCATTAGAGTTAATATGGGAAAAAGGTGTTTACACTAAAGCTTTATCACCAATCCTTGTTTCCCTAAAAACCCCAAATTTTCTAAATCCAATTGTCATTGGGCCATAAAGTGAGGTGAAATCTTCTGAACAGGGGCACAGACAGCAAAACAAATGTTACAGGGGTGATAACCCTTCCCTATGATATCCAAAAAGCTTAAAAATAGATTTTTTGACTGGAGCTACACGGTTCCAAATTACAATTACAATTACAAACAGATTGAATTTAAGAACAAACCTACAGTCTTTCTTGGGACCGCCTGTATACTGCTGTTCAGAGTATATAGGGCCTGGGGGGCCCCACGCCTTTTCTTTTTTTAATTTGGGTGCGGGGTTCCCCTTAATATCCATACAAGACCAAAAGACCCATGCCGGTTTTCTCAATAAGTTTCATCTATATTGCCGGGACCCAACATTACATTAAAGCCGCAAGCAGTTTTAAATGACTTTTATTCCTTTAGAAATGTCATTTTGTGCAGGGACTGTTCTAAACACGGGAAACACACGCCACGTCACAGTCATACTATAGACACCCCCCAGGTCCGATATTTAAAGGAATATTTCACTTTTATTTTTTCACTTTAAGCATTATTAAAATCACTGTTCCCAAAAATGTCAGTTTTAAAAAAAAAAAATTGCATTGATACATGTCCCCTGGGGCAGGACCCGGGTCCCCAAACCCTTTTTAGTACAATAACTTGCATATTAGCCTTTATAATTCGCACTCTTGATTTCTCACATTCGAGTCCCATAGGCTTTAACGGTGTTCGAATGTTCGCGCAAACTTTCGGTCCGTTCGCATGTTCTTGATGCGAACCGAACCGGGGGGGGTGTTCGGCCCATCCTTAATTAGGACCACCGGCGGCACTTACCCGTTGTGTGGTGGGGCTCTTCTCCTCTCCTGCAGTGGCGGGGCTGTCCTCCTCCTCTCCTCCAGTGCGGGCAGCGGCGGCTCCGGTGTCCGCTCCTCAGGCTTCCTCCCCTGTGTGTCTCCTCTTCCGCCAAAGCGCTAGGCATCCAATAGTATCGTCTGACGCTTTGGCCAATCGGGAAACAGGTCTCACTGACCTGGATCCTGATTGGTGGGGAGGAACTTTAGTGTGAAAATAGCGAAAATTAATTCGCTATGGTCACACAACAGGGTGGGCTCGGGACGCAGTGCTCTGCACCCCGAGCCCACCCTATTTTGAAGCCTATTAGAGCCTCTGGCTCTAATCACGTGCTTCAAAATACACACCCCCTGCCTATGCCCACCATAGTAATTCATTTGTCCGGCGTCCTGAAAGGGGCCAGGCACATGGATAGGGAGGGCGGCGGAGGTGTTAGTGTGTGCAGTGCACGTGGTTGTGGCAACTTGGTGTGCTATATATGGGACTCAAACAGGCAGCAAAGAGACATCATATCGCCAAACACCTCTGAAAAGTGATCGAAAGGTTGATTACTTATCAGAGGCATGCTGATTTAATCGCACATGTAAACTTAGCCTACATGGCCTTTAGTTTGCAAAATGCACCTGCTCCAGCATTAGCTGCACATCATTGCTCTATACTGACTCTCTGATGGTGTCAGTAGCAGAACATGCCTACACAATGCCTGTTGGCACAGTGGATGGTAAGGCCTCATGCCCACGGGCGTTTTTTCAGCCGCATTTTTGAGCGTTTTTTACAGCTTAAAAACGCCTGTCCATGTTAGTCTACAGCTTCATGCCCACCTAGGCGTTTTTGAGCTGTAAAGAGCATAGGCGTTTGTAAGCTGTAAAAAAAAACCAGGACCAGTGCGTTCCTCAGCGTCAGAATTAGGCAGGAAAAAACGCGAGCGTCAAAAAACGCGCAAAAACGCGCACTAACGCGCACTAACGCGCAAAAACGCGCACTAACGCGCGGTCGCGTTTTTAGCTCCGACGTTTTTTTTTTTTTTTCCAAAAAAAAATAAATATATATTTACAATAACATGGACAGGCGTTTTTAAGCTGCAAAAAACGCAGCTGTAAAAACGCCAGTGGGCATGAGGCCTAATACCCACAAGAAGCCTCTGTGGCGGGGTGGCAAGGCAGGAACTGATTTGGGAAGACAGTTGTCACCCTATAACAGGAAGTCCCTGTACAAGGATCTTGATGAAAAGATCACCAATGAAAAACAGCAGATTTTACAATATTGAAAATTTATTTTGAAATTACAATAACATGTAAAAGTTTATAAAAATTCCAGTGATTGGGTTTAGATATCTGCTTTAACCACTTACCAACTGCCTAATGTACATTTACGTCAGCAGAATGGCACGGGCAGGCAAAGCAACGTGCTAGAAGTGAATTTTTGTCACATTCTTGTGTAGCAGCTTTTTTGTTTCCTTTTGGATCCGTTTTGGACTAAGCGCACTAATTATTTTTATTCACAGGCAAAGCAACGTACCTGTACATCACTCCCTAGGAAACACTTAACCCCTTCCTCGCCCCCTAGTGGTTAACCCCTTCACTGCCAGTCACATTTACACAGTAATCAGTGCATTTTTATAGCACTGATCGCTGTATAAATGACAATGGTCCCAAAATAGTCAAAAGTGTCCGATGTGTCCGCCGCAATATCGCAGTCACAATAAAAATCGCTGATCGCCGCAATTACTAGTAAAAAAAATAAAATAATAAAAATGCAATAAAACTACCCCCTATTTTGTAGACGCTAAAACTTTTACGCAAACCGATCAATATACGCTTATTGCGATTTTTTACCAAAAATATGTAGAAAAATACATATCGGCCTAAACTGAGGAATTTTTTTTTTTATTTTTTTATATATTTTTTGGGAATATTTATTATAGCAAAAAGTAAAAAATATTGCTTTTTTAAAAAAAATTGTCGCTCTTTTTTTGTTTATAGCGCCAAAAAATAAAAACCGCAGAAGTGATCAAATGCCACCAAAAGAAAGCTTTATTTGTGGGAAGAAAAGACGTCAATTTTGTTTGGGTGCAACGTCGCACGACCGCGCAATTGTCAGTTAAAGCGACGCAGTGCCGAATCGCAAAAAAATGGCCCGGTCATTTGGCAGCCAAATCTTCCGGGGGTGAAGTGGTTAAAGGGTCTACTAAATAAATGTGACAAACATCAGCTCCAACAAAACGTGCTGTATTCCCGATAAAATAATTATCTTCTATGATTGCAAGTGCATTCTAGTAGCCATAATAATTTTTTCTTCCATATTGAGGTATTTTAATGTAATTATGGCATTATGGTCAATGGATGGCGTTTACGATCACAGGGGATAATTATATTACAAAGAATATGACACGTTTCGTTGGAGCTGTGTGGATGTTTGTCACATTTGTTCAGGGTACTTTTTACAGTATATATATATATATATATATATATATATATATATATATATATATATATAAATATAGACCCCTATATGTTATATACAGTATCTCACAAAAGTAAGTACACCCCTCACATTTTTGTAAATATTTTATTCTATCTTTTCATGTGACAACACTGTAGAAATGAGACTTTGCTACAATGTAAAGTAGTGAGTGTACAGCTTGTATAACAGTGTAAATTTGCTGTCCCCTCAAAATAACTCAACACACAGCCATTAATGTCTAAACCGCTGGCAACAAAAGTGAGTACACTCCAAAGTGAAAATGTCCAAATTGGGCACAAAGTGTCAATATTTTGTGTGGCCACCATTATTTTACAGCACTGCCTTAACCCTCTTGGGCATGGAGGTCACCAGAGCTTCACAGGTTGCCAGTGGAGTCCTCTTCCCCTCCTCCATGATGACATCACGGAGCTGGTGGATGTTAGAGACCTTGCGCTCCTCCACCTTCCGTTTGAGAATGCCCCACAGATGCTCAATAGGGTTTAGGTCTGGAGACATGCTTGGCCAGTCCATCACCTTTACCCTCAGCTTCTTTAGCATGGCAGTGGTCGTCTTGGAGGTGTGTTTGGGGTCGTTATCATGTTGGAATACTGCCCTGCGGCCCAGTCTCCGAAGGGAGGGGATCATGCTCTGCGTCAGTATGTCACAGTACATGTTGGCATTCATGGTTCCCTCAATGATCTGTAGCTCCCCAGTGCCGGTAGCATACATGCAGCCCCAGACCATGACACTCCCACCACCATGCTGACTGTAGGGAAGACACACTTATCTTTGTACTCCTCACCTGGTTGTCACCACACACACCTGACACCATCTGAACCAAATAAGTTTATCTTGATCTCATCAGACCACAGGACAGGGTTCCAGTAATCCATGTCCCTAGTCTTCTTGTCTTCAGCAAACTGTTTGCAGACTTTCTTGTGCATCATCTTTAGAAGAGGCTTCCTTCTGGGATGACAGCTATGCAGACCAATTTGATGCAGTGTGCGGCGTATGGTCTGAGCACTGACAGGCTGACCCCCCACCCCTTCATCCTCTGCAGCAATGCTGGCAGCACTCATACATCTATTTCCCAAAGACAACCTCTGGATATGACGCTGAGCACGTGCACTCAACTTCTTTGGTCAACCATGGCAAGGCCTGTTTTGAGTCAAACCTGTTTTGTTAAATGGCTGTATGGTCTTGGCCACCGTGCTGCAGCTCAGTTTCAGGGTCTTGGCAATCTTCTTATAGTCTAGGCCATCTTTATGTAGAGCAACAATTTTTTTTTTCAGATCCTCAGAGAATTCTTTACCATGAGGTGCCATGTTGAACTTCCAGTGACCAGTATGAGAGAGTGATAACACCAAATTTAACACACCTGCTCCTCATTCACACCTGAGACCTTGAAAACACAAATGAGTCACATGACACCGGGGAGGGAAAATGGATAATTGGGCCCAATTTGGACATTTTCACTTAGGGGTGTACTCACTTTTGTTGCCAGCGGTTTAGACATTATTGGCTGTTTGTTGAGTTATTTTGAGGGGACGGCAAACTTATACTGTTATACAAGCTGTACACTCACTACTTTACATTGTAGCAAAGTGTCATTTCTTCAGTCACATGAAAAGATAGAATAAAATATTTTCAAAAATGTGAGGGGTGTACTCACTTTTGTGAGATACTGTGTATATTATTAGCATTTGCTGTACATCTGCTAAGTCGGCTCAATGCACATAGGACACGTCCTGTAAATTTTTGCTATTTAGAGTGGCGCTTACAGGTCTTGAGAGGTGAACACGCAGTGAAGATTTTATTTCAACGTTTCGACGAGGCTCAAGCTTGTGTCACGTTGAACTTTCAAAATAAAATCTGCACTGTTTGCAGAGATTTCCTTACCACACTATAGGCAAAAGACAGCTACTGCGTGGTTCTGTTGTTCCGGGAGGGTGTCCATGGACGTCCTCCCGGCACCACGCCCCTCGCGTGTCCCCTGGGGCGCACATCCGGCATGCTTTGTGATCGCTGTGTCCTTACAGTCCATCACAGATCATTGAAAAGTGGCAATCACAACGGGCCTTTACCATGTGGCCAATCACAGCTGATCACAATGTAAATAAACTTGTCGGTTATCAGCAGTACTTTCCCCATGCGCTGCCACAGCGTTAGGAGAGGAGAGCCGGTAACCGGCAATCCTGACAGGGGACATGCATCCAGATAATCAGGGCACTGATCATCAGTGCCCTAATTATCAATGAATCACCATTAGTGGCACCTTTCAGTGCCCATCGGTGCCTCTTATAAGTGCCCATCAGTGCCGCCTATCAGTGCTTATCCACGCCACCTATCATGCCCATTAGTTCTGGCTTTTAGTGCCCATCAGTACTGCTTATCAGTGCCCCTCAGTGCTGCCTGATCAGTGCCCATCAGTGTAGCCTATCATTGCTCATCAGCACGCTCATGCCCCCTACCCAGAAATGCAGAATCATGTATATATAAATATATATATTAGAGCTGCACGATTAATTGTTAAAAAATTGTGATCTCGATTCCACCCCCTCACGAACTTAGATGAAGCCTGGTGGGATGAGTCAGCCCCTATGATGTTTCAACAGTGAGATTTCACTGCTATGATTCCTAATTCTGGTCCTGTCCATCTGGAAATTTCTGGTG
Source organism: Rana muscosa (assembly GCA_029206835.1). Taxonomy (NCBI): domain Eukaryota; kingdom Metazoa; phylum Chordata; class Amphibia; order Anura; family Ranidae; genus Rana; species Rana muscosa. The sequence continues at coordinate 1,261,089,620 of CM055116.1, read as the reverse complement.
CCCCTGACCACCTATGTGTGTTCTAGCATCTACTTTCACATTCACCACTATGAAAAATAAGCATCCAGCAGAGATGGAGGGAGCCCCACATAATGGACACGGCAGCTAACTAGACTAGGGTTGCCACCTGTCCGAGATTCACCCTGACAGTCCGGGTTTTGAAACATGTGTCTGGGTTTCAGGCAGACTAAAACCAGGACACATTATTCAGACTGGGCTGTGGCTCCCCATGTAACCAAGATAGTCACAAACATCTGTTGCTGTCCGGGGGCTGCGGTGGCTGTCTGGGGGCAGGTTCGGCATCACTGGGGGGGGGGATCAGGGCAATGATGTCAGTAAGAGTATATTGGCTGCACCCACCAGGCCATAGGGCAAACCGGGCACCAGCACGGTGGGCCGCGGCCGCCAGGCTGCAAGTCCTAGCGGGGCACATGGCTCTTTGAGCCCACGCCGCTCGTCCAGCCTCTCCGCGGCCGCCCAGGGGACGTAAACATAGAGGGGGAGGAGCTAGATGAGAAGCCTTCGGCCTCTCCGCGGCTGCACGGCTGCCCGTATAGGTCTGCTGTCGGTGTCGGGGGCGTGACTGCGAAAGGGGGAGGAGCCAGTGCAGACACCTGCTGCTGACAACTTGAAGCCGGATAGCAGAAAACGTGAGTGCAGTCCCCCTGTAACCTGGATAGGAGGAGCAGTGGGGGCGGCTGCATATAGAACAATCATTCTCTCCATCTTCCTCCTGCAGTATCAGAATGCCTGCAGGAGGCAGAGGAAAAGCAGGCATTCCGAGACTGCAGGAGAAAGATGGAGAGAATGATTGTTCTATATGTAGCCGCCCCCACTGCTCCTCCTACCCTGCTTCTTTCTGCTGCCCCCTGGCTGTCCACACCACCCATACTCTTTGCCTCCTCGTGCTCTCCACCTCCCCCCAAGCTCTCTGGCACCCCCCGGTACTCTCCACCTCCCCCCAAGCTCTCTGGCACCCCCCAGTGCTCTCCACCTCCCCCAAGCTCTCTGCCACACCCCCACGCTCTCTGCCACCCCCCCAGTGCTCTCCACCTCCCCCCTGTGCTCTCCACCTCCCCCCCCTCAGTGCTCTCCACCTCCCCCTATGCTCTTCACCGCCCTCCCTGTGCTCTCCACTTCCCCCCATGCTCTTCACCGCCCTCCCTGTGCTCTCCACCACCTACCCCCATGCTCTCTGCCACTCCCCCAGTGCTCTCCACCTCCCCCAAGATCTCTGCCAACCCCCCAGTGCTCTCCACCTTTCCCCATGCTCTCTGCCACCCACTCAGTGCTCTCCACCTCCCCCATGCTCCCTGCCACCCTCCCCAGTGCTCTCCACCTCCCACCATGCTAACTGCCCCCACCGTGCTCTACACCTCCCCCCACGCTCTCCGCTGCCCCCAGTGCTCTCCACCTCCCCCCATGCTCTCCACTGCCCTCCCTGTGCTTTCCACCTCCCCCCATTATATCTGCCGCCCCCCCAATGCTCTCCACCTCCCCCATGCTCTCCACTGCCCTCCCTGTGCTTTCCACCTCCCCCATGCTCTCTGACGCCCCCCAGTGCTCTCCACCTCCCCCATGCTCTCCATTGCCCTCCCTGTGCTTTCCACCTTCCCCCATGCTCTCTGACGCCCCCCAGTGCTCTCCACCTCTCCCCATGCTCTTTGCCACCCCCCAGTGCTCTCCACCTCCCCCTATGCTCTTTACCACCCTCCCTGTGCTCTCCACCTTCCCCCATTCTCTCTGCCGCCCCCAGTGCTCTCCACCTCCCCCCATGCTCTCCACCGCCCTCCCTGTGCGCTCCACCTCCCCCATGCTCTCTGCTGCCCCCAGTGCTCTCCACCTCCCCCCATGCTTACTGCCCCCGTGCTCTCCACCTCCCCATGCTCTCTGCCGCCCCCCAGTGCTCTCCACCTCCCTCCATGCTATCGGCCGCCCTCCCTGTGCTCTCCACCTCCCCCCATGCTCTCTGCCGCTCTCCTTGTGCTCTCCACCTCCCCCCATGCTCTGCGCTCAACCCCCTGTGCTCTTCATATCCCCCCACACTCTCCGCTTCTCCCCCTGTGCTCTCCACATCCCCCAATGCTTTCTGCCGTTCTCCCTGTGCTCGCTATCTCCCCCATGCTCTGCGCTCAACCCCCTGTGCTCTTCATATCCCCCCACACTCTCCGCTTCTCCCCCTGTGCTCTCCACATCCCCCAATGCTCTCCGCTGCCCCCATGCTCTCTGCTGCCCCCCTGTGCTCTTCACCTCCCTCCATACTCTCTGCCACACCCCCTGTGCTCTTCACATCCCCCATGCTCTCCGCCAGCCCCCCTGTTCTCTCCACCTCCCCCCATGCTCTCCAACACCCTCCCTGTGCTCTCCACGTCCCCCATGCTCTCTGCTGCCCCCCTGTGCTCTCCACCTCCCCCAATGCTCTCCACTGCCCTCCTGTGCTCTCCTCTTCCTCCCTGTGTTCTCTGCCTCTCCCCTGTGCTCTCGCCCCACCCCATGTTCTCAGGGTTCTTCCCTGTGCTCTCCATCCCCCCCATTCTCTTTCCTGGTCCCACCTCACCCCCCCCACACCTCTGCTGGGTCCCCCCTCCCCTCTCTCAGGGAATCTGTCAGGGTGGAGAGTGGGGAAGGGGCCGGTTAGCATGTCATGGGCTGCTCAATCCAAAATGCCCGGGCCTATTTTTTGTCCCAGTCCGGGCCTGGCACCCACTGTTCGCTGCAGCAGGCTATGCACACCACATTACTACTCTCCCTGGGGCACCCAAAGGTGTCCCAGGCCACTAAAGTGTTTGGGTTTTGCTTGAAGAAAAGGTGGCAACCCTAATCTAGACTCAGTAGATCCCACTAGAGATAGGAAACTGCTAGGTAGCATAACCGGCAAGCATCCAACAAGAACTGATATACAGAACCAAGTATCAATTTGCTAAGCAAGAAAGGCAGTAAAATAGGCCCCCTGCAGCCTGCAGCAAAGCAACACTAGACTCTCCCCCAGCAACATTAGAACCCCCAGCAACAAAAGACCCCCCTGTAACGGGTGGGCCAGTGGAACCCAGAAGTTCTTAGAAAGTATGAGCCAGAAAATAATGGACATTGAGAATATGTCTTGGATTGCTTTAAAATGGGTCTGTAATATTAATCCACCTGGATGCCTGTTGTAATGTTAATTAATCCAGACTAGCTTCCAAAGACCTTTTCATTGTTGTTTGTGGTGATGTGGATTGGAGCAAGGTAGACAGTCTGGCTGCCTATTATGGGATGTATAAGTGTCTTGCTGTGAGGAAAGGGGGGGGGAATCACTCCAGCAACCCCTCCTGCTAAGACTGTTTACTGAAGGAGAAGTTTGAACACACCTGACCTGTATCACCATTGTCATTGGACAGTTTAACCCGCCCTGTTCCCCAAGGATGGGAGGGAAGTGTTTTGAAGAGGAGTGTGTTACCATGTGCTTGTAATAAAGATTCATTCCCTGTTTTTGGAACCTCAACACAGAGTGTTGTCTCGTTTGTGGAGGGAGAATTATTTGTATGGGGTCTTATTCGGCTGGCTGGAGTGTCTGGTAGCTACCGTGTGTTTGGGAATGGAATATCTTAAACGACGTTAACCCCTATCATTACATTGTTGGCAAGCAGTGGGATGATTCCACAGCCTATAAGGACAGCTACAAGAGGACACATGCCAATGGAAGCACAGTATGAATGGCTAAAGCACTCTACCCTCAAGGACTTACTGGAGAACCGGGGCAGACCGGCCAACAACCGTAAGAAGAGGGACATTATCAGAGAACTAGTCGAAATGGATGGAACCGAAAGGCCCAGCGTAACATACAGGAAACCCGAAGAGGCAAGTTTTGATCGGGCTGTTAACATAAGACTGGCACATTATGGTCCTAACCCTACAGCGGAGATCATAGACCGAGTTATAGCGGCTGTGGATGTAAATTTGCTACCGCAAAGAGGTGCTGCAGCAGCAGAAGTCAGAGCAGCACCAGCTGAAAGGAGAAAGATACATTTTGCGGCTTTTAAAAATTTCATTGAAACTGAAGGGGAGATTAATGGGTACCTTGCCGATTTTGAATGGCAATGTGCCCTACACCGGGTGCCCACAGCGGAATAGGTTATAATTTTGTTTGGGAAATTGTCCGGCCGGGCCAGTGGAGCATTCAGGGCCATCCCAGACGAGGATTTTATGAACTATGGACTGGTAAAAGAAGCACTGTTGGCCAGGTATGCCGTCACACCGGAGGCATACCGGAGGCGGTTCCGAGAGACGAGCAAGCAGACTGGAGACTCGTATACCGAGTGGGCATGCCGCCTACACCGCACGGCATCCCACTGGGTCGCTGGATGCCAAGCAGAATCCGGGGAAGAGGTGCTGCAGGTGTTTCTGCTGGAGAACTTCTTTGACAAACTGTCCCTGGAAGTCAGAGAGTGGGTCCGGGACCGAAAACCTTTCACCTTGCCTGAAGCAGCTCGCCTGGCGGACGAATACACAGACGCCCGCAAACTGGATAACCCTGGGGTCAAGACAACAGCTCGGGTGGATTATTGATCAGCAGCACCCCCTCTAGCTGCCGCCTACCAACCACAGTCGTACCGCCCTACAGCACCACCTCCAGCGGCCACTTATCCTCAGCAGCCCAGGTTCAAATCCCAGGACTACTCACAACCCATCAGGTGTTTCGGGTGTAAACAGCTAGGGCACAAAAAGCCAGACTGTCCATTTAATCCAGCCAGGCAGTCTCAGTCATGGAGACAGCCAGCAAGGGGGAACCCCCACACACCCATGCCTGCGGCCCACTGTGTTGAGGAGGAAGAACATTGGGGCGTCCTGCACGAGGCTGATCCAATACAAGCAGCTAACCGGGACAACCGGCAGCAACACAAGCAGACTGTCTGGGTCAATGGAAAGGTAGCCAATGGCCTACGTGATACTGGCGCCACCATGACCCTACTACAGAAGAACCTCATCCCAGAGAGCCAACATACCGGAGACACTGTAGCCGTAAGAGTAGCGGGAGGCACCGTTTTCCGGCTACCTGTTGCCCATGTTCACCTGGATTGGGGGATTGGTTCGAGACAAGTGAATGTGGGGGTGATGAAGGATTTTCCAGCGGATGTACTACTGGGGAATGATTTGGCCCCCCTCGTTTCTGCTTATGCCCCGATGGGCCCCGCTGAAGCCAACCCAGTGACTACCTGTGCCCAGACCCATGCTGCTGGAACCGACCCGCTTGCTGTCGAGACCCAGGTAAGACTATCTTCCCCGACATGTACCTTAGATCAGGCACAATATCACAGTCTAAAATTTGAATGTGACAAGTTGGCCAGTGAGAAATTGGAGATGCAACAACACTACGTCATGTATTATGAGATGTCCCATGGCTTGAACATTGAAATGCACAAACAGGCTGAAATTGTCAAAAGGTTAAATGGGATTTGCACCCAGGTTTTGCCTTACCTCTCCCAAGACCAGCAGCAACAAGTTTTGGGAGCCATTGAGAGAGCAAAGCAAGTGACTGTTCCAGAACTGAATTCCATTATTCGCCCTATAACCTTACAACTTCACCATCAGCTACTGGCCCAGTAAGCAAAATGGCAATGCTGATGGGTTGTGCAGGCATTAGAGGAATGGAACTATGGACTAACCTCTGAGTCAACCCGTCTGGGGTCTCCACCTGTGTTAGTCTCCTGCCGAAAGGGGAGAGATGTAACGGGAGGGCCCGTGGAACCCAGAAGTTCTTAGAAAGTATGAGCCAGAAAATAATGGACATTGAGAATATGTCTTGGATTGCTTTAAAATGGGTCTGTAATATTAATCCACCTGGATGCCTGTTGTAATGTTAATGAATCCAGACTAGCTTCCAAAGACCTTTTCATTGTTGTTTGTGATGATGTGGATTGGAGCTGGTAGACAGTCTGGCTGCCTATTATGGGATGTTTAAGTGTCTTGCTGTGAGGAAAGGGGGGAGGAATCACTCCAGCAACCCCTCCTGCTAAGACTGTTTACTGAAGGAGAAGTTTGAACACACCTGACCTGTATCACCATTGTCATTGGACAGTTTAACCCGCCCTGTTCCCCAAGGATGGGAGGGAAGTGTTTTGAAGAGGAGTGTGTTACCATGTGCTTGTAATAAAGATTCATTCTCTGTTTTTGGAACCTCAACACAAAGTGTTGTCTCGTTTGTGAAGGGAGAATTATTTGTATGGGGTCTTATTCAGCTGGCTGGAGTGTCTGGTAGCTACCGTGTGTTCGGGAATGGAATATCTTAAACTACGTTAACCCCTGTCGTTACACCCCCCCCAAGCAACAATAGCTCCACCCCTGCAACAATAACTCCCCTAGCAGCCAGCATCATTAGACCCTCCAGAAGCCAGCAACAATAGACCCCTGAAACAGTAGATTCTCCCCAGCAACAATAAACTCCTGAGCAACAATAAATCCCCCAGCAACCAGCATTAATAGATCCACCAGCAGCTGGCAGCGGGAGAACCCCCCCCCCTCAACAATATTCTCCCACCCCCCACAATTATAAATCCCCTGCAGCCAGCATGAATAGACCCTCAAACATGTCCAAGAACCCCTTGTCAGTACATACATTCAGTGCTGGAGGTGCCGAAAATGTGGACCACCACATGAAAAAAAAGCCCTGCTGATGTATAATTTTTGGCGGGACTGACCCTTTCATTTTATGGAATGCCTATTGAAATAAAAAATAAAAAAACAACCATTGTGACAGAGGTTAGATAAAATCTATGCAGTGCCGTCTACAGATTCTACCCGACAGTACAATTTGTAATTACAGAATAGGAAAAATGAAACTATTATAATAATGTAAGCGTGTGTACAAATGAAAACTCTATATATTGTGTACAGATTAGAAAGTAGACGATCAACCGATGAAGCGATTGAACCAGCATAACTATAGTATATTATAATTTAGATTACTATGCAGCTAGATCACTGTGCAGAAGTCACACTGACACCAGGTAGCAGAGAACTGAATAGAATTGTCGTAGGATACAGAGAGAAAAAAGGAGAATATATTAACCAGGAAAGCTTACAAACCAAAGTTCATAAAAGTACTTACTGGACAGTGTGAGAAGAAGGATAATCGGCGACCACATTTTGGCCTTAAGGATCTCTGAAAACACTGCGTGGTCCTTTCTGACACGCTTGTATGTGTTGTGCTAGTTTCCTCTGTTTTTATTATCTCCCTCCCTAGACAAACATTGAGAGACTTCAGACAGGAAAAACAGTTGTGGTTCTGCATTCCTGAATCGGAATGTACCAGGGCGGATTATCTATTACCACAACCCCCCCCCCCCCTTCCGCCTCTATACGTCATAATTGTTATTATTATTATTTCAGGTACTTATATAGTGCAGTCAATTTACGCAGTGCTTTACGTATACATTGTACAATCACATCAGTCTCTGTCCTCGAGGAGCTTACAATCTAAGGCAGGGGTGCCCAACCAGTGGCCCGGGGGCCACATGTGGCCCACGTCCTCTCTGGGATGGTGGTTTGGCAAGCCCAGATCGCAGGTTGCTGACCCGCCATCCCAGAGCATCAGTGTTGTGAATGAAGCCGGCGGTAGAGAAAGCAAGGAGCTGCAGAGCAAAGCCGCATCAGCTGATGCTTCCTGTATAGCACCTGCTCCTGTCACGACAACAACAGCTGGGGAAAACTGAATGGAAGACTGTTATTAAAGTGGGTGTAAACTCTTCTTTGCAAGTTACACCTACAGGTAAGCCCAGGGGCGGATCCAGAGTCTTTTCTCGGGAGGGGCACAGGCAAAAAAAAAATTTTTTGGTGGGAAATTTATCGGGGAAATGGCTGGTGTCGGCGCTTCAATCATCCCGGCACCATGGTTGTTATGGTGTCAGGATGATTGAAGCGCATTATTTCTATTATTACATTGTAATATAAAATTAAATAGTTCAATGCAGAATCAGTGGGAGCCCCGAGTGTGTCACTTGCCACCGTCAGGAGAGGAGAGGAGATGAGCTCGGCGTTCGTATGAGATTGTTATTTCCCTTATCTATGAAATGTGAGTGTTTTACAAGTTTTATAATAAATGCCCCAGTGGTTACAAACCTACACCACGTGCACCTTGTATGTTTCTCACACATGTTCCACTGGCACTCTGAGGTTGCTGCAAGCTTGAGGACCACATGATTGGAATCATCATAGCCTGCATATATACGAGCTCAGCGTTCGTAGGATTGATGTCCACGCTCAGTAGTTTGACGTGAGTGTGAGAATACATCCTTTGGTCACTTGTTTGCTGTACCCACAGAGTTACGCTATGAATTTCTTTTTTGTTTGTGTATTTCTATGCATCCATGTGAGTGAGATCATACTTCCATGCAAGATTGCTGCATTGCTGTCCACATTAGAAGCCCCAGCACATGCTGTCTCTTCCCAGCAGGGAGGTAAGCTGCTAGTGAGCACTGGATGGATTTGCATCAGAGTTTCTTCTTTCAAGCACTCTATGGGTGATGGGACTTGCTACACATTGGATTTTTTGATATTATTTACAGGAAGTTTTTGGAGGATTTCTTTGTTCACAGTTCTGTGCTATACACTTTTACCATATGCCGCCACCATTATTTTCAGGAATTTATTTATTTATTTATTTTTTTGGAGATTTTCACCATTTTTAGTTTTGTGCTATACACCTTCATTTTACTGTTACGTATTTTTTCTTTGTTATTATATGCACAGGTTGATCACTTAGAGTGATACACGTTTTGGCATACATTATTAATTGTCCACTGTTGGTTACACACCTTTCAGGTGTACAGGTGTGATTCATTCAGTTTATGTACATATTATTTATGTTACACATTGGTTGTCAACACGCTACTGCATCTGGTTGGTTTACATTAGATTCACTTATTTGGTTAGTATCAGGTAGTTTTCTTTTCCAGATCCTTACCTTCACTAGTTATAATCACAGCGCAGCCACCATCACCCTTTTTTCATTTATTCACTTTTGTCTGTTTGGATCAGACTCCCTGGTGACTACTGCAGTGTCCCTAGCCCTTTCTCTTCCCTCCATTTCCATTCCCCTTCACTAGTTAAATACCCAGCTAGCGCAGGGGTTTCTTCTTTTTATATTTCACTTGCCACCATCGCCTGCAATTAGTGGGAGCCCTGAGCGTGTCACTTGCCACAAGTTGCGGATTGTCACTTGCCACGTCACCTGCCACATCTTGTGGATTGTCACTTGCCACACCTTGTGGATTGTCACTTGCCACATCACCTAGCACACCTTGCGGATTGTCACTTGCCACGTCACATGCCACACCTTGCTGATTGTCACTTGCCACGTCACCTGCCACATCTTGTGGATTGTCACTTGCCACACCTTGCGGATTGTCACTTGCCACGTCACCTGGCACACCTTGCTGATTGTCACTTGCCTGCCGCCAGATGCAGATTGCAATTTGCCACGTCACCTGACACAATTTGCGGATTGTCACTTGTCACGTCGCCTGCCACACCTTGCGGATTGTCACTAACGTGCCTGCTAAGGTGTAGTTTTGGTTGTCTCTTGCTGTGTCTCAGACTCCCAGAGTCAGGCAGCAGAGAGATAATGTAATCTCTCTGCTGCCTGCACAGTGAGGGCGGAAGTCACTGCAGGAATGCAGGGCAGGCACGGGCGGTGAGAGATGATCTCATCTCTCTGCTCCCCCACTCCCGGATAGCTGATTGGCCAGCTGCCACACTGAGCCTGCTCTCTCACTCTCACCTGCGCTGCCAACACACTGAGCAGCACGGTCTGCCCACGAACTGCGCCGACCGCCCACAAACCGCGCCGCAAGCGGAGCCGCCCGCTTTCTTACCTGTCTGTGGAGCCGCACGCTATCGCACCTGCCCGCAGAGCGGCCCGATGTGACTCACTGACGTCACTCGTTGCTAGACGCCAAGCGGCCCAGGTGTTAGCAACGAGTGCAGGGAAGAGGCTCCACCCACCTCCTCCTCCGCTCCTGGTATCGTGTCAGTGCGCCGCGTAACTACATTAGACGAGTCTCTCTCAGCGCCGCTAATCGGCTGATGTGAGAAACTGAGAGAGAGACTCAGAGAGGCCGCCATCAGGGGGGTACAGGCAGTACACCTGTAAGGGGCCCGGAGGTCCCTAGGAGCCCGGATGGCCCCCCTTTTTTTTTGTAAGGGGCCCAGAGGTCCCCAGGGGCCCGGAGTTCCCCAGGGCCCCGAATGTCAACCCCCCTTTTTTTTAATACATTTTTTAATTACATTTTTTTTTTTATAATTTTTTATTTTTTTTTGTAAGGGGCCCAGAGGTCCCCAGAGGCCCGGAGGTCCCCAGGGCCCCGGATGAAAACCTCCCTTTTTTTTTTATAAAACTTTTTTTTTCTTTTATAATTTTTATTTATTTTTTTGTAAGGGGCCCAGAGGTCCCCAGAGGCCCGGAGGTCCCCAGGGCCCTGGATGGCAACCCCCCTTTTTTTTGTTCTTCTGTTTTTCTTGTGTTCGTCAGCACCCAAACCCCAAACGCCCTGCTTCTCAATTCATGGCACCCCCCCCGATTCTGAATTTGCGGCAGCCCCCCGCTTCTCAATTTGTGGCGGCAGCACCCCCCCCGGTTCTCTCCAGCTCCAGGGGGCCCATGCCTAAAGCTGTGTAAGGGGCCCCAAAATTCCTGATGGCGGCCCTGACTGTATATACTCAAGTATAAGCCGACCCGAATAGAATATAAGCCGAGGCACCTAATTTTACCCCAAAAAACTGGGAAAACGTATTGACTCGAGTATAAGCCTAGGGTGTCCATCTGCATGCCTCACTGTGCCTCACTTTGCCTCACTGTGCCCATGACTAAACTGATGTTTAACATGGGAGTCTATAGAAGGAGTGCCTGGGTTTGAAAAATCGGTTCTCCCCGACCGTAAGTCTCCCAGACACCAAACTTTGTACACTTGTAGAGGAGACATGGGGCTACATGTGTACGAAGATTGGGGTCCAGGGGACCTACGACCGGCCGGTACCGGGTCCGCAAAATCACCGGAGAAATGACCATTTAACATTGGAGTCTATGGAAGGGGTGCCCGGTTTTAAAAAATTCAGTGCTCCCCGGCCGTAGGTCCCCCAGACACCAAACTGGTAGAGGAGACATGGGGCTACATGTGTGCCACGTTTGGGGTCCAGGGGACCTACAGCCAGCCGGTACTGGGTCCCCAAAGTTCGGGAGATCAGGCGCAAAAAATTGGATTGTCACTTACCACATCACCTAGCACACCTTGCGGATTGTCACTTGCCACGTCACATGCCACACCTTGCTGATTGTCACTTGCCACGTCACCTGCCACACCTTGCTGATTGTCACTTGCCTGCCACCAGATGCAGATTGCAATTTGCCACGTCACCTGACACAATTTGCGGATTGGCACTTGTCACGTCGCCTGCCACACCTTGCGGATTGTTTCTAACGTGCCTGCTAAGGTGTAGTTTTGGTTGTCTCTTGCTGTGTCTCAGACTCCCAGAGTCAGGCAGCAGAGAGATAATGTAATCTCTCTGCTGCCTGCACAGTGAGGGCGGAAGTCACTGCAGGAATGCAGGGCAGGCACGGGCGGTGAGAGATGATCTCATTTCTCTGCTCCCCCACTCCCGGATAGCTGATTGGCCAGCTGCCACACTGAGCCTGCTCTCTCACTCTCACCTGCGCTGCCAACACACTGAGCAGCACGGTCTGCCCACGAACCGCGCCCACCGCCCACAAACCGCGCCGCAAGCCGAGCCGCCCGCTTTCTTACCTGTCTGTGGAGCCGCACGCTATCGCACCTGCCCGCAGAGCGGCCCGATGTGACTCACTGACGTCACTCGTTGCTAGACGCCAAGCGGCCCAGGTGTTAGCAACGAGTGCAGGGAAGAGGCTCCACCCACCTCCTCCTCCGCTCCTGGTATCGTGTCAGTGCGCCGCGTAACTACATTAGACGAGTCCCTCTCAGCGCCGCTAATCGGCTGATGTGAGAAACTGAGAGAGAGACTCAGAGAGGCCGCCATCAGGGGGGTACAGGCAGTACACCTGTAAGGGGCCCGGAGGTCCCTAGGAGCCCGGATGGCCCCCCTTTTTTTTTTGTAAGGGGCCCAGAGGTCCCCAGGGCCCGGAGTTCCCCAGGGCCCCGAATGTCAACCCCCCTTTTTTTTAATACATTTTTTAATTACATTTTTTTTCTTTTATAATTTTTATTTATTTTTTTGTAAGGGGCCCAGAGGTCCCCAGAGGCCCGGAGGTCCCCAGGGCCCTGGATGGCAACCCCCCTTTTTTTTGTTTTTTTGTTCTTCTGTTTTTCTTGTGTTCGTCAGCACCCAAACCCCAAACGCCCTGCTTCTCAATTCATGGCACCCCCCTCCCGATTCTGAATTTGCGGCAGCCCCCCGCTTCTCAATTTGTGGCGGCAGCACCCCCCCGGTTCTCTCCAGCTCCAGGGGGCCCATGCCTAAAGCTGTGTAAGGGGCCCCAAAATTCCTGATGGCGGCCCTGACTGTATATACTCAAGTATAAGCCGACCCGAATAGAATATAAGCCGAGGCACCTAATTTTACCCCAAAAAACTGGGAAAACGTATTGACTCGAGTATAAGCCTAGGGTGTCCATCTGCATGCCTCACTGTGCCTCACTTTGCCTCACTGTGCCCATGACTAAACTGATGTTTAACATGGGAGTCTATAGAAGGAGTGCCCGGGTTTGAAAAATCGGTTCTCCCCAGCCGTAAGTCTCCCAGACACCAAACTTTGTACACTTGTAGAGGAGACATGGGGCTACATGTGTACGAAGATTGGGGTCCAGGGGACCTACGACCGGCCGGTACCGGGTCCGCAAAATCACCAGAGAAATGACCATTTAACATTGGAGTCTATGGAAGGGGTGCCCGGTTTTAAAAAATTCAGTGCTCCCCGGCCGTAGGTCCCCCAGACACCAAACTGGTAGAGGAGACATGGGGCTACATGTGTGCGACGTTTGGGGTCCAGGGGACCTACAGCCGGCCGGTACCGGGTCCCCAAAGTTCAGGAGATCAGGCGCAAAAAAAACAAACAGAGCAAGCAAGTGAGTGTGACAGATGGTCTCGGGGGGGGGGCAATTGCTCTGTTGCCCCCCCCTGGATCCGCCCCTGGGTAAGCCTAGAATAAGGCTTACCTGTAGGTGTTTGCAATATCTCTTGAACCTACACGGTTTAGGACATATTTGCCAAAGGGATTACACCGTTGTGTACGTCGCATGCGCACAACGGTGCAGGCGCACTGTAAATCCCATTCACAAATCCGGCCTTGCCGGATTTGACGGCTCCTGCGCGCATGCGCTGAGTGACGTCTTCGCCGCTCCGGCCAATCACAGCGCTGGAGCAGCGATACCCAGAAGTAACCTTCCGGCAAGATGACTGCGGCCGGAGGGGGAGACGTGGACGGTTTTGGGGACTTTGATCTAAGGTAAGTAATGCATAATGAGCTAGTATGCTAGTCATACTAGCTCATTATAGCTTTGTCTTGCAGGTTTTTTTTTTTTTCCAGGGTTTACATCCACTTTAAAGGTGTGTTTTTTACTGAAATCAGTGTATATATGGCATAGTTGCCAACATTGCAAAAAAAAAATCGGGACACTTTTTTGCATGTAGGCGGAGCCTTGATATAATTAGGGGGTGGGGCATTCATTTGTAGGCGTGCCATATCATAAAAATGGGCGTGGTTTACACAGAATAGTGGGTGTGGCTTAAATGGGCGTGGCTCAAAAAAGGGGTGTGGTTAGAGGCTGAGATGAATGAAGGATGGAGTGAGAAAGAAAGAAAGAGGGAGAGAAAGAAAGAGGGAGAGAGAGAGAAAGAAAGAGAGAAAGAAAGAGAGAAAGAAAGAAAGAAAGAGGGATGGAGGGACAGCAGGCCCAGATCCTACACCACAATAGAAATGTGTATTCCAGAAAGATTAACAAATTAGCAGATAAAGATACTCCAATACCTGGTGTTAGCGCTTCAATCATCCAGGCACCATGCTTGTTATGGTATTAGGATGATTGAAGCGCATTATTTCTAATATTACATTGTAATATAGAATGAAATTATTCAACTCACCATAATGCAGAATCAGTGGAAGCCCTGAGCGTGTCACCTGCCACGTCGCCTGCCACCAGTTGCCATCAGATGTTCCCAGCAGAGTCCCTCCTTACATCAGGTGTCCCCAGCAGAGCCCCTCCTTACATCAGATGTCCACAGCGGAGCCCCTCCTTACATCAGGCATCCCCAGCGGAGCCCCTCCTTACAGCAGGCGTCCCCAGCGGAGCCCCTCCTTACATCAGATATCCCCAGTGGAGCCCCTCCTTACATCAGGCGTCCCCAGCGGAGCTCCTCCTTACGTCAGATGTCCCCCCATTGGAGCCCCCCTTAATCAGGCGTTCCCCCATTGGAGCCCCCCCTTACATCAGGCTTACCCCCATTGGAGCCCCTCCAGTTACATCGGGTATAGCAGCTCTGTGTCGGACGCTAGAGGTCCGCGGCCGGCGGAGACAATGTCTCCGCCGGCCGCCATTTTTAAGAAGACCAGAAGTCGTGTGGCTTTGTCTGTCAACTATTATGGAAAGGAGCGGGGCGGGGAGTGGGCGGCGCCGCAACGGGTTAATTTCTAGTGTAGCCACGCGGCCGGCTCCGCCCTTTTTATCTACATGCTACACCGTAATAGCGGCGGAGCCGGCCGCATGGCTACACTAGAAATTAAGCCGCTGTGGCGCCGCCCACTCCCCGCCCCGCTCCTTTCCATAACAGATCACTGACAGGGCAGGGCGGGGCCACAGCAGCAGCTTAATTTCTATTGTAGCCACACGACTTCTGGTCTTCTTAAAAATGGCGGCCGGCGGAGACATTGTGTTCGCCGGCCGCGGACCTCTAGCGGCGGCAGGCCGCGCGGTGGCGAAAAAAACAAGAACAACGGTAAACCGGATTTCCCGGGACAAAAAAATTTGGGAAAAGGGTCTAAATTCCGGGAACGTCCCGGAAATTCGGGACAGTTGGCAACTATGATATGGGCATGTCTGTTCTTCAGTGGTTACTAGGCTGCTTTCAAAATAATCCTGCACCTGCGGGTTACCTGCACTGAGCCATAAACTTCTGTTATTACCTTTGGGTTTGGTGTGCTTTCAGAAAGTGCATTATACCATCAGGATATAATAGAAGTCTATGGCAAAGTGCAGCTAACCTGCAGGAAAGCCACAGGTGCACGTGACGCATCAATATGAAAGCAGCCTTAGGACCCAATTGGACCCTCCATTTACCTCTATGTCCATTTACTCCTGCTTACCTTCAATCCGATACGCTAAAAAAAAAAAAAAACAGACGGGGATCCGTCCATTACACTTATTTTGGCCTGCGACGGGTTACCAAGACGCTTCGATGGCCCTCGCTCTTCAAAAGGTTGGCCACCCCTGCTCTAAGGTCCATAACTAACATTCATACATATACTAGGCATAATTGTTTTCAGTGGTAATCATGAAATTAAATGGATACAAATAATGGCCAGAACAAATTTGGAGGTAGTGATGATTTTCTTTTTCTGAGTACGCTATATAAATTGATGTTCGTGTAGCACACGAACCCTTTACCTGCTTTTGGCTCCTTGGCAGGAAAAAGCACACCGTGCTATGTGCCCATACCCTCTTGTGTGAAGAGGTTGAGCGGTGTTATGAAACGGGTCTCCACAGCGAGGTTCTCCAGAGAATGGTTCTCATCTCCATGCACCTTCGCTATCTTCTTCCAGCTCTTTTGCTAGCGGGGCCCGGTCTTCTCCGTCGCCTTCTTCCCTCTTCTCCTCTTCGATGTTGACACGTTGCTTCCTCCCGCTGTAATGCTGGGTGTGCGGTGCGCTCCGATTTATATAAGCCTCTCATGACGTCACAGTCACAAACTCCGGGTGGCCCGGGAGCATGTGACTGTGATGTCATGGGAGCATGTGGCCACCCGGAGCATGTGACTGTGACGCCATGAGAGGCCTATATAAATCGGAGCGCACCGCACACCCAGCATTACAGCGGGAGGAAGCAACGTGTCAACATCGAAGAGGAGAAGAGGGAAGAAGGCGATGGAGAAGACCGGGTCCCGCTAGCAAAAGAGCTGGAAGAAGATAGCGGAGGCCCGGCAGAAGGAAGAAAGAACCGGAGAGCGAGAGAAGAACCAAAGAGCGCAGAGACGACACCGGAGACCCCCGAAGTCGGAAGAGACCCCCGGAGTCGGAAGAAGACCCCCGGGGCTGTGTAATAAATTACTTTAAAAACCTGTGTAGTGTTTTTTTATTGACATTTTTTTCCACCAGGTTAACGGGTAGGGGTACGATGTACCCAATACTCATTCACATAGGGCGGGGGGCCAGGATCTGGGGGCCCCCTTATTAAAGGGGGGCTCCCTGATTCTGATAAGCCCCCGCCCGCAGACCCCGACAACCAACGGCCAGGGTTGTCGGGAAGAGGCCCTGTCCTCATCACCAAAGCACCAAACCCCCCATGTTGAGGGCATGCGGCCTGGTACGGTTCAGGAGGGAGGGGGGGCGCTCTCTCGTCCCCCCCTCTTTTCCTGCGGCCTGCCAGGTTGTGTGCTCGGATAAGGGTCTGGTTTGGATTTTGGGGGGACCCCCCACGCCGTTTTTTAGGCTTAGGGGTTCCCCTTAAAATCCATACCAGGCCAGGGCCTGGTATGCTCCTGGAGGGGAACCAATGCCGTTTTTTTATTTAAAATTTGGCGTGGAGTTCCCCCTCAAGATCAGCAGAGCACAAGTCGCATGCCAAAGTCAGATCATGCAAGGCTGTGGTCTGACTTTGATCCTACTTCAATGATAGTCAATGGGCTGAAGTAGGATCAAAATCGGACCAAAGTAGTACAGGGAGGATTTTCAAAGTCGAACCGACATGTGTCGGACCAGTTAAGACGGCTCCCTTAGGGAAACATTGATTTTCACACATTATGCGACATGAGCTCCCAATGTCGAAGCGTTTGTCGCACCAGTGTGAACCCAGCCTCAGAGAGGAGGCTAGTGGCCAGAATGGTGCTCGAACTAAACACACAGTCTCTGCACAAACTCTGCCACAGACATGGTGAACTTGGTTTCAAAGCTTGGCCTCTTTTAAGGAGAAGACATCCCTCCAGAGAGTTACCGGGCCCCATCCTTCACTTTGACTTCTCACCAGTCCCTCGTAATGGTCCTCCCCCGGCCTCCTCATCTAAGATACGGGTCCCCTCGCAAGGCAGCACCCTGGGATTCCTCGATCCTTGGTGGGCCCCAGCCAAAGGTGCTGGGCCCAAGGCCTTTAGTTGCAGCCGCAAGACTAAAGGTGCCTGGGACTGATTCACCGGACAGCATCCCTGTCCCCGGGGTAGGACCCCCGGGACAAGACACGGAACCCCAATCCTGGGGTGGAAGACGAACCCCCAACAGGCAGCGTCTGCCCCTTTTATATCCTCTCCCAGCATGCACAACAGGCCGACTACGCCCACTGCACTACTGCCGAGAGGGGACATCCAAGGCACAGCACTATACCAGCGGTTCAACCCTGGCCTCAAGCGACAGCGCCACCCACAGGCCACAAGGAACTATACACTGATACTCCACCTGCGGTACAAAATTGGCCAGCAAGCCCTAACAATCAAAGGGTTTTAGCATAACTACCACTCAAACATTCCCCTAGATTTAAAAGCCCCGCTACATAGGTAATAAAAAATAAATAAAAATAGCGGCACACTTGGATATAATAATGGGGTGCTAAAAAAATAGGCTTTAACCACTTAAAGTGTTTGTAACCCTCAAAAAAATATAAAAAATTATATTGTTCCCATAAAGCAGTTGTCTCCAAACTGCGGCCCTTCACTTGATTTTATCAGGCCCTTGGAGTATAGTTCCTAACACTGACAACGGGGCACTATTACTCCCACTGACACCAATGATGGGGCACTATTCCTCCCACTGACACCAATGATGGGGCACTGTTCCTCCCACTGAAACCAATCAAGGGTCTCTATACCTCGCCCTAATACCAATGATGGGGCACTATTCCTCTCACTGACACCAATGATGGGGAACTATTCCTCCTACTGACACCAATGATGGGGCACTATTCCTCCTACTGACACCAATGATAGGACACTATTGATCTTTTATTGAAAAGAATCAAGCAACCATTTTTATACAAAAGTAAAAAACAAAACCATGTGTAACGGGAAGGCCCGGGGAACTCAGAATCGCTTAGAAAGTATGAGATACCCTTGCTTCAGCTCCCCCAATGCCTCTTATGTGTCAACCACCCTGTGTCTCTATTAGGGGAACAGGGTGAATGAAAACCCCAATATGGTCTATGATAGCCATATTCAATCCTGCACAGACATTGTATCTAGATTGGATGTGTACTGTGAGGGGGGGGGGGTTGTGTAATCATTGCCGTGAGGAATTAAGGGGATTTACATGCTATTGTTCCTTGTGGCTTGGGGAGAATTAAGCCTATAATTATAGGTTGGGGAACTAGCAGCAGACAGGTTAATCACCTGCCTGCTTGTGTTGTAAATGAGTCTAGGAAGGTCTGGTGTGAATAGAGATAGTTAACACTATGCCTGTGTGTATTGTACTCGGCAGACGGAGCGTCTGCCAACCCTTTCATGAGAAGATGTGTATTGAAGATCGTTATGTCTATTGTGTAAAGTCTGTTGTCTCCTAACAGACGTCAAAATAATGTGTTGAGCCTTGTAATGTGTGGGTGGAGCTGGGCCATTGTTCATGTTAAACTAATGTGTATTGGATGTATATAAAAGTTACAATATTTCTCAATAAAGTTGTCATTCGATCCTGGAAGAGACAGAGTACGTCTCGTTTCTTCTGGAAGGATTAATCTTATGGGAAGTGATCGCCTGGCTGTGGAAGATTGGTAGCGAGTGGGTGTCCAGGAGAGGGAACATCTTATTTGGCGTTAACCCCCTTCGTATTTGGGGTGCCGTTACACCATGGTACAAAACTTCAACAGAAAACAAAGGAATACACATCCATGTTCAGAATATATACAATATATACATAATCCACTACCAAAAACATTTTAGAAAACTATCTACATAAAGCAGCAGAGAGGGCCTAAGAGGCACAACCCATCACCTATGTACGCAGCCATTTATCAAAAATGAATCAAAAATACTGATAATCTAGGGTGATAAGAGACAGACAGCCACACCCGGGAAAGAGACTCCTGGCAGTCAGGGAGGCTTGAAACCCCTCCACGCCTTCAACCAAGCCCCCTGACCCCGCTTGTCTCTCTCAAACTCCTGAATCTTCCCCACCTCATGCAAAATGTCACACACCACCACCTCAACATGAAGGAGTTTTTGCCGAATGCTGACCTGACACCGTGCGTTCCAGGTGAAATAACGGACTACTAGGCTAACTAAAAAAAGTGTATCCAAACAAAAAACTCCACCGGTATTGAATGCTCCGTACACCCACTCAGCATAACCCAGCCTGGAGAGGAAAGGAACACAGAGGGCCCACCCCACCTGTTTGTACACTTCTATGTTATAAGGGCAATGAAGCAGAAAATGGTCCATAGTCTCCTCCTCATCCGCACACTCCTCCCGAGGACAGCTACGATCCATCCCACTGCGGAATTTCAAATTGCCTCGAACATAGAGCTTCCCATGGAAGCACAACCAGGCCAGATCCCTAAATTTAGAGGGTACTCTATCCAAATTAATCAGTCTTAACCCTCCCTCAAAATTGGGCCCGGGCAATCCCTTAAGGCCAGTGGGTCATGAAAGACTTCGCTCAAGACTCGACTCATAAGGACTTTCCTTGGAACCGATCTGAGATCTTCAGCCGACAATCACCACTGCCGCAGTAACTTCAGGCGCGGAGCGACATAGGCTGGTAGCTGACCACGATGACCCCTGCGATTCTTCACTTGGCCACCTTCTTCCCAAAGTCGTAAAAAAGGCCTAAACCAAGATCTAAATATGCCTACCCATCCAGGAGGTTCCACTGCAAGCATATTACCAATGTTAAACTTTAGAAATAGCAGTGAAAAGAAAAGAACTGGGTTGACCATACCTAAGCCACCCTCCCTCCTGGATAGGTAGGTGACATTCCTCTTCATGGGGTTCAGTCTGTTCCCCCACAGCATCTGGAAGAACACACTACTGACCCTAGCATAGAGAGACACTGGCAAGATGCAGACAAAGCTGACATACAAGAAGATCGGAATCAGGTAAGTCTTAATCAGATCAACCCTTTCCCTCATAGATAACTTCCATCTCTTCCAGCTGACCACCATAGTATTGGCAATTTCCAGTCTGCCTTCCCAGTTTTTGAGGCCATAATCGCCGGGTCCAAATTCAATGCCTAGTATCTTAATTCTTTCCTGGGGCACTGGAAAGGTGTCCGGGAGATCAAACCCCTCACCTTCCTTTCCCATCCAGAAAACTTCAGTCTTTTCCTGATTGATCTTGGAGCCTGATGCTTCAGAATACCGTGATGTCAGAGAGACCACCTCCTCCGCTTCATCCGTCCCAGTGACAATCACCGACACATCGTCCGCATAGGCAACAACCCTCAATGGCGGCTCACCCGGGAGCCCCACTGGTACCCCACACAACATGCCGCTCTCTAGCCTCCTGATGAAGGGGTCGATTGCAAACACATAGAGCAGGGGACTCAGGGGACAACCCTGGCGGACCCCGGAGCCAACCTCAAAGGACTGTCCAACCCAACCATTAGCAAGAGGGAAGCTTTCTGCCCCCTTATACAAGACTTTCAGCCAATCGACAAAACCACCCGGCAGACCGTACTTACTAAGGAGCAACCACAGGTACTCATGGTTAACACGATCAAAAGCCTTTGCCTGATCCAATGTCAGCAAATACTTTCCCCAGCCTGCAGCCCTGCACCGCTCCAAGGCCTCCCGGACAGCTAAAACCGCTGTGAAGGTGCTCCTACCCTGGACAGAACAGTGCTGATTGCGAGAAAGCAAAGACTTTGCCACTGACGATAGGCGCCAGAAAAATATCTTTGCCAGTATCTTTCTATCGACATTAAGAAGGCTGTTGGGGTGCCAATTCTGAATCATCGAAGGATCTTTACCCTTGGAAAGAAGAATCACAGCCGAGTGCCTCATGGAAGGGGAAAGCACCCCCTCAGCAAGGAAACTGTTAAAAACCTCTACCAAATGCGGGGCCAGAATAGACTTAAAGGCTTTGTAAAACTCAGCCGTGAAGCCATCCGGTCCAGGCGACTTTTTGATGGCAAGCTGTTCAATTGCCCTCATCACCTCTTTGACTGTGATCTCCTCTGTCAAATTCATCAATGGAACATCTCCACCATCTAGACCTGGAGTAGAGTCCAAAAAGCTTTCCATCTTGTCACGGTCAAGCTCTTTCCTCCCAAGAAGGTCAGCATAAAAGGACCTCACGACCTCCAGAATCCCTGACCTGGACTTTGTCAAGGAACCTGTACTGTCCTTAAGGCCAACGACCGTTTTAACAGCTACACCTTGTTTGCAGTTCTGGTAAGGGTCAGGCGAGTGGTACTTCCCATAGTCCCTCTCCAGAACCAAAGAGGCATGCCGGTCATATTGACACTTCCTGAGAAGGAGTTTCACTTCGGAGATTGCCCCAGGATCTCCTCCTCTCGAGACAAGAATATCCAGCTTCCTCCGTAAACGTTGGTAGGTCATGTATTTATTAAACTGATTTCTATTGGCTAGGCCCCTGAAGAATACAGCGATCCTCTTTTTGGTCAGCTCCCACCACTCAGCCTTGCTGCTACAAAAGTCCAGGATGGTCACCTGTGCCTGAAAGAATTCCTCAAAGGATTGTCTAACATGTTCTTCCTTGAGTAGAGTCGAATTCAATCTCCAGATGCCCTTGCCCCTCTGAGGGGCATCTGAAGCATTCAGTACCACAGATAGCATACAGTGATCAGAGAACTCTACTGCCTGCACCACTGGGGGCGAGAAAGCAGAGGCCTCCTTCAAAAAAAACCTATCTATCCTACTCTGACTATTACCACGATGAAAGGTGAACCCCGTGTCATCCGGGAGGTGCTTAATGTGCACATCCACGAGACCAGCATCCCTAACCATACTATTTAAAAAAACGCTATCATATCCCAGCCTGTCCTTGAAGTCCTTCCTGTCCTTGGGCCTAGTTACTGTATTAAAGTCACCTCCAAAGACCACTTGCCGGGATGTAAAAAGAAATGGCTTGATCCTTGTAAAAAGGCATTTCCTGTCCCACTTTGTGTGCGGTCCATAAACATTGATTAGGCGCAGGTCCTGCCCTCCCACAAGGACATCTAAGACCATACATCTCCAAATCTCCACCTCAATAACCCGCCGGACAGTTACCATGCCGGTTTTAAACAACACCGCCACACCGCCATAAGGCTCGGCCGCAAGAGACCAGTAAGATGGACCATACCTCCACTCTCTCTTGGCCATATGAATATCTGCCAAGGAGGTGAGCCTAGTCTCTTGCAAAAATAAAATTTCAGCATCTAATTGGCTGAACAAAAAGAAGGCCATAGAACGAGCTCTTACTGACTTAATGCTGGCGACATTAATTGTCACCACTTTTAACGGAGGGGGAACCGCCATTTGGGTTATTGGGTGGATTGCTTCTTAGATCCCCTCTGCTGCTCGTCACCAGAAGCCTCTCTCTTTCTAGAGGCCGCCTCAAAGTCCATTTCGGAATCGGAACTTCTCTCGGAAGAAGCTCCAGATGAAGAAATATCCCACTTGGAGGACCTATGACGGCTGGAGACAGGAACCGGAGCTTCCCGTCCCCGTTCCGTCCTCACCGCCTGCCTCTTCCGCCTCCCAACCTTCCTTCTCTCTTCCAGGTACTGCAGGTCAACCTCAGAGAAGCCCTCATCTCTTACTTTTTTCTTTAAAGTCTTTCCACAAGACTTCTTTACAGAGGAAGAGGCGCCCTTTTTAGTACACGCTGGTGGGGGGGGGGGGGGTGATCCCTTTAAGTCAGACTCAGGAGGGGTAGACTCCTGGGGGGTAACTGACTCGGGGGGCACAGACTTGGAAGGTTCTGACACAAGAGGAGAGGGTACAGTAGGCTGGGGGGACACAGAGACAGAAACAGAAGGAATACTTACAGACACAGGAGTGGTGGCCACAGGAACTGGAGAGGGATCCTGAGCAGGACCGGGGGAGGCGGTCACCGCAGAGGAGGATGGTACACCAGGGATCTCACCCTCCATCCTGTCCAGCCTTGACATGTCCTCTACTACCTCCTACTCCATATTGTGCCAGGCTTCAGGACACCTGCTGTAGGGGTGGCCAAGGCGCAGGCACAGGTTGCACCTGATCATCTTGGTGCAGTCCTTAGCCATATGACCCTGACCCTGACACACTGAACACATCAAGGCTGAACAGGAGGAGCTCAAGTGCCCCTTTTCTCCACAGCGGTGACACAGCTTCGGCTGACCAGGGTAGAAAACAGTCATCCTATCCCTCCCTATGAAAGCTGAGGAGGGCAGGTGACGGACAACATTCCCACCCCTGGCCAACCTGACTGTTACCGGCCAACCCCCAGTCCAGATGTTACGCTCATCATGGATTTTATTGGGCTTGGTCAAAACCTCCCCATAGTTCCTTAACCAGACCTCTAGATCCCGAGCAGGAACACTCTCATTGGTGAGAATAATGGTAATTTTTTTCACTGTTGACCTCTGAGACACCGCAACTGGGACCAGACCTTCCCATTCAGGTCTTGACCTGCACCGAGCCTCATATCGCTCCCAGAACAGCTCAAGACCCTCTGGCCTGGTGAAGCTAACCGTATAATCCCGTGTTCCAGCTACGTGTATAAAGGCATACAGGTCATTTGCACCAAAACCCATCTCCAATATCAAATCCACCACCGCACGCCGTGCTGGAGGGATGGCACCACCTTCCCATTTCAGAATAACTACATTCCGCCTGGGACCCCCAGCAGAAGCCAGAGACCCAAGACCAGATCTTGGGGTGCTCAAGGTGGCAGCTTGTAGGGGAAAACCCCCCTTGGGAGCGGGACTACCAGGAGCAGAGTGTACCGCCTGTGCAAATGTAGGTTTATCAGGGCCCACACTGAAGTCACATTAGTCTGTATATTATTATTATTGTCATCAACTGTATGAACTGAAATTGCAGGATCTGTAGCAGGACGATTGTTCATCACACTGGTACTGGGGGGATTGTTATCAGTCACAGAACTATTCAAATTCCCATCAGGAATAGTCACAGTTGCTGCAATACCAGCTGTCTCCTGATGCTGCACTGTAGAGTCCTCAGCAGCAGTGGGGCAAACAGCTTTGGACTCAGCCAAAGAAGGGTTAATGGGCTGTTCTGACACTTGTAGTCCATCCACAGAAATGGAATTTTTTTAAATGTAATGCGGCGTACACACGATCGTTTTTCATGCCATTTTTTAAACCGACGTTTTTCTCGTCGTTTTTTTTCATGTTTCCTCTCAAGCCTGTCTTGCGTACACACGATCATTTTAAAAAACGTTCAAGCAAAGCGCAGTGATGCACAACACGTACGACGGCACTATAAAGGGGAAGTTCCGTTCTAATGGCGCCACCCTTCATGTTAGTAAAGTTTGGTGAGAGACGATTCGCGCTTTTAAGCCTCATGCTTTTCAGTCCGTTACAGCGTGACGAATGTGCTATCTCCATTACGAACGCTAGTTTTACCAGAACGAGCGCTCCCGTCTCATACTTGATTCTGAGCATGCGCGTTTTTTTTCTTCTCGTGAAAGCATACACACTATCGTTTTTAACGTCGTTAAAAAAAACGACATGAAAAACGACGTGAAAAAATAGAGCATGTTCGAAATTTTTAATGGCCGTTTTTCACGTCGTTAAAAATGCTCTGGAGCCTACACACGATTGGTTTTAATGCCCATTTTTAAAAATGGCATTTTTAACGGCATGAAAAACGATCGTGTGTATGGGGCATTAGTCTTGTTGCGATGCAGCCTCAGCAGGCACAACATTGCTGCACCCAGACTAGCAGCCTGATTGTCATTAGGCACATTATTAGTCATGGTGCTAGATGGTACAAAAACAGTTTTATCCACAACATGGGATTTAGCAGGCTGTACTTTATAAGGTACATCATCAGTAATGTCTTCCTCGTTAAACACCATCTGATCCCCCCGCATAGGAGACTTCATTACCTGGATGGCCCTTAGCATGCCTCCCGAGTCCTGGGAAGGCATGGGGCTGCTTACCTCTCCCTGGGGGGGGCAGGGGGTCAGAACTGGGGGTCTCCTCCTCCTCCACCTCCATCTTTGTCACCCTTGCAAACCTCTTGTCGTTGCAAAATTTTTCTTTAAAGGGCCCATCTCTGCCTTCCATCATGGCCACGATGGTCTCCTGATGATCCACACGGACCTTGGCCAGCTGGATTTCGGGATCCATGGATCCCCGTTTCTGGCTGTGTAAGCCCTCACGTTGCCTTCGCAGGCACTTCAACTCCGCTCTCAGCTTGTACAGCTTGTCTCTCTCCCTATTCAGGAGCTTAATCCCGGCCACCACTCACTCCCGAATGGCCTCCGAGCCTTCATCCTCACCAGGGGTAGAGAGATCAGCTTGTGCAGAGGCAGGCAGTTCACCCGATGGCCCAGGAGATGGCTGGGAGCCTCCAGCAGGAGAGGCCCCGCTGGCCTCCATGGCCTCCCCAGAAAGGGGGCCAGGGAGCTGGGAGAGATTTCACCACCACTCCCCTCTCACAGAGCAGCTTCAGAGGCACCTTCCTCCTGACACACCTGTGCTCCAATGATGGGCGGGACACTATTCCTCCCACTGACATCAATGATGGGACACTATTCCTCCCACTGACACCAGAGAGGGGACACTGTTTACTCCCACTGGCCACTTGTCTCATACTATCTCTATCCCCCTCCATGCACTAAATGCACAGCTGTCAGACACTGGTAGTCACATGGAATTAAAATCTAGACCGATTTTTACGCTAATGACTCCCTAAAAACATTTTGAGATATCCAGAGTGAGTACCGACTCCCAAACTCTGATGCTTACACGCATACGAGGATCACTCAAGTATCTAAGATTCCCTCTGTGGTCAATATTCCTGAACCACTGCACCAATTTTATGCTCACACTATAAATTCCAAACATGGTATCTCTACGATTTACACAGCCCTGAATGACAACCACCCCTACTCCCAAATTACCATCCTCTCAAAATGTCTTGAAGAGCTAAATAGTAGTGCTACCCTAACATGTGGTCACGGGCCTTCAGACTCACCTATACAGCTTCCCACTGTTCTAACCAGTGGGAATCCTATCAAAATACTCTGCTGGAGGTCCTGTGGAAGCACTGGTACTATTGCCCACATCATGTGGTTCTTCAGATCTATAAGCTCCTTCTGGAGACAAGTGTTTTCCCCGATTTCTTTACTATCAGACTCCCTTGACCCCTAGTCCCCTGCTAGCCTTACTTCATCTTGGCATAGAAAAAGACTCTCCTGGATCAAGGGTTGTAGTGCTGCACATACAACTTGCAGTGCAACTAAACAACAAGTGGACAATCCACAACTTGTGGCAAGTGACGTGACCAGGTGACGTGGCAGGTGACGTGGCAAGTGGACAATTCACAACTTGTGGCCAGGTGATGTGGCAGGTGACGTGGCAAGTGGACAATCCACAGCTTGTGGCCGGTGATGTGGCAAGTGATACGCTATATACAAGTACACTGCTGCTCTCTCAGCTGCTGCTACTCCCTCTGGTCTCACAAAATGGCTGAAATGGTTAAATAATACTGTTTTTTGAGCTTAGGGAAGGTCTTATGATGTTTCCTAACTAAACGCTTATGGACGCAAATGCGGTAAAACGCGGTAAATTGCAGCTAAACGCGGCTGCAATCGCGGCAAAACAAGCGTTTTCTAAATGCCGGTTTCAGCATTTAACCACTTCGCGCCCAGGCCATCGACAAAAGACGTCCGCAAAGCGGCGCTCAATTGCTGAGAGGACGTCCATGGACGTCCTTCTATTTACTTCCGCGATGCGCGCCGCCGCGGGCGCGCATCGGGGAAAAGCTGTGCCCGCCGTGTCACGCGTGTGCCGATGCGCGTGCCTGGCAGCCACGATGTCCGCCAGGTACCCGTGATCGGCTGTTACAGAGCCAGGGACGTGGATCTCCGTGTGTAAACACAGAGATCCACGTCCTGTCAGGGAGAGGAGACGGATGGTGTGTCCCTTGTACATAGGGACAACCATTGGTCACCTCCCCCAGTCAGTCCCCTCCCTCCACAGTAACAATCACCTAGCAGGGAACACATTTAACCCCTTCCTCGCCCCCTAGTGTTAACCCCTTCCCTGCCAGTCACATTTATACAGTAATCAGTGCATATTTATAGCACTGTTCGCTGTATAAATGTGAATGGTCCCAAAAATGTGTCAAAGGTGTCCGATGTGTCCGCCATAATATCTCAGTCACAATAAAAATCACAGATCACCGCCATTACTAGTAAAAAAAAATAATCATAATTCTATTCCCTATTTTGTAGAACTTTTGCGCAAACCAATCACTATACGCTTATTGCGATTTTTTTTTTTACCTAAAATATGTAGAAGAATAAGTATCGGCCTAAACTGAGGAAAAAAATAGTTTAAAAAAAAAAATGGGATATTTATTATAGCAAAAATGAAAAAATATTGTGTTTTTTTCAAAATTGTCGCTCTATTTTTGTTTATAGCGCAAAAAATAAAAACCGCAGAAATGATCAAATATCACCAAAAGAAAGCTCTATTTGTGGGAAAAAAAGGACGTCAATTTTGTTTGGGAGCCACGTCGCACGATCGCGCAATTGTCATTCAAAGCGTGACAGTGCTGAAACCTGAAATTTCGCCTGGGTAGGAAGGGGGTTATGTGCCCAGTTGTCAAGTGGTTAAAAACGCGTGTTCAGCAGAGTTTGCACCGGCGTCTCGTGTGCATGGGGCCCAACACAATTGCAGACCTCAACTGCCAATGTGAGATGGAGAGACTAGTTGCTAGGAAAAACTTAAGAATGAAAAAGTTCCTTTCTAACTGGTCGTCTTGGCTAAAGCACCCAAACTGTATTGTTAAAGTGGAGTTCCACCCAAAAGTAGAACTTCCGCTTATTGTACTCCTCCAGCGTACCTGTCTTTCACAGGTATGCTTTCCCCACTTCCGGGAGCCTCAGCGGCGGGTATTGACATCACAGTTGGGGCTCCCTCCTCCTCCCCCTGTCTCCGGGCCAGTAGGAGAGAGGAGCAAAGCCAGTAGGGTTCCCGGTGTTCTGTTGAATAATGCCCGCACTGTAATGCGCAAGCGCAGTGCTTGCGTAATACGGAGCCGCTGAAAGACGCCAAACATTGGAATACGATCCAGATGCTCGTGCAAGTCTGCAAGGGGCGGACTTGTTGATGATGGGCGCGGGTGAGGGACGGATGGCAACAGAAGGGGGAGTATTCAGTAATGATGGGCAGTGCTGTTAAGATGGGGGCGGAATTTGACACGAAACTCAAACACATCTCCTAAACAAATATATCTCTGCTATTCTTCCTACACGTGTTAAGGGCAACATGTACAGTAGGAAGAATAGCAGAGATATATTTGTTTTAAGAGATGTGTTTGTGTTTCGTGACAAATTCGGCTCCCATCTTAACAGTACTGCCGATCGTTACAAAATACGCCCCCTTGCAGGGTTGCACGAGCATCGGGAGCGTGTGGCACAATGTCGTCTTTTGTGCGCAGGCACCGTGAACAGCTGATCCCAAATTACGATGTTCGGACACTTTCGGCAGCGTCGTACTGCCTGCGCAAGTGCTGCACCTGCGCAGTACAGGGTGGGCATTATTCGACGGGAGGCATTTCTCACCACAACACTGGCGTGAAGCCGAAAGGCTACACTGCCAGGTTCCCTTACCCGCAATGGAGGCGGCATGCACACGACAGCTGATGGGAACATCAACTCTGGTGCCAACATCGCTGGACTCCAGGACAGATAAGAGTCTGATTATTAAAACTCAGCAGCTGCAGTATGTGTAGCTGCTGGCTTTTAATTTCTGCAGCGGTGGGTGGACCTCCACTTATATATATATATGTAGCGGGTATCTGCTTTTCTATTTTTTAATTTTGGTGGGGAAACTGTAATGTATGGTTCCCTGGGGCCCACCAGGTGGCGCTGTCGCTTTGGGACCGGGGTTGAGCCATTGTTGCGGTGTCGCACCTCTTTCTGGCCTCTCTCAGCGGTTGTCTGGTGGGCGGAGCGCCCGCCGTGCTTGCTGGGAGAGGGTATAAAGGGGCGGCCATTTTTGGAGTCGGGAGTCGAGCCCCGGGCACCTTCAGCCTGCGGGTGGGGGTCCGTGTCGGAGGTCCAGGCGGCCTAGGCCTGGAGGACGTTCGGAGGTCGTGTTCCATCCCAGGCACCTTTAGCCTGGGGTGAGGTACTCTGATGGAGGTCTGGAGCTCAGTGCCACACTGAGTTACGCGAGGGAAGGAAGTCCTAGGGAACCCTGGGAGTGGGTACCCGAATCCAGAGGCGCAATGGACCGGGAAGGGGTACTCGCCTGAAGACCTGGTGCAGGATACCGCCGGTGACGGGTGAGCCTTAACCGGAGACCGCCTAGAGGGATGTTTTGCCTCGACCGGAGACCGCAGCCCACTTTCTGAAGGAAAGTGGAGAGTTCATTGTGTCTAGGGCCTACTCGTATCCACACCCCCCCCTTTATGTTCTGTTCGTAGAGGGGGTCCAACTGATTGTACTTTGATGTGACCTGCAAGAATAAAGGAGTGTTGGACTTTTAATGGGTGTGGGGCTCATTTTCTGGCAGACACTAATCCAAAGCAGCTGGATGCTCCAAGCGCAGAACACCGACCTGAAGGTAGAAAGACTTTGCCAACACCACACACACACATCTGCGGTAAAAGCTTGGCGTAGCAACCCTGCACTCTCTCCCCCCAGTTACCCCTAGACAGAAGCCGCAGAGAATTCAAAAAGAAGAGAGTGGAGGGCGCTACACGTGGGGGCTTGAGTCCGGGATGGTGTTGTGCATCTACGGAGTTTTAACGTGTCTGCCCGGAGGAGTTCCGAGTAGGTCGGCCATAGTATTGGCCAAAAGTGCATCCCTGCTCGAAGTCGTGGACATGACCCAGTGAAGGGAAAGGCCCGCGCAGAAAGAGCGAGAAGAGGGGGGAGCCCAGCCGTGTGAGGGACTACACGTGGGGGCTTCTATTTGCACTGCGCCACCAGGCACACCCTCCCTGCTCAGTTCGTGGGCGTGACCAAAGAAGAAGAAAAGCCCGCAAACTGAACCAAGAGGCAGGAGGCGTCCAATACGTGTGAAGGACTACACGTGGGACGTTGGCGCAAAAACTGGCAGTGCGCAATGGATAAGCAGCAAGTCACCATGTTCGGACATACATCGTGGATTCCAGTTCATCCTTCTACCACGACTTTGATTGCTACTGCTCCGGTGACCGATACGGGGATTCGGCTAAAGCCAAGGGGACGATTTGCCTTGTATTCATGCATGGACGTTGAGGCCCTGGGTTTGATTTGTCCCGGCTGTTCGGGACTGGTGTGCCAACTGAAGCCGTTCGGGCGATGCGAGGCCTGTGGGGAGTTCTTGTTCGAAGTGGATCCAGTCATCGAGAGGCCAAGAACCATTTACCCTGGCCGTGCTGCGGGCAACACCACTCAGAGAGGAGGAATCACTGTTTTGACAGCCATCCCTGTGCGCACTGCAGCGACTGTGGAGGAGGTCGCGAGTATTCAACTCGGTCACCACGGTCTCACAGTGTCCACCGCCGAAGAGAAAGACCGGCTGGGTAGCCCCGTCCAGCGGTCGCGGTGGGTCATCCCGCCCGCCTACGTCCGGCCCGGATGGATCCGGTAGGAAGAGTCCCGGACATCCCGTCTCAAGCAAAGGCCGAGGTAAGCCGGGTGGAGAGACTTGGTGTGTGGGCGGAGGTGTCGGGGATTCACGGCCATGTGTGTCAACGGGAGGTGGCAATTCAGTTTCCACTACAGGCTACCTGCCGGCGGAGGAGTGTGACACCTCCGACCTGGAGTCGCTCTCCAAATTGGGAGACGATGGCGCTATTGACAAACTGTTTGCTCAAAAGGGCTGGGACAAAGTACCTCTCGCCTCGTCCCGCAGAACCAGGGACCCACCCATGTCTACAGGGGATAGTACACCCTGAGTGGAGGCACCAGCGCCTGAGGAGGGGTCCCATCCCCAGCCTACTCTTGTCTCCCCGGTGCCACCTGCACCTAATGCCGGGGAAAAAAGACTGATGTTGCGGGCACCCATGCCTAGACTGGAGGTGACCAGAGTGCCTCGTCACCCGGAGGCCATAGTCTTGCCCGTGAAGGGGATAAAGCCACCATGCCCCCACTGGCGAGATTGCAACGGCTATTTTTTAAGCGTGGCTTAAATTGCCGTGGTTCAGAAGGGGTGTGGTTAGAGCCTGAGAGGAAGGAACGAAGCAAAATCCTACGCCACAATAAAATTATGTGTATTCCAGAGAGTTTAACAAACTCGGCAGATAAATATACTCCAAAACACCTGTTGTTGGCGCTTCAATCATCCCGCCACCATGGTTGTTATGGTGTCAGGATGATTGAAGAGGATTATTTCTATTATTACATTGTAATATAAAATGAAATCATTCAACTCACCATAATGCAGAATCAGTGGGACCCCTGAGCGTGTCACTTGCCACGTCACCTGCCACCAGATGCCATCAGGTGCTCCAAGCGGAGTCCGTCTTTACAATAGGTGCCCCCAGCGGAGTCCGTCCTTACAATAGGTGCCCCCAGCGGAGTCCGTCCTTACAATAGGTGCCCCCAGCAGAGTCCCTCCTTACAATAGGTGCCCCGAGTGGAGTCCCTCTTTACAATAGTAGGTGCCCCCTGCGGAGTCCGTCCTTACAATAGGTGCCCCCAGCGGAGTTCCTCCTTACAATAGGTGCCCCCAGCGGAGTCCCTCCTTACAATAGGTGCCCCCAGCGGAGTCCCTCCTTACAATAGGTGCCCCCAGCGGAGCCCGGTCCTTACATCAGTGCCCCCAGCAGAGCCCGGTCCTTACATTAGTGCCCCCAGCAGAGCCCGGTCCTTACATCAGTGCCCCCAGCAGAGCCCGGTCCTTACATCAGTGCCCCCAGCAGAGCCCGGTCCTTACATCAGTGTCCCCATCAGAGCCCGGTCCTTACATCAGTGCCCCCAGCAGAGCCCGGTCCTTACATTAGTGCCCCCAGCAGAGCCCGGTCCTTACATCAGTGCCCCCAGCAGAGCCCGATCCTTACATTAGTGCCCCCAGCAGAGCCCGGTCCTTACATCAGTCCCCCCAGCAGAGCCCGGTCCTTACATTAGTGCCCCCAGCAGAGCCCAGTCCTTACATCAGTGCCCCCAGAAGAGCCCGATCCTTACATTAGTGCCCCCAGCAGAGCCCGGTCCTTACATCAGTGCCCCCAGCAGAGCCCGGTCCTTACATTAGTGCCCCCAGCAGAACCCGGTCCTTACATCAGTGCCCCCAGCAGAGCCCGGTCCTTACATTAGTGCCCCTAGCAGAGCCCGGTCCTTACATCAGTGCCCCCAGCAGAGCCCGGTCCTTACATCAGTGCCCCCAGCAGAGCCCGGTCCTTACATCAGTGTCCCCAGCAGAGCCCGGTCCTTACATTAGTGCCCCCAGCAGAGCCCGGTCCTTACATCAGTGTCCCCAGCGGCTGTGTCCTCCATTGGAGCCCTTCCACACTTTGTCCTCCATCAGAGCCCCCCCCCGCTGCCGCCGCTTCCCAGATCCACATGCTCAGTATAGCGGGGAGGGGCCGCCAAAAGCATAGTTGCCAACAGTCCCGTTTTTCCCGGGACAATCACGGATTTGGGACCCTCGTCCCGTATTTATTTTGTCCCGCCTATTTTCCCGGATTTTTGCCTTCGTCCCGGCCGCCGGGAAAATCGTGAATGTTTGGGTAAAACGGCGGGCTATAAAAAGATGGCCGCCGCTGCAGACACGAGGATTATTTCCTCTTGTGTTCAGTGGCAAGGGGAGGAGCAGCCAATCGGCTTCTCCCCTCTCTGTGTTCACACATGAGAAAGCGAGGCGGGGCGGTATTAGGAGCATCGTGAGGGAGCGGCAATGTACAGGGCTGGGGAGGCGGAGTTTCGATAGGAGCCGAGAGCCAGGGGGAACAGAATCCGGCGGGGGAACCATTCTCGGCACGACACCGGGAAATGATCATGGACCGTGGAGCTGCCGCTGCCTCTGCCTCTGCCTCCAGCACACACACACGAAGACGCCGGTAGGTAAGAGCATCTGCTCCCCGGGGAAAGTAAAAGATTCTGTGTAAATATGGCACTCAGCATGGATATCCCCCTGAACTCCGCTGTTCTCGTGTCGCTCTCTACTCCTGCCCAGTGGCTGCCGCTGCTAGGGGACACAGTCAGACCTGTAAGGAGGGCTCCGCTGCTGGGGGACACAGTCAGGCCTGTAAGGAGGGCTCCGCTGCTGGGGGCCACAGGCCTGTAAGGAGGGCTCCGCTGCTGGGGGACACAGACCTGTAAGGAGGGCTCCACTGCTGGGAGACACCAGATGTAAAGGAGGGCTCCGCTGCTGGGGACACCAAAGGAGGGCTCCGCTGTTGGGGGACACCAGATGTAAAGGAGGGCTCCGCTGCTGAGGACACCAGATGTAAATGAGAGCTCTGCTGCCGGGAACACCGAATGTAAAGGAGGGCTCCGCTGCTGCCAGCTGCTGGGGACACTGAAGTAAGGAGGGCTCTGTTGCTGGGGGACACAGATCTGTAAAGAGGGGCTCTGCTTCTGGGGGCACCTGATGTAAGGACGGACTGCTGGGGAGGCACCTGATGCAAGGACGGACTGCTGGGGAGGCATCTGGTGACAGGCGACGTGACAGGTGACACGCTTCCACTGATTCGGCATTATGGTGAGTTGAATGATTTAATTTTATATTACAATGTAATAATAGAAATAATGCGCTTCAATCACCCTGACACCATAACAAACATGGTGTCGGGATGATTGAAGCGCCAACAGGTGTTTTGGAGTATACTTATCTGCCAATTTTGTTACACATTTCTATTGTGGTGTAGGATCTGGCTTCTTTCTTTCTATTTCTTTTTCTCTCTTTCTCTCACCTCGGACTGTAGCCACACCCCTTTGAACCACGCCCATTTAAGCCACACCCACTATTGTGCGTAAACCACGCCCATTTTTCGTCGCGGCGCGCCACATTTTTCATTTAAGCATGACACGCCTACAAACGAATGCCCCGCCCCCTAATTATAGCAAGGCTCCGCCTCAATACAAAAAAAGTGTCCCAGATGTTTTTTTTGCAATGTTGGCAACTATGCAAAAGAGAGAAGCCGATTGGCTGCCCCTCTCCTCTGCACTGAACACAAGAGGACAACACAGTGGCGGCGGCGGAGGCCATTTTGGTGTAGCCGCCACTGCCATTTATTTTTACTAACACTCCCGAATTTCCCGGGACATTCAAAATTCCTGGAACAACCTGGACAAAAACAATCCGGGACAAAGGCCCTAAATCCGTGAATGTCCCGGGAAATCCGGGACTGTTGGCAACTAAGGGTACGTATGCTTATTGGGGCTTGTAGAGGAGGTGATCCCGACCAGGGCTTTGAGAACATTACTCACCATCTTACTATTTCATGGGAAAAAAGCTACACTGCTTAAATGGAAGGAGCCGAGGGATATCTTATTCTGGAAAAGTTTGGTAAACAACATGATGCCATTTTACAAATCTACCTACAGGGCTAGGGTTTGTTAAAAAAATTGACAAGATGTGGCAGACCTGGTACAAATCAGACAGTACAGTGTGATAGGGGTAATATACTCGGTATCTAGGCATGCCTGAGAGGGATCCACGTCTTCTGGGGTGAGTTCCCCTTCAATGGTGGGTGGTGGCGTTTCTAATGCGGGTGCAAAGAATCTGGGGTCAGAATTTGGCTCTTATTTGCCAGGCTCAATGGTGGTATGGTTATAGTTGGGACCAAACAGTGAGAAACTAGTGGCTATGTACCCTATTAATATCCGGGACACTGGGCTGTGACAGGGGGTTGGGGGGGGGGGGTGAGGTTGGGTTGGGTTGGGGAATTGCAGGTAGTGGACTATGTTAGTCATGATTGAAATGTTTTTGTGTGTATGTTTTGTTTCGGGCCCTGTGAGGCCGTAGTGTCGGGAGTATGCCACGTTGATGACCCGGATGTTGTTATTTTTTTGCAATATAAACTTAATAAAAAGAAAAAAAAAAAAAGGGTGAGCTTGGGGCGCGCCCTGGGCCCACCCAGTTGTGTGACAATAGTGAATTATTATTCGCTATTGTCTACCTGCTTCTCCTCCTGGCCAATCAGGAAGCAGGTCTTAAGACCCGATTGGCCGAGAGGAGAAGCGACCATATTGGCCGCCGAGGAGGAGACACAGGAGGAAGCTACTGAAGCTCCCTGTGATCTAGATGGGGTAAGTGGATGGGCGAGTGACGGGGAAGGTGGTGTTATGTGGTTTGCCGATCGACCAAGCAACAAGGGGGTGGGGGTTTTTGACTGACAGACCGACTGAATGGGGAGGGGTGGTTTGTTTGCCAGATGGAGGGAGGGGTGGGGGGTTTGACTGATGAACTGACCGAATGGCTGGGGTTTGTTGGGTGGTTTGTTTGTCACTTTGTCTAATATATTATGATTGACTATCTTGCTGGTGCTCCCCCTTCCTTCATGTACCCCAATCCCTAACCCTCTCTACCTCTTCTCCCCTTTCTTCCATATGCCCCCCCCCCCCCCCCGTCTGGAGTTAACACTTGGAATTTATAGATGGTGCATATCCTGTTCATTATTCTTTTGCTCATGTTAATTATACTAATAACTGACTTTTTTCCCCCATATATATATATATATATATATATTGCTGGTTTAACCGCTTAAGGACCGCAAGATTTTCCCCCTTAATGAACGGGCCATTTTTTGTGATTCGGCACTGCAACGCTTTAACTGACAATTGCGCGGTCGTGCGACGCTGTACCCAAACAAAATTGATGTTCTTTTCTTCCCACACAAATAGAGATTTCTTTTGGTGGTATTTGATCACCTCTGCGGTTTTAATTTTTTTCTTCATAAACAAAATAAGAGCGTCAATTTTGAAAAAAAAAGCAATATTTTTTACTTTTTGCTATAACACATATCTCAAAAAATATATAAAAAAAACTAATTTATTCTTCGGTTTAGGCCAATATATATTTTTCTACATATTTTTAGTAAAAAAATTGCAATAAGTGTATATTGATCGGTTTGCGCAAAAGTTATAGCGTCTACCAAATAGGGAATAGATTTATGAAATTTTTTATTATTATTTTTTTTTTTACTAGTAATGCCAGTGATCTACGATTTTTAGCGGGACTGCGACATTGCGGCGGACAGATCGGACACCTAACTGACATTTTTTACACTTTTTTGGGGAACCAGTGATATTATTACAGTGATCAGTACTAAAAATATGCACTGTCACTCTACTAATAAAATTGGCAGGGAAGGGGTTAACATCAGGGGCGATTAAAGGGTTAAATGTGTTCCCTGCAGGTGTGTTCTAACTGTATGGGGGGGGGGGGATGGGCTGCCTGGGGAAACACACAGATCATGGCAGAAAGACAGGATCTGCGTGATCCCCCCTGTCAGAAGGGAGATTTGCCCTGTTTACACAGCCAGATCCCCGTTCTGTCACTGCGGGGAACGATCGCGGGTGACCGGCGGACATCGAGTCCGCCCCACCTGCTGATTGGCTCCCCCGCTGGCCAGTGGGTGCGCGCGTGCCCACAAACTACAGTTACTGATCCGATGTACAGTGATGGCAATTTGCAGGAACAAGCCGACCTGCCGCAGTACAATGACGGCAGCTGGTTGGAAAGTAGTTAATGTGATCCACTCGGAACATCTGACTTGTTTGTTATATTGAAATAAAATCTTCCAGAGCTTTAAGCGGACTTTCAGTCATTTTTTCATCTTTCCATCTATTAAATCTTCTGCCCTTGTTGTTGTTTTAACTTTGGATAGTAAAAAAAAAGAGAGCTGCAGAGCTGGAGGTGTGTCTGTGTAAATCCAGGAAGTGAACAGGTAGCAGCTTCAGCTGCCCACAGTTAAAATGGATGCAGCCAGACTCAGTGGAGGGAGATTTCTGCAGCATATTTGGTGCAGAATGACAGTATATATAAAATAATATGCAAAGTGGTTGGAGGGAAGCTTCAGAATGGCAAAGATGTTTTTATTACAAATTACGTGGGCTGACTGCAGTTCCTCTTTAAGGTTAAAGTGGTTGTAAACCCTCTGATACTATTTGCACCTACAGGTAAGCCTACATTAGGGTTACCTGTAGGTGCTTGCAATATCTCCGAGACCTACATGGTTAAGAAAATCGGGCACCGATGTCTACGGCGCAATGCCCGCCATAGACAACGGCGCAGGCGCACTGAGCGCGCCGGGTCTTCAATGGGAAATTGCTGGAAAGCGACGGGAACGCGCGCACGCGCGGGGATCGTGCCGGTTCCGCGCGCGATTGCTTGGGAGTGACGTCATCGCCGCTCCGGCCAGTCACAGCGCCGATACCTGGAAGTCACTCCAGGTATCATGGCGGCGGCGGAGGAGAGGAACGAGGGACGCTGCGGGGGCTTCGATCTAAGGTAAGGTAAGGTAAGTAATTCATAATGAGCTAGTATGCTAGTCATACTAGCTCATTATGCCTTTGTCTTGCAGGTTTTTTTTTTTTTTTTTTACATTCTGGGTTTGAAACCACTTATATTGCATTTTCTGTTGCATATGTAACACCTTGTAGTTTATACTGTCTTCTCGGGCCTGGGTATGCCCAATTGTACACTATATAAACTTCAATAAAAAAGTTGCAAAAAAAAAGTACAGACTTGTTTATATATTTTCTATAATGGGGAAAGAAATGTTAATATGTCTGTTGTAACACACAAGGAAGTTGATGCTGGAATGCAGCAGATACAAATACCACCCAGACAAAACTGTATTATGCAATGTTTCATCATCCACCTTCACCTTGCTACATTGTATAATGATCAGAGATGTAATGGTTCAGGATACCACAATGTCATTATGGCCACACCTAGATCACCTTCTCCAGGGAAGTATACAGCAATTCAAATCTGTCACAAGCCTCCTGATCCAGAGTCAGAACAGAAACAAGGTAACTTTTCTAGCTTAGTCACACTAATAAAATTGTATACAATTACTTATAGTTGAACCCTTAGGACCTATTTACATATACATATATATATTGGGACGCCGGCCTTTACACACACATGAACTTTAATGGCATCCCAGTCTTAGTTCGTAGGGTTCAATATAGAGTTGCCCCCCCCCCCCCCTTTGCAGCTATAACAGCTTCAACTCTTCTGGGAAGGCTGTCCACAAGGTTTAGGAGTGTCTATGGGAATGTTTGAGCATTCTTCTAGAAGCCCATTTGTGAGGTCAGGCATTGATGTTGGATGAGAAGGCCTGGCTCGTAGTCTCCGCTCTAATTCACCCCAAATGTGTTCTATCGGGTCAGGACTCTGTGCAGGCCAGTCAAGTTCCTGCACCCCAAACTCGCTCATCCATGTCTTTTTTTTTATCTTCAAATATTTTATTGGGTTTTGAAGTATACATTTTGCATTACATGTGAAAACTTGACAGATGTTCCAACTGGAGTATAACAATGGGTAATATGGAAGACAACTTTTAACATTGGTATAAGAAGTAAATTTAACACATAGACTAGGGATGAGCTTCGTGTTCGAGTCGAACATACGTTCGACTCGAACATTGGCTGTTCGATCGTTCGACGAAGATCGAACGATTTGGGCCGTTCGCGCCAAATTCGAGTGACGCGAACGGCCCACAATGCACTACGCCATCGCAGTGTCATCCAGGCGCTGTGATTGGCCAAGCATGCACTGTGACCCCGCATGCTTGGCCAATCACAGCGCCGGCAGCGAGGAGAGCAATGATTGGCCACAGGCAGGATGCCTGTGGCCAATTATTGCTGAGGGTGTTTAGTACACGCCCCACACTATAAAAGGCCGCCAGCACGGCGGCCTAGTGTAGTGTGTTCCGGAGCAGGGATAGAGTAGCATAGGCAGGGACAGTGACTGTTATTTCTTTCTTGCTTAACCTGGATTCCTTTAGTTTAGGGAAAGAGAAGGATAGGTAGGGAGAGTGTCAGTGTGTTTTGTGCTTCTGCTATAGTGTGCTTAAAAAAAAACATTTATTCTAGGGACAGAAAACTCTAGGTAGGGACAGTGTCAGTTTCTTTCACTCTGCAAGTCCTTGTTTCCAGGGACCTGGAAGGACAGTGAGTGAATTGTCCTTTTGCTATATTGTGATTAAAAAAAACATTTATTCTAGGGACAGAAAACTCTAGGTAGGGACAGTGTCAGTTTCTTTCACTCTGCAAGTCCTTGTTTCCAGGGACCTGGAAGGACAGTGAGTGAATTGTCCTTTTGCTATATTGTGATTAAAAAAAACATTTATTCTAGGGACAGAAAACTCTAGGTAGGGACAGTGTCAGTTTCTTTCACTCTGCAAGTCCTTGTTTCCAGGGACCTGGAAGGACAGTGAGTGAATTGTCCTTTTGCTATATTGTGATTAAAAAAAACATTTATTCTAGGGACAGAAAACTCTAGGTAGGGACAGTGTCAGTTTCTTTCACTCTGCAAGTCCTTGTTTCCAGGGACCTGGAAGGACAGTGAGTGAATTGTCCTTTTGCTATATTGTGATTAAAAAAAACATTTATTCTAGGGACAGAAAACTCTAGGTAGGGACAGTGTCAGTTTCTTTCACTCTGCAAGTCCTTGTTTCCAGGGACCTGGAAGGACAGTGAGTGAATTGTCCTTTTGCTATATTGTGATTAAAAAAAACATTTATTCTAGGGACAGAAAACTCTAGGTAGGGACAGTGTCAGTTTCTTTCACTCTGCAAGTCCTTGTTTCCAGGGACCTGGAAGGACAGTGAGTGAATTGTCCTTTTGCTATATTGTGATTAAAAAAAACATTTTTTTCTAGGGACAGAAAACTGTAGGTAGGGAGAGTATTTTTTTTCTTTCACTCTGCAAGTCCTTGTTTCCAGGGACCTGTAAGGACAGTGAGTTAATTGTCCTTGTGCTATATTGTGCTGAAAAAAACATTTATTCCAGGGACAGAAAACTCTAGGTAGGGACAGTGTCAGTTTCTTTCACTCTGCAAGTCCTTGTTTCCAGGGACCTGGAAGGACAGTGAGTGAATTGTCCTTTTGCTATATTGTGATTAAAAAAAACATTTTTTTCTAGGGACAGAAAACTGTAGGTAGGGAGAGTGTTTTTTTTCTTTCACTCTGCAAGTCCTTGTTTCCAGGGACCTGTAAGGACAGTGAGTTAATTTTC
Organism: Rana muscosa; assembly: GCA_029206835.1. Lineage (NCBI taxonomy): Eukaryota > Metazoa > Chordata > Amphibia > Anura > Ranidae > Rana > Rana muscosa. The sequence goes on along the minus strand of CM055116.1, from coordinate 1,261,049,178 downwards.
CTTGTGCTATATTGTGATTAAAAAAAACATTTATTCTAGGGACAGAAAACTCTAGGTAGGGACAGTGTCAGTTTCTTTCACTCTGCAAGTCCTTGTTTCCAGGGACCTGGAAGGACAGTGAGTGAATTGTCCTTTTGCTATATTGTGATTAAAAAAAACATTTATTCTAGGGACAGAAAACTCTAGGTAGGGACAGTGTCAGTTTCTTTCACTCTGCAAGTCCTTGTTTCCAGGGACCTGGAAGGACAGTGAGTGAATTGTCCTTTTGCTATATTGTGATTAAAAAAAACATTTATTCTAGGGACAGAAAACTCTAGGTAGGGACAGTGTCAGTTTCTTTCACTCTGCAAGTCCTTGTTTCCAGGGACCTGGAAGGACAGTGAGTGAATTGTCCTTTTGCTATATTGTGATTAAAAAAAACATTTATTCTAGGGACAGAAAACTCTAGGTAGGGACAGTGTCAGTTTCTTTCACTCTGCAAGTCCTTGTTTCCAGGGACCTGGAAGGACAGTGAGTGAATTGTCCTTTTGCTATATTGTGATTAAAAAAAACATTTATTCTAGGGACAGAAAACTCTAGGTAGGGACAGTGTCAGTTTCTTTCACTCTGCAAGTCCTTGTTTCCAGGGACCTGGAAGGACAGTGAGTGAATTGTCCTTTTGCTATATTGTGATTAAAAAAAACATTTATTCTAGGGACAGAAAACTCTAGGTAGGGACAGTGTCAGTTTCTTTCACTCTGCAAGTCCTTGTTTCCAGGGACCTGGAAGGACAGTGAGTGAATTGTCCTTTTGCTATATTGTGATTAAAAAAAACATTTATTCTAGGGACAGAAAACTCTAGGTAGGGACAGTGTCAGTTTCTTTCACTCTGCAAGTCCTTGTTTCCAGGGACCTGGAAGGACAGTGAGTGAATTGTCCTTTTGCTATATTGTGATTAAAAAAAACATTTTTTTCTAGGGACAGAAAACTGTAGGTAGGGAGAGTATTTTTTTTCTTTCACTCTGCAAGTCCTTGTTTCCAGGGACCTGTAAGGACAGTGAGTTAATTGTCCTTGTGCTATATTGTGCTGAAAAAAACATTTATTCCAGGGACAGAAAACTCTAGGTAGGGACAGTGTCAGTTTCTTTCACTCTGCAAGTCCTTGTTTCCAGGGACCTGGAAGGACAGTGAGTGAATTGTCCTTTTGCTATATTGTGATTAAAAAAAACATTTTTTTCTAGGGACAGAAAACTGTAGGTAGGGAGAGTATTTTTTTTCTTTCACTCTGCAAGTCCTTGTTTCCAGGGACCTGTAAGGACAGTGAGTTAATTGTCCTTGTGCTATATTGTGCTGAAAAAAACATTTATTCCAGGGACAGAAAACTCTAGGTAGGGACAGTGTCAGTTTCTTTCACTCTGCAAGTCCTTGTTTCCAGGGACCTGGAAGGACAGTGAGTGAATTGTCCTTTTGCTATATTGTGATTAAAAAAAACATTTTTTTCTAGGGACAGAAAACTGTAGGTAGGGAGAGTATTTTTTTTCTTTCACTCTGCAAGTCCTTGTTTCCAGGGACCTGTAAGGACAGTGAGTTAATTGTCCTTGTGCTATATTGTGCTGAAAAAAACATTTATTCCAGGGACAGAAAACTCTAGGTAGGGACAGTGTCAGTTTCTTTCACTCTGCAAGTCCTTGTTTCCAGGGACCTGGAAGGACAGTGAGTGAATTGTCCTTTTGCTATATTGTGATTAAAAAAAACATTTTTTTCTAGGGACAGAAAACTGTAGGTAGGGAGAGTGTTTTTTTTCTTTCACTCTGCAAGTCCTTGTTTCCAGGGACCTGTAAGGACAGTGAGTTAATTTTCCTTGTGCTATATTGTGATTAAAAAAAACATTTTTTCTAGGGACAGAAAACTGTAGGTAGGGAGAGTGTTTTTTTTCTTTCACTCTGCAAGTCCTTGTTTCCAGGGACAGAGAAGGACACCTGAAGGTAGCCCTTATTGCTTTTTTCCCATCTCCCTGCAGGCCATCTATTAGAATGTCTGGAAGGCAAACAAGGAGAGGCAGACAGTCAGGAGGCAATAAAAGAGGGCAAGCAGGCTCTGTGTCTGGGGGCAACAGTGCTGGTCGTGGACGCGGTGCATTGTCATCAGCACATGGCCATGGGACACGCTTGTCCTTCTTTTCGGCAGCTGGACATGTTGAGCCACATCATGCCGAAGACTTGGTAGAGTGGATGACCAAGCCCTCCTCCTCCTCCTCATCCTCTCTCACCCAGGCTCAGGGTACTGGAAAAGCAGCTGCCAAAGCGTCGTCTTCCCTGGTATCAATGTCAGACAAATCATCAGTCACTCCTTCCCTAGACCCACCATGTCCTCCTCCTGAGGAGTCCCCCGAACTGTTTCAGCACAGTGTTGGGTACATGCTCCAGGAGGATGCCCAGCGTTTCGAAGGGTCTGATGATGAAACCCAGCTAGAGGAAGGCAGTAGCGTGAGAGCAGACAGAGGGGATGCTCAAGAAGGACACCAATCTGGCAGTCATGTTCCAGCAGCTGCAGCATACTGCCAGATTGGCTCCAGTGATGAGGAGGGAGGGGATGATGAGGTCAATGACTCCACGTGGGTGCCTAATAGGAGAGAGGAGGAGGAGGAGGATGAGGAGGAGGCACATCTCCAACGAGGCAGGATGCCCTTTGGTGGCCAGCGTAAGGGCAGTACACCGACGGAATCACACCGCAGAGCTCCGCCTGTGCAGGGCGCTGCCTCTGCCCGTCATTCAAAAAGTTCTTTGGTGTGGGCCTTTTTTGAGGCTAGTGCATCAGATCGCACAGCTGCTGTTTGCAACATATGTCTCAAGCGTATATCGCGTGGCCAAAACATCAGCCGCTTGGGTACCACATGCCTGACCAGACATATGTTGACCTGCCATGCAGCTCGTTGGCAAGCCTACCTCAAAGACCCACACCAAAGAACAAAGCGGACCTCTCCTTGCACCGCATCAGCTGGGATCTCCAACCCCACTATAACTTCAGTCCTCTCTGAAACATGCACTGAGAGGAATGAAGGTGTAGAATTAGGTGTGTCACAGCCAAGTACTTGCGGCCACTCTGCTAGCAGTACACCGACGTCCGATTCTAGCAGGCAAATTTCCCTGCCCCAGCTGCTGGACCGTCGAAAGAAGTTCACTCCCAGCCATCCACATGCCCAGCGGTTGAATGCTAGCTTGGCTAAATTGCTAGCGCTTCAACTGCTGCCTTTTCAGTTGGTAGACTCGGCCCCCTTCCGTGAGTTTGTGCAATGTGCGGTTCCTCAGTGGCAGGTTCCCAAACGCCACTTTTTCTCACGGAAGGCTATTCCGGCTCTCTACCGGCATGTGGAAGGCAATGTCTTGGCCTCGCTGGACAGGGCGGTCAGCGGTAAGGTGCATATTACCGCTGACTCATGGTCCAGCAGGCATGGACAGGGACGTTACCTTTCTTTCACGGCCCATTGGGTCACTCTTTTGGCAGCTGGGAAGGATTCAGGACAAGGTGCAGTAGTGTTGGAGGTTGTCCCACCGCCACGCCTCCAAAATGCTACTACTGGTTGTGACACACCTCTCTCCTCCACCCCCTCCTCTTCTTCTTCCTCCATGGCCTCTTCCTGTGGTTTGTCCTATGAACCAGCGGTGCTCCGTAGCCGTTCACGGGGCTACGCAAGTACGCAGGCAAAAAGATGCCATGCCGTGCTTGCGCTGGTGTGTTTGGGGGACAGAAGCCACACTGGGGCAGAGGTCCTGTCTGCTCTGCAGGGCCAGGCCGAGAGGTGGTTGACGCCACGCCAGCTTAAGCCAGGAATGGTGGTTTGCGACAATGGCACCAACCTCCTCTCCGCCCTCCGACAGGGACAACTGACCCATGTGCCCTGTGTGGCTCACGTCCTTAACCTGGTGGTGCAGCGGTTCTTGGGCAGGTACCCGGGCTTACAGGATGTCCTGAGGCAGGCCAGGAAAGTCTGTGTGCATTTCCGCAGATCTTATAATGCCAGTGCTCGCCTGGCTGAGCTGCAAAAGGAGTTGAACCTGCCCAAGAACCGCCTTATATGTGACATGCCCACCAGGTGGAACTCAACGTTGGCCATGCTGCAGCGGCTGCACACGCAGCAGAGGGCCATCAATGAGTACCTGTGCGACTACGGCACCAGGACAGGGTCAGGGGAGCTTGGTTTTTTTTCTCCACGCCAGTGGGGCATGATCAGGGATGCATGCACTGTCCTGGCACCATTTGAGGAGGCCACGAGGATGGTGAGCAGTGACAGTGCATGCATCAGTGACACTGTACCTCTTGTCCACCTGTTGGAGCACACGCTGCGTGGAATAATGGACAGGGCACTTGAGGCAGAACAGAGGCAGGAAGAGGAGGACTTCCTTGCCTCTCAAGGCCCCCTTTACCCAGACAGTGTTCCTTCTGTCCCACCCATCGCACAGGAAGAGGAGGAGGAGGAGGAGGAGGAGGAGGATTGTGTCAGCATGGAGGTGGAGGCTGGCACTCAGCATCATCAGCAGCAGTCTTTTAGGGATGATTTACAGTCCCAAGAAACCAGTGGACTTGTACGTGGCTGGGAGGAGGTGGCTGCGGATCATGTCGTCCTTAGTGACCCAGAGGACTCCGGAGCGAATGCCTCAGCAAACCTACGCTGCATGGCCTCCCTGATCCTGCAAAGTCTGCGGAAGGATCCTCGTATTCTTCGGATCAAGGAGAGGGACCATTACTGGCTGGCCACTCTCCTTGATCCACGGTACAAGGGTAAGGTTGCGGACCTTATGTTACCGTCGCAGAGGGAGCAGAGGATGAGACAACTCCGGGAGGCCTTGCAGAAAGGTCTGTGCAACGCGTTCCCAGAGACTGGGAGGTTGCAAACTCCTGGTCCTGGACAACGAGTTGCTGAGGCTTCGGCCAGTCAAAGAAGGAGCGGTGGGGAAGGTGGCCGTCTGACCGATGCGTTCAGACAATTCTTTAGTCCGCAGCCCCAAAGTATGATTGGTTCCAGCAACCATCGCCAGCGTCTGATAAACATGGTGCAGGAATATCTAGGGGCAAGGTCAGACTTGGACACCTTCCCCACCGAAAATCCTCTGGCTTACTGGGTCTTGAGGATGGATCACTGGCCAGAGCTTGCACAGTATGCAATTGAGCTACTGGCCTGTCCTGCATCCAGCGTTCTTTCGGAACGCACATTCAGTGCTGCTGGAGGATTTGTCACGGATCACAGGGTGCGCCTGTCCACCGACTCGGTTGATCGACTGACTTTCATCAAGATGAACCAGTCTTGGATCACCACCAGCTACCACACACCTGATGCTGATATAACAGACTAATTGATTTTAAAATGTCACATCCCTTCAAGACTGATGCTGATGCTGAGTGCCTGTGCTGTTATGTTGACTGGCTATCCTCCTCCTCCGAGTCCTCAATGATACGATTGATGATGATAGCTTGGAAGATCATTTTTGTTTATGGGTGCCGCCACCAGTGCCTAACGCCCAATTTTTCAGCCCCTGTTTAACAGGGGCGTGTAATTACAATTTTTGAAGCAATACTTTGCAACAGGGCTCATTGCTGTGCTCCAAGTACAGTATCTGTGAGGAGTTGCAGTGTTGTGCCACCAGTGCCTAAGGCCCAATTTTTCAGCCCCTGTTTAACAGGGGCGTGTCATTACAATTTTTGAAGCAATACTTTGCAACAGGGCTCATTGCTGTGCTCCAAGTACAGTATCTGTGAGGGGTTGCAGTGTTGTGCCACCAGTGCCTAAGGCCCAATTTTTCAGCCCCTGTTCAACAGGGGCATGTAATTACAATTCTTGATCTAATAATTCACAGCAGGGCCCATTGCTGCACCCACCAAGAGTAACTGTCAGGGCTTACAGTGTTGTGGCACCAGCACCACCATCAAAGGCCCAATTTTTACTACCACTGTTCAACAATTATATGTAATTAAAATTCCTGATATAATAGTTGACAGCAGGGCGTTCCAGCACCAACCAAGAGTAACTGTGAGTGCTTACAGTGTTGTGCCAACACCAACAACTAAGGGGCCTATTTCTGCAGAGTATATACGGCAGGTCCCTACTTTCAAACATCCAACTTACAAACGACTCCTACTTGCAAACGCAAGAAGACAACAGGAAGTGAGAGGAAATCTACCACTAGGAAGGAAAATTCTCTCCTGTAAGAATAAATATGGGAGAAAGGTGTCTCCTCTGTACTGATGCTTTATCAGCAATCCTTGTTTCAAGAAAAACACCACATTTCAAAAACAGTTGTCATTGGGACGGAAAGTGAGGTGAAATGTTCTGAACAGGGGCACAGACAGCAAAACAAATGTTACAGGGGTGATAACCCTTACCTATGTTTTCCAAAAAGTTTAAAAATAGATTTTTGGGCTGGAGCTACACTTCAACAATGTACCTGTTCAAAATTACAAACAGATTCTACATAAGAACAAACCTACAGTCCCTGTCTTGTATGCACCGCCTGTATACGGCTGTTCAGAGTATATAGGGCCTTTTTTATTTTATGTGCGGGGTTCCCCTTAATATCCATACAAGACCCAAAGGGGCTGGTAATGGGCTGGGGTAGGGGGGGGGGGTCATGGGGTAGCTATGCCATTTTTCTTAAAGAATTTCATCCATATTACCGGGACCAGACATTACATTAAAGCCGCAAGCAGTTTTAAATGGCTTTTTTTTCCTTTAGAAGTGTCATTTTGTGCAGGGACAGTTCTAAACACGGGAAACACGTGGCACTTCACAGGCATACTTTAGACACCCCCCAGGTACGATATTTAAAGGAATATTTGACTTTTTTTTTTCACTTTATGCATCATTAAAATGACTGCTCCCGAAAAACGACCGTTTTTAAAACTTCTTTTTGCATTGATACATGTCCCCTGGTGCAGAACCCGGGTTCCCAAACCCTTTTTAGGACAATAACATGCATAATAGTTGTTATAATTAGCACTTTAGAATTCGAACGTTCGCATCCATTGTATTTAATAGGGTTCTAATGTTCGTTCGAACTTCCGGTCCGTTCGCGGGTTCTGGTGCGAACCGAACCCGGGGGTGTTCGGCTCATCACTAACATAGACATATAGGTGTATCATCACCTGAGGGTAGCAGTCAAGAGATTCACTCCATGGGGGACAGAGGAAGATACCAGCAAATTTCTTAGGAGAGTACATTTCAACAGTCAACATAGGTCATTATAGGGGTTGTAAAGCTTTGTGTTTTTTCACCTTAATGCATCCTATGCAGGTGAAAAAACACCTTGCAATCTCAGGCCCCCCAGCCCCCCCCCCTTTATTTACCTAAGCCACGAAACTCTGTGGGCTCGTTCCCGCAATGGTTTCCCCCAGCTTGAGGCAGCTCGTCATTGGAGATTGATAGCAGCGCCAGGGGCAGATCCAGAGTCTAGTCTCAGAGGGGCACTACCAGAAAAATTTGCGGGCAATTTGTCGGGGCAATGGCTGGTTTTGGCGCTTCAATCATCACGGCGCCATAGTTGTTATGGTGTCAGGATGATTGAAGCGCATTATTACTATTATTACATTGTAATATAAAATGTAATAGTTCAACTCACCATAATGCTGAATCAGTGGGAGCCCCGAGTGTGTCACTTGCCACCGTTGCCTGCCACCAGATGCAGATTGTCACTTGCCATGTCACTTGCCACATCCCCTGCCACAAGATGCGGATTGTCACTTGCCACATCCCCTGCCACAAGATGCGGATTGTCACTTGCCATGTCACTTGCCACATCCCCTGCCACAAGATGCGGATTGTCACTTGCCATGTCACTTGCCACATCCCCTGCCACAAGATGCGGATTGTCACTTGCCACATCCCCTTCCACTAGATGTGGATTGTCATTTGCCACCATTGTCTGCCACAAGATGCGTATTGTCACTTGCCATGTCACTTGCCACATCCCCTGCCACAAGATGCGGATTGTCACTTGCCATGTCACGTGCCACATCCCCTTCCACTAGATGTGGATTGTCATTTGCCACCGTTGCCTGCCACAAGACGCGTATTGTCACTTGCCATGTCACTTGCCACATCCCCTGCCACAAGATGTGGATTGTCACTTGCCATGTCACTTGCCACATCCCCTTCCACCAGATGCGGATTGTCACTTGCCATGTCACTTGCCACATCCCCTGCCACAAGATGCGGATTGTCACTTGCCATGTCACTTGCCACATCCCCTGCCACAAGATGCGGATTGTCACTTGCCATGTCACTTGCCACATCCCCTGCCACAAGATGCGGATTGTCACTTGCCATGTCACGTGCCACATCCCCTTCCACTAGATGTGGATTGTCATTTGCCACCATTGCCTGCCACAAGATGCGTATTGTCACTTGCCATGTCACTTGCCACATCCCCTGCCACAAGATGTGGATTGTCACTTGCCATGTCACTTGCCACATCCCCTTCCACCAGATGTGGATTGTCATTTGCCACCATTGCCTGCCAAAAGATGCGGATTGTCACTTGCCATGTCACTTGCCACATCCCCTTCCACCAGATGTGGATTGTCATTTGCCGCCATTGCCTGCCACAAGATGCGAATTGTCACTTGCCATGTCACTTGCCACATCCCCTGCCACCAGATGTGGATTGTCATTTGCCGCCATTGCCTGCCACAAGATGCGGATTGTCACTTGCCATGTCACTTGCCACATCCCCTTCCACCAGATGTGGCTTGTCATTTGCCGCCATTGCCTGCCACAAGATGCGGATTGTCACTTGCCATGTCACTTGCCACATCCCCTGCTACCAGATGTGGCTTGTCATTTGCCGCCATTGCCTGCCACAAGATGCGGATTGTCACTTGCCATGTCACTTGCCACATCCCCTGCCACAAGATGCGGATTGTCACTTGCCATGTCACTTGCCACATCCCCTTCCACCAGATGTGGATTGTCATTTGCCGCCATTGCCTGCCACAAGATGCATATTGTCACTTGCCATGTCACTTGCCACATCCCCTGCCACAAGATGCGGATTGTCACTTGCCATGTCACTTGCCACATCCCCTTCCACCAGATGTGGATTGTCATTTGCCGCCATTGCCTGCCACAAGATGCGGATTGTCACTTGCCATGTCACTTGCCACATCCCCTGCCACCAGATGTGGATTGTCATTTGCCAATGTCGCCTGCCACAAGATGCGGATTGTCACTTGCCATGTCACTTGCCACATCCCCTGCCACAAGATGTGGATTGTCACTTGCCATGTCACTTACCACATCCCCTGCCACAAGATGCGGATTGTCAATTGCCAGTGGCTGTGTCCCAGAGTGAGGGCGGGCAGGAAGAGATGATGCCAGAAAGCCACTACCCATCAGATTATGCAACCATCTTGGTACACCCGCACTTGTCCAGTAAGCCTAGGGTTAGAATGTCAGCAAGCAGACATCTTTATACACCCACCGGAGTCTTGCTTTTCAAAGTTATTTTTAACAGTAAACTCAGCTTATATAGTGAAATATAAGTTGAGTTTACTGTTAAAAATAACTGTGAAAAGCAAGACTCCGGTGGGTGTATAAAGATGTACGCTTGCTGACTTCTAACTCTAGGCTTACTGTGGACTAGGGATGAGCTTCGTGTTCGAGTCGAACATACGTTCGACTCGAACATCGGCTGTTCGATCGTTCGACGAAGATCGAACGATTTGGGCCGTTCGCGCCAAATTCGAGTGACGCGAACGGCCCACAATGCACTACGCCATCGCAGTGTCATCCAGGCGCTGTGATTGGCCAAGCATGCACTGTGACCCCGCATGCTTGGCCAATCACAGCGCCGGCAGCGAGGAGAGCAATGATTGGCCACAGGCAGGATGCCTGTGGCCAATTATTGCTGAGGGTGTTTAGTACACGCCCCACACTATAAAAGGCCGCCAGCACGGCGGCCTAGTGTAGTGTGTTCCGGAGCAGGGATAGAGCAGCATAGGCAGGGACAGTGACTGTTATTTCTTTCTTGCTTAACCTGGATTCCTTTAGTTTAGGGAAAGAGAAGGATAGGTAGGGAGAGTGTCAGTGTGTTTTGTGCTTGTGCTATAGTGTGCTTAAAAAAAACATTTATTCTAGGGACAGAAAACTGTAGGTAGGGACAGTGTCAGTTTCTTTCACTCTGCAAGTCCTTGTTTCCAGGGACCTGGAAGGACAGTGAGTGAATTGTCCTTGTGCTATATTGTGCTTAAAAAAACATTTATTCTAGGGACAGAAAACTGTAGGTAGGGAGAGTGTCAGTTTCTTTCACTCTGCAAGTCCTTGTTTCCAGGGACCTGGAAGGACAGTGAGTGAATTGTCCTTGTGCTATATTGTGCTTAAAAAAAACATTTATTCTAGGGACAGAAAACTGTAGGTAGGGAGAGTGTCAGTTTATTTCACTCTGCAAGTCCTTGTTTCCAGGGACCTGGAAGGACAGTGACTGAATTGTCCTTGTGCTATATTGTGATTAAAAAAAACATTTATTCTAGGGACAGAAAACTGTAGGTAGGGAGAGTGTCAGTTTATTTCACTCTGCAAGTCCTTGTTTCCAGGGACCTGGAAGGACAGTGACTGAATTGTCCTTGTGCTATATTGTGATTAAAAAAAACATTTATTCTAGGGACAGAAAACTGTAGGTAGGGAGAGTGTCAGTTTATTTCACTCTGCAAGTCCTTGTTTCCAGGGACCTGGAAGGACAGTGACTGAATTGTCCTTGTGCTATATTGTGATTAAAAAAAACATTTATTCTAGGGACAGAAAACTGTAGGTAGGGAGAGTGTCAGTTTATTTCACTCTGCAAGTCCTTGTTTCCAGGGACCTGGAAGGACAGTGACTGAATTGTCCTTGTGCTATATTGTGATTAAAAAAAACATTTATTCTAGGGACAGAAAACTGTAGGTAGGGAGAGTGTCAGTTTATTTCACTCTGCAAGTCCTTGTTTCCAGGGACCTGGAAGGACAGTGACTGAATTGTCCTTGTGCTATATTGTGATTAAAAAAAACATTTATTCTAGGGACAGAAAACTGTAGGTAGGGAGAGTGTCAGTTTATTTCACTCTGCAAGTCCTTGTTTCCAGGGACCTGGAAGGACAGTGACTGAATTGTCCTTGTGCTATATTGTGATTAAAAAAAACATTTATTCTAGGGACAGAAAACTGTAGGTAGGGAGAGTGTCAGTTTATTTCACTCTGCAAGTCCTTGTTTCCAGGGACCTGGAAGGACAGTGACTGAATTGTCCTTGTGCTATATTGTGATTAAAAAAAACATTTATTCTAGGGACAGAAAACTGTAGGTAGGGAGAGTGTCAGTTTATTTCACTCTGCAAGTCCTTGTTTCCAGGGACCTGGAAGGACAGTGAGTGAATTGTCCTTGTGTTATATTGTGATTAAAAAAAACATTTTTTCTAGGGACAGAAAACTGTAGGTAGGGAGAGTGTTTTTTTTCTTTCACTCTGCAAGTCCTTGTTTCCAGGGACCTGTAAGGACAGTGAGTGAATTGTCCTTGTGCTATATTGTGCTTAAAAAAAACATTTATTCTAGGGACAGAAAACTGTAGGTAGGGAGAGTGTCAGTTTATTTCACTCTGCAAGTCCTTGTTTCCAGGGACCTGGAAGGACAGTGACTGAATTGTCCTTGTGCTATATTGTGATTAAAAAAAACATTTATTCTAGGGACAGAAAACTGTAGGTAGGGAGAGTGTCAGTTTATTTCACTCTGCAAGTCCTTGTTTCCAGGGACCTGGAAGGACAGTGACTGAATTGTCCTTGTGCTATATTGTGATTAAAAAAAACATTTATTCTAGGGACAGAAAACTGTAGGTAGGGAGAGTGTCAGTTTATTTCACTCTGCAAGTCCTTGTTTCCAGGGACCTGGAAGGACAGTGACTGAATTGTCCTTGTGCTATATTGTGATTAAAAAAAACATTTATTCTAGGGACAGAAAACTGTAGGTAGGGAGAGTGTCAGTTTATTTCACTCTGCAAGTCCTTGTTTCCAGGGACCTGGAAGGACAGTGACTGAATTGTCCTTGTGCTATATTGTGATTAAAAAAAACATTTATTCTAGGGACAGAAAACTGTAGGTAGGGAGAGTGTCAGTTTATTTCACTCTGCAAGTCCTTGTTTCCAGGGACCTGGAAGGACAGTGACTGAATTGTCCTTGTGCTATATTGTGATTAAAAAAAACATTTATTCTAGGGACAGAAAACTGTAGGTAGGGAGAGTGTCAGTTTATTTCACTCTGCAAGTCCTTGTTTCCAGGGACCTGGAAGGACAGTGAGTGAATTGTCCTTGTGTTATATTGTGATTAAAAAAAACATTTTTTCTAGGGACAGAAAACTGTAGGTAGGGAGAGTGTTTTTTTTCTTTCACTCTGCAAGTCCTTGTTTCCAGGGACCTGTAAGGACAGTGAGTGAATTGTCCTTGTGCTATATTGTGCTTAAAAAAAACATTTATTCTAGGGACAGAAAACTGTAGGTAGGGAGAGTGTCAGTTTATTTCACTCTGCAAGTCCTTGTTTCCAGGGACCTGGAAGGACAGTGAGTGAATTGTCCTTGTGTTATATTGTGATTAAAAAAAACATTTTTTCTAGGGACAGAAAACTGTAGGTAGGGAGAGTGTTTTTTTTCTTTCACTCTGCAAGTCCTTGTTTCCAGGGACCTGTAAGGACAGTGAGTGAATTGTCCTTGTGCTATATTGTGCTTAAAAAAAACATTTATTCTAGGGACAGAAAACTGTAGGTAGGGAGAGTGTCAGTTTATTTCACTCTGCAAGTCCTTGTTTCCAGGGACCTGGAAGGACAGTGAGTGAATTGTCCTTGTGTTATATTGTGATTAAAAAAAACATTTTTTCTAGGGACAGAAAACTGTAGGTAGGGAGAGTGTTTTTTTTCTTTCACTCTGCAAGTCCTTGTTTCCAGGGACCTGTAAGGACAGTGAGTGAATTGTCCTTGTGCTATATTGTGCTTAAAAAAAACATTTATTCTAGGGACAGAAAACTGTAGGTAGGGAGAGTGTCAGTTTATTTCACTCTGCAAGTCCTTGTTTCCAGGGACCTGGAAGGACAGTGAGTGAATTGTCCTTGTGTTATATTGTGATTAAAAAAAACATTTTTTCTAGGGACAGAAAACTGTAGGTAGGGAGAGTGTTTTTTTTCTTTCACTCTGCAAGTCCTTGTTTCCAGGGACCTGTAAGGACAGTGAGTGAATTGTCCTTGTGCTATATTGTGCTTAAAAAAAACATTTATTCTAGGGACAGAAAACTGTAGGTAGGGAGAGTGTCAGTTTATTTCACTCTGCAAGTCCTTGTTTCCAGGGACCTGGAAGGACAGTGACTGAATTGTCCTTGTGCTATATTGTGATTAAAAAAAACATTTATTCTAGGGACAGAAAACTGTAGGTAGGGAGAGTGTCAGTTTATTTCACTCTGCAAGTCCTTGTTTCAAGGGACAGAGAAGGACACCTGAAGGTAGCCCTTATTGCTTTTTTCCCATCTCCCTGCAGGCCATCTATTAGAATGTCTGGAAGGCAAACAAGGAGAGGCAGACAGTCAGGAGGCAATAAAAGAGGGCAAGCAGGCTCTGTGTCTGGGGGCAACAGTGCTGGTCGTGGACGCGGTGCATTGTCATCAGCACATGGCCATGGGACACGCTTGTCCTTCTTTTCGGCAGCTGGACATGTTGAGCCACATCATGCCGAAGACTTGGTAGAGTGGATGACCAAGCCCTCCTCCTCCTCCTCATCCTCTCTCACCCAGGCTCAGGGTACTGGAAAAGCAGCTGCCAAAGCGTCGTCTTCCCTGGTATCAATGTCAGACAAATCATCAGTCACTCCTTCCCTAGACCCACCATGTCCTCCTCCTGAGGAGTCCCCCGAACTGTTTCAGCACAGTGTTGGGTACATGCTCCAGGAGGATGCCCAGCGTTTCGAAGGGTCTGATGATGAAACCCAGCTAGAGGAAGGCAGTAGCGTGAGAGCAGACAGAGGGGATGCTCAAGAAGGACACCAATCTGGCAGTCATGTTCCAGCAGCTGCAGCATACTGCCAGATTGGCTCCAGTGATGAGGAGGGAGGGGATGATGAGGTCACTGACTCCACGTGGGTGCCTAATAGGAGAGAGGAGGAGGAGGAGGATGAGGAGGAGGCACATCTCCAACGAGGCAGGATGCCCTTTGGTGGCCAGCGTAAGGGCAGTACACCGACGGAATCACACCGCAGAGCTCCGCCTGTGCAGGGCGCTGCCTCTGCCCGTCATTCAAAAAGTTCTTTGGTGTGGGCCTTTTTTGAGGCTAGTGCATCAGATCGCACAGCTGCTGTTTGCAACATATGTCTCAAGCGTATATCGCGTGGCCAAAACATCAGCCGCTTGGGTACCACATGCCTGACCAGACATATGTTGACCTGCCATGCAGCTCGTTGGCAAGCCTACCTCAAAGACCCACACCAAAGAACAAAGCGGACCTCTCCTTGCACCGCATCAGCTGGGATCTCCAACCCCACTATAACTTCAGTCCTCTCTGAAACATGCACTGAGAGGAATGAAGGTGTAGAATTAGGTGTGTCACAGCCAAGTACTTGCGCCCACTCTGCTAGCAGTACACCGACGTCCGATTCTAGCAGGCAAATTTCCCTGCCCCAGCTGCTGGACCGTCGAAAGAAGTTCACTCCCAGCCATCCACATGCCCAGCGGTTGAATGCTAGCTTGGCTAAATTGCTAGCGCTTCAACTGCTGCCTTTTCAGTTGGTAGACTCGGCCCCCTTCCGTGAGTTTGTGCAATGTGCAGTTCCTCAGTGGCAGGTTCCCAAACGCCACTTTTTCTCACGGAAGGCTATTCCGGCTCTCTACCGGCATGTGGAAGGCAATGTCTTGGCCTCGCTGGACAGGGCGGTCAGCGGTAAGGTGCATATTACCGCTGACTCATGGTCCAGCAGGCATGGACAGGGACGTTACCTTTCTTTCACGGCCCATTGGGTCACTCTTTTGGCAGCTGGGAAGGATTCAGGACAAGGTGCAGTAGTGTTGGAGGTTGTCCCACCGCCACGCCTCCAAAATGCTACTACTGGTTGTGACACACCTCTCTCCTCCACCCCCTCCTCTTCTTCTTCCTCCATGGCCTCTTCCTGTGGTTTGTCCTATGAACCAGCGGTGCTCCGTAGCCGTTCACGGGGCTACGCAAGTACGCAGGCAAAAAGATGCCATGCCGTGCTTGCGCTGGTGTGTTTGGGGGACAGAAGCCACACTGGGGCAGAGGTCCTGTCTGCTCTGCAGGGCCAGGCCGAGAGGTGGTTGACGCCACGCCAGCTTAAGCCAGGAATGGTGGTTTGCGACAATGGCACCAACCTCCTCTCCGCCCTCCGACAGGGACAACTGACCCATGTGCCCTGTGTGGCTCACGTCCTTAACCTGGTGGTGCAGCGCTTCTTGGGCAGGTACCCGGGCTTACAGGATGTCCTGAGGCAGGCCAGGAAAGTCTGTGTGCATTTCCGCAGATCTTATAATGCCAGTGCTCGCCTGGCTGAGCTGCAAAAGGAGTTGAACCTGCCCAAGAACCGCCTTATATGTGACATGCCCACCAGGTGGAACTCAACGTTGGCCATGCTGCAGCGGCTGCACACGCAGCAGAGGGCCATCAATGAGTACCTGTGCGACTACGGCACCAGGACAGGGTCAGGGGAGCTTGGTTTTTTTTCTCCACGCCAGTGGGGCATGATCAGGGATGCATGCACTGTCCTGGCACCATTTGAGGAGGCCACGAGGATGGTGAGCAGTGACAGTGCATGCATCAGTGACACTGTACCTCTTGTCCACCTGTTGGAGCACACGCTGCGTGGAATAATGGACAGGGCACTTGAGGCAGAACAGAGGCAGGAAGAGGAGGACTTCCTTGCCTCTCAAGGCCCCCTTTACCCAGACAGTGTTCCTTCTGTCCCACCCATCGCACAGGAAGAGGAGGAGGAGGAGGAGGAGGAGGAGGAGGAGGAGGATTGTGTCAGCATGGAGGTGGAGGCTGGCACTCAGCATCATCAGCAGCAGTCTTTTAGGGATGATTTACAGTCCCAAGAAACCAGTGGACTTGTACGTGGCTGGGAGGAGGTGGCTGCGGATAATGTCGTCCTTAGTGACCCAGAGGACTCCGGAGCGAATGCCTCAGCAAACCTACGCTGCATGGCCTCCCTGATCCTGCAAAGTCTGCGGAAGGATCCTCGTATTCTTCGGATCAAGGAGAGGGACCATTACTGGCTGGCCACTCTCCTTGATCCACGGTACAAGGGTAAGGTTGCGGACCTTATGTTACCGTCGCAGAGGGAGCAGAGGATGAGACAACTCCGGGAGGCCTTGCAGAAAGGTCTGTGCAACGCGTTCCCAGAGACTGGGAGGTTGCAAACTCCTGGTCCTGGACAACGAGTTGCTGAGGCTTCGGCCAGTCAAAGAAGGAGCGGTGGGGAAGGTGGCCGTCTGACCGATGCGTTCAGACAATTCTTTAGTCCGCAGCCCCAAAGTATGATCGGTTCCAGCAACCATCGCCAGCGTCTGATAAACATGGTGCAGGAATATCTAGGGGCAAGGTCAGACTTGGACACCTTCCCCACCGAAAATCCTCTGGCTTACTGGGTCTTGAGGATGGATCACTGGCCAGAGCTTGCACAGTATGCAATTGAGCTACTGGCCTGTCCTGCATCCAGCGTTCTTTCGGAACGCACATTCAGTGCTGCTGGAGGATTTGTCACGGATCACAGGGTGCGCCTGTCCACCGACTCGGTTGATCGACTGACTTTCATCAAGATGAACCAGTCTTGGATCACCACCAGCTACCACACACCTGATGCTGATATAACAGACTAATTGATTTTAACATGTCACATCCCTTCAAGACTGATGCTGATGCTGAGTGCCTGTGCTGTTATGTTGACTGGCTATCCTCCTCCTCCGAGTCCTCAATGATACGATTGATGATGATAGCTTGTAAGATCATTTTTGTTTATGGGTGCCGCCACCAGTGCCTAACGCCCAATTTTTCAGCCCCTGTTTAACAGGGGCGTGTAATTACAATTTTTGAAGCAATACTTTGCAACAGGGCTCATTGCTGTGCTCCAAGTACAGTATCTGTGAGGAGTTGCAGTGTTGTGCCACCAGTGCCTAACGCCCAATTTTTCAGCCCCTGTTTAACAGGGGCGTGTAATTACAATTTTTGAAGCAATACTTTGCAACAGGGCTCATTGCTGTGCTCCAAGTACAGTATCTGTGAGGAGTTGCAGTGTTGTGCCACCAGTGCCTAAGGCCCAATTTTTCAGCCCCTGTTTAACAGGGGCGTGTCATTACAATTTTTGAAGCAATACTTTGCAACAGGGCTCATTGGTGTGCTCCAAGTACAGTATCTGTGAGGAGTTGCAGTGTTGTGCCACCAGTGCCTAAGGCCCAATTTTTCAGCCCCTGTTTAACAGGGGCGTGTCATTACAATTTTTGAAGCAATACTTTGCAACAGGGCTCATTGCTGTGCTCCAAGTACAGTTGCTGTGAGGGGTTGCAGTGTTGTGCCACCAGTGCCTAAGGCCCAATTTTTCAGCCCCTGTTCAACAGGGGCATGTAATTACAATTCTTGATCTAATAATTCACAGCAGGGCCCATTGCTGCACCCACCAAGAGTAACTGTCAGGGCTTACAGTGTTGTGGCACCAGCACCACCATCAAAGGCCCAATTTTTACTACCACTGTTCAACAATTATATGTAATTAAAATTCCTGATATAATAGTTGACAGCAGGGCGTTCCAGCACCAACCAAGAGTAACTGTGAGTGCTTACAGTGTTGTGCCAACACCAACAACTAAGGGGCCTATTTCTGCAGAGTATATACGGCAGGTCCCTACTTTCAAACATCCAACTTACAAACGACTCCTACTTGCAAACGCAAGAAGACAACAGGAAGTGAGAGGAAATCTACCACTAGGAAGGAAAATTCTCTCCTGTAAGAATAAATATGGGAGAAAGGTGTCTCCTCTGTACTGATGCTTTATCAGCAATCCTTGTTTCAAGAAAAACACCACATTTCAAAAACAGTTGTCATTGGGACGGAAAGTGAGGTGAAATGTTCTGAACAGGGGCACAGACAGCAAAACAAATGTTACAGGGGTGATAACCCTTACCTATGTTTTCCAAAAAGTTTAAAAATAGATTTTTGGGCTGGAGCTACACTTCAACAATGTACCTGTTCAAAATTACAAACAGACTCTACATAAGAACAAACCTACAGTCCCTGTCTTGTATGCACCGCCTGTATAGGGCTGTTCAGAGTATATAGGGCCTTTTTTATTTTATGTGCGGGGTTCCCCTTAATATCCATACAAGACCCAAAGGGGCTGGTAATGGGCTGGGGTAGGGGGGGGGTCATGGGGTAGCTATGCCATTTTTCTTAAAGAATTTCATCCATATTACCGGGACCAGACATTACATTAAAGCCGCAAGCAGTTTTAAATGGCTTTTTTTTCCTTTAGAAGTGTCATTTTGTGCAGGGACAGTTCTAAACACGGGAAACACGTGGCACTTCACAGGCATACTTTAGACACCCCCCAGGTACGATATTTAAAGGAATATTTGACTTTTTTTTTTTCACTTTATGCATCATTAAAATGACTGCTCCCGAAAAACGACCGTTTTTAAAACTTCTTTTTGCATTGATACATGTCCCCTGGTGCAGAACCCGGGTTCCCAAACCCTTTTTAGGACAATAACATGCATAATAGTTGTTATAATTAGCACTTTAGAATTCGAACGTTCGCATCCATTGTATTTAATAGGGTTCTAATGTTCGTTCGAACTTTCGGTCCGTTCGCGGGTTCTGGTGCGAACCGAACCCGGGGGTGTTCGGCTCATCACTACTGTGGACAAGTGCGGGTGTACCAAGATGGCCGCGACGCAACGTCACTTCAGTTGCATATTCAGATGAGTAGCGGCGGCTTCCTGACAGAACACCTGCCTGCTTGCTCAGTGACACGCCAGCCCGCTCACCAGCCTTAGCGCCCGGCATGATTGCTCACTCACCAGCCTGCCCGTCCTCTCGCTCACCCGCCGGTGCTCACCCGCTCATTATTTTCTCGGGGGGAGCAATTGCCCTGTTGCCCCCCCTGGATCCGCCCCTGAGCAGCGCAGCCATTGGCTCCCGCTGCTGTCAATCAAATCAATGACGCGGCGCACCGGGGGGCAGGGCTGAGTGATACAGTCGGCGGCTATAGCCGCTGGCTGTATCACTGGAGCGCGCCCGCAAGCTAACCCCCTTGGGAGAGAGCTTCCCAAGAAGGGGGTTAGCTCTTGCGGCGAGGAGCCGAGACAGCCGCCGAGGGACCCCAGAAGATGAGGATTGGGGCCACTCTGTGCAAAACGAACTGCACAGTGGAGGTAAGTATGACATGTTTGTTATTTAAAAAAAAATATATATATATATATATATATATATATATATATATATATATACCTTTACAACCCCTTTTAAAGTGGTTGTAAACCCACTTACACAACATGCACCTACAGGTAAGCCTAGATTAAGGCTTACCTGTAGGTGCATGAAATATCTCCTTAACCTACACGGTTAAGGAGATATTTGCTTTTAAAAACGGCGCCGCTGACGTCACGCGCATGCGCACTAGCGGGCCGGCGTGTGACGTCATCGCCGCTGCGGCGATACACGGAAGGGACATCGAAGCAAGATGGAGGTGTCCGAGCACCGCTGCGGGGGCTTCGATCTCAGGTAAGTCATTCATAATGAGCTAGTATGCTATGCATATTAGCTCATTATGGCTTTGTCTTGCAGGTTGGTTTTTTAAGAAAAGAATAATACCCGGGTTTACAACCACTTTAAACTTGTACAGTACAACTGGGGTGGGACAGCCAAAAGGACCACTTGTAGAGGAATTTGTCCATGGCTGTCCATGGGTTTGGTAGTTTTCCACTTTCTTTTGATGTTCACTTTTGCCGCCAGTAAAAGATGTATGATTATGTCTCTGAATTTGGAAAGGAATTTTTCTATGCCCAAATGGAGTAAAGCTAGTGATAGGGAGGGTTCTGTAGGGCATTGTGTTATGGAGGAGATTAGTGAGAAGACTTGTCTCCAAAAGCTGAGGGATCTGCAAAACCAGAGGAGGTGTGCAATTGTGCCTATACTGCCGCAGGTCCTCCAACACGTAGAGGGTGAGTAATGCCGCGTACACACCGTTTTTCATGACGAGAAAAATTCTATTTTTTATTTGGTCATTAAAAACGATGGTGTGTAGGCTCCGGAGCATTTTTCACAACGTGAAAAATGGGCATTAAAAATTTCGAACATGCTCTATTTTTTCTCGTTGTTTTTCTCGTCATGAAAAACGGTCGTGTCTACGCTTTAACGACGTGAAAAAAATGCGCATGCTCAGAAGCAAGTTATGAGACGGAAGCGCTTGTTCTGGTAAAACTAGCGTTCATAATGGAGATATCACATTCGTCACGCTGTAACGGACTGAAGAGCACGAGGCTGAAAAGTGCGAATTGTCTCTCACCAAACTTTACTACACGAGGATCAGCAAAAGCGTCCCAAAGGGTGCCGCCATCTGAATGGAACTTCCCCTTTATAGTGCCGTCGTACGTGTTGTACGTCACCGCGCTTTGCTCGAGCATTTTTTTTTCACGATAGTGTGTAGGCAAGGCAGGCTTGAGAAGAATCACGTTGAGAAAAATGCTGTTTTTTTCAATGACATTAAAAACGGCCGTGTGTACGCGGCATTACATGTGTGTAAGCTTCAAAATCTGGGAGATGGTATTCATTTTGGAGGTCCTTGAACGTTTTCAGTGACTTTTGTGATGTGAGATCTAGTAGAGAATTGATTCCATAAGGCCCCTTTCACACTGGGGCAGGCAGGAGCGGTGGCGGTATAGCAGCGCGATTTGCAGCGCTGCTATACCGTCGTTCTTACCGCGGCATGCGGTCGCTAGGGGGATGAATTTAACCCCCGCTAGCGGCCGAAAAAGGGTTAATACCACCCGCAAACCGCGGCTATTGCCGCGGTTTGCGGGCAGTATTACCGCGGTGTCCCATTGATTTCAATGGGCACCCGCGGTAAAGGAGCGGTGAACACACCGCTCCTTTACCGCTGTAAAGAAGCGGCTAGCAGGACTTTTGGAGCGGTCCTGCTAGCGCACCGCTTCAGTGTGAAAGCCTTTGGGCTTTCACATTGAAGGCTACAGGGCAGGAATTTTTCATGCGGTATAATAGCGCTATTATTATGAAAAACGCCCCAGTGTGAAAGGGGCCTAAGTGTGCCAATGCTGGATTCTGAGATCTGGGATTTGGCCCATTAGTGCTCTAAGAGGGCTCATGCCTTTATGGACCTTGTTTGTGCACTGGTCCAAATCATTTGGTGGAGGGGGGATTATGGTGTGGGGGTTGTTTTTCAGAGGTTGGGCTTGGCCCCTTAGTTCCAGTGAAGGGAACTCTCAAGCCTCGTACACACGACCGAGTTTCTCTGCAAGAACCAGCAAGAAACCTGCTGGCAGAGCTTTCTTGCCGAGTAAATCGGTCGTGTGTACGCGGCTTTCAGTTTTCTCATCAAGAAAACTGGCAAGAATCTCGACGAGAAAAATGACTTTGACGCATGCGCGGTAGCTTCCTAAGCATAGGTAGGGTGTAGCAAGTTGGCGGCGACGGCATCGAATGTGTAGAGCGCACGCTCGTCATAGTCGATGACGTCACCGCGTTCGCTCCATTTAAAGAACCGCGGGTTCTTTGAATGGATTGTGTGTACACTCGGCCGGGACAAGTTTCTTGTCCAAGAATCTCGTCAAGAAAAACAACGAGTTTTTTCATGACGAGATTCTCGGCCGTGTGTACGAGGCCTTAGGCCGGCTTCACACCTATGCGAATTGGATGCGGCTTAAAACACATCCGATTCGCATGTCATTAGAAAATACATACATTTTATGAGGCTAGTTCACATATGTGCGATGCATTCGCACTGCGCAGTGCCGAAAAAACATGTGCGTTTTCTAGGCATTGCGGTGCGGCTCAGGTGCGAATTCAGGCCCATTATCTTCTATAGGCATGCATCTGATTCGCAGATGTCTTCCGTTCTGAACAGGACTTTTTTCCCTGCTCACTACACTTCCCCCTTTCCCCCTCCCCTCTCCCTGGTCAGCAAATTTGCATCTACAACACATATGATCCGCTGAACAGCTCCGTTATCTCTTTGCAGAGATAACAGAGCTGGAATTCGCACCGCACAAGTGTGAATCCGGCCTAAAAGGGGCTGTAAACCCCCACTTTGTTATCTTTACCTACAGGTAAAATAAATATCTCCTAAACGTGCACCGTTTAGGAGATATTCTCCTCCGCATCCATGGCGCATGCAATCTGAAGGTACGGTCCAGTCAGAGCTTTTTGCCGAAACCGAGGGCTCCCGCTCGCATGTGTGGGAGTGACGTCATCGCAGCTCCGGCCACTCACAGTGCTGGAGCCCGCGATCCCAGAAGAAAGGACGGGAGAAGATGTCAGTGGTAAGCTGGCGCTGCTAGAAGGGCTTTGTTCTAAGGTAAGTATTTCATAATGTTCTAGTATGCGATGCATGCTAGCATATTATGCCTTTGTCTTGCAGGGTTTTTTTTCAGTGGTTTGTAACCGCTTTAAGGCATCAGCATACCAAGACATTTTAGACAATTTCATGCTCCCAATGATGTGGGAAGAGTTTGGGGATGGCCCCTTCCTGTTCCAACATGACTGCGCACCAGTGCAAAAAGCAAGGTCCTTAAAGACGTGGATGAGCGAGTTTTGGGTGGAGGAACTTGACTGGCCTGCAGAGAGTCCTGACCTCAACCCCATAAAACACCTTTGGGATGAATTAGAGCGGAGACTGTGAGCCAGGCCTTCTCACCCAACATCAGTGCCTGACCTCACAAATGCGCTTCTGGAAGAATGGTGAAAAGTTCATGCGCGTGTAAAGGCAGGCGTCCCAATACTTTTGGTAATATAGCGTATCTGTGCTCATTAGTGGTGCATTGCAGCATTGGGCAGGTACCAGGACCCAAAGGTTGGGCAGAGCCCTTCGGCGCATCATTGTGCATTCCTTTGTGCGATGACATGCCATTTGATGTGTATTTGGATTTAGAATTTGGACTGGATTAGGTTAGCGGCCATTGACTAGGGCGCTGGTTAATACCTGCTGACAATGCAGCAAAACACACTGGAGGAGATTTTACTAAAACTGGAGCACTCAGAATACTGTGCAGCTGGGAATGGTAACTAATCAGCTTCTAACTTCAGCTTGTTCAATGAGGCTTTGACAATAAGCCCTCGTTCACATTTGAGCGATTTGTCATGCGATTTGACAGGTCAAATCTCATGAAAAGTCGCAGCCTATAGTTGGCAATGGCACTGTTCCAATGAGTGCGACGCCCCACCGATTGCAAAAGTAGTTCCTACACTACTTTTGCCGATTTTTGGGTACAACTTCAACAGGCATCTGTGCATGAAGTCGCACAGATGCCTTTCAAGTAGGGATGAGCCGAACACCCCCGGGTTCGGTTCGCACCAGAACCTTCGACCGGACCGAAAGTTCGCGCGAATTTTCGAACCCTATTCGTTATAATGGACGCGAACGTTCGAAATCAAAATTGCTAATTACAACGGCCAATATGCATGTTAATGTCATAAAACAGGTTTGGGGACCCGGGTCCTGCCCCAGGGGACATATATCAATGCAAAAAGAAATTTTAAAAACTAAAGTTTTTTCGGGAGCAGTCATTTTAATGATGCATAAAGTGAAAAAAAAAAAAGTGAAATTTTCCTTTAAATATGGTACCTGGGGGGTGTCTAAAGTATGCCTGTGAAGTGGCATGTGTTTCCCGTGTTTAGAACTGTCCTTGCACAAAATGACATTTGTAAAGGAAAAAAAGAAGCCATTTAAAACCACTTGCGGCTTTAATGTCATGTCTTGTCCTGGCCGCCATATGGCTGAAAATCCTTGAGAAAAATGGCATGGCTACCCCATCACCCCCCCCCCCCACCCCAGCCCCTTTGGGTCTTGTATGGATATTAAGGGGGACCCCGCACCCAAAATAAAACCCTATACCTACAACCCTATATACTCTGAACAGCAGTATATAGGTGGTGCAAACAAGACATGGACTGTAGGTTTGTTCTTAAGTAGAATCTGAACAGGTACATTATGAAGTGTAGCTACATCCCAAAAAAATCAATTTTTAAGCTTTTTGGAGAACATAGGGAGGGGTTATCACCCCTGTAACATTTGCTGTCTTTGCACATCTGTTCAGAACATGTCACCTCACTTTCCGTCCCAATGACAAATGTTTTTGGAAAAGTGGGGTTTTAATTGAAACAAGGATTGGTGATAAAGCATCAGTAGAGAGGAGATACCTTTTTCCCAAATTAAATCTAACAGGATAGAATTTTCCTTCCTAGGGGTAGATTTCCTCTCACTTCCTGTTTTCTCTTGCCGTTTGCAAGTAGGAGTCGTTTGTAAGTTGGATGTTTGAAAGTAGGGGCCTGCCGTATATACTCTGCAGAAATTTGCCCTATTAGATGTTGGTGTAGCCACAAGACTGGTGGGCACAGGAATGGGCCCTGCTGTGAGTTAATAGATCAAGATTTGTACTTGCATGCACCTGTTGAACCGGGCAGAAAAATTGGGCCTTTGGTGGTGGTGGTGGTGGTGGTGGACGGTGTTGCCACAAGACTGTAAGCCCTCACAGTTACTCTTGGTGGGTGCAGGAATGGGCCCTGCTGTGAGTTATTAGATCAAGATTTGTAATTGCATGCACCTGTTGAACAGGGCAGAAAAATTGGGCCTTTGGTGGTGGTGGTGGTGGTGGACGGTGTTGCCACAAGACTGTAGGCCCTCATAGTTACTCTTGGTGGGCGCAGGAATGGGCCCTGCTGTGAACTATTAGATCAAGATTTGTAATTACACGCCCCTGTTAAACAGGGGCTGAAAAATTGTGCCTTAGGCATTGGTGCTGGTGCCACAACACTGCAACCCCTCACAGATACTGTACTTGGAGCACAGCAGTCACACCTGTTGCGAAGCATCTTTTTAAAAAATTGTAATTACACGCCCCTGTTATACAGGGGCTGAAAAATTGTGCCTTAGGCACTGGTGCTGGTGCCACAACACTGCAACCCCTCACAGATACTGTACTCTGAGCACAGCAATGAGACCTGTTGCAAAGCATTGCCTAAAAATTGTAATTACACGCCCCAACAGGGGCTGAAAAATTGTGCCTTAGGCACTGGTGCTGGTGCCACAACACTGCAACCCCTCACAGATACTGTACTCTGAGCACAGCAGTCACACCTGTTGCGAAGCATCTTTTTAAAAAATTGTAATTACACGCCCCTGTTATACAGGGGCTGAAAAATTGTGCCTTAGGCACTGGTGTGGTGGCATGGATCATTGAGGAGGAGGAAGAGGATAGACAGTGAACATAACAGGACAGTCACTCAGCATCAGCATAGGCAGTCTTGAAGGGATGTGACATTATAAATTATTCCGTTATATCCGCTTCAGGTGTCTGGTAGCTGGTGGTGATCCAAGACTGATTCATTTTTATGAAGGTCAGTCGATCAACCGAGTCGGTGGACAGGCGCACCCTATGATCGGTGACAAATCCTCCAGCAGCACTGAATGTGCGTTCGGAAAGAACGCTGGATGCAGGACAGGCCAGTAGCTCAATTGCATACTGTGCAAGCTCTGGCCAGTGATCCATCCTCAGGACCCAGTAAGCCAGAGGATTTTCGGTGGGAAAGGTGTCCAAGTCTGACCTTGCCCCTAGGTATTCCTGCACCATGTATATCAGACGCTGGCGATGGTTGCTGGAACCGATCATACCTTGGGGCTGCGGACTAAAAAATTGTCTGAACGCATCGGTCAGACATCCACCTTCCCCACCGCTCCTTCTGCTACTGACCGAAGCCTCAGCAACTCGTCGTCCAGGACCAGGAGTTTGTAACCTCCCAGTTTCTGGGAACGCATTGCACAGACCTTTCTGAAAGGCCTCCCTGAGATGTCTCATCCTCTGCTCCCTCTGCGACGGCAAGATAAGGTCCGCAACCTTACCCTTGTACCGTGGATCAAGGAGAGTGGCCAGCCAGTAATGGTCACTCTCCTTGATCCGAAGAACACGAGGATCCTTCCGCAGGCTTTGCAGGATCAGGGAGGCCATGCAGCGTAGGTTAGCTGAGGCATTCGGTCCGGAGTCTTCTGGGTCACTGAGGATGACATGATCGCCAGCCACCTCCTCCCAGCCACGTACAAGTCCACTGGTTTGTTGGGACTGTACATCATCCCTAAAAGACTGCTGCTGCTGATGCTGAGTGCCAGGCTCCACCTCCATGCTCACACAATCCTCCTCCTCCTCCTCCTCCTCCTCCTCTTCCTGTGTGATGGGTGGGACAGAAGGAACATTGTCTGGATAAAGGGGGCCTTGAGAGACAAGGAAGTCCTCCTCTTCCTGCCTCTGTTCTGCCTCAAGTGCCCTGTCCATTATCCCACGCAGCGTATGCTCCAACAGGTGGACAAGAGGTACAGTGTCACTGATGCATGCACTGTCACTGCTCACCATCCTCGTGGCCTCCTCAAATGGTGAGAGGACAGTGCATGCATCCCTGATCATGCTCCACTGGCGTGGGGAAAAAAAGCCAAGCTCCCCTGACCCTGTCCTGGTGCCGTAGTCGCAAAGGTACTCATTGATGGCCCTCTGCTGCGTGTGCAGTCGCTGCAGCATGGCCAACGTTGAGTTCCACCTGGTGGGCATGTCACATATTAGGCGGTTCTTGGGCAGGTTCAGCTCCTTTTGCAGCTCAGTCAGCCGAGCACTGGCATTATAAGATCGGCGGAAATGCACACAGACTTTCCTGGCCTGCCTCAGGACATCCTGTAAGCCTGGGAACCTGCCCAAGAACCGCTGCACCACCAGGTTGAGGACGTGAGCCATACAGGGCACATGGGTGAGCTGCCCCTGTCGCAGGGCGGAGAGGAGGTTGGTGCCATTATCAGAAACGACCATTCCTGGCTTAAGCTGGCGTGGCGTCAACCACCTCTCGGCCTGCCCCTGCAGAGCTGCCAGAACCTCTGGCCCAGTGTGGCTCCTGTCCCCCAAACACACCAGCGCAAGCACAGCATGGCATCTTTTTGCCTGCGTACTCGCGTAGCCCCTTGTACGCCTACGGAGCACCGCTGGTTCCGAGGACAGAGCACTCGAAGAGGACATGGAGGAAGAAGAAGAGGAGGGGGTGGAGGAGAGAGGTGTGTCACAACCAGTAGTAGCATTTTGGAGGCGTGGTGGCGGAACAACCTCCAACACTACTGCACCTTGTCCTGCATCCCTCCCAGCTGCCAATAGAGTGACCCAATGGGCCGTGAAAGAAAGATAACGTCCCTGTCCATGCCTGCTGGACCATGAGTCAGCGGTAATATGCACCTTACCGCTGACCGCCCTGTTCAGCGAGGCATGGACATTGCCTTCCACATGCCAGTAGAGAGACGGAATCGCCTTCCGTGAGAAAAAGTGGCGTTTGGGAACCTGCCACTGAGGAACCGCACATTGAACAAACTCACGGAAGGGGGCCGAGTCTATCAACTGAAAAGGCAGCAGTTGAAGTGCTAGCAATTTAGCCAAGCTAGCATTCAACCGCTGGGCATGTGGATGGCTGGGAGTATACTTCTTTCGACGGTCCAGCAGCTGGGGCAGGGAAATTTGCCTGCTACAATCGGACGTCGGTGTACTGCAAGTACTTGGTTGTGACACACCTAATTCTACACCTTCAGTCCTCTCAGAGCAGCTTTCAGAGAGGACTGAAGATATAGTGGGGATGGAGATCCCAGCTGATGAGGAGCAAGGAGAGGTCCGCTTTGTTCTTTGGTGTGGGTCTTTTATGTGTGCTTGCCAACGAGCTGCATGGCAGGTCGACATATGTCTGCTCATGCTTGTGGTGCCCAAGCGGCTGATGTTTTGGCCACGCGAGATACGCTTGAGACAAATATTGCAAATAGCAGTGGTGCGATCTGATGCACTCGTCTCAAAAAAGGCCCACACCAAAGAACTTTTGTGATAACGTGCAGAGGCAGCGCCCTGCACAGGCGGAGCTCTGCGGTGTGGTACAGTTGCTGTGCTGGCCTCTAGCTGGCCTCCAGGGGGCATCCTGCCTCGTTGGACATGTGACGCTGCATCCTCCTCCTCCTCCTCCTCTCTCCCTTCAGGCACCCACGTGGAGTCAGTGACCTCATCATCCCCTCCCTCTTCACCACTAGAGCAAACCTGGCAGTAAGCTGCAGCTGGTGGAACACTACTGCCAGATTGCTGTCCTTCAGCATCCCCTCTCTCTGCGCGCACACTACTGACTTCCTCAAGCTGGGTATCATCATCCGAGCCTTCGAATCGTTGGGCATCCTCCTGGAGCATGTACCCAACACTGTGCTCAAACAGTTCGGGGGACTCCTCAGGAGGACATGGTGGGTCTAGGGAAGGGGTGGCTGATGATGCCATTGAGTACGCGTTGGCAGCTGCTCTGCCAGTACCCTGAGCCTGGGTGAGAGAGGATGAGGAGGATGAGGAGGGCTTGGTCATCCATTCTACCAAGCCTTCGGCATGATGCGGCTCCACATGTCCAGCTGCCGAAAACAAAGACAAGCGTGTCCCATGGCCACGTGCTGATGACGATGCACGACCACGTCCACGGCCAGCACTGTTGTCTCTAGAAACAGAGCCTGCCTGCCCTGTGTTCTTGCCTCGGCACGCTCTGCCTCTCCTTGGCGGTCTTCCAGCCATTGTAGTCGGTAGTGTATATAGTATAAAAAATAGAACTCCTATGTGTGCTCACAACACACTGTAGGTCCTATGGGTGCTGACACTAACACACTATAGGTACTATGTGTGCTGCTGACAAGAAAATATAGGAGCTCTGTTTGCTGCCACTAACACACTAGAAGTCCTATGGGTGCTGCTGAGAAGAAAATATAGGAGCTCTGTGTGATGCCACTAACACACTAGAAGTCCTATGGGTGCTGCTGAGAAGAAAATATAGGAGCTCTGTTTGCTGCCACTAACACACTAGAAGTCCTATGGGTGCTGCTGAGAAGAAAATATAGGAGCTCTGTGTGATGCCACTAACACACTAGAAGTCCTATGGGTGCTTCTGAGATGAAAATATAGGAGCTCTGTGTGATGCCACTAACACACTAGAAGTCCTATGGGTGCTGCTGAGAAGAAAATATAGGAGCTCTGTGTGATGCCACTAACACACTAGAAGTCCTATGGGTGCTTCTGAGATGAAAATATAGGAACTCTGTGTGATGCCACTAACACACTAGAAGTCCTATGGGTGCTGCTGAGAAGAAAATATAGGAGCTCTGTTTGCTGCCACTAACACACTAGAAGTCCTATGGGTGCTGCTGAGAAGAAAATATAGGAGCTCTGTGTGATGCCACTAACACACTAGAAGTCCTATGGGTGCTTCTGAGATGAAAATATAGGAACTCTGTGTGATGCCACTAACACACTAGAAGTCCTATGGGTGCTTCTGAGATGAAAATATAGGAACTCTGTGTGATGCCACTAACACATTAGAAGTCCTATGGGTGCTGCTAAGAAGAAAATATAGGAGCTCTGTTTGCTGCCACTAACACACTAGAAGTCCTATGGGTGCTGCTGAGAAGAAAATATAGGAGCTCTGTTTGCTGCCACTAACACACTAGAAGTCCTATGGGTGCTTCTGAGAAGAAAATATAGGAGCTCTGTGTGATGCCACTAACACACTAGAAGTCCTATGGGTGCTTCTGAGATGAAAATATAGGAACTCTGTGTGATGCCACTAACACATTAGAAGTCCTATGGGTGCTGCTGAGAAGAAAATATAGGAGCTCTGTGTGATGCCACTAACACACTAGAAGTCCTATGGGTGCTGCTGAGAAGAAAATATAGGAGCTCTGTGTGATGCCACTAACACATTAGAAGTCCTATGGGTGCTGCTAAGAAGAAAATATAGGAGCTCTGTTTGCTGCCACTAACACACTAGAAGTCCTATGGGTGCTGCTGAGAAGAAAATATAGGAGCTCTGTTTGCTGCCACTAACACACTAGAAGTCCTATGGGTGCTTCTGAGAAGAAAATATAGGAGCTCTGTGTGATGCCACTAACACACTAGAAGTCCTATGGGTGCTTCTGAGATGAAAATATAGGAACTCTGTGTGATGCCACTAACACATTAGAAGTCCTATGGGTGCTGCTGAGAAGAAAATATAGGAGCTCTGTGTGATGCCACTAACACACTAGAAGTCCTATTGGTGCTTCTGAGAAGAAAATATAGGAGCTCTGTGTGATGCCACTAACACATTAGAAGTCCTATGGGTGCTGCTAAGAAGAAAATATAGGAGCTCTGTTTGCTGCCACTAACACACTAGAAGTCCTATGGGTGCTGCTGAGAAGAAAATATAGGAGCTCTGTTTGCTGCCACTAACACACTAGAAGTCCTATGGGTGCTGCTGAGAAGAAAATATAGGAGCTCTGTGTGATGCCACTAACACACTAGAAGTCCTATGGGTGCTGCTGAGAAGAAAATATAGGAGCTCTGTTTGCTGCCACTAACACACTAGAAGTCCTATGGGTGCTGCTGAGAAGAAAATATAGGAGCTCTGTTTGCTGCCACTAACACACTAGAAGTCCTATGGGTGCTGTTGGGGTGCAATGCTGTGCTAACAGCACTGCGGTTGGTACTACTGCAATACTGTACTAACAGTAAGCACGCACCAGACTAATCCCCAGCAGCAGCTAATAACACGCTAACTGTGCAATCAGCAGCAATGAACGATCAATGACTTAGGTAGCAATGGTTTAGCAAAGAAATAGCCAATGGTTTAGCAAAGAAGAGCAAATCTTTCAGTATCAAGCAAAGACAGAATCAGCAGACTGATCTCTCCTAAAGCCGGAACTCATGTGACCGGGGCCGATGGCGTGGCGGCCTTTTAAATGGTGGGGCATGTACTAAAGCCCCTGAGCTGTAATTGGCTACAGGCGTCCTGCCTGTAGCCAATTATTGCTCTCCGAGTTTCGGGCGCTGTGATTGGCCAAGCATGCGGGGTCACAGTGCATGCTTGGCCAATCATCAGCCAGCAATGCACTGCGCCGGCCGCGCCGGCCGCAATGCATTGCGGGGCCGCTCGCATCACACGAATGTGATGCGAACGGCCCAAATAGTTCTGGGCTCGACGAGCGAGCGAACGCCCGGTGCTCGATTCGAACATGGGTTCGAATCGAGCACCGGGCCCATCCCTACTTTCAAGTCACACCTGAAGTTGCACTAAAATGCAGCTTTGAAATTGTGCAATTTCAGGTGAAGTCGCACAATTTCAAAGCCGCGTTTAGTGTGAACGAGGGCTAAAACCTGGAAGCTGATTTGTTAGCATGCACAGTTACACCAATTTCTGTGTGCTCTAGATTTATTAAATCTCCCCCATTACATGCATTTCAATGCACTGCTATTGACTTCTATAGGCTTCACAAAGCAAAAAAGGCAGAAAAAAATGGACTTACAGTGAAACCTCGGTTTACGAGCATAATCCGTTCCAGGAGAATGCTTGTAATCCAAAGCACTTGCATATCAAAGTGAGTTTCCCCATAGAAGTCAATAGAAACTAAAATAATTTGTTCCACATTGAATTCTATGGCATGCAATACCGCATGTGGCCAGAGATGGAGGAGTGCCGGAGAGATGCGGAAATGCTCGGAGATCGTTCGGCTGCCCTCGGAAACCCTGGAAAGGCTCGGAAACACTTAGGAACGGGGTATTTCCGTGTATTTCCGAACGGCTCCGGCGCACCCGCACCTCTGGCCAAATGCAGTACTGCACACCGCAGAGGCTTGAATCCTGCTTGTTTTGCGAGACAACACTCGCAAACCGAGTCAGAAATGAAAACATTTATATTGCTCGTATTGCGAAACGCTCGTTAACCGCGTTACTCGCAATCCGAGGTTTCACTGTATATTTTTCAAAACATACTGCACTGCAGCACTGAGATGGGAAGGCACTATTTTTAACGCGTTACAAAGTGTGCACTAAAGCGGAACTTCAGTCCCCTCCCCTTTTGGCGCTAAGATTACTGGGCATGTGCAGATGTGCCAAAGGGCTCTTCCCGGCTTTTTTTGGTCCTGGCAAAGCTCTTTGGTGCATCTTCACATGTGCAAAGACGAGAGTGGGTCCAGGAAGTTTGGAGGACTCTGAGGTAGTGAGTGAGCCCAGGTGGGCTGTTTGAGACCAGAGGTAGACCTGTGCAGCGAGGGACTGCAAACTGAGGCTAAGTAAATTGGAAAAGCCAGTGTGCTAGCTAACAGTTGGGCTGCCAAAGCATAGCCAGGTGGATTGGCATTTTTTTTTCTACTGTCATTATTTAGATTTGGCTGATGAAGAACCCCTGTGCGGGCTACCTGGTTTTGTTGGACTGTGCTTTGCCTTTTCTTTTTTTTTTTTTAAGTGGGCTACCCAGCCTTTAACCACTTCCTGGACCTTTGTCGTTCCAGGTTGATGTCATAGGACGTCCTCCCGGAATGCGCCTTGTGTGCACCCCATGGGCCGTGCTGTGGTGCAATCTGTCACTGGCTGTGTCCACCGGATACAGCGGATGAAGGATCCGTGATGATTTGGGGAGGCGGCATAGGTGTGCGCAGCCTATTGCATTAGGGCAGTGTTTCTCAACTCCAGTCCTCAAGGCGCCCCAACAGGTCATGTTTTCAGGCTTTCCATTATTTTGCACAGGTGATTTGATCAGTTTCACTGCCTTAGTAATTACCACAGCTGAGGGAAATCCTGAAAACATGACCTGTTGGGGCGCCTTGAGGACTGGAGTTGAGAAACACTGCATTAGGGTGTGCACCCCAAAGCTCCAACACACAGTGTGTGTGTGTGTATGCATGTATATATATATCTATCAGTAGGGTAATGGACAATGTCAGTAAGGCAGAGATTAGTGTTAGGAGTTTCTTTTTTTATTTCTTTTTTATTATTACTCTTTATAATTTTATTTTTTTACAATAATTTTTGGTTATTTTTTTTTTTACCATTTTTTAGGGTCTTTGTTGAAATATTAGGGTTCTAAACAGACCCCTGATGTCTCACTTTTGGGACAGAGAGAGGGACTGAGGACAAAGATTCCCCTGTCCCCTTTCTCTGCAGCAAGTAGCAGGGGAAATCTGTGCAACACAAGGTGATTAGGGTGTGCCCAGGCACATCCGGCACACCCTGTGCGTATGCCTATAGGAGCCATGCCATCTGCTGGTGTTGGTCCACTGTGTTTTATCAAGTCCAAAGTCAGCGCAGCCCTCAGGCAGGAAATGATAGAGCACTTCATGCTTCCTTCTGCTGACCAGCTTTATGGAGATGCTGATTTCATTTTCCAGCAGGACTTGGCACCTCCCCACACTACCAAAAGTACCAATCACATGATCATGGTATCACTGTGCTTGATTGACCAGAAAACTCGCCTGACCTAAACCCCATTGAAAATCTGTGGGGTATTGTCAAGAGTAGGGATGAGCTTCGAGTTCGAGTCGAACTCATGTTCGACTCGAACATTGCCTGTTCGCCTGTTTGCCGAACAGCGAACAAATTGGGGTGTTCGCGGCAAATTCGAAAAATCTATGGGAGAAATCTAAAGTGTTAATTATAAAGACTAATATGCAAGTTATTGTCCTAAAAAGTGTTTGGGGACCCGGGTCCTGCCCCAGGGGACATGTATCAATGCAAAAACAAGTTTTAAAAACGGCCGTTTTTTCGGGAGCAGTGATTTTAATAATGCTTAAAGTGAAAAAATAAAAGTGAAGTATTCCTTTAAATTTCGTACCTGGGGGGTGTGTATGATATGCATGTGAAGTGGCACATGTTTCCCGTACTTAGAACTGTCCCTGCAAAAAATGTCATTTTTGAAAGAAAAAAAGTAATTTAAAACTGACTTGCGGCTATTAATGAATTGTCGGCTCCCGGCAATACATACAAAAGTCATTGATAAAAAAAAAAAAAAAAGCGTGGGGGTTCCCCAGAATTCAATTACCAGGCCCTTCAGGTCTGGAATGGATATTAAGGGGAACCCCGCCGCAAATTTAAAAAAAAATTGACATGGGGTACCCCCAAATATCCATTTCAGGCCCTTCAGATCTGGCATGGATTTTAAGGGGAACTCCACCCCAAATTTAAAAAAAAATGGCGTGGAGTCCCCCTAAAAATCCATACCAGACCCCTTATCCGAGCACGCAACCTGGCCGGCCGCAGGGGAAAAGGGGGGGACGATTTAAATTTACATAGTGAAGGAAGTTCCCCGCTCAGGCCAATGACGTAGGCGGGTCTGACATACCGAGGGGGCGGACCTGATGGGGAACTGCTCTCACTTTGGTAATACATGTATAGACCCGCCCCTTCTCATGTTCCGCATCTGGTCCGCTGAGTGGACCTGATGGGGAACTTTAGAAGGGGCGGGTCTATACATTTAAAACACTGAGAGGGAGTTCCCCATCAGGTCCGCTCAGGCACAACCAATGAAGGACAGCGCTGGACATCGGGATCGCCGCGGGACACTGGATTTCACCGCTGGAATGTTTTTGTTTTTTTTTTA
Organism: Rana muscosa; assembly: GCA_029206835.1. Lineage (NCBI taxonomy): Eukaryota > Metazoa > Chordata > Amphibia > Anura > Ranidae > Rana > Rana muscosa. The sequence continues at coordinate 1,261,014,551 of CM055116.1, read as the reverse complement.
AATAAAGGACTTTTTCAAGGTGTTTGTGTGTTTTTTTTTTTTTTAAATTACGCTTTCTTCGTGAAATGGTAGGGGTACAATGTACCCCTTACCAATTCACATAGGGGGGGGCCGGGATCTGGGGGTCCCCTTTGTTAAAGGGGTCTTCCAGATTCCGATAAGCCCCCCGCCCGCAGACCCCCACAACCACCGGCAAGGGTTGTGGGGATGAGGCCCTTGTCCCCATCAACATGGGGACATCCTCCCCATGTTGAGGGCATGTGGCCTGGTACGGTTCAGGAGGGAGGGGGGCCGCTCTCTCGTCCCCCCCTTTTCCCCTGTGGCCGGCCAGGTTGCGTGCTCGGATAAGGGGTCTAGTATGGATTTTTAGGGGGACTCCACGCCATTTTTTTTAAAATTTGGGGTGGAGTTCCCCTTAAAATCCATGCCAGATCTGAAGGGCCTGGAATGGATATTTGGGGGGAACCCCACGTCAATTTTTTTTTTAAATTTGCGGCGGGGTTCCCCTTAATATCCATTCCAGACCTGAAGGGCCTGGTAATTGAATTCTGGGGAACCCCCACGCTTTTTTTTTTTTTTATCAATGACTTTTGAATGTATTGCCGGGAGCCGACAATTCATTAATAGCCGCGAGTCAGTTTTAAATGACTTTTTTTCTTTCAAAAATGACATTTTTTGCAGGGACAGTTCTAAGCACGGGAAACATGCGCCACTTCACATGCATATCATACACACCCCCCAGGTACGAAATTTAAAGGAATATTTCACTTTTATTTTTTCATTTTAAGCATTATTAAAATCACTGCTCCCGAAAAAACGGCCGTTTTTAAAACTTTTTTTTGCATTGATACATGTCCCCTGGGGCAGGACCCCGGTCCCCAAACACTTTTTAGGACAATAACTTGCATATTAGTCTTTATAATTAACACTTTAGATTTCGAACGTTTGAGTCCATTGTATTTAATAGGGTTCTAAATTTCACACAAACATTTTGTCTGTTCGCAGGTTCTGGTGCAAACCGAACAGGAGGGTGTTCGGCTCATCCCTGGTCAAGAGGAAGATGAGAGACACCTAGGGTGACCACATTTCCAAACTCCCATTCAGGGACACCCCCCCTTCCCAAAAATCAGCTTGTGCTGTAACGAATCACAGCACAGTGATTGGACACAAGAGGCGGGATTTATGATTTCTCCATTCATAAGCAGGGGGCGGGGATTGTGCTCTTCCTGGCATTCCCGGCCAGGGCAAGTACTGTCAGTGAGTAAAGCAGTGATGTGGCGGCCTTTTTTGGAGGCATCAGATTGGCCCGGGGGGTGGCTGTGTCAGTGTCGATTACGTTGACTACAGAAATACGTTGACGTGCGTGAAAGGCGTTGACGCGTCACACGTTGCGAGTTGCAGGTCAATACACCCCCACCGTGGCTTTCAGCGCGGTGCTTCTCTCCCACACACGATCACCGCTGACTGTCCCCTGTCCTCCTCCAGTCCCCATCCGTCCTTCTCCATGCTGCTGTCCCCTTCCATGCTGCTCCGTGTCCCCCTCTCTCCTCTGTGTCCCCCTCCATGCTGCTCCGTGTCTCCCTCTCTTCTCCGTGTCCCCCTCCATGCTGCTCCCTGTCCCCCTCTCTCCTCTGTGTCCCCCTCCATGCTGCTCCGTGTCTCCCTCTCTTCTCCGTGTCCCCCTCAATGCTGCTCCGTGTCCCCCTCTCTCCTCCGTGTCCCCCTCCATGCTGCTCCGTGTCCCCCTCTCTCCTCCGTGTCCCCCTCCATGCCGCTCCGTGTCCCCCTCTCTCCTCCGTGTCCCCCTCCATACCGCTCCGTGTCCCCCTCTCTCCTCCGTGTCATCTTCCATGCTGCTCCGTGTCTCCCTCTCTTCTCCGTGTCCCCCTCCATGCCGCTCCGTGTCCCCCTCTCTCCTTTGTGTCCCCTTCCATGCTGCTCCGTGTCCCCCTCTCTCCTCCGTGTCCCCCCTATGCTGCTCCGTGTCCCCCTCTCTCCTTTGTGTCCCCTTCCATGCTGCTCCGTGTCCCCCTCTCTCCTCTGTGTCCCCCTCTCTCCTCCGTGTCCCCCTCCATGCTGCTCCGTGTCTCCCTCTCTTCTCCGTGTCCCCCTCCATGCTGCTCCGTGTCCCCCTCTCTCCTCCGTGTCCCCCTCCATGCCGCTCCGTGTCCCCCTCTCTCCTCCGTGTCCCCTTCCATGCTGCTCCGTGTCCCCCTCTCTCCTCCGTGTCCCCCTCCATGCTGCTCCGTGTCTCCCTCTCTTCTCCGTGTCCCCCTCCATGCTGCTCCCTGTCTCCCTCTCTCCTCCGTGTCCCCTTCCATGCTGCTCCGTGTCCCCCTCTCTCCTCCATGCTGCTCCGTGTCCCCCTCTCTCCTCCGTGTCCCCCTCCATGCCGCTCCGTGTCCCCCTCTCTCCTTCGTGTCCCCTTCCATGGTGCTCCGTGAATCCCTCTCTCCTCCGTGTCCCCCTCCATACTGCTCCGTGTCCCCCTCTCTCCTCCGTGTCCCCTTCCATGCTGCTCCGTGTCCCCCTCTCTTCTCCGTGTCCCCTTCCATGCTGCTCCGTGTCTCCCTCTCTCCTCCGTGTCCCCTTCCATGCTGCTCCGTGTCTCCCTCTCTCCTCCGTGTCCCCCTCCATGCTGCTCCGTGTCCCCCTCTCTTCTCCCCCTCCGTGCTGCCGCCCCCCTCGGTATCTCAGGATGGAGAGCGGAGGTAGGAGCCGGTAAACCCGGCTCCTTAGATTTCTGAATGGACAGAGTCAGTGATCACTGACTTTGTCCATTCACATAACTGAAACATTGTAACCTCCTGTGATTAGGATGTCTCAGTTAATGAATGAAGAGTAGTGATGAGCCGAACACCCCCGGGTTCGGTTCGCACCAGAACCCGCGAACGGACCGAAAGTTCGCACGAACATTAGAACCCTATTAAATACAATGGATGCGAACGTTCGGATTCTAAAGTGCTAATTATAATGACTATTATCCATGTTATTGTCCTAAACAGAGTTTGGGAACCCGGGTTCTGCACCAGGGGACATGTATCAATGCAAAAAGAAGTTTTAAAAACGGACGTTTTCCGGGAGCAGTCATTTTAATGATGTATAAAGTGAAAAATAAAAAGTCAAATATTCCTTTAAATATTGTACCTGGGGGGTGTCTAAAGTATGCCTGTGAAGTGCCACGTGTTTCCCGTGTTTAGAACTGTCCCTGCACAAAATGACACTTCTAAAGGAAAAAAAAGCCATTTAAAACTGCTTGCGGCTTTAATGTAATGTCTGGTCCCGGTAATATGGATGAAAATCTTTAAGAAAAATGGCATAGCTACCCCATCAACCCCCCCCCCCCTACCCCAGCCCATTACCAGCCCCTTTGGGTCTTGTATGGATATTCAGGGGAACCCCGCACACAAAATAAAAAAGGCCCTATATACTCTGAACAGCCGTATACAGGCGGTGCATACAAGACAGGGACTGTAGGTTTGTTCTTATGTAGAATCTGTTTGTAATTTTGAACAGCTACATTGTTTAAGTGTAGCTCCAGGCCAAATACCTATTTTTAAGCTTTTTGGAAAACATAGGGAAGGGTTATCACCCCTGTAACATTTTTTTTGCTGTCTGTGCCCCTGTTCAGAACATTTCACCTCACTTTGCGTCCCAATGACAACTGTTTTTGAAATGTGGTGTTTTTATTGAAACAAGGATTGGTGATAAAGCATCAGTAGAGAGGAGACACCTTTCTCCCATATTAATTCTTACAGGAGAGAATTTTCCTTCCAAGGGGTAGATTTCCTCTCACTTCCTGTTGTCTTCTTCCGTTTGCAAGTAGTAGTCGTTTGTAAGTTGGATGTTTGAAAGTAGGGACCTGCCGTATATACTCTGCAGAAATTGGCCCCTTAGGTGTTGGTGTTGGCACAACACTGTAAGCACTCACAGTTACTCTTGGTGGGTGCTGGAACGCCCTGCTGTCAACTATTATATCAGGAATTGTAATAACATATAATTGTTGAACAGTGGTAGTAAAAATTGGGCCTTTGATGGTGGTGCTGGTGCCACAACACTGTAAGGCCTGACAGTTACTCTTGGTGGGCGCAGCAATGGGCCCTGCTGTGAATTATTAGATCAATAATTAGAATTGCATGCCCCTGTTGAACAGGGGCTGAAAAATTGGGCCTTTGGTGGTGGTGGTGGTGGTGGTGGTGTTGACACAACACTGTAAGGCCTGACAGTTACTCTTGGTGGGCGCAGCAATGGGCCCTGCTGTGAATTATTAGATCAATAATTAGAATTGCATGCCCCTGTTGAACATGGGCTGAAAAATTGGGCCTTAGGCACTGGTGGCACAACACTGCAACCCCTCACAGATACTGTACTTGGAGCACAGCAATGAGGCCTGTTGCAAAGTATTGCATCAAAAATTGTAATTACACGCCCCTGTTAAACAGGGGCTGAAAAATTGGGCCTTAGCCACTGGTGGCGGCACCCATAAACCAAAATGATCTTCCAAGCTATCATCATTAATCGGATCATTGAGGAGGAGGAGGAGGATAGCCAGTCAACATAACAGCACAGGCACTCAGCATCAGCATCAGTCTTGAAGGGATGTGACATTTTAAAATCAATTAGTCTGTTATATCAGCATCAGGTGTGTGGTAGCTGGTGGTGATCCAAGACTGGTTCATCTTGATGAAAGTCAGTCGATCAACCGAGTCGGTGGACAGGCGCACCTTGTGATCCGTGACAAATCCTCCAGCAGCACTGAATGTGCGTTCTGAAAGAACGCTGGATGCAGGACAGGCCAGTAGCTCAATTGCATACTGTGCAAGCTCTGGCCAGTGATCCATCCTCAAGACCCAGTAGGCCAGAGGATTTTCGGTGGGGAAGGTGTCCAAGTCTGACCTTGCCCCTAGGTATTCCTGCACCATGTATATCAGACGCTGGCGATGGTTGCTGGAAACGATCATACTTTGGGGCTGCGGACTAAAGAATTGTCTGAACGCATCGGTCAGACGGCCACCTTCCCCACCGCTCCTTCTTTGACTGCCCGAAGCCTCAGCAACTCGTTGTCCAGGACCAGGAGTTTGTAACCTCCCAGTCTCTGGGAACGCGTTGCACAGACCTTTCTGCAAGGCCTCCCGGAGTTGTCTCATCCTCTGCTCCCTCTGCGACGGTAACATAAGGTCCGCAACCTTACCCTTGTACCGTGGATCAAGGAGAGTGGCCAGCCAGTAATGGTCCCTCTCCTTGATCCGAAGAATACGAGGATCCTTCCGCAGACTTTGCAGGATCAGGGAGGCCATGCAGCGTAGGTTAGCTGAGGCATTCAGTCCGGAGTCCTCTGGGTCACTAAGGACGACATGATCCGCAGCCACCTCCTCCCAGCCACGTACAAGTCCACTGGTTTCTTGGGACTGTAAATCATCCCTAAAAGACTGCTGCTGATGATGCTGAGTGCCAGCCTCCACCTCCATGCTGACACAATCCTCCTTCTCCTCCTCCTCCTCCTCTTCCTGTGCGATGGGTGGGACAGAAGGAACACTGTCAGGGTAAAGGGGGCCTTGAGAGGCAAGGAAGTCCTCCTCTTCCTGCCTCTGTTCTGCCTCAAGTGCCCTGTCCATTATTCCACACAGCGTGTGCTCCAACAGGTGGACAAGAGGTACAGTGTCACTGATGCATGCACTGTCACTGCTCACCATCCTCGTGGCCTCCTCAAATGGTGCCAGGACAGTGCATGCATCCCTGATCATGCCCCACTGGCGTGGTGAAAAAAACCCGAGCTCCCCTGACCCTGTCCTGGTGCCGTAGTCGCACAGGTACTCATTGATGGCCCTCTGCTGCGTGTGCAGCCGCTGCAGCATGGCCAACGTTGAGTTCCACCTGGTGGGCATGTCACATATAAGGCGGTTCTTGGGCAGGTTCAACTCCTTTTGCAGCTCAGCCAGGCGAGCACTGGCATTATAAGATCTGCGGAAATGAACACAGACTTTCCTGGCCTGCCTCAGGACATCCTGTAAGCCCGGGTACCTGCCCAAGAACCGCTGCACCACCAGGTTAAGGACGTGAGCCATACAGGGCACATGGGTCAGTTGTCCCTGTCGGAGGGCGGAGAGGAGGTTGGTGCCATTGTCGCAAACCACCATTCCTGGCTTAAGCTGGCGTGGCGTCAACCACCTCTCGGCCTGCCCCTGCAGAGCAGACAGGACCTCTGCCCCAGTGTGGCTCCTGTCCCCCAAACACACCAGCGCAAGCACGGCATGGCATCTTTTTGCCTGCGTACTTGCGTAGCCCCTTGAACGCCTACGGAGCACCGCTGGTTCCGAGGACAAACCACAGGAAGAGGCCATGGAGGAAGAAGAAGAGGAGGGGGTGGAGGAGAGAGGTGTGTCACAACCAGTAGTAGCATTTTGGAGGCGTGGCGGTGGAACAACCTCCAACACTACTGCACCTTGTCCTGCATCCTTCCCAGCTGCCAAAAGAGTGACCCAATGGGCCGTGAAAGAAAGGTAACGTCCCTGTCCATGCCTGCTGGACCATGAGTCAGCGGTAATATGCACCTTACCGCTGACCGCCCTGTCCAGCAAGGCCAAGACATTGCCTTCCACATGCCTGTAGAGAGCCGGAATCGCCTTCCGTGAGAAAAAGTGGCGTTTGGGAACCTGCCACTGAGGAACCGCACATTGCACAAACTCACGGAAGGGGGCCGAGTCTACCAACTGAAAAGGCAGCAGTTGAAGCGCTAGCAATTTAGCCAAGCTAGCATTCAACCGCTGGGCATGTGGATGGCTGGGAGTGAACTTCTTTCGACGGTCCAGCAGCTGGGGCAGGGAAATTTGCCTGCTAGAATCGGACGTCGGTGTACTGCTAGCAGAGTGCCCGCAAGTACTTGGCTGTGACACACCTAATTCTACACCTTCATTCCTCTCAGAGCAGGTTTCAGAGAGGACTGAAGGTATAGTGGGGTTGGAGATCCCAGCTGATGCGGTGCAAGAAGAGGTCAGCTTTGTTCTTTGGTGTGGGTCTTTAAGGTAGGCTTGCCAACGAGCTGCATGGCAGGTCAACATATGTCTGATCAAGCATGTGGTGCCCAAGCGGCTGATGTTTTGGCCACGCGATATACGCTTGAGACATATGTTGCAAACAGCAGCTGTGCGATCTGATGCACTCGCCTCAAAAAAGGCCCACACCAAAGAACTTTTTGAATGACGGGCAGAGGCAGCGCCCTGCACAGGCGGAGCTCTGCGGTGTGATTCCGTCGGTGTGCTGCCCATACGCTGGCCACCCAAGGGCATCCTGCCTCGTTGGAGATGTGCCTCCTCCTCATCCTCCTCCTCCTCCTCCTCTCTCCTATTAGGCACCCACGTGGAGTCAGTGACCTCATCATCCCCTCCCTCCTCATCACTGGAGCCAATCTGGCAGTATGCTGCAGCTGCTGGAGCATGACTGCCAGATTGGTGTCCTTCTTGAGCATCCCCTCTCTCTGCTCTCACGCTACTGCCTTCCTCTATCTGGGTATCATCATCAGATCCTTCGAAACGCTGGGCATCCTCCTGGAGCATGTACCCAACACTGTGCTCAAACAGTTCGGGGGACTCCTCAGGAGGAGGACATGGTGGGTCTAGGGAAGGATTGACTAATGAAGATAATGATACCAGAGAAGAGGACGCTTTGGCAGCTGCTTTGCCAGTACCCTGAGCCTGGGTGAGAGAGGATGAGGAGGATGAGGTGGGCTTGGTCATCCACTCTACCAAGTGTTCGGCATGATGTGGCTCAACATGTCCAGCTGCCGAAAAGAAGGACAAGCGTGTCCCATGGCCATGTGCTGATGACAATGCACCGCGTCCACGACCAGCACTGTTGCCCCCAGACACAGAGCCTGCTTGCCCTCTTTTTTTGCCTCCTGACTGTCTGCCTCTCCTTGTTTGCCTTCCAGACATTTTAATGGATGGCCTGCAGGGAGATGGGAAAAACAGCAATAAGGGCTACCTTCAGGTGTATACTGTGCAGGAGGCTTAGCAACAATGACACTGACACTGTCCCCTGCCTATCCTTCTCTGTCCCTAAACACAAGGATTTGCAATATGCTTCAGCAAGATTGGTTTAGCACAGAATAGCACACTGTCAGTTTCACTCACTGTCCTACTCTGTCCCTACAAACTAGATTTAGCACAGAATAGCACACTGAGAGTTTCCACGAGTGTCCTTCTCTGTCCCTAAACTCAAGGATTTCAAATATGGTTCAGCAAGATTGGTTTAGAACAGAATAGCACACTGACACTTTCCCTCACTGTCCTACTCTGTCCCTACAAACAAGATTTAGCACAGAATAGCACACTGATAGTTTCCACGAGTGTCCTTCTCTGTCCCTAAACTCAAGGATTTCAAATATGGTTCAGCAAGATTCGTTTAGAACAGAATAGCACACTGTCAGTTTCACTCACTGTCCTACTCTGTCCCTACAAACAAGATTTAGCACAGAATAGCACACTGACACTTTCCCTCACTGTACCTCTCTGTCCCTAAACTCAAGGATTTCAAATATGGTTCAGCAAGATTGGTTTAGAACAGAATAGCACACTGTCAGTTTCACTCACTGTCCTACTCTGTCCCTACAAACAAGATTTAGCACAGAATAGCACACTGACACTTTCCCTCACTGTACCTCTCAGTCCCTAAACTCAAGGATTTCAAATATGGTTCAGCAAGATTAGTTTAGAACAGAATAGCACACTGTCAGTTTCACTCACTGTCCTACTCTGTCCCTACAAACAAGATTTAGCACAGAATAGCACACTGACACTTTCCCTCACTGTACCTCTTAGTCCCTAAACTCAAGGATTTCAAATATGGTTCAGCAAGATTGGTTTAGAACAGAATAGCACACTGTCAGTTTCACTCACTGTCCTACTCTGTCCCTACAAACAAGATTTAGCACAGAATAGCACACTGACACTTTCCCTCACTGTACCTCTCAGTCCCTAAACTCAAGGATTTCAAATATGGTTCAGCAAGATTGGTTTAGAACAGAATAGCACACTGACACTTTCCCTCACTGTACCTCTCTGTCCCTAAACTCAAGGATTTCAAATATGGTTCAGCAAGATTGATTTAGAACAGAATAGCACACTGTCACTTTCCCTCACTGTACCTCTCTGTCCCTACAAACAAGGTTTAGCACAGAATAACACACTGACACTCTCCCTACCTATCCTTATTTGTCCCTAAACACAAGGAATCCAGGATTAGTAAAGGAAAAAAAATGACACTGTCCCTGCCTATGCTTCTCTTTCCCTGCTCCGAAACACACTACACAAGGCCACCGCGCTGGCGGCCTTTTATAGTGTGGGGCGTGTACTAAACCCCCTCAAGAATAATTGGCCACAGGCATCCTGCCTGTGGCCAATCATTGCTCTCCTCGCTGCCGGCGCTGTGATTGGCCAAGCATGCGGGGTCACAGTGCATGCTTGGCCAATCACAGCGCCTGGATGACACTGCGATGGCGTAGTGCATTGTGGGCTGTTCGCGTCACTCGAATTTGGCGCGAACGGCCCAAATCGTTCGATCTTCGTCGAACGATCGAACAGCCGATGTTCGAGTCGAACACGAAGCTCATCCCTAATGAAGAGAAGCCGTTGTCTTCTCTCCATTCATTATCAGCGCAACTGAGGCTGCAGAGAAAGGGACTGGGGAATCTGTGTCCCTAGTCCCTTTCTCTTTCTCAAATGGGAGATGTCAGAGGTCTGTTAAGACCCCTGATATCTCACCATAGCCCCCCAACAGGGCTGATAAAAACAAAATTGCAATAAATAATAAAAAAAAAATTGTAAAAAATAATAAAAAACACACACTGACACTGCCCCCCCCCCCCCTCTTAAAAAAAGAAAGCATTGTAAAAAATAAAAATCAATTATAAACATTCATGAACTTCTGAACAGAAAAGAAAAACAGAACATAAAAAAAAAGGTAAGATAAAAGAATATAACTACATACATATATATAATATATATATGTATGTAGTTATATTCTTTTATCTTACCTTTTTTTTTATGTACTTATCATTTTTTGTAAAGTTATCCAAAGGATTAATTAGCTAATCAAAAAAAAGAACACTAGATTAAGTAAAAAAATAGAAATAAAAATAATCGTTATAGTCGATGACTAATCGAAAAAATAATCGCTAGATTAGTCGACAGACAAAATAATCGTTAGTTGCAGCTCTACGGGACACTGTATTGTCCTGGAGTGAATGTGCCCGGGACAGACCTGCAAAATGCGGGACTGTCCCGGGCAATCCGGGACATGTGGTCACCCTAGAGACACCAGACCCAACAATGCAGATGAGCTGAAGGCCGCTATCAAAGCAACCTGGACTTCTTCCATAACTCCTCAGTAGTGACACATGCTGATCGCCTCCATGCCACTGATGCAGTAATTCGTGCAAAAGGAGCCCCGACCAAGTATTGAGTGTGGAGAATAGGACGCCCTAAATAACAAGGAGGCTTTAACAAACAGTACATGACTGGCTCTTGAAATGTGATTATTGCATACCTCCCAACTTTTAAAAGACCCACCGCGGGACATTGATGATCTCCCCTCTCCCCTGCAAACTACTAAAGCGAGCGGTGGGGGGGGGGGGGGGGTGCCGCGGGACATTTGAAAAAAAAATCCGTCCTCCAAACGAAAGTTGTTGAGCGGGGGAGCGGGGGCGGGGTTACCGCTGTACTTATTTTGCCGCTGCCGCCGATCTCGGGGGGGGGGGGGCTTGCCTGCTTCCACTGGCTCCGAGTTGCTCCACTTCCTGCTGTGCCTGCTCTGCGGGAATTATACAACTCTCGCGGGAAGGAGGGGCTTATGCGGGAAAAACAATCAGAATCCGTCCCTGTTGGGAGGTATGTTATTGCACCACAGCAGAACTTCAGAAGAGGGAAGCACACTCTATAGAAAAAAAAAAAGGCAGAGAAGTCACTTATAATGCCGCGTACACACGACCATTTTTCATGACGTTAAAAATGCCATTTTTTAAATTGGTCATTAAAAACGATCGTGTGTGGGCTCCAGAGCATTTTTACCAACGTGAAAAACGGCCTAAAAAAAATGAGAACCCGCTCTATTTTTTAACGTTGTGAAAAAACGGTAGTGTGTAGGCTTTTACGAGGGGAAAAAAACCGCGCATGCTCAGAATCAAGTATGAGACGGGAGCGCTCGTTCTGGTAAAACTAGCGTTCGTAATGGAGATAGCACATTTGTCACGCTGTAACGGACTGAAAAGCACGAGGCTGAAAAGCGCGAATCATCGCTCAACAAACTTTACTAACATGAAGGGTGGCGCCATCGGAAGGGAACTTCCCCTTTATAGTGCGGTTGTACGTGTTGTACGTCACCGCGCTTTGCTCGAGCGTTTTTTTTTTAATGAACGTGTGTATGCAAGACAGGCTTGAGAGGAAACAAGAAAAATCACGTCGAGAAAAACGTCGTTTTTTAAAATGACATTAAAAACGTTCGTGTGTACGCCGCATAAGAAGGAAGTGAAAAACAGGCATATCAATAAATTCCATAACGTCCAGCGGGAACTTCCACCTGCAGCTGTCTTTACTAGGAATGAGCCGAACACCCCCCCCCCCCCCCGGTTCGGTTCGCACCAGAACATGCAAACATACCAAAAATTTGTGCGAACATGCGAACGCCGTTAAAGTCACTGCATAAAGACGGCAGTGGAGGCAGAGTTTTTCTTTTTTTTTTTTTTCTGGACCTTCAGCGCCAAGATTGAAGATGAATTTACATCACGGGACACTCTTTTTTTTTTTTTTTTTTTAAATAAAGGAATTGTCAAAAACTGTCTGCTGTCGTTTTTACTTTTTTGATGAATGGGTAGGGGTACAATGTACCCGATACCCATTCACATAGGGATGGGGCGGGATCTGGGGGCCCCCTTGTTAACTGACAATTGCGCGGTCGTGCGACGTTGTACCCAAATAAAATTTATGTCCTTATTTTCCTACAAATAGAGCTTTCTTTTGGTGGTATTTGATCACCTCTGCGGTTTTTATTTTTTGCGCTATAAACAAAAAAAGAGCGACATTTTTAAAAAATATAAATATTTGCTATAAAACATATCCAATAAAAAAATCTAATTTCTTCATAAATTTAGGCCAAAATGTATTCTGATACATGTTTTTGGTAAAAAAAAAAAAAAATATCCCAATAAGCGTATATATTGATTGGCTTGTGCAAAAGTGATAGCGTCTACAAAATAGGGGATAGATTTAGAGATTTTGTAATTTTTTTTTTTTACTAGTAATGGCGACGATCAGCGATTTTTAGCGGGACTGCGACATTGCGGCGGACAGATCGGACACTAAGCCTGGGTTCACACTATTACAATACGTGTACCAGCATGATTCCAGCGACAGTTCACATCCCTCCCGCAGGAAGTTCACACTGCCCTCTGCGAATCGCTGCGGGTTTCAATACAAAGTTAATGACACCCCCAGATTGGTTCGCAGATCGCAATGTGAACTGTGGATTCGGACAGGAATCAGATCACATGGGTGAGAACACCCATGCGATCCAATTCCAGTGCGAGGAAAAAAAAGGCCCTGCACCTTTTTTGTGTGAATCCAGTGCGAGTTCAGCCATACAAACTGAATGGCAGAATTCGCATTGCACAGACATCGCATGTGATCGACACAGCAATGCGGGTGCGAATCACATGCGATATCTGTGTTCACATATATGTGAACCCGGCTAAGTAACACTTTTTGGGGATCAGTGACAACAATACAGTGGTGAGTGCTAAAAAAATATGCACTGTCACTGTACTAATGACACTGGCAGGGAAGGGGCTAACATCAGGGGGGCCTCAAAGCAGGGCCGGCCCTACCATGGGACCCGGTGGGACCATGGTCCCAGGCGGCACTTTACAAGGGGCGGCAACAGGGGCGCACTGCCTGAGGACCTGGGGTTCCCTCCATGATCCATCTAGTGTGTCACTGTCGCTGTCACTGGCCGCAGTGGCAAGACCCACTTCAAGGGTCTCACCAGCGGCCCCTGCTTGCCTGACCAAACTGGTTGCTAGCCGCGGTCCGCTTTGTGTCTAGCAACCAGTGACATCAGCAGAGAAGGAGAGAGAGGCCCACCATTCATTGCGGAGGAGGAATTAACTTCCTCCTCCTCCGCTAGCTCCACCCACCTCCTCCCTGCATGTGTTCCTCTCAGCAAATCTAATGAGCGGCAAGCGCCGAGCGGTCCGAGGATCAGAAACTGTGCAGCCTACTCCCCCCCAACCCCTCCCCCCAGGCGCTGCTATCAGAAGAGGTCAGTTGTTTCCTGCCCATTCAACCTTCTATTAGCGGGCACGGGCAGCAGAACAGCATGAGATCGGAGCAGCTGTGTGTGTGTGGAGAGAGCAGCTGCGGGCTCTTCTCCCCCCCTCCTCCTCCTCATGCTGCTGTTCCCTGCTATGTTTCTTCCCCCTTTTCCTCCTATTGGCCAGGGAAAAATTATTGTAGTCCCAATAACTGGCTGGCCCATTGCAATTCTAGGGGGGAAACTGCAGCCCCCAGCATGCAAAGCTGAAGGGGAGGGAGGGAGAGAGAGCCAGGCTATGAGTGACAGGCTGCATCTGGTGACAGGCATTGGTGACAACGACATGCTGCATTTGGTGACAGGCAATGGTGACAAGTGACACACTGCATTTGGTGACAGGCAATGGTAACAAGTGACACGCTGCATCTGGTGACAGGCATTGGTGACAAGTGACACACTGCATCTGGTGACAGGCATTGGTGACAAGTGACACACATTTGGTGACAGGCAATGGTGACAAGTGACACGCTGCATCTGGTGACAGGCATTGGTGACAAGTGACATAATGCATTTGGTGACAGGCAATGGTAACAAGTGACACGCTGCATCTGGTGACAGGCATTGGTGACACGCATTTGGTGACAGGTAATGGTGACAAGTGACACACTGCATTTGGTGACAGGCATTGGTGACAAGTGACACGCATTTGGTGACAGGCAATGGTGACAAGTGACACACTGCATTTGGTGACAGGCAATGGTGACAAGTGACACGCTGCATCTGGTGACAGGCATTGGTGACAAGTGACATAATGCATTTGGTGACAGGCAATGGTAACAAGTGACACGCTGCATCTGGTGACAGGCATTGGTGACACGCATTTGGTGACAGGTAATGGTGACAAGTGACACACTGCATTTGGTGACAGGCATTGGTGACAAGTGACACGCATTTGGTGACAGGCAATGGTGACAAGTGACACACTGCATTTGGTGACAGGCAATGGTGACAAGTGACACGCTGCATCTGGTGACAGGCAATGGTGACAAGTGACACGCTGCATCTGGTGACAGGCATTGGTGACAAGTGACACGCTGCATCTGGTGACAGGCAATAATGACAAGTGACACGCTGCATCTGGTGACAGGCAATGGTGACAAGTGACACGCTGCATCTGGTGACAGGCATTGGTGACAAGTGACACGCTGCATCTGGTGACAGGCAATGGTGACAAGTGACACGCTGCATCTGGTGACAGGCATTGGTGACAAGTGACACGCTGCATCTGGTGACAGGCAATGGTGACAAGTGACACGCTGCATCTGGTGACAGGCATTGGTGACAAGTGACACGCTGCATCTGGTGACAGGCAATGGTGACAAGTGACACGCTGCATCTTGTGGCAGGCTATGGGTGGCAAGTGGCACAGCTGCAACTGGTGGCAGGCTATAGGTGGCAAGTGACACAGATTTGGAAGGCAATTGGCACAGTGCATCTGGTGGCAGGCAACGGTGGCAAGTAACAAGCTGCATCTGGTGGAATGGTGGCAAGTGACAAGCTCAGGGCTCCCACTGATTCTGCATTATGGTGAGTTGAACTATTTCATTATATATTACAATGTAATGATAATAGAAATAATGTGATTTGATCATCCTGACACCATATCAATCATAATGTTAGGATGATTTAAGTGCTAATACATCTTTTTTTGGGAAGGAAGGGGGGTATCCCTGAATGACAGTTTGGGAATGTGGTCACCCTAGCCGCCACTGCAGCGCTGCTGTTGCATGCAGCATGTTGCATCACTGAGCTGGGATCAGAGCGTAACTGGTCGGTGGCAGTGGAGAGAAAGGGGGAGCTTTCGTGGTGCTACACAATTCCCTTTGCAGGAGGGGGCATGTCTCTTTGCAGGAGGGGGCATGTCTCTTTGCAGGAGGGGGCATGTCTCTTTGCAGGAGGGGCATGTCTCTTTGCTTTATGAAAATGTCTCTTTGCTGGATGGGCGTAGGATTTTTTTTTTGGGGGGGGCAGCATTTCATTCTTGGGCCCAGGCAGCACAATGTCTTGGGCCAGCCCTGCCTCAAAGGGTTATATGTGTGCCTAGGGAGTGCTTTCTAACTGTGTAGGGGGATGGTTTAACTGAAGAAAGACAGAGATCCGTGTTCCTGCTTAGCAGAAACACAAGACCTCTGTCTTTCTGACTATCAGAACGGCGATCTGCCTTGTTTACATAGGCAGACCGCCATTCTGCCTCTCTCGGAATGATTGCCGGGTTTCCAGCGGACATCAAGTTTGCTGGACCCACTGATTGGCTCCCACTGTATCCAATCACAGCGGCAGCGGGGCTACAGCAGCGCGTGCACGCGCCCCAAAGCCGAAGACAACAATCATGCACAGGTACGTGATTATGAGCTTATACTGGTGCAGTATATGTATGTGGGGTGGTCCTTAAGTGGTTAAAAGAGAAGTATGGGATTTTTTTTTTTTTAGAATCATATCTACCTAGGTGGATGCTGCATCTGCCCTGCCGGCTCTAACACTGAGAACACTGAGTGATCAAACACCGCCGATCGCTCGGTTCTTAGATCTCCCTGAGCAGAGAGCTGGTAACTGTCAGTCACCGGCTCTCCGCTCTGCCCCCCGCGCTTACTGGAGCCCTGGGTTGTGGAGGGTGCGGGAGTGTCCGGCTCAGGCTCTCAGTGGCTCGTTGAGAGGCTGAGCCGGGTGCCAGTCCAGGCATGTGGGCGGATCCTGACTATATGGTTGTGATCTTTCCCCAGCCTGGACTGGCTCTGTGACATCAGCCGACAGCAGGCTTCAGCCCGATGTCAGCTGAAACTGGGTCACAGGAGTGCAGAATTAACTGAACTCCTCTGATGCACAGGAGGAATACAGGCTGTACTTCTCTTTTAACCACTTGCCGAAACATCATCCCCTTTAAGAGCCGTCGGAGGTGCGTGCGTGCGTGCGCCCACTGCATGGCAGGGGACCCGATGCGCATGGCTGGTGCGATCGCCGCTGGCCACCTGTGATCGCGGGCACGAGAGCCAGAATGGGGATTTGTGTCTGTTCTGTCAGGGAAGAAGGGACAGATCGTTAATTCCTAGTAAGTAGGAACAGTGATCTCTCTCCTCCTCCAGTTAGTCCCATCCACCACAGTTAGAAACACCTCCCAGGGAGCACATTTAACCCCTTGATCGCCCCCTAGTGTTAACCCCTTCCCTACCAGTGCCATTTATACAGTAATCAGTACATTTTTATAGCTCTGATCGCTGTATAAATGTCCCAAAAATGTGTCAAAAGTGTCCGATCTGTCCGCCGCAATGTCGCAGTACGGCTAAAAATCGCAGTAGTAAAATAAAATAATAAAAATGCCATAAATTTATCCCCTATTTTGTAGACACTATAAACTTTTGCGCAAACCAATCAATATACGCTTATTGCAATTTTTTATTTTTAAACAAAAATATATAGAATAATATATACTGAGGAAGAAATTCGTTTTTTAAAAACATTTTTGGGGATATTTATTATAGCAAAAAGAAAAAAAAATATTGTTTTTTTTTTTCAAAATTGTCGCTTTTTTTTTTTGTTTATAGTGCAAAAAATAAAAACCGCAGAGGTGATCAAATACCACCAAAAGAAAGCTCTATTTGTGGGGAAAATAACATTTTGTTTGGGTACAAAATCGCATGACCGCGCAATTGTCAGTTAAAGCGATGCAATGCCGTATCGCAAAAAATGGCCCGGTCATTAAGCAGGAAAATCTTCCGGTCTGTAAGTGGTTAAAGTGGAATTCCAACTGAAGTGTTTGATAACCTAGCCTGTGACAGGCCACTAGGGAGGGAGTCCTGTGCTGATGTGAGGATAGGCCAAGAATGGAAAATGGTGGTAGGTATCTGATGTAAGTACACTGCATGCAATACTTTTTTTCAGCGCATCATTCCCGCACAATGCAGAGGTGTGAACTGGGCACACAAAATCAGGGCCGGGACAAGGGGTGGGCACTGGGCAGGAAGGCCGGCTGCCCTGGGCACTGTGGTAACATGTGAGGTAGGGGGGCGCAACAAGGAGATGGGGGGAGGGGATTTGTGTTGTAAGGGGGAATTTGGGGGGAAGCAGGGGGTAAGAATTGTTCTGTGGAGGGGGGGGGGGTGCTAAGAGTGGTGATTTAAAGGGATATGTGTAGGGAGGGGGAATGGGGGAGGAGATTTGTGCTAGGAGAGGATATTTGGGGGGGGGGGAATTTGTGCTGGGAGGGGGGATTTTGGGGGGTTGTGCTAGGAGGGGGGATTTGGGGGTAATTTGTGCTGGGAGGGGGAATTTGGGGGTAATTTGTGCTGGGAGGGGGGATTTGGGGGGAGGGTTGTGCTAGGAGTGGGAATTTGGGGGGAATTTGTGCTGGGAGGGGAGATTTGGGGGGGGGCGTTGTGCTAGGAGGGAGATTTGGGGGAGGGATTGTGCTAGGAGAGGGATTTGGGGGGAATTTGTGCTGGGAGGGAGAATTTTTTGGGGGGGTGGGTTGTGCTAAGAGGGGAAATTAAATTTGGGGGAATTTGTGCTGGGGGGGATTTGAAGTGGGAGGGCTATGACAAATACTAGGAGGGTAAATAATTTTAGGGGTAGAAGATCTGTGATAGGAAGGGTGAATTTTTTTGGGGGGGGGGGCATTTAAACTTGGGGGAATTTGGGGATGGAGGGGGCAAAGATTTGTGCTGGGAGGGGGGAATTTTTTAGCAGGGATGTGGATTTGTACTGGGAGGAGGGGGATCTCTGCTTAAGGGGTAAGCATGCAGATTAGTGCAAGGTGTTTTTGTGGGGGGATTTTTGCTCATACATTTCAGTGGGGGGGGGGGCTGGGGCGCAGTTTGGCATGTCCGCCCTGGGCTCTAGGTGACCTTGTCCCGGCACTGCATAAAAGACATAGCATTTTGCATTGTCCATGTGATGGGACTTCGCTGGAACACCTGCCCAAGTTCCATGTGGTGTGAACTGCAGCAGTACTAACTAAATGAACCACTTTCTGGCCAGCCAGTGGTAATTGTACTTCTGCCCGGCAGTTCCCCTGGCCAATGACATGCACCCGTTTGTGGACTTTCATGGATTATAGACGTGCACGCTCCCTCACTCCCTGCTTCTTGTGCTGCAGTTGGACACAGCACGAGTTAATCAGCAGGCTTGCAGCCAATGATTGTGACTGCAAACCTGCTGATGGATGTGGCCAATCACAGCACAGATCGGTGTGTGTGTGTGTTAGTAAGCACAACCCAGATCTGCTGTTTCTTTCTCCCCGATTTCACTCACCATTCAGAGCTGAAATGAGGAACCAAAGTCTGCCTGTGAGTAAATTCAGCACGCATACCCTTGTTAAGCACACAGTTTGATTGCCCTCTTCATCACCCCTGTGCCACTCAGCCAGGGTC
This sequence comes from Rana muscosa, assembly GCA_029206835.1. Lineage (NCBI taxonomy): Eukaryota > Metazoa > Chordata > Amphibia > Anura > Ranidae > Rana > Rana muscosa. The sequence goes on along the minus strand of CM055116.1, from coordinate 1,260,995,829 downwards.
ATTTGTTCTGCCTCCAGCAGGGATAATTATTAAAGTATAACTAAAGGCAAAACTTTTTTTTTAGCTTTGGATGGAGTGCAGAGAAATTATAACGATTGTCGGTTTTTATTGCTGTCTGTGTCCCCATTGGGGAGATTCACTCTCTCTATTTGTCCTGTTTACCATTATCATTCAAAATTAAAGTAGAAAAAAAATCCAAAATTTTGAGCTGTCCCCAGAAAACGATTAGAGGGATAATCTTCCAATGGGGACGCTAGTTCTGGTGATCTAGGGGGGTCTCTAAGAAATTCTAATTTGCAGGGATTTCCTCTCACTTCCTGTTTGGCTATGGGACAGGAAGTGAAGGGAAATCTCCGCAATGGGACACAGATGGCCCCAACAAAAAATCTGACAGGGGTAATAACCCTCCCTTGCTCTGACCAAAATCCCCAAAAAACGTTTTGTTATTCTGCCTGCAATATTAAATTCGGCCACTAGATGAAGCCAGTAGCACGTACTGTTCAATACCGGGCACTTTTCCCCCGTCCTGCCCAGACCAATTTTCAGCTTTCAGCGCTGGCACAATTTGAATGACAATTGCGCGGTCATGCTACACTGTACCCAAACAAAATTTTATAATTTTTTTTCCCACAAATAGAGCTTTTTTTTGGTGGTATTTGATCACCACTGGCGCTTTTATTTTTTGTATGGAATAAAATAGGATAGAAGTGGGATACCCCTATTTTATTATTTTTTGTATAAATAAAAATCAACATATTTATAATTCTTCTGTGTATTTTGTCCAAGCTGGTACAGAGATAGTCCATTTTTTCAAAATATGGGTGACCGGTTGGGGACTGGTCTCCATTCTCCAATGTTCCTCAATACTTTTTGGATGATGGTACTTCCCAATGTTTCCATATAGCATACCCTAATTGAGGAGTTGGGGACTAGGATGACCACATGTCCGGGATTGTCCCTTAATTCATATTTGTGTCCCGTGTCCCGGGCACCTTCATTCCGGGACAATACAGTGTCCCGGAATGAAAAAAGGACACACAGCCACACTAATAAACGGCTCGGATGGGGGGCGGATCTGGTTGGCTCGGGCCGGGGTCAGGTCGGCTCGGCTTGGGCAGGTCCACTCTGCTCCGGCGGGGAGCATGTCCGCTCCGCTCAGACAAGCTACACAAGCCGCCTCCCCCAGTCATCTCTATGGAGGGAAGTGTAGTTTCCAGCGCAGCCCTGTGGATTCTCTTCTCAATGACATGGCAGAGATGAGGCGCGGAGGGGACGCTCGTCCCAGGACAGCGAGGAGGAAGAAGAGTCCGGCAGGGAGAGCGCAGGCTTCAGGGAACAGCCTACTAGGAAGAAGTGAGAACCGAGAGGTCGGGGAGACAGTCAGAGACGAGTCCGTATGTGTAAGTGTGCAGTCCCCCTGTCCATCCCACTGTCCCCCTGTCCATCCCACTGCCCCCCTGTCCATCCCACTGCCCCCCTGTCCATCCCACTGTCCCCCTGTCCATCCTCTTCCTCCTCTCTCCACTAACTACCACCGGCCATACACTCCGCACTCCTCTCCTGTACATATTACCCCCGCCATACACTCCACTTGCACAAGGGCCCGCTGAATTTATACGCCCCTGCCCCAAAAAATTGGCAAAGAAAGATGTAAAAAACCCATCTTTTTTGTTTTTTTTGGGGGGGGGGGGGGTGGTGTCCCTGAATGGCAGTTTGGAAATGTGGTCACCACTGCTCTCCCTTCTCCATTGTTCATCAGTTAGAGTCAGTTAGCACCAGTCCCTGATTGCCCGCCACACTATCACAGTCACACTATAAGTCGCTGATCTCCACTATTACTAGTATATTGTAGGGATGAGCTTCGTGTTCAAGTCGAACATACGTTCGACTCGAACATCAGCTGTTCGATCGTTCGACGAAGATCGAACGATTTGGGCCGTTCGCGCCAAATTCGAGTGACGCGAACGGCCCACAATGCACTACGCCATCGCAGTGTCATCCAGGCGCTGTGATTGGCCAAGCATGCACTGTGACCCCGCATGCTTGGCCAATCACAGCGCCGGCAGCGAGGAGAGCAATGATTGGCCACAGGCAGGATGCCTGTGGCCAATTATTGCTGAGGGGGTTTAGTACACGCCCCACACTATAAAAGGCCGCCAGCGCGGCGGCCTTGTGTAGTGTGTTCCGGAGCAGGGAAAGAGAAGCATAGGCAGGGACAGTGTCATTATTTTTCCTTTACATAATCCTGGATTCCTTGTGTTTAGGGACAAATAAGGATAGGTAGGGAGAGTGTCAGTGTGTTATTCTGTGCTAAACCTTGTTTGTAGGGACAGAGAGGTACGGTGAGGGAAAGTGTCAGTGTGCTATTCTGTTCTAAACCAATCTTGCTGAACCATATTTGAAATCCTTGAGTTTAGGGACAGAGAGGTACAGTGAGGGAAAGTGTCAGTGTGCTATTCTGTTCTAAACCAATCTTGCTGAACCATATTTGAAATCCTTGAGTTTAGGGACAGAGAGGTACAGTGAGTGAAACTGACAGTGTGCTATTCTGTTCTAAACCAATCTTGCTGAACCATATTTGAAATCCTTGAGTTTAGGGACAGAGAGGTACAGTGAGGGAAAGTGTCAGTGTGCTATTCTGTTCTAAACCAATCTTGCTGAACCATATTTGAAATCCTTGAGTTTAGGGACAGAGAGGTACAGTGAGGGAAAGTGTCAGTGTGCTATTCTGTTCTAAACCAATCTTGCTGAACCATATTTGAAATCCTTGAGTTTAGGGACAGAGAGGTACAGTGAGTGAAACTGACAGTGTGCTATTCTGTTCTAAACCAATCTTGCTGAACCATATTTGAAATCCTTGAGTTTAGGGACAGAGAGGTACAGTGAGGGAAAGTGTCAGTGTGCTATTCTGTTCTAAACCAATCTTGCTGAACCATATTTGAAATCCTTGAGTTTAGGGACAGAGAGGTACAGTGAGTGAAACTGACAGTGTGCTATTCTGTTCTAAACCAATCTTGCTGAACCATATTTGAAATCCTTGAGTTTAGGGACAGAGAGGTACAGTGAGGGAAAGTGTCAGTGTGCTATTCTGTTCTAAACCAATCTTGCTGAACCATATTTGAAATCCTTGAGTTTAGGGACAGAGAAGGACACTCGTGGAAACTATCAGTGTGCTATTCTGTGCTAAATCTTGTTTGTAGGGACAGAGAAGGACAGTGAGTGAAACTGACAGTGTGCTATTCTGTTCTAAACCAATCTTGCGGAACCATATTTGAAATCCTTGAGTTTAGGGACAGAGAGGTACAGTGAGGGAAAGTGTCAGTGTGCTATTCTGTTCTAAACCAATCTTGCTGAACCATATTTGAAATCCTTGAGTTTAGGGACAGAGAAGGACACTCGTGGAAACTATCAGTGTGCTATTCTGTGCTAAATCTTGTTTGTAGGGACAGAGAAGGACAGTGAGTGAAACTGACAGTGTGCTATTCTGTTCTAAACCAATCTTGCTGAACCATATTTGAAATCCTTGAGTTTAGGGACAGAGAGGTACAGTGAGGGAAACTGTCAGTGTGCTATTCTGTGCTAAACCAATCTTGCTGAAGCATATTGCAAATCCTTGTGTTTAGGGACAGAGAAGGATAGGCAGGGGACAGTGTCAGTGTCATTGTTGCTAAGCCTCCTGCACAGTATACACCTGAAGGTAGCCCTTATTGCTGTTTTTCCCATCTCCCTGCAGGCCATCCATTAAAATGTCTGGAAGGCAAACAAGGAGAGGCAGACAGTCAGGAGGCAAAAAAAGAGGGCAAGCAGGCTCTGTGTCTGGGGGCAACAGTGCTGGTCGTGGACGCGGTGCATTGTCATCAGCACATGGCCATGGGACACGCTTGTCCTTCTTTTCGGCAGCTGGACATGTTGAGCCACATCATGCCGAAGACTTGGTAGAGTGGATGACCAAGCCCACCTCATCCTCCTCATCCTCTCTCACCCAGGCTCAGGGTACTGGCAAAGCAGCTGCCAAAGCGTCCTCTTCTCTGGTATCATTATCTTCATTAGTCAATCCTTCCCTAGACCCACCATGTCCTCCTCCTGAGGAGTCCCCCGAACTGTTTGAGCACAGTGTTGGGTACATGCTCCAGGAGGATGCCCAGCGTTTCGAAGGATCTGATGATGATACCCAGATAGAGGAAGGCAGTAGCGTGAGAGCAGAGAGAGGGGATGCTCAAGAAGGACACCAATCTGGCAGTCATGCTCCAGCAGCTGCAGCATACTGCCAGATTGGCTCCAGTGATGAGGAGGGAGGGGATGATGAGGTCACTGACTCCACGTGGGTGCCTAATAGGAGAGAGGAGGAGGATGAGGAGGAGGCACATCTCCAACGAGGCAGGATGCCCTTGGGTGGCCAGCGTATGGGCAGCACACCGACGGAATCACAACGCAGAGCTCCGCCTGTGCAGGGCGCTGCCTCTGCCCGTCATTCAAAAAGTTCTTTGGTGTGGGCCTTTTTTGAGGCGAGTGCATCAGATCGCACAGCTGCTGTATGCAACATATGTCTCAAGCGTATATCGCGTGGCCAAAACATCAGCCGCTTGGGCACCACATGCTTGATCAGACATATGTTGACCTGCCATGCAGCTCGTTGGCAAGCCTACCTTAAAGACCCACACCAAAGAACAAAGCTGACCTCTCCTTGCACCGCATCAGCTTGGATCTCCAACCCCACTACACCTTCAGTCCTCTCTGAAACCTGCACTGAGAGGAATGAAGGTGTAGAATTAGGTGTGTCACAGCCAAGTACTTGCGGCCACTCTGCTAGCAGTACACCGACGTCCGATTCTAGCAGGCAAATTTCCCTGCCCCAGCTGCTGGACCGTCGAAAGAAGTTCACTCCCAGCCATCCACATGCCCAGCGGTTGAATGCTAGCTTGGCTAAATTGCTAGCGCTTCAACTGCTGCCTTTTCAGTTGGTAGACTCGGCCCCCTTCCGTGAGTTTGTGCAATGTGCGGTTCCTCAGTGGCAGGTTCCCAAACGCCACTTTTTCTCACGGAAGGCGATTCCGGCTCTCTACAGGCATGTGGAAGGCAATGTCTTGGCCTCGCTGGACAGGGCGGTCAGCGGTAAGGTGCATATTACCGCTGACTCATGGTCCAGCAGGCATGGACAGGGACGTTACCTTTCTTTCACGGCCCATTGGGTCACTCTTTTGGCAGCTGGGAAGGATGCAGGACAAGGTGCAGTAGTGTTGGAGATTGTTCCGCCGCCACGCCTCCAAAATGCTACTACTGGTTGTGACACACCTCTCTCCTCCACCCCCTCCTCTTCTTCTTCCTCCATGGCCTCTTCCTGTGGTTTGTCCTCGGAACCAGCGGTGCTCCGTAGGCGTTCAAGGGGCTACGCAAGTACGCAGGCAAAAAGATGCCATGCCGTGCTTGCGCTGGTGTGTTTGGGGGACAGGAGCCACACTGGGGCAGAGGTCCTGTCTGCTCTGCAGAGGCAGGCCGAGAGGTGGTTGACGCCACGCCAGCTTAAGCCAGGAATGGGGGTTTGCGACAATGGCACCAACCTCCTCTCCGCCCTCCGACAGGGACAACTGACCCATGTGCCCTGTATTGCTCACGTCCTTAACCTGGTGGTGCAGCGGTTCTTGGGCAGGTACCCGGGCTTACAGGATGTCCTGAGGCAGGCCAGGAAAGTCTGTGTGCATTTCTGCAGATCTTATAATGCCAGTGCTCGCCTGGCTGAGCTGCAAAAGGAGTTGAACCTGCCCAAGAACCGCCTTATATGTGACATGCCCACCAGGTGGAACTCAACGTTGGCCATGCTGCAGCGGCTGCACACGCAGCAGAGGGCCATCAATGAGTACCTGTGCGACTACGGCACCAGGACAGGTTCAGGGGAGCTCGGGTTTTTTTCACCACGCCAGTGGGGCATGATCAGGGATGCATGCACTGTCCTGGCACCATTTGAGGAGGCCACGAGGATGGTGAGCAGTGACAGTGCATGCATCAGTGACACTGTACCTCTTGTCCACCTGTTGGAGCACACGCTGCGTGGAATAATGGACAGGGCACTTGAGGCAGAACAGAGGCAGGAAGAGGAGGACTTCCTTGCCTCTCAAGGCCCCCTTTACCCAGACAGTGTTCCTTCTGTCCCACCCATCGCACAGGAAGAGGAGGAGGAGGAGGAGGATTGTGTCAGCATGGAGGTGGAGCCTGGCACTCAGCATCATCAGCAGCAGTCTTTTAGGGATGATTTACAGTCCCAAGAAACCAGTGGACTTGTACGTGGCTGGGAGGAGGTGGCTGCGTATCATGTCGTCCTTAGTGACCCAGAGGACTCCGGACTGAATGCCTCAGCTAACCTACGCTACATGGCCTCCCTGATCCTGCAAAGTCTGCGGAAGGATCCTCGTATTCTTCGGATCAAGGAGAGGGACCATTACTGGCTGGCCACTCTCCTTGATCCACGGTACAAGGGTAAGGTTGCGGACCTTATGTTACCGTCGCAGAGGGAGCAGAGGATGAGACAACTCCGGGAGGCCTTGCAGAAAGGTCTGTGCAATGCGTTCCCAGAGACTGGGAGGTTACAAACTCCTGGTCCTGGACAACGAGTTGCTGAGGCTTCGGGCAGTCAAAGAAGGAGCAGTGGGGAAGGTGGCCGTCTGACCGATGCGTTCAGACAATTCTTTAGTCCGCAGCCCCAAAGTATGATCGGTTCCAGCAACCATCGCCAGCGTCTGATATACATGGTGCAGGAATACCTAGGGGCAAGGTCAGACTTGGACACCTTCCCCACCGAAAATCCTCTGGCTTACTGGGTCTTGAGGATGGATCACTGGCCAGAGCTTGCACAGTATGCAATTGAGCTACTGGCCTGTCCTGCATCCAGCGTTCTTTCAGAACGCACATTCAGTGCTGCTGGAGGATTTGTCACGGATCACAGGGTGCGCCTGTCCACCGACTCGGTTGATCGACTGACTTTCATCAAGATGAACCAGTCTTGGATCACCACCAGCTACCACACACCTGATGCTGATATAACAGACTAATTGATTTTAAAATGTCACATCCCTTCAAAACTGATGCTGATGCTGAGTTCCTGTGCTGTTATGTTGACTAGCTATCCTCCTCCTCCTCCTCAATGATCCGATTAATGATGATAGCTTGGAAGATCATTTTGGTTTATGGGTGCCGCCACCAGTGGCTAAGGCCCAATTTTTCAGCCCCTGTTTAACAGGGGCGTGTAATTACAATTTTTGATGCAATACTTTGCAACAGGCCTCATTGCTGTGCTCCAAGTACAGTATCTGTGAGGGGTTGCAGTGTTGTGCCACCAGTGCCTAAGGCCCAATTTTTCAGCCCCTGTTCAACAGGGGCATGCAATTATAATTATTGATCTAATAATTCACAGCAGGGCCCATTGCTGCGCCCACCAAGAGTAACTGTCAGGCCTTACAGTGTTGTGTCAACACCACCACCACCACCACCACCACCACCAAAGGCCCAATTTTTCAGCCCCTGTTCAACAGGGGCATGCAATTATAATTATTGATCTAATAATTCACAGCAGGGCCCATTGCTGCGCCCACCAAGAGTAACTGTCAGGCCTTACAGTGTTGTGTCAACACCACCACCACCACCACCACCACCAAAGGCCCAATTTTTCAGCCCCTGTTCAACAGGGGCATGCAATTATAATTATTGATCTAATAATTCACAGCAGGGCCCATTGCTGCGCCCACCAAGAGTAACTGTCAGGCCTTACAGTGTTGTGGCACCAGCACCACCATCAAAGGCCCAATTTTTACTACCACTGTTCAATAATTATATGTTATTACAATTCCTGATATAATAGTTGACAGCAGGGCGTTCCAGCACCCACCAAGAGTAACTGTGAATGCTTACAGTGTTGTGCCAACACCAACACCTAAGGGGCCAATTTCTGCAGAGTATATACGGCAGGTCCCTACTTTCAAACATCCAACTTACAAACGACTACTACTTGCAAACGGAAGAAGACAACAGGAAGTGAGAGGAAATCTACCCCTTGGAAGGAAAATTCTCTCCTGTAAGAATTAATATGGGAGAAAGGTGTCTCCTCTCTACTGATGCTTTATGCTTTATCACCAATCCTTCTTTCAATAAAAACACCACATTTCAAAATCAGTTGTCATTGGGACGCAAAGTGAGGTGAAATGTTCTGAACAGGGGCACAGACAGCAAAACAAATGTTACAGGGGTGATAACCCTTCCCTATGTTTTCCAAAAAGCTTAAAAATAGGTATTTGGGCTGGAGCTACACTTAAACAATGTAGCTGTTCAAAATTACAAACAGATTCTACATAAGAACAAACCTACAGTCCCTGTCTTGTATGCACCGCCTGTATACGGCTGTTCAGAGTATATAGGGCCTTTTTTATTTTGTGTGCGGGGTTCCCCTTAATATCCATACAAGACCCAAAGGGGCTGGTAATGGGCTGGGGTGGGGGGGGGGGTTGATGGGGTAGCTATGCCATTTTCCTTAAAGATTTTCATCCATATTACCGGGACCAGACATTACATTAAAGCTGCAAGCAGTTTTAAATGGCTTTTTTTTCCTTTAGAAATGTTATTTTGTGCAGGGACAGTTCTAAACACGGGAAACACGTGGCACTTCACAGGCATACTTTAGACACCCCCCAGGTACAATATTTAAAGGAATATTTGACTTTTTTTTTTCACTTTATGCATCATTAAAATGACTGCTCCCGGAAAACGTCCGTTTTTAAAACTTCTTTTTGCATTGATACATGTCCCCTGGTGCAGAACCCGGGTTCCCAAACTCTGTTTAGGACAATAACATGGATAATAGTCGTTAAATTAGCACTTTAGAATCCGAACGTTCGCATCCATTGTATTTAATAGGGTTCTAATGTTCGTGCGAACTTTCGGTCCGTTCGCGGGTTCTGGTGCGAACCGAACCCGGGGGTGTTCGGCTCATCACTAGTATATTGTCTATCCGGATCAGTATCCTGGTCACGGTCAGAACTATACTAGTGTATAAAATGGTGAGTAGGGATGAGCTCGGTGTTCGAGTCGAACATAGGTTTGACTCGAACATCGGCTGTTCGCGCGTTCGGCGAACAACGAACGATTTGGGCCGTTCGCGCCAAATTCGAGTGACGCGAACGGCCCACAATACACTGCGCCATCGCAGTGTAATCCCGGCGCTGTGATTGGCCAAGCATGCACTGTGACCCTGCATGCTTGGCCAATCACAGCGCCGGCAGCGAGGAGAGCAATGATTGGCCACAGGCAGGATGCCTGTGGCCAATTATAGCTGAGGGGGTTTAGTACACGCCCCACAATATAAAAGGCCACCAGCGCGGCAGCCTCGTGTAGTGTGTTCCGGAGCAGGGAAAGTGAAGGATAGGCAGGGACAGTGTCAAATCTATTCTTTGCTAAACCTTGTGTGTAGGGACAGAGAAGGATAAGCAGGGAGAGTGTCAGTGTCATATTCTTTGCTAAACCTTGTGTGTAGGGAGAGAGAAGGATAGGCAGGGAGAGTGTCAGTGTCATATACTTTGATAAACCTTGTGTGCAGGGACAGAGAAGGATAGGCAGGGAGAGTGTCAGTGTCATATTCTTTGCTAAACCTTGTGTGTAGGGAGAGAGAAGGATAGGCAGGGAGAGTGTCAGTGTCATATACTTTGATAAACCTTGTGTGCAGGGAGAGAGAAGGATAGGCAGGGGACAGTGTCAGTGTCATTGTTGCTAAGCCTCCTGCACATTATACACCTGAAGTTAGCCCGTATTGCTGCTTTTTCCTGGTGTGTTACAACAACAGGCATTTGCGGCACTTACAGCGGGCGGAGTGTGCCTCCTGATCATATTACACCTGAACTTAGCCTGTATTGCTGCTTTTTCCTGGTGTGTTACACCAACAGGATTTTGCGGCACTTACAGTGGGCGGAGTGTGCCTCCTGATCATATTACACCTGAACTTAGCCTGTATTGCTGCTTTTTCCTGGTGTGTTACACCAACAGGATTTTGCGGCACTTACAGCGGGCGGAGTGTGCCTCCTGATCATATTACACCTGAACTTAGCCTGTATTGCTGCTTTTTCCTGGTGTGTTACACCAACAGGATTTTGTGGCACTTACAGCGGGCGGAGTGTGCCTCCTGATCATATTACACCTGAAGTTAGCCTGTATTGCTGCTTTTTCCTGGTGTGTTACACCAACAGGCATTTGCAGCACCTTCAGCAGGCGTAGGGTGATTCCTGCAAAATATACTCCTGAAGCTAGGCCTTATTGCTGGTTTTCCCATTTCCCTGCAGGCCATTAGAATGTCTGGAAGGCAAACAAGGAGAGGCAGACAGTCAGGAGCCAATAAAAGAGGGCAAGCAGGCTCTGTGTCTAGAGACAACAGTGCTGGTCGTGGACGCGGTGCATCGCCATCAGCACGTGGCCATGGGACACGCTTGTCCTTCTTTTCGGCAGCTGGACGCGTTGAGCCGCATCATGCCGAAGACTTGGTAGAGTGGATGACCAAGCCCTCCTCATCCTCCTCATCCTCTCTCACCCAGGCTCAGGGTACTGGCAAAGCAGCTGCCAAAGTGTCCTCTTCCCTGGTATCAATGTCATCATCAGTCACTCCTTCCCTAGACCAACCATGTGCTCCTGAGGAGTCCCCCGAACTGTTTGAGCACAGTGTTGGGTACATGCTCCAGGAGGATGCCCAGCGTTTCGAAGGGTCTGATGATGATACCCAGCTAGAGGAAAGCAGTAGCGTGAGAGCAGAGAGAGGGGATGCTCAAGAAGGACACCAATCTGGCAGTCATGTTCTAGCAGCTGCAGCATACTGCCAGATTGGCTCCAGTGATGAGGAGGAAGGGGATGATGAGGTCACTGACTCCACGTGGGTGCCTAATAGGAGAGAGGAGGAGGAGGATGAGGAGGAGGCACATCTCCAACAAGGCAGGATGCCCTTGGGGGGCCAGCGTAAGGGCAGCACACCGACGGAATCACACCGCAGAGCTCCGCCTGTGCAGGGCGCTGCCTCTGCCCGTTATTCAAAAAGTTCTTTGGTGTGGGCCTTTTTTGAGTCGAGTGCATCAGATCGCACAGCTGCTGTTTGCAACATATGTCTCAAGCGTATATCGCGTGGCCAAAACATCACCCGCTTGGGCACCACATGCTTGACCAGACATATGTTGACCTGCCATGCAGCTCGTTGGCAAGCCTACCTTAAAGACCCGCACCAAAGAACAAAGCGGACCTCTTCTTGCACCGCATCATCTGGGATCTCCAACCCCACTATACCTTCAGTCCTCTCTGAAACCTGCTCTGAGAGGAATGAAGGTGTAGAATTAGGTGTGTCACAGCCAAGTACTTGCGGGCACTCTGCTAGCAGCACACCGACGTCCGATTCTAGCAGGCAAATTTCCCTGCCCCAGCTGCTGGACCGTCAAAAGAAGTTCACTCCCAGCCATCCACATGCCCAGCGGTTGAATGCTAGCTTGGCTAAATTGCTAGCGCTTCAACTGCTGCCTTTTCAGTTGGTAGACTCGGCCCCCTTCCGTGAGTTTGTGCAATGTGCGGTTCCTCAGTGGCAGGTTCCCAAACGCCACTTTTTCTCACGGAAGGCGATTCCGGGTCTCTACCGGCATGTGGAAGGCAATGTCTTGGCCTCGCTGGACAGGGCGGTCAGCGGTAAGGTGCATATTACCGCTGACTCATGGTCCAGCAGGCATGGACAGGGATGTTACCTTTCTTTCACGGCCCATTGGGTCACTCTTTTGGCAGCTGGGAAGGATGCAGGACAAGGTGCAGTAGTGTTGGAGGTTGTTCCACCGCCACGTCTCCAAAATGCTACTACTGGTTGTGACACACCTCTGTCCTCCACCCCCTCCTCTTCTTCTTCCTCCATGGCCTCTTCCTGTGCTTTGTCCTCGGAACCAGCGGTGCTCCGTAGGCGTTCAAGGGGCTAGGCAAGTACGCAAGCAAAAAGATGCCATGCCGTGCTTGCGCTGGTGTGTTTGGGGGACAGGAGCCACACTGGGGCAGAGGTTCTGTCTGCTCTGCAGGGGCAGGCCGAGAGGTGGTTGACGCCACGCCAGCTTAAGCCAGGAATGGTAGTTTGCAACAATGGCACCAACCTCCTCTCCGCTCTCCGACAGGGACAACTGACCCATGTGCCCTGTGTGGCTCACGTCCTTAACCTGGTGGTGCAGCGGTTCTTGGGAAGGTACCCGGGCTTACAGGATGTCCTGAGGCAGGCCAGGAAAGTCTGTGTGCATTTCCGCAGATCTTATAATGCCAGTGCTCGCCTGGCTGAGCTTCAAAAGGAGTTGAACCTGCCCAAGAACCGCCTTATATGTGACATGCCCACCAGGTGGAACTCAACGTTGGCCATGCTGCAGCGGCTGCACACACAGCAGAGGGCCATCAATGAGTACCTGTGCGACTACGGCACCAGGACAGGGTCAGGGGAGCTCGGTTTTTTTTCACCACGCCAGTGGGGCATGATCAGGGATGCATGCACTGTCCTGGCACCATTTGAGGAGGCCACGAGGATGGTGAGCAGTGACAGTGCATGCATCAGTGACACTGTACCTCTTGTCCACCTGTTGGAACATACGCTGCGTGGAATAATGGACAGGGCACTTGAGGCAGAACAGAGGCAGGAAGAGGAGGACTTCCTTGCCTCTCAAGGCCCCCTTTACCCAGACAGTGTTCCTTCTGTCCCACCCATCGCACAGGAAGAAGTGGGGGGAGGAGGAAGAGGAGGAGGATTGTGTCAGCATGGAGGTGGAGCCTGGCACTCAGCATCATCAGCAGCAGTCTTTTAGGGATGATTTACAGTCCCAAGAAACCAGTGGACTTGTACGTGGCTGGGAGGAGGTGGCTGCGGATCATGTCATCCTTAGTGACCCAGAGGACTCCGGACCAAATGCCTCAGCTAACCTACGCTGCATGGCCTCCCTGATCCTGCAAAGTCTGCGGAAGGATCCTCGTATTCTTCGGATCAAGGAAAGGGACCATTACTGGCTGGCCACTCTCCTTGATCCACGGTACAAGGGTAAGGTTGCGGACCTTATCTTACCGTCGCAGAGGGAGCAGAGGATGAGACAACTCCGGGAGGCCTTGCAGAAAGGTCTGTGCAACGCGTTCCCAGAGACTGGGAGGTTACAAACTCCTGGTCCTGGACAACGAGTTGCTGAGGCTTCGGTCAGTCAAAGAAGGAGCGGTGGGGAAGGTGGCTGTCTGACCGATGCGTTCAGACAATTCTTTAGTCCGCAGCCCCAAGGAATGATCGGTTCCAGCAACCATCGGCAGCGTCTGATATACATGGTGCAGGAATACCTAGGGGCAAGGTCAGACTTGGACACCTTCCCCACCGAAAATCCTCTGGCTTACTGAGTCTTGAGGATGGATCACTGGCCAGAGCTTGCACAGTATGCAATTGAGCTACTGGCCTGTCCTGCATCCAGCGTTCTTTCAGAACGCACATTCAGTGCTGCTGGAGGATTTGTCACGGATCACAGGGTGCGCCTGTCCACCGACTCTGTTGATTGACTGACCTTCATAAAGATGAACCAGTCTTGGATCACCACCAGCTACCAAACACCTGAAGCTGATATAACAGACTAATTTATTTTCAAATGTCACATCCCTTCAAGACTGATGCTGATGCTGAGAGACTGTCCTGTTATGTTGACTGACTATCCTCCTCCTCCTCAATGATCCGATTGATGATGATAGCTTGGAAGAACATTTTTGTTTCTGGGTGCCGCCACCAGTGGCTAAGGCCCAATTTTTCAGCCCCTGTTTAACAGGGGCGTGTTATTACAATTTTTTATGCAATGCTTTGCAGCAGGGCTCATTCCTGCACTCCAACTAGAGTATCTGGGAGAGGTTGCAGTGTTGTGGCACCAGCACCAGTGGCTAAGGCCCAATTTTTCAGCCCCTGTTTAACAGGGGCGTGTAATTACAATTTTTGATGCAATACTTTGCAACAGGGCTCATTGCTGTGCTCCAAGTACAGTATCTGTGAGGGGTTGCAGTGTTGTGGCACCAGTGCCTAAGGCCCAATTTTTATGCCCCTGTTTAACAGGGGCATGTAATTAAAAATTTTTATGCAATGCTTTGCAGCAGGGCTCATTCCTGCACTCCAACTAGAGTATCTGGGAGAGGTTGCAGTGTCGTGGCACCAGCACCAGTGGCTAAGGCCCAATTTTTCAGCCCCTGTTTAACAGGGGCATGTAATTACAATTTTTGATGCAATACTTTGCAACAGGGCTCATTGCTGTGCTCCAAGTACAGTATCTGTGAGGGGTTGCAGTGTTGTGGCACCAGTGCCTAAGGCCCAATTTTTCTGCCCCTGTTTAACAGGGGCATGCAATTACAATTCTTGATCTAATAATTCACAGCAGGGCCCATTCATGCGCCCACCAAGAGTAACTGTGAGGGCTCACAGTGTTGTGGCAACACCAACATGTAAGGGGCAAATTTCAGCTGAGTATATATGGCAGGCCCCTACTTTCAAACATCCAACTTACAAACGACTCCTCCTTGCAAACGGAAGGATACAACAGGAAGTGAGAGGAAATCTACCCCTAGGAAGGGAAATTCTCTCCTGTAAGAGTTAATATGGGAAAAAAAGTGTCTCCTCTCCACTGATGCTTTATCACCAATTCTTGTTTCAATAAAAACCCCAAATTTTCAAAAAACATTTGTCATTAGGACGGAAAGTGAGGTGAACTGTTCTGAACAGGTGCACACTGCACAGACAGCAAAACAAATGTTACAGGGGTGATAACCCGTCCCTATGTTTTCCAAAAAGCTTAAAAATAGATTTTTTGGCTGGAGCTACACTTAAACAATGTACCTGTTCAAAATTACAAACAGATTCTACATAAGAACAAACCTACAGTCCCTGTCTTGTATGCACCGCCTGTATATGGCTGTTCAGAGTATATAGGGCCTTTTTTATTTTGTGTGCGGGGTTCCCCTTAATATCCATACAAGACCCAAAGGGGCTGGTAATGGGCTGGGGTAGGAGGGGGGGGGGGGCTGTGATGGGGTAGCTATGCCATTTTTCTTAAAGATTTTCATCCATATTACCAGGACCAGACATTACATTAAAGCCGCAAGCAGTTTTAAATGGCTTTTTTTCCTTTAGAAATGTAATTTTGTGCAGGGACAGTTCTAAACACGGGAAACACGTGGCACTTCACAGGCATACTTTAGACTCCCCCCAGGTACGATATTTAAAGGAATATTTGATTTTTTTCCCACTTTATGCATCATTAAAATGACTGCTCCCGAAAAACGGGCGTTTTTAAAACTTTTTTTTGGATTGATACATGTCCCCTGGTGCAGAACCCGGGTTCCCAAGCCCTTTTTAGGACAATAACATGCATATTAGTCGTTATAAATAGCACTTTAGATTTCGAACGTTCGCATCCATTGTATTTAATAGGGTTCTAAAGTTCGTGCAAACTTTCGGTCCGTTCGCGGGTTCTGGTGCGAACCGAACCCGGGGGTGTTCGGCTCATCACTAATGGTGAGTGGTGCTGCGCTGCTAAAAATATAAACAAGATTATGTAGCGGGGGTCCCAATTTAGGGGGCTGCTATATTAAATTTAGGGGTGCTATATTAAATCGAGTGGTAGATGGCTCGGATCTTCCAATTTATTGGACTCTGCCTTGCTGCTGTTTTCACCTGGCGTGCAGTTCCCATTAGAAGTATGGGTGGCGCTGTCACTTGTACTCGGGGTTGAACCACAGGTGATGGAGTGGCGATTGGGTGTCCTCTCTCGGCAGCCGTGCAGTGGGCGTGGTCTACCCGCTGTGCATGCCGGAAGAGGGTACAAAAAGGCCAGACGCCATTGGTCAGGGTGGACTTACTACCCCGGGGACCTGTACCCGGGGGGGAATTACGATTCTGGAGTCCAAGTTCAAGTGCATGGCCCTCCAGGCCATGGGGCCACGTGCGCCTCAGTCCCAGGCACCTTTAGTCCTGGGACTGCAACTTCAGCCCTTCCGCATCTGGAAGAGGAGGCTGGGCGAGGACTGTTCCGAAGGACTGGTGAGAGATCACAGTGAAGGAAGGGGCCCAGTAACTCTCTGGAGGGATGTCAACCATCCGAAAAGGGATCTAAACAACGGGACCATTAGGAGGTTCGGGACACTATAGATTCTGTGGCAGGGGATCTCTCGATCGCATCTATTAAGTGAATCTGATTGACTGTTCGAGCTACATGCCGGCTGCTAGTGCCATTGGGTGAGCTGTACCCACTCGGGATCGAGTGGCGAAAAAGCCAGGAGTGTCTAAATCTGATCTGTCCTTTCTAACACCTTTCACTCTTCTCAACTTTGTGGATATTCATGCATAAGGAAAATAAACTCTACGCTGGAGTTGCTACTGGTGTGGACCCTGGAGTTACTTGTTGGTATAGAGACTTGTCCTTTACATTCTAGGGGACGAGAACCAACTTTGAGGAGAACCTTGCTGCAAGACCCGTAAGTTACAAGTGTGCTTAACCTCTGCAAACCAGAGGGTACGGGCATGGTGGCATGGCGCGCCTTTTCCTCCTGTGAGTGAGCCAAAGACTGGAGCAAAAGGGACGTGTGCTACAATTACTATGAATTATATCAATCCAGGTATAAGCACACAAAAATAATACAGTGCAAAATATAGTCTGTAAAACAAAATCATGCAAACAATATGTATCACATCACTAAATATATATAAAAAAAGGAATGTAAAGTGCACCCAATGCAAGTGAATCAATACCATGAAAACATGTCTATCAACATGTCTATCAATTGGTGAACAAATATATATAAGTGGTATGCAATTAATACATGAATAAAGTGCAAAGTGAAATAATTAAAGTTCTAAGCAGTCCAATATATTGTAATAAGATGTAACAGTCGATTACGGTAGTCTCGAGGGTAAGTGTATCCCTTCACCATGGTCAAAGATGTGTGTCTTCTTCTTCTTTCCCCACTGTGACCCCTCTGTGTTCCCTGGCCTCTCACCTTAGAGATGCTTTCATTAAAGCATATAGATATCCTCTCCATTGGTGGCCCTGCTATACGAGTCTACCTCTAGGGGTCCTCGTATGATCCTCCCTTCCTATTGGGACTCTATGGTGTATGGAGCCTCCTCTATGGTAAATCTTGGTCTCCGTTTACAGGTGCATCCCAGGTTGTATAGGTATATAAAAGAGACTTCCCATAGTGTGGTAACGTTTGATAAAATGCTTATTACAAACTAAAAGCAGTGTTACATTTAAAAACAATGTACATTGTGTAGTATCCACGAGTAGCAAACTCGTCCGTCTGTTTACGTCACTTCCGGCATGCCTCCGCTCACACCCTACGCGTTACATCACGGTCGAGTGACTTCTTCAGGAACCCCTGAAGAAGTCACGTGACTTCTTCAGGGACCCCTGAAGAAGTCAGATGACTGTGACGCAACGTGGCAACGCGTAGGACGTGAGCCCTAAAAAAAAAAGTGGAGATTAAAAACCAACAAAAGAAAGCTCTATTTGTGTGGAAAAAAAATATAAATGTAATTTGGGTACAGTGTTGCATGGTCGTGCAATTGCCAATTAAAGTAGCACAGTTCTGGATAGCAAAAAAAAAAATATCCTGGTCATGAAGGAGGTAAAACCTTCCATATAAAATATATATTTTTTCATTTTAATGACTATTATACCACCTCTTTCAGTACTTGCTTGCTGTGACGGCTACAGAGGACTGCGTGGTTAGCTGGATAAAGAGGGTTAACATAAAAAAAAAAAAAACACAAAAACTAAAATTGAAATCCTTTAAAAGTGCATTTATTTAACAAATGTAAAATTAACAGTCATGTTTTGCACCTTGTAAAAAAGCATTGGTCTCTAGAACAGTACACTGTATGAAATACACTTAACTCTAAAAAAAGCAACAGTCATTTAGCTCATAAACCCTTTCCTAAAGCTAAAAATATAATATATATATATATATATATATATATATATATATATTAGGGCTGTGGAAATTAACTATTAATTCCTTGATTAATCTATAAATTTTTTGATCGATCAAAATTCTTTTGATCGGTACTCACCTCTCCGCCGGCTTTCGGGTCTTCAGGGAGTTCTGTCGGAGATCCGGTGATGTGCCGTGTCCGTCTGAAGGGCTCCTTGCCGTGTCCATCTGAAGGGCTCCTTTGCTGTACCTTCATATCTGCATGCCGGCGGGACCTTACTATCTGCCACACGCAAGGGCTGTTACACTTCCCTCTATCACTTCCCTCCATCAACCTGGGATTCTACAGCCATCCACTGGGAGTTGTTACTGATGTTAACCCCTCCTCATCTCGATTCAGCAGTGGTATCATTGTACACATTTTTATACCAGTATCATACTTGGCTACATGTTTTTATGACTGCTTTTGCTACCGTTTGGTATTATTCGCACCATTTTTACAGCTTATGTAGCTACATTGATTTTATCACCAGTGCAATATTTATTTTGTTACCTACTTGAAGACTATAAAAGTTTTAATGCTATTCCCATCGAGCGATGCCTTTGTGTGTTTTTTGTATCCTGCTATCCATTTTTCCAGTGGTTGGTAGCTGCACTGGGAATCAGTCTGCAAGGAGATCAGCTAAAAGTAGTTGGATCTGTATGTGTGTTATAATTAATCAAAATAAGTCGATTAATCGATTTAAAAAAAACCCGATTAATTGAACACGAAAATTGTAATCAGTAATAGCCCTATTAAAATTTTTTAAAAAATTCTGTAAGAATGTGGTGTTTACATCAAGTGTCTACCAGGTCAAGGGCTATGAGGTAACAAAATATAAAATAAAACAAATGACAGATGTAAATAAACATAAATTATGTTAGAATAATAAATTAAATTTAAATAGGTAAAACAAAATATCTTCATACTTAGCAATTAACCTGGGTTTTTTCAGGACCTTCTTGCTTTTTTTGGGGTTTTGTGACATCTGTGTCCTGGGCTGTGTCCTGGGATTAAAGTCCAAGGCACAGGGAGGGGGTCAGGAAAATAATTAAATAATGGATATTAAATAAACTTGCCCCTTCTCCGTCCCTCCTCTACACAAATAGGCCCTTTTTCTGCCTATTTAACTTTTTTTATGTAAAGTCTCCGGCCTGCCCCCCGGCCCTCCAAGCAAGTCACTCGCCTAGACGAATGATCTGCACAGTAGACAAAAGATATCTCCCATGAGACTTTTTTGCAGCAATAGAAATCACACAATTACAAGTTGGTATATAAAAAGTAGAAAAACTTTTATTGGACAACAGGTTTAAAAAATTGGCTGGACTACACACTTCACTTCCTGACCTTAAACCATTCCTACAATGTACATATACTGCAGGGATACGTGAAATTATTAAAATATATTGCTTTTCCACCAAGTCAACCCAACGCGTTTTAACTTATATAACATCTTCATCAGGGAATAAAGGAAGTGGAAGCAATCAAAGATATGAACGTGACTGGATGTGAAGACCGACAGGTAATGGCTCAGTGGTGCAGACCACAGGGGTCTCAGCTCAACCCAGACCTCAAGCCCCACAGAAGATCAATAACTATCAAGGAGAAGGCAACAGAGGAGGCTTGCTCGCATTCACTAATGGAAGAGTAAGAGGCCACAAAACATATATGTATAAAGCTGGATGGTAGAAAACCGCAGCAAAAGGAGAGCAGTCTCCTATAAAGCCATCCAGCATGGGTTGACAGTATGGAATCTACTGGCTCCACATGACAGATGTAAATAAACATAAATTAAGTTTAATAAGTTAAAGTTAAATAGGTAAAACAAAATATCTTCATACTTGGCAATTGACCGGGGTTTGCCGGGACAGTCTTGCTTTTTTTGGTGTTTTGTGACATCTGTGTCCTGGGCTGTGTCCTGGGATTAAAGGCCAAGGCATGGGGACATCTGTGTCTATGGCTGTTTCCTGGGATTAAAGACCAAGGCATGGGGACATCTGTGTCTTTGGCTGTGTCCTGGGATTAAAGACCAAGGCATGGGGACATCTGTGTCCTTGGCTGTGTCCTGGGATTAAAGGCCAAGGCATGGGGACATCTGTGTCTTTGGCTGTGTCCTGGGATTAAAGACCAAGGCATGGGGACATCTGTGTCCTGGGATTAAAGGCCAAGGCATGGTGACATCTGTGTCCTTGGCTGTGTCCTGGAATTAAAGACCAAGGCATGGGGACATCTGTGTCCTGGGATTAAAGGCCAAGGCATGGGGACATATGTGTCCTTGGCTGTGTCCTGGGATTAAAGACCAAGGCATGGGGACATCTGTGTCCTGGAATTAAAAGGCAAAGGCATGGGGACATCTGTGTCCTGGGTTGTGTCCTGGGATTAAAGGCCAAAGCATGGGGACATCTGTGTCCTGGGCTGTGTCCTAGGATTAAAGGTCAAAGCATGGGGACATCTGTGTCCTTGGCTGTGTCCTGGTATTAAAGACCAAGGCATGGGGACATCTGTGTCCTGGGATTAAAGGCAAAGGCATGGGGACATCTGTGTCCTGGGCTGTGTCCTGGGATTAAAGGCCAAAGCATGGGGACATCTGTGTCCTGGGCTGTGTCCTGGGATTAAAGGCCAAGGCATGGGAACATCTGTGTCCTGGGCTGTGTCCTAGAATTAAAGGTCAAGGCATGGGGACATCTGTGTCCTGGGCAGTGTCCTGGGATTAAAGGCCAAAGCATGGGGACATCTGTGTCCTGGCTGGGCTGTGTCCTGGGATTAAAGGCCAAGGCATGGGGAGTGGGGCAGGAGGAGCATTGAATAACGGATATTAAATAAAGTTGCCCCTTCTCCACCCCTCCTCTACACAAATAGGCCCTTTTTTCTGCTTATGTCGCTTTTTTTTATGTAAAGTGTTTGACCCGCCACTCCAAGCAAGTCACTCGCCTAGACGAATGATCTGCACAGTGCTCGCTGTGCCTCCTTGGATATACACATCACATATCCCAGGAGATATAATTCTTCATTCACAAAGGAGGAGAGGGGGTGAGTCTAGCGCCGCATCATCGGGAGGCCCACTGGTTCTTCCGGACTCAGCTCCCGATGACGTCACAGAGAACACAAAGGTATGGGACCGAATGGTGGCAGAAGACAAAATGTAATTTCATAACGGACCATTAGCATCCAAGGTGTGCTCTTCCCTCGTGTTCATTTTCCTTTTCTTCCAGCCTAAACAACAAAATACATAAATAAATTAAATGTTAAAGTGGAACTTAAGGAGTTTTCTATAACAATGGTTATCATTCATACTGGATATTACTGTCAGCCCTGAACTTCTGGCATTGCGGCTCTCATACATTGAAGAGAGACTGTTGTTTACCCTTCCTTTCCCTGTATCCATTCGCAGAACACCTTGTATTCCTTCACAAAATACAAAGCTTTCTTTGAATGGACAAGGGAAGAGGAAAGGGAGGGTAAATGGCAGGATCTTTCCTTGTCTATTAAGAGAATGTTTTGTATTTTGTGAATAGAATTAAAGGCAATTTCTGAGTGGACAAGGGAAGAGGAAAGGGAGGGTAAATGACAGGATCTTGCCTTGTCTATTAAGAGAATGTCTTCTATATTGGGAACTGAATTCAAGACAATTTGTGAATGGACCAGTGGCGGTGCGTCCATAAAGGGCGCACGGGCGCCGCCCCCTTTCTCCTGCCACCTGTCTATCACCATAGATAGATTAATGCATTGTATGAATCTATTTATGCTCGCCGCTGCCACCCCCTATTCAGGTGTCCGGCCCCTTTTCGGGCGCCGGGCACCTGAATTACAGCAGCAGAGTATTTTTTGGAAGCACCTGATTAGAGCCATAGGCTCTAATAGGAGTCCAAAAAGGTGAACAGCGGGTGCCATGCTGGGCACTCGCTGTTCACTCAG
Source organism: Rana muscosa (assembly GCA_029206835.1). Lineage (NCBI taxonomy): Eukaryota > Metazoa > Chordata > Amphibia > Anura > Ranidae > Rana > Rana muscosa. The sequence goes on along the minus strand of CM055116.1, from coordinate 1,260,973,913 downwards.
CGCTGTGTTAGCAAAGCAAATGAATATTCACTTTCCTAACACTGAACCGCCTCTCAGCCAATCAGGTGGTCATGTCTGTTACCTGTCACCTGATTGGCTGAAACGACAGGCGCTGTGATTGGATGCCTATCGCAGAGGACGGGAAGAGACATCGAGGAGCGTGGAAGACACCGGACACCGCTTGCCGCCTGCCGCCGTGACACGCTGCCCCACCGAGAGAAGGTAAGTGCCGGGCGATGCACACTGGCAGAATTTGATGGGCACAGTAGCGGCAATTGATGGGCACACTGGCAGCAATTTATGAGCACACTGGCAGCAATTGATGGGCACAGTAGCGGCAATTGATGGGCACACTGGCAGCAATTGATGGGCACACTGGCAGCAATTCATGGGCACACTGGCAGCAATTGATGGGCACAGTAGTGGCAATTATTGAGCACACTGGCAGCGATTGATGGGCACAGTAGCGACAATTGATGGGCACGCTGGCAGCAATTGATGGGCACAGTGTCAGCAATTGATGGGCACACTGGTAGCAATTGATGGGCACACTGGTAGCAATTTATGGGTACAGTGGCTGCACTGCAATTGAGCACACTGGCAGCAATTGATGGGCACAGTAGCAGCAATTTATGGGTACAGTGGCTGCATTTGATGGCATAGTGGCCGCAATTGATGGCACAGTGGCGGAAATTGATGGGCACAGTGGTGCGTTTTATGGGCACAGTGGCTGCATTTGATGGGCACAGTGGCTGCATTTGATGGGCACAGTGGCAGCCTTTGATGGGCACAGTGGCAGCCTTTGATGGGCACAGTGGCTGCGTTTGATGGGCACAGTGGCCGCGTTTGATGGGCACAGTGGCCGCGTTTGATGGGCACAGTGGCTGCAATCAATGGGGTTTTTTTTCAGTTTGTTTGCGCCCCCCCAAAAATTTTGAGCACCAGCCGCCACTGGAATGGACAAGGGTAAAGGAAGGTAAGGGTAACTGACAGAATCTCCCCTTGTCTAATAGAACAAAAAAATAATTCACTGTGTCAAAGTAGTGTTACTAAAACAAAGAGAATGTCTGGTTAATAGTAGGGATGAGCCGAACACCCCCCAGTTTGGTTCGCACCAGAACTTGCGAACAGGCAATAAATTTGTTCGAACATCCGAACACCGTTAAAGTCTATGGGACTCGAACATGAAAAATCTAAAGTGCTAATTTTAAAGGCTTATATGCAAGTTATTGTCATAAAAAGTGTTTGGGGACCCGGGTCCTGCCCCAGGGGACATGTACTGTATCAATGCAAAAAAAAGTTTTAAAAACTGACGTTTTTTCGGGAGCAGTGATTTTAATAATGCTTAAAGTGAAACAATAAAAGTGAAATATTCCTTTAAATTTCGTACCTGGGGGGTGTCTATAGTATGCCTGTAAAGTAGCGCTTGTTTCCCGTGCTTAGAACTGTCCCTGCACAAAGTGTAATTTCTGAAGGAAAAAAAAATATTTAAAAGGACTCGCGGCTATAAAGAATTGTTGGCTCCCGGCAATACAGAGAAAAGTCATTGATAATTTTTTTTTTTTAAATGCGTGGGGGTCCCCCCAAATTCAATTACCAGGTCTGGTATGGATATTAAGGGGAACCCTGCGTCAAATGAAAAAAAAAATGACGTGGGGTTCCCCCCAAATATCCATACCAGACCCTTCAGGTCTCATATGGATTTTAAGGGGAACTCCACACCAAATAAAAAAAAAATGGCGTGAAGTTTCCCCCAAAAATCCATACCAGACCTTTTATCCGAGCATGCAACCTGGCAGGCCGCAGGAAAAGAGGGGGGGATGAGAGAGCGCCCCCCCTCCTGAACCGTACCAGGCCACATGCCCTCAACATGGGGAGGATGCTTTGGGGGTCTGTGACCCCTCAAAGCACCATGTCCTCATGTTGATGGGGACAAGGGCCTCATTCCCACAACCGTTGCCCGGTGGTTGTGGGGGCCTGCGGGCGGGGGGGGCTTATCGGAATCTGGAAGACCCCTTTAACAAAGGGGACCCCCAGATCCTGGCCCCCCTTTGTGAATTGGTAAGGGGTACATTGTACCCCTACCATTTCACAAAGAAAGTGTAAAAAATTGTAAAAAAAACACACAGACACCGTTGGGAAAAGTCCTTTATTAAAAAAAAAATATATATATATATATATATTCCAGCGGTGGTAATCCACTCTGGGTATCCTGCGATGGGTGATCTCCTCTACGGGGTCCAGCGATGGATGTTCTCTCCTCTCCAGGTCCAGGCTCCAACGATGATGTCCAGCGCAGCGAGGAACAGCAAGCATCCTGTCTCCACCGGAGACACCCCGGGAATCCCGGCAGCCTGACAGGTCTCTTATGTAGCTGAGGACGGGGCCACCCGTTACGTGACCCCGTGAGCTGATGCAAGGGGAAACCCGGGCTTTCCCAGTGACGTGCGGGTGACCCCGCCCCCCTCTGATCTAACGCAGGCTTCTGTTGCATCCGAGGGGGGCGGGGTCACCCGCACGTCACTGGGGAAGCCCGTGTTTCCCCTTGCGTCAGAGGGGGACGGGGTCACGTGACGGGTGGCCCCGCCCTCAGCTACATAAGAGACCTGTCAGGCTGCCGGGATTCCCGGGGTGTCTCCGGTGGAGACAGGATGCTTGCTGTTCCTCGCTGCGCTGGACATCATCGTTGGAGCCTGGACCTGGAGAGGAAAGATCATCCATCGCTGGACCCTGGAGAGGAGATCACCCATCGCAGGATACCCAGAGTGGATTACCACCGCTGGAATTCTTTGAAAAAAAATATATTTTTAATAAAGGACTTTTCCCAACGGTGTCTGTGTGTTTTTTTACAATTTTTTACACTTTCTTTGTGAAATGGTAGGGGTACAATGTACCCCTTACCAATTCACATAGGGGGGGGCTGGGATCTGGGGGTCCCCTTTGTTAAAGGGGTCTTCCAGATTCCGATAAGCCCCCCGCCCGCAGACCCCCACAACCACCGGGCAAGAGTTGTGGGGATGAGGCCCTTGTCCCCATCAACATGGGGACATGGTGCTTTGAGGGGTCACAGACCCCTAAAGCATCCTCCCCATGTTGAGGGCATGTGGCCAGGTACAGTTCAGGAGGGGGGGCGCTCTCTCGTCCCCCCTCTTTTCCTGTGGCCTGCCAGGTTGCGTGCTCGGATAAAGGGTCTGGTATGGATTTTTGGGGGGAACTCCACGCCATTTTTTTTTAAATTTTACGCAGGGTTCCCCTTAATATCCATACCAGACCTGAAGGGCCTGGTAATTGAATTTGGGGGAACCCCCATGCATTTTTTTTTTTATCAATGACTTTTCTCTGTATTGCTGGGAGCCGACAATTCATTATAGCCGCGAGTGCTTTTAAATGACTTTTTTTCCTTCAGAAATGACACTTTGTGCAGGGACAGTTCTAAGCACGGGAAACAAGCGCTACTTTACAGGCATACTATACACACCCCCTAGGTACGAAATTTAGAGGAGTATTTCACTTTTATTGTTTCACTTTAAGCATTATTAAAATCACTGCTCCCGAAAAAACGGCTGTGTAAAACTTTTTTTTGCATTGATACATGTCCCCTGGGGCAGGACCCGGGTCCCCAAACACTTTTTATGACAATAACTTGCATATAAGCCTTTAAAATTAGCACTTTAGATTTCTCCCATAGACTTTTACAGGGTGTTCCGCAGCTTTTCGAATTTGCCGCAAAGACCCCAAATTGTTCGCTGTTCGGCGAACTGGCGAACAAGCAATGTTCGAGTCGAACGAACTCGAAGCTCATCTCTAGTTAATAGTACTCAAGGTGATTCTTGAATTGACAAGGGAAGAGGAAGGGGAGGGTAAACCATAGCATTCCGAGAATGTCTAGTAGCTTGTCAACAGAATTCAAGGCGATTTGTGAGTAGACAAGAAAAGATGAAAGGAAGGATAAACGCCAGTGCCTTCCCTTATCTATTCACAGAACATCTTGTATTTTGTGAACAGAAATCAAGAATTTGTGATTGGAGAAGGGTAAAGAAAGGCAAGGGTAAATGACAGGATCTTCCCTTGTCTATTTAAGAGAACGAATAAATAATTCACCACACCAAAACAGTGATTCTAAAACAAAGTGAACACCTGGTTAATAGTACTCAAGGTGATTTGTGAATTAATAAGGGAAGAGGAAAGGGAGGGTAAATCATAGAATCTCCTCTTGTCTACCCTTGTCCATTTACAGAACACCTTGTAATCTTTCGCAAAATACAAAACTTTCTGTGAATGGACAAGGGTAGAGGGAAGGGAAGGTAAATGGCAGGATCTTTCCTTGTTTATTAAGAGAACTTCTTCTATTTTGGGAACTGAATTCAATATAATTTGTATTGATAAAAGAGGAAGCAAGGGAAGGTAAATGACAGGATCTCCCCTTGTCTATTCTGAGAATGCCTAGTAGCTTGTAAACAGAATTCAAGACGATTTGTGAATAGACAAGGAAAGATGAAATGGAGGATACACTTTAGGACAGTGGTGGCGAACCTTGGCACCCCAAATGTTTTGGAACTACATTTCCCATGATGCTCATGCACTCTGCAGTGTAGTTGAGCATCATGGGAAATGTAGTTTCAACACATCTGGGGTGCCGAGGTTCTCCATCACTGCTATAGGATCTTCGCTTGTCTATTCACAGAACATCTTGCAATTTGTAAAAAAAAGAATTCAAGACAATTTGTGAATGGACAAGGGTAAAGGAAGGTAAGGGTAAATGACAGGATCTCCACTTGTCTAATAAAACAAATAAATAATTAATTGTGCCAAAATAGTGTTCCTAAAACAAATATAGTACTTACGGCATAGAATGAAGATCCCGATTTTCAAAATCACGAGCACCAGAGGGAAGGCGATCAGAGCCCAAAGAGTGACATTTGCCGTGTCTGGAAAACAGATATCATGACTATTGATTAAGGAATCATGATGATGATCTTTTAGTATTTTTATTCCTGCTGAACCGGACAAAATTTAAGTTGTGCCTGGCAGGAAAAACCTGCCTACCAGCTACAGCTGCACCATTCTGGATAAAATTAGAATCTTTTTTTTTTTGCTTAGAATAAAGATCACGATTCTCGGCGTAACATCATCTTTTACATTACCGGTATACCAAATAATTTCGGCTAGCTTTACTGTTTTTTTTTTTTTTTTTTTTAATTGAAGTGTATTTTCTCCCATAAAGTTGCATTTAAAAGGCCGCTGCACAAATAAAGTGTGACATAAAATAATGCAACGACCGTCATTTTATTCTATACGGTCTCTGCTAAAAAAATATATATATATAATGTTTGGGGGTTCTAAGTAATTTTCTAGCAAAAAAATATTTTAACTTGTAAGCAACAAATGTCAGAAAATGGCTTGGAAAACCACTTCAGCCCCGGACCATTTGGCTGCCAAAATGAATGGGCCACTTTTTGCAATTCGGCACTGCGTCACTTTAACTGACAATTGCGCGGTCGTGCGACATGGCTCCCAAACAAAATTGACGTCCTTTTTTTCCCACAAATAGAGATTTCTTTTGGTGGTATTTGATCACCTCTGCGGTTTTTATTTTTTGCCCTTTAAACAAAAATAGAGCGACAATTTTGAAAAAAAAAGCAATATTTTTGACTTTTTGCTATAATAAATATCCCTATTTTTTTTTTAAAAAAAGGTAATTTTTTCTCAGTTTAGGCCGATATGTATTCTACATATTTTTGGTAAAAAAAAATCGCAATAAGCGTTTATTGATTAGAGTTATAGCGTCTACAAAATAGGGGGTAGTTTTATGACATTTTTATTATTATTATTTTTTTACTAGTTATGGCGGTGATCTGCAATTTTTAATGTGATTGCGACATTATGGCGGACACATCGGACACTTTTGACACTATTTTGGGACCATTGTCATTTATACAGCGATCAGTGCATAAAAATGCACTGATTACTGTATAAATGTGACTGGCAGTGAAGGGGTTAACCAGTAGGGGGCGCTAAAAGGGTTAAGTGTGTCCTAGGGAGTGATTCTAACTGTTAGGGGGCGTGACTTACTGTGACACATCACTGATCGCTGCTCCCGATGTTTACAAAGGCACCCCGCCGTTCTGCCGTTCCGTGACCCGATCGCGGGACACCGGCGGACATCGAGTCCGCGGGTCCCGCAGGCACAGTCACGGTCACGGAGAGGTGACCGTGAGCAGGTTTAAAGCAACGTATACATCAGTTGCTTTGCCTGCCCGTGCAATTCTGCCAACGTAAATGTGCGTGAGGCAGTCAGCAAGTGTTTAATCACTTGCCGACCAGCCACAGTACATATACTGCGTCAGGTCAGCTCTATTGCGTGAAACAGCGCACCTGTATGACATTTCATGCAATAGACAGTGGGGGGCGCCAATCAGCAGGTCCGGTGGACGTGATGTCCGCCGGCCACCCACGTTCGCTGCCCAGAGAGGCAAAACGGGGACCTGCCTATGTAAACAAGGCAGATCCTCTGTCACAGGTGTACTTACCGAGGCCGAGATGCCGAGAGTGGTTCACCCTTGTGACTTGATGCACTCCGCCCCCTGGAGGTGAGACAGGGAGAGGATGGCGCGAAGAGGCACTGACTACCAGCAGGTGAGGAAGTCTTGTTAGAGGATCGGGTAGAGCTGAGCTGAACTGACCAGGAACAGGCTGAGGGTCTAACACCAGGTTGATGAGGGCTCTCACAGGATCCAAACAGAGACACCAGTCCAGGGCACTACAGGGGCCAAGCGGGTAGACTGAGTCCAGGTACTGGCTGCAGAAACAGGTACTGAGGGTGCAGGCCGAGGGTCTAACACAGTAGACAAGTGATCAGTCCAGGGATACTAAGAGATCAGGGCTGAAGACAGGTAGCAAATCCGGAACACAAGCAGGAGGTCCGGGGTTGGAGATTGGCAGCAAATCCGAGTCACAGGCCGAGGGTCAAACACAGCGGGCAGGCAGAAGAGGTCCGAGAGGCAAGCCAAAGGTCAGGTCCAGGAGAGAAGCAGCATAGTCAGGTCAATCCGGGTCACAACAAGGGTTCAGATGTGTATACAGGAAACCAGGTACAAGGCAGGAAGCTGACGACAAACCAGCAACCTGTCAGCGCCACTAGGCCTCTTTAAATAGGCCTGTCAGAGTTCCGATTGGCACGCCATTGTGCATGCGCCGAAGCGCCGTTCCACTGTGCATGCGCGCAAGGGCAGCGGCGGCTGAATAGGGGATTTCCATGACATCCCCGTTTTGACAGGGAAGAACAGTGATCTTGTGTTCCTGCTAAGCAGGAACACAGATCTCTGTGTTCATCCAGTCAGTCCATCCCCCACACAGTTAGCAAGCACCCCCTAAGAAAACAGTTAACCCTTTGATCGCCCTGATGTTAACCTCTTCACTGCCAGTGTCATTAGTACAGTGACAGTGCATATTTTTAGCACTGATTACTGTATTAGTGTCACTTAGACATGTGCTATTAGTTTCGTTCCGAATTCGATTGTTAACGTATTTCGACAAATTAGTTTATTCGGAAATATTTGAATTAAAGAAAACCCGTTATTCATTGTCCGAATATTCGAAAATTCATAAATTTGTAAATCCAAAAATAAGAAAGTTATTCTTTCGAATTTTCAGATTTTATAACTAATAATAACTACCTATTCAATTATAGGTATTGAACGTAACGAATACAAATTTATCTGAAGTTACGAATTATCTGAAATAACGAATGTCGCATCTAAACGAATGGAACGTAACAAATTAATAATAATAAATAATAATAATAAAAATGTTTATTATTATTATTATTATATACTATTGATTTGTTCCGTTCCATTTGTTTAGATGCAGCATTCGTTTTTTTGGATAATTCGTAACTTCAGATAAATTCGTATTCATTATGTTCACTAACAGCCAAATTTGAAAGGAAATTTCAATACCTATAATTTAATAGTTAGTTAATATTAGTTAGTTATTTACGGTATTCTTTTGAATTTTCAGATTTTCTTTCTTATTTTCAAATTTTCAAATTTATGAATTTACGAATTGCGATCAAAACAAATGACCCGAAAAAAAAAAAAAGAAGAGACGAATGAAAGGAAAACGAACACATTTTTTGGCAGTGCACATGTCTAGTGTCACTGGTTCCCAAAAAAGTGTCAAAAGTGTCAGATTTGTCCACCGCAATGTCACAGTCCTGCTAAAAATCGCTGATCGCCGCCATTACTAGTAAAAAAAAATAAAAAAATGCTAGAAAAATATCCCATAGTTTGTAGACTATAACTTTTGCGCAAACCAATCAATATACGCTTATTGGGATTGTCTTTTACCAAAAACATGTAGCAGAATACATATCGGTCTAAATTGATCAAGAAACTCAATTTTTAATTTTTTTTATTGGATATGTTTTATAGCAGAAAGTAAAAAATCTTTTTTTTTTTTTTTTAATTGTTGCTCTTTTTTTGTTTATAGCGCAAAAAATAAAAACCGCAGAGGTGATCAAATACCACCAAAAGAAAGCTCTATTTGTGGGAGAAAAAAGGACATTAATTTTATTTGGGCACAGCGTCGCACGACCGCACAATTGTCAGTAAAAATGGCCCAGTCATGAAGGGGCGTAAAATCTTCTGGGGCTGAAGTAGTTAAGTGTTTAAAATTACCTCATTTGCAAACTGAAGTTCTTCTCTTTGATCTCTAAAAGAACCGAATGATACAATCTTTCTTTTTATCTCTCAGTGCTGAGCAATGTTGTGATAAATTTTGTCAGCTTTTTTTTTTTTTGACAGCTGTGAGCAGAGAACTGCTCTGCAATTGTTACATAGAATTGTGGAAATGCTGGATTAAGATCGTGAGAAGGGTTGAATTGAGATTGCGATTTTTTTTTTTTTAACGATTAATCGTTCAGCTCTACTACTAGCCTTATAGACATCTGCAAACACTCTATAGGGCTAGTTTAGGAAAAAAACGAAATAACCTAACTTATAGGGTGACAACCTTGGCCAGGACTTCATTGCTATCTGTGTTCCCATGAGAAAGAGGTCCCCTCACTTCCTGTCCAGGTAATGAATATTAAAGTTGTGGTAACCCTTCCATACACCCAGTGAGGTAACTGGTTTCAGGGGATACACAGAGATGAAACAAATCCTCCTACATAAGTTGTACCTGTTTATCTGGAGCCATCTTTCCCCTACATCCTCTCAAAGTGCACAATTTACACAGGATCTCTCAGATCTGTAAAGCAGGGGGCGGAGAGCTGAAGGTACACTCAGTGAGGAGAGCTCTAAAATCTGATTGGAGGGATCGGGACACCCCCCCCCCCTTCACACAGCACATAGGAACAGAGTTGAGGTTGTCAATCAGCTCGAGCTTCCACCCCGTCATAATTTTTTCTCTTGGTGTCAGGAAAACTTGTCAGAAGTGATTCATGCTGATAGCAGAGGAAGGAAGCAGCAGACAGAATTGACACTTAGTGCTGTGGAGTGAGACAAGCACACACTATAGAGGGATATGCTTTGTTCATATTTCATGTCTAATGCCTCGTACACATGACCGGTTTTCCCGTTGGGAAAACTGCCATGACAGCTTTTGGCCGGGAAAACCGCCCGTGTGTATGCTCCATCGCAGTTTTCCCGACGAGAAAACTGCGGGGAGAAAAAAAAGAGAACCAGCTCTCTTTTTTCACGTCAGGAAAAAATCCTGCCGAGAAAACCAGTCGTCTGTATGCTTTCCCGAGGGGAAAAAAAACGTGCATGCTCGTAAACAATTTGACGCATGCGCGGAAGCATAGAACGTCATTTTGTCGGTTCGTCGTAGTCTTTGACGTCACCGCGTTCTTGGCATTCAATAGTTCAGCGGTCTTTTGTGTGACCGTGTGTATGCAAGGCAGGCTTGAGAGGAATCCCGTTGGGAAAATCTTTGTATTTTTCCTGCCGGGAAAACCGGTCGAGTGTACGAGGCATTAAGTTTACAATCACTTTAAGTTGGACATACATAGTTTAAAATTCAGCTGCTTCAGCAGGGACTGGACAAATTTAGAACCATGTATGGGCAGGCTGGTTGTACACTAATTGATCTACCCACCAACTTGTGCACAACCAGCCTGTCGGGTTTTTCCCAAACAATCAGCGCCACCGGCCATAGCTGGAGACACTGATCATTGTATTCTGATGGTGGGGAATGTTCCCTGCTGGCAAAATACAATATCATAGCTGGAGGGATTCCGCCATCCACATTGTATGTGTGGATGAGGAAAGAAGATCATTTTTTTCCCATTCAATCAGCTGGTTAAACAAAAGAAAATGAACCATGTACAGTAGACAGAACAGGAAGAGAGATTATTCCCCTTTATGGGTACACAGAAAGCACTTAAAATGGGACATTCCAGCCATGTGCCACTCTATCCAATACTAGAAAAAAGGTTTTGGTCGGAGTAAACCTTTAATTGCATTTCACCCATCAACTGAAATTGCTCCCGCATCCCTTGTGGAAAGTTAAAATTTCTACTTACACAGAGAGAAATACAAGAAGTATATGCAAAACGGAAATGCCAGCGACTGTGCCCACTCCAGAACATAGCAGCATCGGGCCAGATATTTCTTCACAAGATTCATGTTTCCTCCATCACCTGGAAAATAACATTTGTACTGAGCCTAGATAGATAGATACTGTAGAGAGTGAGAGATAGCTAGATAGAGAGATAGAGAGAGAGATAGATATATAGATAGATAGATAGATAGATAGATACTGTAGAGAGTGAGAGATAGCTAGATAGAGAGATAGATAGATAGATAGATAGATAGATAGATAGATAGATAGATAGATAGATAGATAGATACTGTAGAGAGTGAGAGATAGCTAGATAGAGAGATAGATAGATATATAGATAGATAGATATATAGATAGATAGATAGATAGATACTGTAGAGAGTGAGAGATAGCTAGATAGAGAGATAGAGAGATAGATAGATATATAGATAGATAGATAGATACTGTAGAGAGTGAGAGATAGCTAGATAGAGAGATAGATAGATAGATAGATAGATAGATAGATAGATAGATAGATAGATAGATAGATAGATATATATATATATATAAAGATAAGTTAGATAGATAGATAGATACTGTAGAGAGTGAGAGATAGCTAGATAGAGAGATAGATAGATAGATAGATAGATAGATAGATAGATAGAGAGATAGAGAGATAGAGAGATAGAGAGATAGCTAGATATATATATATATATATATATATATATATATATAAAGATAAGTTAGATAGATATATATATATATATATATATATATAAAGATAAGTTAGATAGACAGATAGACAGATAGACAGACAGACAGACAGACAGATAGACAGATAGATAGATAGATAGATAGATAGATAGATAGATAGATAGATAGATAGATAGATAGATAGATAGATATAGAGAGATAGGAGAGAGAGAGAGAATGAATTAATGACTTGTATAGCGCTACAATTGCGAACTGAATCACCTCAAGGCGCTTTTTGCAGCCAGTGTCTTGCTGGCTGGTGCGGTCATTTACCCCGTAGGATCTCGACACGCTTGGGACATACATTCGTACACACATATATGTACACATATATACTGGGCCAATTCGGACAAGATCCAATTAACCTACCAGCATGTCTTTGGAGTGTGGGAGGAAACCGGAGTACCCAGAGGAGACCCACGCAGACACAGGGAGAACATGCAAACTCCAGGCAGATGGTGTCGTGGTCGAGAGAGAGAGAGAGAGAGAGAGAGAGAGAGACAGTAGATACAGTGCCTTGAAAAATTATTCATACCCCTTGAAATTTTCCACATTTTGTCATGTTACAACTAAAAATTTAGTAAATTGGAAGGAAAATGATAAATGGTTTTCAATTTTTTTTACAAATAAATATGTGAAAAGTGTGGGGTACATTTGTATTTAGCCCCCTTTACTCTGATACCCCTAACTAAAATCTAGTGGAACCAACTGCCTTCAGAAGTCATCTAATTAGTAAATAGCGTCCACCTGTGTGTAATCTAATCTCAGTATAAATACAGCTGTTCTGTGAAGCCCTCAGAGGTTTGTTAGAGAAACATAGAGAACAAACAGCATCATGAAGGCCAAGGAACACACCAGACAGTTCAGGAATAAAGATGTGGAGAAGTATAACGCAGGGTTAAGTTATAAAAAAATATCCCAAGCTTTGAACATCTCACGGAGCTCTGTTCAATCCATCATCCGAAAATGGAAAGAGTATGGCACAACTGCAAACCTACCAAGACATGGCCGTCCACCTAAACTGACCGGGCCGGGCAAGGAGACCATTAATCAGAGAAGCAGCCAAGAGGCCCATGGTAACTCTGGAGGAGCTGCAGAGATTCACAACTCAGGTGGGAGAATCTGTCCACAGGACAACTATTAGTCGTGCTCTCCACAAATCTGGCCTATGGAAGAGTGACAAGACATTGGTGAAAGAAAGTCATAAGAAGTCCCGTTTTCAGTTTGTGAGAAGCCATGTGGGGGGACACAGCAAACATGTGGAAGAAGGTGCTCTGGTCAGATGAGACCAAAATTCAACTTTTTGATCTAAAAGAAAAACGCTATGTGTGGTGGAAAACTAACACTGCACATCACCCTGAACACACCATCCCCACCGTGAAACATGATGGTGGAAGCATCATGTTGTGGAGATGCTTTTCTTCAGCAGGGACAGGAAAGCTAGTTTAGAGTTGATGGGAAGATGGATGGATCCAAATACAGGGCAATCTTAAAAGAAAACCTGTTAGAATCTGCAAAAGACTTGAGACTGGGACGGAGGTTCACCTTCCAGCAGCACAACGACCCTAAACATACAGCCAGAGCTACAATGGAATGGTTTAGATCAAAGCATATTCATGTGTTAGAATGGCCCCAGTCACAGTCCAGACCTAAATCCAATTGAGAAGCTGTAATTGCAGAGAAAGGCGGTTCTACAAAGTATTGAATTCAAATGTACCCCCACACTTTTCACATATTTATTTGTAAAACATTTTCCTTCCACTTCACAATTATGTGCCACTTTGTGTTGGTCTATCACATAAAATCCTAATAAAATACATTTACGTTTTCGGTTGTAACATGACAACATTTTGATAGATAGATATTGGTAACTCACATTTCCACGCAAAATATATCCAGACACCAGTAAGAAACACTTCTATTACTGTAAATGAAGTAGCAGCTATGAACCAGTTTGTTCCATGTATATCCCCTGGAGAGAGAGAGAGAGACATTACAGTTACCTTGTGCTTGGAGGCCACCTTATGGAACTGACAAGAGCTATATTATATTATCCTGGTCACATCAATCTCCACACCAGAGGAGCTTACACTCTAATGTCCCCCTACAGTCACACACTTTTATTATTATTATACATTTCTTTAGCTCTGACATATACCGCAGTGCTGTCCAGAGAACAATTAGCCAGTCACATCAGTCTTTGTACCAGAGGAGCTTCTCCACCAGGTGGTGATGTTCTGCAGGGTGCTGTTGGCTCATTCTGCTTTGGTCTCAGCTGGGAGAAGTAGCAAGCCTGGGGCTTCCCCTACAGGCTTTTCCCCAGCAAGCATGGACCATGATGGGGAAGACGAAGGTGGAGGCTCTCCAGAGGCACTGAGGCCAACACCATTGGCTCAAGCTACATTGGATCCTGGGCTTGTCCCTATGCAAGGGGAGTCCTTACCATCCTTTCAGGATAGAGTGGCGAACATACTTTGCTTTATTACTAAGGAGGAACAGAAGCTTGCTGTTCTGAAAGAAGATCTCAGGAAAAAGAAATCCCTGCATAGTAAGTCTGGAAGCAGTAAGAGGGAGGTATCCAAGCTGAAATCTCTGGAGGAGGCATTGAAAAAGCAGGAGAAGTTGGTCGCCTCTCTGAAACAAAGCAGCGGTGTGTTCAAGGAGAAGTATGAGAATGAGGAGAGATTCAAACAGATGAAGGAGAGTGCCTGTGTGAGTACCAGCCAGAGGGTGGATACCACAGCAATGGCGACAGTATGGATGCAGGGTAAGGAACCTGAGTCAGTATCTTCCCCCCTTCCCCCCTCCCTCCCCAGCAGCCTGGGTCATCTCAGGAGGAGGTTGAGGAAAATGGCGGATTGCTGCAGGCCATAACAGAAATAGAATCTCCCTTGAGTGGCACCGACTGATCAGATGAAGATCTTGGTAAAGGGAGTGCTTGCTGAAAATCTCTCTCAGTGTGTGGAGGACTTTCCTGAGATTGCTGCTACAAAGAAAGAGATTGCACCTGCCAACAGATCCTTGCAATCGGCAGGGAATGCAGGAGGAGATGGCCTGTATCCAGACAGAGAAGTTTCTGCTGGCTGCGAGAAGCAGTCCCACATGGACACTAAGACTGCAGAGCAGGAATGTTGTACGAACATTGAAACTGCAGTGCAGGAGTGCTGTATAAACGCTGAAACAGCTGTTTTTTTTCTAAATGCAAGACTTTACTTAATGACGGGACTGCTGGTAACTATGGTACTTCTGGGAGTATGGTGAGCGGGACTGCTGTGCTGGAGGGGAGGAGGGAGGATCAGGTGGTGGGCAATTTACCAAACCAGATTTCAGAGGTTTCTATCCAGCCAGTTAATATTCCTATGCAGCCAGTTAATGTGTCATCCGTCCCAGTTAGGAACTATGCTGAGGCTGTGTCGGGACTAAGTCATGCTACTGGTGGAAGGGAGCCAGTTGTGGGAGATATTCCACTCTTGCGAAAATCAAAACGTATATTTAAGATTTAATATCTGAAAGATATGATATGGGTTAAATAAGAGTTCTTTGGACAAGAAGTGAAAGCTTCAATATAATAAGCATTTATTAGAGAATTGTTATTAGTCTATCTAATACACCGCAAACATTTATAGTCTTAAGCAAGGGAGTAAATATTAGTTTCAAATACAAAGTATGTAAATTACACTACAAATATCAAACAGAAAAACATAAGACAACATATGACAACGCAGGTATACTGTAAGTGCTGGGAGATGGTCTGATAATTACCTATAATAATGACTCCTGGGCCAAGGTCATCTCATCTCCCTCTTTCTACTGATTGGGGTCATCCTTTTATGGGGCCCTCTCCCATTGACTAACACAGGGCCACTTCGATTGGCTCTCTCCTCCCTTTGGGCGTTATATTAATTTCTCTCACTCTCCCCCTCCCTACTGGAATTTTGTGATAATTAGATTTGAAGATAAATTAATTTAACCAAAGGTCGTTAACTTCCTTTGAATGGGGCCCTTAGCTATACATGGAACTAGCCGTGGCCAATTACCCCTTAAATGGATATTGGTTCGTTAACGTGGGAGAATACACACGCCTTTATCTAGCTAATGAAGGTGGTGCCGAATAGACTAGCAGTTTCAGAGGTGATCACTTTCTGGCTTGTTTGAATACTAAGTTACCTTGTCAGACCGGAGGACTCTCCCGCACTTTGTAACCCAGCATTCCTGCATATCAAGGGGACTGGTAATTCGATTTTTCTCAAGCCCAGCTTGTCAGCCAAGTTAACCCTTACAGACACACACATTTCATACTACACATTTCAATTCTAACTTATATATACACATCTATGTACCGATATTCCCAGTTTCCAATGGAGATTATTCATAAACATTCCTCATAAGGCAACACCACCTATCAGGAGGGTGGTTGTGGATAAGATCCTAGCCATGGAATTTAAGGCGGAGGATATTTATGCTCTTATCAGTCCGGTTGGTTCCTATGAATATGATTTGTCATTTGTGCATCCAGAGTCACTGGATCTGTTTTGGTAAACACGGTTTGAGCATGTATATAGGAGCCAGCCGGACTGGAAAGGGCTTGTCCAAGGTAATCTCATGACAGCCCTTGATAAAAAATGTGACTATCCTGACAAGGAATGAGCCTATAACCCATGAGGATTTATGGGTCTGGTTGAGGAGGTTTGGTGAAACTTTGTGTCCCCTAAAAAAGATTGCGGTTGATAGAGGAATCTGGACGGGTGGGTGGTCGGTGTCAATGAGGTTGTGAGTGTGTGAAAATGTGGTCAAGCATTTGCCCTCCTCTGCCTTTATTTGTAGGAGGAATTGCAGAGAATATTAAAATGTGTAGAAAAAAAATAGCATTTGTAAAGCGCCTGAAAAGCGCCTCTAATGTCTCCCCCAGTATGAAAGCCCGAGTGCTTTCACACTGGGGCGGTGCGCTTGCAGTACGGAAAAAAAGGTCCTGCAAGCAGCATCTTTGGGGCGGTGCGGGAGCGGTATATTCACTGCTCCTCCACCGCCACTGCCCATTGAAATTAATGTGCGCCACTTTCAAAGCGCCTTAAAAGCGATTTAAAAGCAGTGCTAAGCAGGCACTTTTAATCCCTTTTTAACCCCTTCTGGGGGGTTATAAGCGCCCGCTAGGGGTGCCAAAGCGCCACTATAACAGCGGTAAAGCGCCGCTAAAACTAGCGGTGCTTTACCGCCACCGCCCACACCGCCCCAGTGTGAAAGGGCTTTTACTCACTTTTGTTGTCCTTGAGCTAATGAGCTATATAAATAATATGCTTCTCCCCACCAAGGCAGGCAAGTTTAGACTGGAAAACATATGGGAATGAGCCTGGAGACCACTACATGATCACTTTTATTCTAGATACTCTCTTTGAGAAATGCTTCACCTATTCAAGTTTCTTTTGCTTTGCCTTATTATCTTGTTAAAATTATGGTAAAAAGTAACAGTGCCCCCCCCCATGCCAATATCTTTTTTTTGCCTTTGATTGTTAATATACATAGTGACTTTCATGCAGTGGCTTCGCTAAGGGGTGGTTAATGGGACTATAGCCCCGAATCTAGGGCCTTGAGTCTCTTACCGAGTGCAGCAGTGCGCTCCGGAATTTTTTTAGTTTTTTTTACAAGAGCAGCGGCTGGAGAACACCCACCCCATTAGAACGAATGCCTGGTTCTATGCTATGGAGTGCAGCACCCACACTCAGAGTGTGGGTGAATTGAAGGCTGAAGAAGTGAACTAATCCCTGCCTGCAGCCGCTACCAAGCCTTACACAGACACACTGTGCTTCACCAGCTGCAGTAAGTAGGCACCTGCTAGCTAGTAAGAGAAACAAGGCATGCTTCTCTCTCTCTCCACAGCCAATGTCATCTCCTGTACCATGTCCACAGCCTATAATCTCCTGTACCATGTCCACAGCCCATGATCTCCTGTACCTTGTCCACAGCCTATGATCTCTTGTACCATGTCCACAGCCCATAATCTTCTCTACCATGTCCACAGCCCATGATCTCCTGTACCATGTCCACAGCCCATGATCTCCTGTACCATGTCCACAGCCCATGATCTACTGTACCATGTCCACAGCCCATGATCTCCTGTACCATGTCCATAGCCCATGATCTTCTCTACCATGTCCACAGCCCATGATCTCCTGTACCATGTCCACAGCCCATGATCTCCTGTACCATGTCCACAGCCCATGATCTCCTGTACCATGTCCACAGCCCATGATCTCCTGTACCATGTCCACAGCCCATGATCTTCTGTGCCATGTCTACAGCCCATAATCTCCTATACCATGTCCACAGCCCATAATCTCCTGTACCATGTCCACAGCCCATGATCTTCTGTACCATGTCCACAGCCCATGATCTCCTGTACCATGTCCACAGCCCATGATCTCCTGTACCATGTCCACAGCCCATGATCTTCTCTACCATGTCCACAGCCCATGATCTCCTGTACCATGTCCACAGCCCATGATCTCCTGTACCATGTCCACAGCCCATGATCTCCTGTACCATGTCCACAGCCCATGATCTCCTGTACCATGTCCACAGCTCATGATCTCCTGTACCATGTCCACAGCCCATGATCTCCTGTACCATGTCCACAGCCCATGATCTTCTGTACCATGTCCACAGCCCATGATCTCCTGTACCATGTCCACAGCCCATGATCTCCTGTACCATGTCCACAGCCCATGATCTCCTGTACCATGTCCGCAACCCATGATCTCCTGTACCATGTCCCCAGCCCATGTCATCTCCTGTACCATGTCCCCAGCCCATGTCATCTCTTTTACCATGTCCACAGCCCATGTCATCTCCTGTACCATGTCCCCAGCCCATGCCATCTCATGTACCATGTCCACAGCCCATGTCATCTCCTTTACCATGTCCACAACCCATGTCATCTCCTTTACCATGTCCACAGCCCATGTCATCTCCTGTACCATGTCCACAACACATGTCATTTCCTGTACCATGTCCACAGCCCATGCCATCTCATGTACCATGTCCACAGCCCATGTCATCTCCTGTACCATGTCCACAGCCCATGTCATCTCATGTACCATGTTCACAGCCCATGTCATCTTCTTTACCATGTCCACAACCCATGTCATCTCCTTTACCATGTCCACAGCGCATGTCATCTCCTTTACCATGTCCATAGCCCATGCCATCTCATGTACCATGTCCACAGCCCATGCCATCTCATGTACCATGTCCACAGCCCATGTCATCTCCTGTACCATGTCCACAGCCCATGTCATCTCCTGTACCATGTCCACAGCCCATGTCATCTCCTTTACCATGTCCACAGCCCATGCCATCTCATGTACCATGTCCACAGCCCATGCCATCTCATGTACCATGTCCACAGCCCATGCCATCTCCTTTACCATGTCCACAGCCCATGTCATCTCATGTACCATGTCCACAGCCCATGCCATCTCCTGTACCATGTCCACAGCCCATGTCATCTCCTTTACCATGTCCACAGCCCATGTCATCTCCTGTACCATGTCCACAGCCCATGTCATCTTCTCTACCATGCCCACAGCCCATGTCATCTCCTGTACCATGTCCACAGCCCATGATCTCCTGTACCATGTCCACAGCCTATGATCTCCTGTACCATGTCCACAGCCCATGATCTTCTGTGCCATGTCTACAGCCCATAATCTCCTGTACCATGTCCACAGCCCATAATCTTCTGTACCATGTCCACAGCCCATGATCTCCTGTACCATGTCCACAGCCCATGATCTCCTGTACCATGTCCATAGCCCATGATCTTCTCTACCATGTCCACAGCCCATGATCTCCTGTACCATGTCCACAGCCCATGATCTCCTGTACCATGTCCACAGCCCATGATCTCCTGTACCATGTCCACAGCCCATGATCTCCTGTACCATGTCCACAGCTCTTGATCTCCTGTACCATGTCCACAGCCCATGATCTCCTGTACCATGTCCACAGCCCATGATCTTCTGTACCATGTCCACAGCCCATGATCTCCTGTACCATGTCCACAGCCCATGATCTCCTGTACCATGTCCACAGCCCATGATCTCCTGTACCATGTCCACAGCCCATGATCTCGTGTACCATGTCCACAGCCCATGATCTCCTGTACCATGTCCGCAACCCATGATCTCCTGTACCATGTCCCCAGCCCATGTCATCTCCTGTACCATGTCCCCAGCCCATGTCATCTCCTGTACCATGTCCCCAGCCCATGTCATCTCCTTTACCATGTCCACAGCCCATGTCATCTCCTGTACCATGTCCCCAGCCCATGCCATCTCATGTACCATGTCCACAGCTCATGTCATCTCCTTTACCATGTCCACAACCCATGTCATCTCCTTTACCATGTCCACAACCCATGCCATCTCCTTTACCATGTCCACAGCCCATGCCATCTCATGTACCATGTCCACAGCCCATGCCATCTCATGTACCATGTCCACAGCCCATGCCATCTCATGTACCATGTCCACAGCCCATGTCATCTCCTTTACCATGTCCACAGCCCATGTCATCTCCTGTACCATGTCCACAGCCCATGTCATCTTCTTTACCATGTCCACAGCCCATGTCATCTCCTGTACCATGTCCACAGCCCATGATCTCCTGTACCATGTCCACAGCCTATGATCTCCTGTACCATGTCCACAGCCCATAATCTCCTGTACCATGTCCACAGCCCATGATCTTCTGTGCCATGTCTACAGCCCATAATCTCCTGTACCATGTCCACAGCCCATAATCTTCTGTACCATGTCCACAGCCCATGATCTCCTGTACCATGTCCACAGCCCATGATCTCCTGTACCATGTCCATAGCCCATGATCTTCTCTACCATGTCCACAGCCCATGATCTCCTGTACCATGTCCACAGCCCATGATCTCCTGTACCATGTCCACAGCCCATGATCTCCTGTACCATGTCCACAGCCCATGATCTCCTGTACCATGTCCACAGCTCATGATCTCCTGTACCATGTCCACAGCCCATGATCTCCTGTACCATGTCCACAGCCCATGATCTCCTGTACCATGTCCACAGCCCATGATCTTCTGTACCATGTCCACAGCCCATGATCTCCTGTACCATGTCCACAGCCCATGATCTCCTGTACCATGTCCACAGCCCATGATCTCCTGTACCATGTCCACAGCCCATGATCTCCTGTACCATGTCCACAGCCCATGATCTCCTGTACCATGTCCGCAACCCATGTCATCTCCTGTACCATGTCCCCAGCCCATGTCATCTCCTGTACCATGTCCCCAGCCCATGTCATCTCCTTTACCATGTCCACAGCCCATGTCATCTCCTGTACCATGTCCCCAGCCCATGCCATCTCATGTACCATGTCCACAGCCCATGTCATCTCCTTTACCATGTCCACAACCCATGTCATCTCCTTTACCATGTCCACAACCCATGTCATCTCCTTTACCATGTCCACAGCCCATGCCATCTCATGTACCATGTCCACAGCCCATGCCATCTCATGTACCATGTCCACAGCCCATGCCATCTCATGTACCATGTCCACAGCCCATGCCATCTCATGTACCATGTCCACAGCCCATGTCATCTGCTTTACCATGTCCACAACACATGTAATTTCCTGTACCATATCCACAGCCCATGCCATCTCATGTACCATGTCCACAGCCCATGTCATCTCCTGTACCATGTCCACAGCCCATGCCATATTATGTACCATGTCCACAGCCCATATCATCTTCTTTACCATGTCCACAACCCATGTCATCTCCTTTACCATGTCCACAGCGCATGTCATCTCCTTTACCATGTCCACAGCCCATGCCATCTCATGTACCATGTCCACAGCCCATGCCATCTCATGTACCATGTCCACAGCCCATGCCATCTCATGTACCATGTCCACAGCCCATGTCATCTCCTGTACCATGTCCACAGCCCATGTCATCTCCTGTACCATGTCCACAGCCCATGTCATCTTCTTTACCATGTCCACAGCCCATGCCATCTCATGTACCATGTCCACAGCCCATGCCATCTCCTTTACCATGTCCACAGCCCATGTCATCTCATGTACCATGTCCACAGCCCATGCCATCTCCTGTACCATGTCCACAGCCCATGTCATCTCCTTTACCATGTCCACAGCCCATGTCATCTCCTGTACCATGTCCACAGCCCATGTCATCTTCTTTACCATGTCCACAGCCCATGTCATCTCCTGTACCATGTCCACAGCCCATGTCATCTCCTGTACCATGTCCACAGCCCATGATCTCCTGTACCATGTCCACAGCCCATGATCTCTGTACCATGTCCACAGCCCATGATCTTCTGTACCATGTCCACAGCCCATGATCTTCTGTACCATGTCCACAGCCAGTCCACATGTTCTTTTGGAGGCTTATATTTAATGCTAGAGGAGGAGCAGCTGTGGGGACCCTGAAGTAAGGGGGGGCTCTCTGGGGACCCTGAAGTAAGGGGGGCTCTCTGGGGCCCTGAAGGGGGGCTCTCTGGGACCCTGATGTAAAGGGAGGCTCTCGGGGGACCCTGATGTGAGGGGAGGCTCTCTGGGACCCTGATGTGAGGGGAGGCTCTCTGGGGACCCTGATGTAAGGAGGGTCTCTCTGGGGACCCTGATGTAAGGAGGGGCTCTCTGGGGACCATGATTTAAGGAGGGGCTCTCTGGGGACCCTGATGTGAGTATGGAGGCTCCCTGGGGACCCTGGTGTAAGGGGAGGCTCTCTGGGGACCCTGATGTAATGAGGGGTTCTCTGGGGACCCTAATGTAAGTAGGGAGGCCGTCTGGGGACCCTGAAGTAATAAGGGGAACTCTGGAGACCCTGATGTAAGTGGGGGGTGGGGGCTCTCTGGGGACCCTGATGTAACAAGGAGGGCTCTGGGGACCCAACCAATCAATAAAAACAAACCATGGGATCCGCACTCAGATATGTAATGATATTTCATATATATATATATATATACACACACAAACGCACACGTATATTATATACGGGTGTATGCCTGTCCAAGCGTATGACTTTCTTTACTTCGCTGCTTTGGGCTCTAGCCCTAGATTTTTTGTAGACCTAACAACACCCCTGCTTTTATGAATATTTATACAATGTCGTTGTCCAGAAGATGGGTGCCTTCATTGATAGATGAATCCAGAAGACATTCTGCAGTCTAATAAATGGTGTTTTGGTCTACTCACCACAACAGGCCAGTGAGATGAGGCTGATGATCTGGAAGACCAGAGAAAATACTTTAATGGAGATACAAGCC
This sequence comes from Rana muscosa, assembly GCA_029206835.1. Classification (NCBI taxonomy): domain Eukaryota; kingdom Metazoa; phylum Chordata; class Amphibia; order Anura; family Ranidae; genus Rana; species Rana muscosa. The sequence goes on along the minus strand of CM055116.1, from coordinate 1,260,951,285 downwards.
GGGTTTATCCAGTTCCAATCCTGTTTACCTAAAGGTAAAAGACAAAGATTCATTCTAACACACCCATTTTATAAAATACTATTAATATAAAAATGTATTATAGTCTACTTTTTTTAAAGTGAACCGCTACTTACAATTGTATTAATTATTGATCCTCCAAAATAAACTTTATTGAGAAGTCAAGTCACCCATAAAACAGATACAGCTTACGCATTTCAAACGAAGGCCCTTTTGGCTAAAACGCGTACTCTATCTCTTTTATGGGTGACTTGTCTCTTTAATAAAGTTTATGTCAGAGGATCATTTTGAGCAATGGCTTTTTTTGGATTCTTGGTCTGGATGCAGTTTGACAAAAGGACTGTTGCAGGGGACCAGTAGGGTATAGTGGAGTAGAGTAGCGTGAGCTGGATGTGGGGTTAGAGCCTCCGTCCCTCTGTGATTTTGTATCTATTATATTGGGGGAAGTCTTTGCATGAACATGTCTTGCCTCCAACAGAACAGGGCTTTTTTTATATACCAAAGGAATTGCATCTCTATCCATCCAGTCCTGAGATATACACAGCTCTGCCACACAGCACAGGGAACTGATTTTTATTGCAAAACAGCTAGGTCCCCTCCCGGCCCCAGCCTGTGACTGGACAGTGAGCAGCAGAATACTAATGAGGTCACTTTGTGCTCTCCTTCTATCACTGTAAAGGTCAGGTTCGGAAACCAGTAGGTATAGCAGTAGAGAGGCTCCCACTGACCAGAAGGATAGGTGCAGCATCAGGTTACCCTAGCAGATGACACAGGCTCACCCGAGGTGCGGGGTCTAAGCACTAACCAGTGCTCACCAGAGCTTCTGATGGTGGAGATGGGTTTTGCTGTGTGTTAGTACCAGGTCGCGGTCCTTTATAGGGATGCACCGATATATTGGCTGCCGAAAATTATCGGCCAAAATAGGGCTTTCGGCGTTTTGCCGATAGAAAAAAAAAAGGCATGGTGCGTCCCATTGACTTCAACGTAAAATCGCATATCATTGACTTCAATGCAAAATCACCTCCAATTGACTTCAATGCAAAAACGCCCACTAGTGACTTCAATGCAAAATTGTTTCCCATTGACCTCAATGCAAAATCGTGTCCCATTGACTTCAATGCAAAAGCGCCAGCCACATTAATTAAATTATTTTATTTTATTTTTTTAAACTGTCTGTTGTTTCGGTGTATCCTGAATTTTCGGTTTTGGCACTGGCATTTTTATTTTGGTGCACCACCAATCCTTTAGGATCGCCCCACCAGGAGGAGAGCAAGCCAGGGTCCAGTAGCAGATATGGATGGCAGCAGGAGTGACAAGAGCGAGATATTGGCTGGAGAGAGCACAATCATCTGGCAAACAGGAAGTACGAACACACATTGCTAAAATAGGATGTTCATGGGAGGAGCAAAAGGTTCAAGAGTCAAAAGAAACAAGATTCCAAGCAAGATCATTCAAGGAATTGTCCAGCATCCCAGGTGGCTGAGCAAGAAGAGACATTGCCAGGCGCAGCAGTGGTTGCAGGTTCAGACCCTGATCCTGACAGGCAGTATGTTTTTTGTGAACACATGTGCATGCAAGACCCCCTGATTGGCTCTAAATGCTAATTAAGGTCACAGTGGGAAAGGACTCTGAGGTTTTTATTGCTGTCTGTGTTTTTTTTATTGGGGCAGATTTTCTCATTTGTTCCAGGTAGGGTTGCCACCTTTTCTTCAAGTCAAACCCGAACACTTTAGCGGGGCACAGCAATTGTTTTTATACATATATTTTGCTAATAAATAACATTTTTTACCATATGAAGTTAATCACAAGAGTCCCCCTTTACATCTGAAATCGCAGAGTTTCCTTTCACTGTAAGGGTGGACTCTGCAGACTCTGATGTAAGGGGACTCTAACATAATGGATGCTCTGGGAACCCTGATTTAAGGGGGAACATTGAGAACTCTGATGTACATAGAGGACTCTGATGTAAGGGAGAACTCTGGGGACTCTAACATAGGGAATGCTCTGGGAACCCTGATCTAAGGGGGAACACTGAGAACTCTGATGTAAGGGGGAACACTGTGGCCTCTGGTGTAAAGGGGAACTCTGATGTAAGAGGTGCTCTGAGAACCCTGATTTGCCTTAGTGTACTCACTCAGAGGCAGGAGAGAGAAGGAGGGAGACTTCAGTCACAGACAGGGATGGATGGTGAGCTCACTCACCCTTTGGTAGTCACCACCTCTCATCCAGATGTATCTGAGGCTACTGGACTTAAAATTTACAGCCCACACTTTTCTTTTCTGAGGCACATTCCTGGGGATTGGAGTGTGGGCAGACACAGAGGAGTAGGGGTGGGAGGAAGAGGTGCAGATATAGCCCTCTCTCCTCTCCCATCTGTGTGTGGGTTTGAGGGGGGGGGGATTTAGTGCTGGCTTTGATCAGCATTAAAGAGAGTGTAACAGACACTCTCAGCTTTGACAACTGCAGCCAGCAACCCTGCTGAGAAGCCATAGTCCAGTCTGAATAATGTGTTCGGGTTTCAGGCTGTCTGAAACCCAGACAGGTGGCAACCCTAGTTCCAGGTGAAAAGTGGAAACCTTATTTTATGAAAAAGAAATAAAGAAATTGCAATTGTTTGTGGTACACAGTGCTTTATCACTGCCACACTGTTAGGGATTAGATCTACCTTGGAGTGAATAAGCATAATCCACACATATAGTAAGGCTATTAACCTTTGCAACAACTGTGAAGCATGGTGTTAAAATGATAAGTGGGGGGGGGGAGGGTAAGAAAGTGTCTGGGAGTGACTTGGTCAGAAATTCAATTTGAGAATTAAGGGGACGGTTTTCCCATATGAAGTACAAAAAAAAAATCTAATGCATAAGTAGTCCTAAAACAGAGAAATCTAATGTTTTATGTTCCTCTTACCCAAGAAAAAGGCAACAACCTTCTGTGTGTGAGAGACAACAGTCTCACCATGAGTCCAGCGTTTTCGCTTCATGGTTATAGCTGAAATACAGGAAAGTAGGTTACAGTCCAGTACTAATGCAAAAGCAAAATATATTGATTGAGTCAATTTCAATTATTTTTTTAATTTAAATATTATTTGTTCAAGTTTTAAGCTACTTACTGTAAATGACTCCCAGAGCACTGTGGTTTAGCTTAAGAGACCAAAGCTGTTTTCTTTCAGGCATTCTGTCTCTAATTAAAACCTCAGATGAAACTGTATGGAGTATAGACAGGTAAGCAGTGGCAGCTGGTGGGTTCTTCTTTGGGGGGCGGCAAATAAACAACACCCCACCCCGGCAGCACGGCGGCAATGAAACAGAACCCCTCTGCGGTTCTGCACTTACCCGCTCGTGTGGCGGGGCTGTGGTCTCCTCTCCTGGAGTGTGGGCAGTGGCCGCAGCGGCTCCGGTGTCCGCTCCTTCACCTTCCTCCGCCGTGTGTCTCCTCTTCTGCCAAAGCGCTAGACATCCAATAGGATTGCCTGACGCTTTGGCCAATTAGGAAACAGGTCTCACAGACCTGCCTCCTGATTGGCGGGGAGGAACTTTAGTGTGATAATAGCGAAAATTAATTTGCTTATCGTCACACAACTGGGTGAGCTGACCCTTTTTTGAAGCCGGTAATGCCGCGTACAGACGATCGGACATTCCTACAACAAAACTGTGGATTTATTTCCGACGGATGTTGGCTCAAACTTGTCTTGCATACACACGGTCGCACAAATGTTGTCGAAAATTCCGAACTTCAAGAACGCGGTGACTTACAACACGTACGACGAGCCGAAAAAAAATTACGTTCCATAGCCAGTGCGGCTCTTCTGCTTGAATTTCCGACAACAAAAACCAGCTCTCAAATTTTTGTTGTCGGAAATTCCGACAGCAAATGTCCGATGGAGCATATACACAGTCGGAATTTCTGAAAACAAGCTCCCATCGAACATTTGTTGTCGGAAATTCTGACCGTGTGTACGCGGCATTAGAGTCTTTGGCTCTAATCAGGTGCTTCAAAAAAACAACCCTGCCACATTGGAATCCATGGTTCGGCACCACTAATATGTAGATCAGGGGGCCGGAGGCATGGATAGGGGAGGCGGCGCATGTGTGCCCTCTATGGACGGGTCGCCACTGCAGGTAAGGGTCTATTCACATGTGTAAGGCTACTTTCACACTGAGGCGCTGGATGCGCTGGCGGTATAGCGGCGCTATTTTTAACGCAGCTATACCGTTTTCTGCCGCGATTTGCGGGCGCTAGCGGGGGTATTTTAACCCCCGCTAGCGGCCGAAAAATAGGTTAAAAACGCCCGCAATAACGCCTCTTTGCGGCGTTTTGCGGGCGTTTTGGAGGCGCTACCCCATTGATATTTTTAGCGCTCCTATTGCGCCTCAAAGATGCTGCTAGCAGGAGTTTTTTGACCTTCCTGCAAGCGCAACGCTCCAGTGTGAAAGCCCTCGGGCTTTCACATTGGATACTATTATGCAGCTTTTTTGGGGCGCATTGCAGGCGCTATTTTTAGCGCAATAGCGCCTGCAAAGCGCCTCAGTGTGAAAGGGGCCTAAATCTTATCTTGAATTATTGAGATCTAGCAAAAGCAGGAGGTAAGGGCGGACTGGTAAATCTATAAAAAGGAGACAAGGGTACCACCTGCTAGCTGAAAGTGACCATACAAAGCTTTCATATTCGATAGTTCATATTTACTCACTTTATTTTGTAAATTATATTTTTTAAAGTCCTGATCATAAAAAAAAATGAAGTTATGTAATAAAAAAAACCACTGCAATTTCTTAAAGCTACAGTCTACTTTTTTCAACCCTAATGCCGCGTACACACGACCGTTTTTCTTGTCGAGAAAAATTTTATTTTTTCCTTTCGACGAGAAAAACGACCGTGTGTGGGCTTCGACGAGAAAAACGGCATTAAAAACGACGAGAAAAATTAGAACATGTTCTAATTTTTCTCGTCGTTTTTCCGACATTTTTTTCCGCGGCAGTTTTCCCATAGGGAAACACTGCCGCGGAGCCCACAGACGGTCGTTTTTCTCGACAAGAGAAAAACGACCGTGTGTGGGGAACAAGCCGTTCCCTCGTTTTTAATGTCATTATTCACGGCGTTTTTTTAACCACCGTGAATAATGATCGTATGTACGCGGCATAATGCTTCAAACTTTCACTTGGCTAATTGCCTTATTAAGGCCGGGTTCACACATGCGGCAGGTTCTACCACCCGCTGAGAAGCTTTTTATTGGGCGGTAGAGTAACGACTTCCATGCATTCAGGAGGGGATTTTGCCACCTCCTGAATGTTTTTTCTTTTTTCTTTTTTTTTGTCGAACGGCTATTTTCCATTTGCTTGTGGTTATGGCATTGACTTCAATGGGCAAGTTATAGAGGAGCTCCAGTCTCCCACAAAAAATTTAAATTAAAAGTCAGCAGCTAGAAATACTGTAGCTGCTGACTTTTAATACAAGAACACTTACCTGGCTTTGGGTGCAGGCGCTGGCATTGTAAGTAAGGGAAACAGCCTTCTGACTTCACAGCCTGTTTCCTACTGCACATGCATGTGCTTTGTGAATGGCCCCACAGTCTTCTGGGACCTGTATGTGTCTCAGAAGGCTGCAGGGGGAAGAAACGTGTTCGTAGATCGCCACAGCAGTCTAAGCTGGAAGTGGTTTTGATAGGTACCCGCCCCCCCCCCCAAAATGACAAAAGTTGCAGTGAAGGGGGGTCCAAACAAGCGGAGCTTCCCGTTTTGGGTGAAGCTCCACTTTAAATTGGCCACGTCTTCTTTGACTGCCTTGTTAGGCTTCCTGAGGGTGGTCGAGAGGCAGTAAAAATGCGGTCAAACGGCTTGGTTTTACTGCCGGCGTAAGCATGACCTTAAAGTGTAACTTAAGGCAAACCCTTTTTCATTTTGATTGGAGTAAGCGAGGGCTATAACCCCTGTCAGGTTTCATTTACCATCTGTATCCCATTGGGGAGATTTCCCTTCACTTTCTGTCCCATAGACAAAACAGTTGTAGCACTACCCCCGTAAGAGCTGCTGGTTTGTTTTTGGGTTTGCACCAGTGGTGGCTGGTGCTCAAAATTTTTGGAGGGGGGGCGCAAACAAACTGAAAAAAAAAAAAAATCAATTGCCGCCACTGTGCCCATTAAACGCAGCCACTGTGCCCAAACACCACCAGTTTGCCCCCTCAAATACAGCCAGTTTGTTTCCATATACAGCCAGTGTGCCCCCATATATAGCCAGTGTGCCCCCATATATATATATATATATATATATATATATATATAGCCAGTGTGCCCCCATATACAGCCAGTTTGTCCCCATATATATAGCCAGTGTGCCCCCATATAAAGCCAGTGTGCCCCCATATATATAGCCAGTGTGCCCCCATATACAGCCAGTTTGTCCCCATATACAGCCAGTTCCCCCCAAATGCAGCCAGTTTGTCCCCCATATACAGCCAGTTCCCCCCAAATGCAGCCAGTTTGTCCCCCATATACAGCCAGTTCCCCCAAATGCAGGCAGTTTGTCCCCCATATACAGCCAGTTCCCCCCAAATGCAGCGAGCGTGTCCCCCATATACAGCCAGTTCCCCCCAAATGCAGCCAGTTTGTCCCCCATATACAGCCAGTTTCCCCCAAATGCAGCCAGCGTGTCCCCCATATACAGCCAGTTCCCCCCATATTCAGCCAGTTTGTCCCCCATATTCAGCCAGTTCCCCCCATATTCAGCCAGTTTGTCCCCCATATTCAGCCAGTTCCCCCCATATTCAGCCAGTTTGTCCCCCATATTCAGCCAGTTCCCCCCATATTCAGCCAGTTTGTCCCCCATATTCAGCCAGTTCCCCCCATATACAGCCAGTTCCCCCCAAATGCAGCCAGTTTGTGCCCCATATTCAGCCAGTTCCCCCCAAATGCAGCCAGTTTGTGCCCCATATTCAGCCAGTTTGTCCCCCATATTCAGCCAGTTTGTGCCCCATATTCAGCCAGTTTGTCCCCCAAATGCAGCCTGTCCCCCCCCCCCCAGCCCTGCACTTACCTTCCTCGGTCCGCGCCGTCCTCGATGTGTTCTCCCGCCCTCGATGTCGCTTCAGCCAATCAGGTTACCGGTAACCAGATCCAGGGAACCTGATTGGCTGAAACCTCCACACAGTCTTCTTCCAGGAACGCACCCCCGTGCGTACCTGGGAGGAGTTTTTGGAAGCCGAATACAGCCTGAGAGCTGTATATGGTTCCACCCACCGCCGGCCGCCGCTCTAATTCATATGGCCGGCGCTCACCAGGAGGCCGGCCATATGAATAGTGGGCAGCGCGGCAGCTTTCAGTGGCGGTGCGGGAGCGAGAGGGGGCGGCGCTCCGGCGCCCTCTATGGACGCACCGCCACTGGTTTGCACGTTATCTCTTCAGCTTCGTTGTCAGGGTGAGAAAGTCTGTATTAAATGTCCACACAGGATGTAAAACCTTCAACTGTTGGTTTTATTTTTGCTGCAGTACAGGGCCGCCATCAGGGGGGTACAGGCAGTACACCTGTAAGGGGCCCGGAGGTCCCCAGGGGCCCGGATGCCCCCCCTTTTTCTTTTTTTTATTATTTATTATTTATTTATTTTTTTTGTAAGGGGCCCGGAGTTCCCCAGGGCACCGAATGTCAACCCCCCTTTTTTATTTTATTTTTATAATTTTTTTTATATTAATTTTTTTATTAAAATTTTTTTATTTATTTATTTTATTTATTTTTTATATTTTTTATTTTTTTGTAAGGGGCCCAGAGGTCCCCAGGGCCCCGGATGGAAACCTCCCTTTTTTTTATTTATTTTTTATAAAAAAAAATTATTATACATTTGTTTATTTAATTTTTTTTTTTATTTATTTCTTTTCTTTTTTTTTTTTTTTTGTAAGAGGCCCAGAGGTCCCCAGGGCCCCGGATGGAAACTTCCCCCTTTTTTTTTTTTTTAATAAAAATTATTATTATAAAAAAAAATGTATAATTATTTTTTTTTTGTAAGGGGCCCAGGAGGTCCCCAGGGCCCTGGATGGCAACCCCCCTTTTTTTTTGTGTTCGTCAGCACCCATACCCCCCGCTTCTCAATTCGTGGCACCCCCCCGCTTCTTAATTTGCGGCGGCAGCATCCCCCCCCCGGTTCTGCTCCAGGGGGGCCCCATCTCTGAAGCTGTGTAAGGGGCCCCAAAATTCCTGATGGCGGCCCTGCTGCAGTAACTCCTATAGAAAGTAGAAGGTATGAGAAGAGAGGGGAAGGTTCGGGTACACGTTGTAGAACACACAAATGTCTAAAGTCATCCACCACTCTCACTGTTGAGTGGGTATTGCTCACCCGGATAGACCCCTCTCAGCTGACCTAGCAGCTGGGGTGACGCACAAACCAGTATCAGGACAGTCTCTGCCACAGACAGTTTGAGAACAAATGTGGATAGCCAGGAATCCTCTGCCACAAGATCTCAGTCCTGAACTTCCAGCTGTGCAGCTAAAGAACCTTCACGCCAATCCGATGAACTGCTTGGCTTTTAAAGTAGTGGATCCCCGCTTAACAAGGTCACCAGGCCTCCCCCGAGACACCAGCACCTTGCCGGTCTCCTCCAGGGCAGGTCCTCCCCCAGTCTCCCCCACCAAGCAGCCTCCTCCCTCTTGGTGGACAGGCCGGGATCCCCTTTAGAATTGTAGGTCCCAGCCAGACTAGCCGGGCCTACCATATAGCGATGCAGCCTCGGGCCAAAGGCGGCCCCTGAGGCCAGAATCACACACACATACCTCGCGCCAGGAGGGCAGCGAGGTGAAAACAAACTAGCCCCACCGTAATGGCGTCTACCCCTTAAGTATCCCTTCCCAGCATGCACAGCGGGGTACCACTCCCACTGTACCGCTGCCAAGAAAGGACACTCAAAACACCATGGTCTACCCGTATTCCAACATGGGCCTGAGGTGGTGCCGCCACCTTCAGGCAACAAGGGAAACACAACCAGGCACCACCATAGCCAGAACAGAGGCAATTTAGATATAATCATAAGTCTGAGCCCAACTATTGGCTCAGACACCCCCTAAATTTACAATAGCGCCCCGATCATCAGGGGGCAGGGCGCTACACAGTAACTGAGAGGAAATCTCTCTGAAGTGAGGGAATCCCAGTGTGTCACCAGAACTGGTGTCCCCATTGGAAGATTGCCCCACTATTACTATTCTTATTTTAACAAAAAATTGGGATTTTTTTTCACTTTCACTTTTAATGGTATTGGTTAAATATGACAAAGTGAGAGGGTGAATCTCCCTAATGGGGGGCACAGCAATAAAATATTGATAGGAGCTTTAATCCATTTAATCTCCACTCTATCCCAAAAAAAAGTGTTGCCTTTAGTTATACTTTAGAGCAAAATGTTCCCACTCATGCACCACAACCTGATTTTTTTTAAACTCTCTACGCATAGCTTTATTCCTACAGTCTTCTTCCTAATCTGATGAAATCACCAGGACTTCCTCTTCTTCCTAGGGATGGAAGTGGGTGGCATTGTGATGAGTGAGTACCACTCAGTCCTGGAGTACAGAGTGGTGCCTGATGATACATCCTCTAGGTGGGCATGCAGGCGACAGGCTGGACTCAGGTAATGGGCAGAATGACCTAAGTATTGTTCTGCCCTGAAGAGGACTGCCGGTGCTGGACTGGGAAGAAAGTCAAGGACAGTGTTGGAGCACAGAAAGGGTAAATCAACACTGGCAATGGCATGTTTTTTTTATTTATTTTTTCGTACAGAGGGAGAGCTCCTGGAGTTCTGCTTTATTATCATTTCCAACAAGGTGTAGCCAGGTGCTGGACTAAAAAAAGACTCAGATGGCAACATTTCCCTCCTTGCTTTCACGTTCTGCTCTTATGCTGAATGATGTGTTGTACTACCCCCTCCAGTCAGCAGAGGGAGAAATATGTTCAGAAAAGCCTATGGATTCCTATGCAGAATGATGAGGATCATTGGATTTGAAGTCCAGAAAGTAAGCCATATTGTGGAGCTTATCAGCCCTTTGCACTATAATTCCCAAGAGACACTGGGGCAAGGTGGAGCAGTAAAGCTGCTTTTCTGAGACTTTCCAGCTGGGTTCTTCCTCTTGGCTCCTAGGGAACCTATGAGAGCACATCTGCTGAATATTGACCAGACTCCTGACAGGCCAGACCAGCAGAGACACCTGAGGCAGTGCAGCAGACTGCAGTAATCGCATCTGCACTGTTGCCACAAGGAGACCAGAGCATCCTATCACCCTGTACTTCCCACTTCTACATTTTTATAGGCATTCTGTGGGAGAGACTAAGGAGCCCCCCCCCCTTTCTACAGCAATAGTTCACAGTCACACCACAGGGACTGGTGAGAGGGCACTGCCCATTGTTCACACTGCTAGTAGAGACTGAGTTACTGGAGGCGAGTCATTGAGTATACTGCATCTTTTCACTTCTACTGCATGCTTGTTTACTGAACTGTTGTTAAAGCGGAGTTCCACCCAAAAATGGAACTTCCGCTTTTCTGTTCCCCCCCCCTCCGGTGTCACATTTGCCACCTTTCAAGGGGGAGGGGGGAGAGCAGATACCTGTCATATACAGGTATTTTGCTCCCACTTCCCGATTCCCTTACCGAAGATGGCGGCGGCAGCACCCGAGAGCCGAGGGACAGATCGGCTCCGGGTGCCGACATCGCGGGCGCCCTGGACAGGTAAGTGTCCTTGATTTAAAAGTCAGTAGCTGCAGTATTTGTGACTTTATTTTTTATTTTTTTTTAAAAGGCGGACCTCCGCTTTAAGTGCACCAACTCTTCTTAAAGGGTCCCAACAATCGTTGGCAGAAGAAAAACATAAAGGACTTCCCTTCCCATAAAACCATCCTGTAAATCCCCTTTGTTGCCTTCTCCCCCCTTCCTTCATTTCGATGTAAACCTGGAATACTGTACAAGAGTCAAAGTGGAACTGTTTTCTAGTTTTAGAGTAGGCAAGAGTTGTGGAGATGCACTCACTCTGTTTATTCTGGTGTCTATTCACCTGAACTAAGTGTGTTAAAAAATCAAATTATAGTATATCCACCTAATAGAAGTAGAAACAAAATCTCCCAATGGGAACATCTGATCTGGTGACAACAGTCAAAGGTGGGTTTTTCTATTTCTGTGGGGATTTTCATTGTTTCTCCAGGATAGGAAATGAGAGAAAAGCTCCCCAGTGGAGACATAATACCAGAAAGGAGTTCTAACCGTTCCCTACTCAATTTAAAGCTATGCTAAAGATCTAACTGGAGATCCACTATATCCACTTGATGATTTTGAATGCAAGAGAGAAATTCAGAAAAATATATAATTTTTAGGAGCCCATCTCTTACGTCCAGCTCCTCTCCTCCTGCTGCCTTGCCTCCCCTATTGCTTCACCTTTGTACAATAACACTTGCAGACAGTCTTGAAGTTTCATTAAATAAGTATAATTAATCAATGCATTGTTTCATTTTTGTTATTTTATTCATATGTAGATGACATTTCTGATTTAAATATGACATTAGTTAAAAAAACCTACAGGCAAAAAAAGTAAAAATAAAAAATAAAATGTATTCCTATTTAACCACTTATTATGCCTTAGGTAACCCTAATCAACCCTAATTAACTTACATAGTTAGATGATTACATAGTAGGTGAGGTTGAAAAAAAGACCATCACGGCCATCCTATGTGTGTGATTATATGTCAGTATTACATTGTATATGTTGTGGTCGTTCAGGTGCTTATCTATTGATGCCCCCCGCTGAGACCACCGCCTGTGGAAAATAATTCCACATCCTTGCCGCTCTTACAGTAAAGAACCCTCTAAGTAGTTTAAGGTTAAACCTCTTTTCTTCTAATTTTAATGAGTGGCCACATGTCTTATTAAATTCCCTTCCATGAAAAAGTTTTATCCCTATTGCGTGGTCACCAGTACGATATTTGTAAATTGAAATCATATCCCTTCTCAAGCGTCTCTTCTCCAGAGAGAATAATTTCAGGCTCGCAACCTTTCCTCATAACTAATATCCTCCAGACCCTTTATTAGCTTTGTTGCCCTTCTCTGGACTCTCTCCATTTCCAGTACATCCTTCCTGAGGATTGGTGCCCAGAACTGGACAGCATACTCCAGGTGCAGCCGGACCCGAGTCTTGTAGAGTGGGAGAATTATCGTTTTATCTCTGGAGTTACCGTATATACTCAAGTATCAGCCGACCCGAATATAAGCCGAGGCACCTAATTTTACCACAAAAAAATGGGAAAACTTATTGACTAGAGTATAAGCCTAGGGTGTCCATCTGCATGCCTCACTGTGCCTCACTTTGCCTCACTGTGTCCATGTGCATGCCTCACTGTGTCCATGCCTCACTGTGCCTTACTATGCCCATGCCTTACTGTGTCCATGCCTCACTGTGTCCATGCCTCACTGTGCCTTACTGTGCCCATGCCTTACTGTGCCCATGCCTCACTGTGACCAATCTCCCTACCTTATCTCCAGCGCTGTGTGACTAGACTGACGTTTAACATGGGAGTCTATAGAAGGGGTGCCCGGCTTTGAAAAATCGGTGCTCCCCGGCCGTAGGTCCCCTGGACAACAAACTTTGCACACTTGTAGATGAAGAGTGGGGCTACATGTCTGCCAAGTTTGGGCTGGCCAGTACCGGGTCCCCAAAATCACCAGAGAAATTACTGTTTAACATTGGAGTCTATGGAAGGGGTGCCCGGCTTTGAAAAATCGGTGCTCCCCAGCCGTAGGTCCCCCGGACAACAAACTTTGCACACTTATAGAGGAAGACTACATGTGTGCCAAGTTTGGGGTCCAGGTAGAGTTGCCATCTCATCCCTTTAAACCCAAACACATATTGATTACACAGGTTCTGTGGCTGATTAAGGTGGTAATTAATCTCACTTGGTGCCTTACCTGCATTAAATTAGCCTCAGAACCTGTGTAATTCATATGTGTTCGGGTTTAAAGGGATAAGGTGGCAACTCTAGGTCCAGGGGACCTACGGCTGGCCAGGATCAGGCGCACAAAGGTGAAGATGGACACAGACTCGAGTATAAGCCGAGGGGGGCATTTTCAGCACATACAAATGTGCTGAAAAACTCGGCTTATAATCGAGTATATACGGTAATCCCCTTTTTAATGTATGCCAATATTCTGTTTACTTTGTTAGCAGCAGTTTGGCATTGCATGCCATATCTGAGCCTATCATCTACTAGGACCCCCAGGTCCTTTTCCATCCTAGATTCCCCCCAGTGTATAGATTGCATTCATATTTTTGCCACCCAAATGCATTATTTTACATTTCTCTACATTAAACCTCATTTGCCATGTAGTTGCCCACCCCATTAATTTGTTCCGATCTTTTTGCAAGGTTTCCACATCCTGCGGAGAAGTTATTGCCCTGCTTAGCTTAGAATTGTCCGTAAATACAGAGATTGCACTGCTTACCCCATCCTCCAGGTCATTTATGAACAAATTAAATAGGATTGGTCCCAGCACAGAAGCCTGGGGGGCAACTTCTTCCTCCTCTTTCCCCCTAAGCTTTATTATTATTATTTTTCTGATTATCTTCTTTGAGTTCAATTTTTTCATCGTTATTTAGTATTTTATTTTTTCAGTGTCATGTAAAAAAGTTAAAAAGTGCAAAGACCTTTGTCATGCTTTGTATCAGAAACATCGTTTTAGTGTAATTTTAAATGGAACAAAATATTGAATAAAATATATACTTTTTTTTTATTTAAAGCATTTTTTTAAACTAAGACTAGTTAAAATAGAAAAAAAATATGTGTCTTTTTGTCTATGGATGACAAGACAATAATGCCCCAAAAAAGCTAGTTTGTCCCAAAAAAACAATATACGTGTCATCTAAAGTAATGAAAACGTTATGGCTGAATAATCAGGCTCATATTGAAGGTGTAATAATTGCTCTGGGGTGTACAGGTACGAGAGATGAAGTGGTTAAAGAGTGATTGACCAAACTCACCCAAAATGAGGAAGATAAGGCAGATAAATGGGTCCAGTGAGAAGCCAAGAGCGACGAACCCCGAGGTACATTCATCAGGGGTGTATTCATCAGCGGTGTATTCATCAGAGGTGTATTCATCAGAGGAGTCTCTAACAGCTAGGAAAGAGAAAGTCACATACCCCAATCAGTACATAATATTCTCATATACCACAAAAAACTGGGAAAACTTACTGACTCGAGTATAAGCCGAGGGTGAGAATGCAGCAGCTACTGTGAGTGGAAGAGGGTCAACAATGACCATTTGCACGCCTCACTGTGCCCATTGCAACTTCACTAAGCCAATTGTCACTGTGTCCAACCTCACTCTGCCCATTGCCACCTTACTGTGCCCATCCTCACTGTGCCCATCCTCACTGTTCCCCTAAAATTGAAATTGTACCTGAAAAAAATTGAGAGGCTGCGGCGTCCATCGTTTAAAACTCGCGGTCTCTTCCTGTTCCCTTCTGTGATAGGCGGAACTGTGTCTGCTTAGAAAACGCCTATCACGAACGTTCTCTCATCCTCAGTTTCCCAGCAGACACTGTGTTCAGTGTTCCGCCAATCACGGACGTCCTCTTGTCCGAGGATGAAAAGGCGTCCGTGATTGGCGGAACACTGAACACAGTGTCTGCTGGGATGGGTGAGGATGAGAGAACGTTCGTGATAGGCGATTCTCAGCAGACACAGTTCCGCCTATCACGGAAGGGACCAGGAGGAGACCGCGAGATTTAAACGATGGACGCCGCAGCCTCTCAATTTTTTTCAGGTACACTGACTCGAGTATAAGCTAAGGGGGGCACTTTCAGCCCAAAAAAAGGGCTGAAAATCTCGGCTTATACTTGAGTATATACGGTAAGTAGCGGGTCACTACTATTCATAAACAACTGTCATTAAAGTTGATGTAGATTCTGTATGTGTATGTAGAGAAAGGACTCCCCATGAATGACCACTTCCAGTCTGGGCCTTTTTTGGCACTGATAGGTGGCACTGATGAGCACAGATGAGCACTGATAGTTGGCACAGATGGGCACTGATGAGGCAGCACTGATGGGCACTGATGAGAACTGAGAGGTGGCACTGATAGGTGGTACTGATGGGCACTGGTAGGTGGTACTGATGGCCACTGATAGGCGGCACTGATAGATGGCACTGATAGGCAGCACTGATAAGGCACTGATAGGTGTCACTTGTGGGCATTGATTAGCAGCACTGGTGGGCAATATTGGGACCGATGTCGGTTATCAGCTTTCTTCTCCTCTCCTCATGCTGTCAGCGTGAGGAAAGGAAAGCCGATAACCGGCTTCTGTTTATATCCTGTGATCAGTTGTCATTGGCTGACAGCTGATCGCGTGGTAAAGAGCCACTGTAATTGGCCCTTGAATAGGGATATAACCTCAAGGTTCCATATTTTACAGGAAACCTGTGAAATAAACTTCAGACTGAGAGAGTTCCAAATCATATTTATTTGTTACGCAATTACATTACATAATTACGGAGAGCACACATACACAAGGCTGTCAGAGTATGCTCTGAATTCAATACAGCTTGATACCCACTTTTTATAGGATCCCTTATCAGAAAGTTCACACGGGCCCAGCTGCAGCTGCTAAGCGAGACCTCCATGATCATAAAGTTCACACAAGCCCAGCTGCAGTGGCCGAGTGAGACTTCCATGAGACTACCATGCCTGTCTGCGCTCTTCGGTATATATTCCTTATAATACTTGCACAAAGATGTTTTTCTCATAGAACTCGAGATAAGCCCATGGCAGAATGGTACTCTTAAACAAATCCATAATCGCCATTTTAGTTTCTAATTTGTATATTATTTCTATATTGTACTACCACACTTATGTACTAATATGTAATGTTTATACCTAGCACTTCTACTATTATGTGTTTTGCATATAATGCTTGACTATAGATGTGTTTCACACTGAGATGTATGATCCTGTAATGATCATATTATTATCCTTATACACCCTTTACCCTGATCTGTGATCAGCGGAGTCCAAAGGACTTGGCGATCACAGAGTGCATAGCCTACGCGCCATGGGGGGTGCGTGGGCACAGAAGGACGTCCATGTACACCCTCCCGGTATTGTAAGCCTGCACTTTAGCCATCTTTCGGCTATAGCGTGGGCAGGACCTGGTTAAAGTATATCAGAAGCCACTTTTTTTGTCTTAGTCCTATTGGCAAGATTTTACAATATGGGGGAGATTTTACACACACACAGGCCCTAACAGGGCTGGACTGGGACAAAAATTTGGCCCTGGACTTCTTCCAGACCGGCCCACTTTAATTTTGCAAACACGCACAAAAACAGTATATAAACTATACGCATTTGCGCAAAAAAATAAGTAAAAACATCACACTGTAAGTATATTTTACAATTTTGTTGTTTATTATTATTTTTTTAAATATTTTTTCACTGCGCTTCAAGGGAAGGGGGTGGGGTGGGGCGGGTTGATATGTGGCAGTGGACAGTGTCAGTAGTTTTTTTTATTTTTACGTATTGATTTTTTACAATTTAATTTGTTTTTAATTTTTTTCACAATGCTTTTTGGGGGGGGGGGGGAGGGGGTTGGGGCAGTGGGTGGTGTTGGTAGGGTAGGGGGAA
The DNA here is from genome assembly GCA_029206835.1 of Rana muscosa. NCBI lineage: Eukaryota > Metazoa > Chordata > Amphibia > Anura > Ranidae > Rana > Rana muscosa. The sequence continues at coordinate 1,260,934,647 of CM055116.1, read as the reverse complement.
GTGTTAACAGTAGTTTTTTATTTTATTTTTTTACAATTTAATTTTTTTAAATTTGTTTTTACAATTACATTTTTTAATATCTATTGTTTTATTTTATCAGCCCTGTTGGGGGGGCTTTGGTGAGATATCAGGGGTCTAAACAGACCCCTGACATCTCCCCTTTGAGACAGAGAAAGGGACTGAGGACACAGATTCCCCAGTCTCTTTCTCAGCACTGAAGATGAATGGACAGGAGACAGAGGATCCTGTTTATTCATAAACTGAAGCAGAGTAAACAGAGTTTATTATGCTCAGTTTTCACAGGACACAGGAGTGATCAGTAGCAATTGCTCACAGTGTCCAATTTAGAAAAGGAAGGGGCTGGTAAATTACATATTTACCAGTCCCTTTTTTCCGCTCTCCATCCTGACAGTTACCCCACAGCCGGCGGGAGAAGAGAAGAGAAGAGGGAAGCCGGCTGTGGGGGATGAGGGGGGCAGAAGAGGAGGAGAACAGGGGATCGAAAGAGAACACGGGGGGGAGGACGCGGAGGGGGCCAGAGGAGCACACAAGAAACAGCCAGGAATAATCGGTGCGGTGGGAGGGACAGCTGTGAAAGCCGATCTCCCTGTATAGCTTTTTAGTCGACACCTGCGGGAGGGAGAGAAGGAGAAGCGGCTGTTGGCTTAAAAGCCATGCAGGGAGATCGGTGTTCACAGTTGTCCCTCCCGCAACACGGATCATTCCCGGCTGTGAACCAGGGGACCATCCAGGATCGGCCCTGCAGCCCGGATATCACAAGTGCCTTGCGGGTGTCCAGGAGCTGCAGCCAAAATGCGGGAGACTCCAGCACCTCGCGGGAGACTTGGGATGTCTGGAAACCGGCCCACTGAGCCATCGGCCCACCGGGAAACTCCCACTGTTGATGAGGTTTTATACACAAGGCTGGAAAGGAATGCAGCTATCAATGAAATGCATATTGACACCATGACACACCAAGGATACTACTATGTCATCTCAGGAACTTACCAGGAACATGGACTTTGAAGTTCATCCTGTTTTTACGTTCAAATCCAATGAATGTGAAGTTATGAGCGTCCGCCTCTGAGAAATTCTTTAATGTGAATGTGCAGTTCTCGCGGTCAAACTGAAGGCGTTTGTTATAACCCTTAAAACCCTGTAGAAAGGAATCATGGAAGTTGCCGATATGAGTTTCTCCACCAATAATATCGAAAAACTGTTCTTTGCATAACGGTGACAGTGGAAAATGAAGATCGGAGCCGTATTGCCCGGAGATCTGCTGCATCAATGAGTCTGCAACACCTAGAGAACAAATAAAGTCATTAGAGAAGATGATCATTGTATGTAAGACGCCCTGGTTCACACCGGCAGGGCTGTGGATAAGGGGGTACCACCAGTCCTCCTATACAGAGCCCGGGCAGCTGGTATAACCACTTGTCCCCCGCCCACTGTCAATTGACGGCGGGCGGAGGATACTCTCGTTCTGGGAGGACGTCATATGACGTCCTCCCTTTAAAACGAGCTAGGAGGCGCGCGCGCGCCCGCCGCGTTCACAAGGCCCCGGTGCGCGTGCCTGGCGGCCGCGATTGACGCCGGGCACCCGCGATTGCCCGGGAAACGAGCAGGAAAGTGGATCCACGTCCTGTGAGGGAGAGGGGACCGATGGTGTGTCCCTTGTACATAGGGACAACCATCGGTCACCTCCCCCAGTCAGTCCCCTCCCCCCACAGTAAGAACACTTTGAGGGAACATATTTAACCCCTTCCCGCCCCCTAGTGGTTAACCCCTTCCCTGCCAATCACATTTATACAGTAATCAATGCATTTTTATAGCAGGGATCGCTGTATAAATGTGAATGGTCCCAAAAATGTGTCAAAAGTGTCCGATGTGTCCGCCGCAATATCGCAGTCACAATAAAAAATCGCAGATCGCCGCCATTACTAATAAAAAAATAAAAAAATAAAAATGCTATAAATCTATCCCCTATTTTGTACACGCTATAACTTTTGCGCAAACCAATCAATACGCGCTTATTGCGATTTTTTTTTTTACCAAAAATATGTAGAAGAATACGTATCGGCCTAAACTGAGGAAAATTTTATTTAAAAAACAAAAAAAATGGGTATTTATTATAGCAAAAAGTAAAAAATAGTGTTTTTTTTCCAAACTGGACGCTCTTCTTTTGTTTATAGCGCAAAAAATAAAAACCGCAGAGGTGATCAAATACCACCAAAAGAAAGCTCTATTTGTGGGAAAAAAAAGGACACAAATTTCGTTTGGGAGCCAATTGTCATTCAAAGTGTGACAGCGCTGAAAGCTGAAAAATGGCTTGGGCAGGAAGGGGGTTTTCGTGCCCGGTAGGGAAGTGGATAATGGCACAGTTTGGGGGGCAATTACAGGAGCAGTTCCCCTGTATGGCTCTCTCTGCGGCACCTGAAAGCTGGATTCTTCTCCTCTCCCACCAGGGGGATCTTTTCAAGTAATCATCCCCTTATTGCCATACCAATCACCTTCCCACTGCACCATACATTTCCTTCTGCCACCCAGGCCCTCTGTGTGCCCCACCCCTGCAGTGCTGCTGTCTTCCCTCCTCTCCTTCTGGCAGCTACAATAGGATCCTTCAGGATGGAGAGTGGGGAAAGGATCCAATAAATGTCATACTTACCAGCCCCTTCATTTCCTAAATGAACACAACGAGTGATCGGTACTGATCGCTCACTGTGTTCATTCATAACTGAAGCCTAGTAAACTGTTTTTATTTGGGAGGGGGGTGTATGGGACCCCGTGGTTTCTAACAGCAGCCATGCACACCCGTGCGATTTGTCATGCGATTTTGAACTGACAAATCACATGACAAATCGTACCCTGTTGCTAGCAATAGAACCCTTCTAATCGGTGCGACTCAAGTCGCAGCGACTTTTGGAAAACATTTCCTGCACTACCTTTTTGGGATGTCATTACGACATGCATAGACTTCTGTTAAATGAAGTCGCAAGCTGCAATGAAATCAGAGGTCCAAATCGTACTGATCTGCCGCTGTGAAATTACGCTCAAGTATCGCGATTTCAAAGCCGCACTGTTTGGTTGACTAAAAACTGATGTAAACCGAACTGGAGGATGTTTCTTTTCTTGAAACTCTGTGTATTATACGGACTTTTAAAGCTGAACTTTAAGCAGATATGAAAGATGCAAATGAATGGTCTGTAATCATTAATATATCATTGAATGCAAGATATCAGCCTCTTGCAGTGTACAGCAGGGCTGAAGTGTGGGAGGAAGAAGCAGTAAAACAAGCCAATCGGGTCTTGTGCTGACACGAAGCATAGGGATAGAAGGTGGGAGAAGAGAGACAGAGCTCACTGTGCTGCTTCTCCTTTCATTGTTCAGTCACAGACTGGGAGCAGGTATTGGATGAACTGGGCTCAGAAGAAGTGGCTTAAATGATGCTAGCCATCAAACTGAGGACATCTGGTGGCTGAAAAAAAAAAAATTCTTGTAGAAATCTCTGGATGGATTATTGTAGCAAATGCTTGTATTGTTATTTTATCTTTTAACCACTTCAGCCCCGGAAGAATTTACCCCCTTCCTGACCAGAGCACTTTTTGCGTCGCTTTAACTGACAATTGCGTGGTCGTGCGACGTGGCTCCAAAACAAAATTGAGGTCCTTTTTTCCCCACAAATAGAGCTTTCTTTTGGTGGTATTTGATCATCTCTGCGGTTTTTATTTTTTGCGCTATAAACAAAAAAAGAGCAACAATTTTGAATAAAAAGCAGTTGCTTTACTGGGGAGAATTAAGGACTTGTTTCTGGCTACTGCAGAAATGAGATCAGCTCGGGAGGATTCAAACACCAGCCGCAGGCAGGCCCGAGAAAACTAACACAACCTCCCCATCCAGGAGGGTACGGGCTTGTGGTGCGGTGTGCCTCATTCTTTCCTGCGGAGGAGCCAAGTAATGAAAAGCAGGTAAAGTCTGGGGTGGGTGCGCTACATAAGTTAGGGCAATTTGGCAAAAAAAAAAAAAAAAATGTATGCACGTATGTCAGGGCTTTTTTTCAGGGGGAACTTGGTGGAACTTAGTTCCACCACCTCTGGCTCAGACCCTTGGGGGGGGGGGGGGCTGCTCACCACAATCACTTGTAAACACAGAAGTCCGGTTTCTGTGTTTACAAGTGACGGCTCTGCAATCTGTGTGTAACCCCCCTGAACTCTGCACTCTGTATGTAATGCAATCCTGGTATTTAATTCCCCTTGTTCGTGAAATTTGACTGACCACACCCACTATTTGATGGGGTTTGGAGGGTGTGGTTGGGGGAGGGTATTTGGGGGGGGGGGGTCGTGGTTGAGTTCCAGCACCTATTGTTTGAGAAAAAAAAGCCCTGACGTATGTACAATGGAATACCACTTGAACATGACCTGAAAGGATAAAGCATTAATACTGGCAATACTTCTAAAGGGAAACCAAGGCTGGCCTATTTAACCTTTAATCCTAATGAAAGACCAAGCAAAACAAGAATGGCATGAGGGCCCTTTAAGCAGTAATGACAGCAATGTCTCAGTTGCAGGCCTGATGGTCTTCACCGCCAGAGCTCATTAACTGTATCCAATAAGGTGCAGTAACAAGGCAATGGAGCAGACGATGGAATGGTTGAAGCTAAAGGTGTCTATGTACAGTGTTCAAATAGAAGTGCAGTAAAGTTTTCCCAAGGTAAAGCTGTCTGTACACAGTGTCCCAGTGAAGTAACAAAGAAAAGTTTTCAAAGGTGGGCAATTGCCCTCTCACCAACGACCAGGCCGATTCAAAGCCTTCTGGAAAGCGGCTCCCGGAGAGATGTCCTTGCAGCGGATCTGCTGTGTCAGTCACCTGATGCGAAGCACAAAGTGTGGGTTGTCGGAATGCCGAGTTGGTGCTGGATGGATGCCTGACGAACAGCATGCAGTGCAAGGCCCTTCTCAGTCAGGTTGGAATGTTGTACCCCACGTGGTAGGCCGTGACCTCGCCCTCCCTGTACGGAGAGGTCGTCACACACAAGGCCCAGGAGGAAGAGAGCTTGAGGCGGGTCTCTAGCCTCTTTAATATCTCTTCCCAGCAATCTCCCTGATGGTAGCAAAGATGCCTGGGATACATAGTCCGGGTGTATAGTCATGCGGAGCAATTGCCATTCTGAGGAGCTACTTATCGCACAATCCCTTTGGTTTGATGTCAGTTAGTGAGGCTGGACACTAGATGGACAATACGATATATAGAAATAACAGGGAATCGCCGTACTTTGCAATTGTAGTCCACATTGCTACATATGTTCTGTCTGCTTTAATGTTTTTCCCTTTAGAAAAGGCTGTTTTCATGGATTTTTTTTTTTATATCTTTTGTTACATATCAGTGCTGTTGATCTCCTGAGGCCACTTCCTGTTTACATGATCTCCAGTGATGACTGCATAGTATTTCTGAGGACGGCTTTCCTGATGGTGGCAACAGTGGACCATGCCTGTGCTAGGGAAAGGTTCCTGTTGGGGAAGGTAAGCGTAGGACCTCATCTCTTTGGACCAACTCCCGATTGGGATCAGACACATGCTGAAATGGCCACTTGTGGTCTACACCTGAAAAGGCAGCAGGGCTAGATTGCCATCAATGTAAGCTAAGCAGTAGTGTAAGGGCTGGCAGGTTCACCTGGGGAAGATTCCTCTATGGTTTCATGGGTCACTGGGGAAGCTATCCTATTGGAAGCTGCCAACATGTTGGGTCAGGCAGAACCTATTTAAGGGTTTTGGCACTCTTTGGCGAGTGGACAGAGTAGGGACAGGTACCCCGTCGGTGAGGGATAGTAACAGCGCTAGGGAAAGGTTCCTGTTGACATAGGTGTGCGCAGCCTATTGCATTAGGGTGTGCACCCCAAATCTCAAACACACCCTACTGATCACTCTCAATGTTCATTCAGAACGGGAAGGGACCAGTAAATTAAATTTTCATGGCCCCTTCATCCTAAAACATCCCGGCAGCAACAGCCGGCAGGAGAGGAGGGAGGCCAGCAGCGCTTTGGGGGGAAGGGGGGGAAACCAAGGCCGCAGGGCGAATCTGTGCTGCACAGGGCGATTAAAGTGTGCCTGGGCACACCTATGCCTGTTGAGAAGGGTAAGCGCAGGGCCTCATCTTTTTGGACCGACTTCCGATTGGGAAATGGCCACTTGTGGTCTTCATGTGACATGGCAGCAGAGCTAGATTACCATCAAGGTAGGCTCAAGCCCCATACACACTATCAGTTTTCCTGCAGGTTTTTGTCTTCAGGTTTACCAAAACCATGTAGTGCAAGGGCCTGCCTGATTCCATACAAATTGAAACTCTTAAGATTTGACCTCATATTAGATGGTTTTGGTAAACCTGAAGACAAAAACCTGCAGGAAAACTGATAGTGTGTATGGGGCTTAAGCAATAGTCTAAGGGCTGGCAGGTTCACTGGGGAAGGTTCCTCTATGGTTTTCTGGGTCACTGGGGAAGCTATCCTATTGTATGCTGAAACCCCATGTGACCCAAGCAGCCATGTTGGGGCAGGTAGAGCCTATTTAAGACCTATGGGCTGCCAGACTCAGGGGTCCATGGAAATCTAATTTTGAGAAGGGCTGAAGACGGCTCCGAAACTTCCCTGTAGATAGTAACATCCTGAATATCCATGAAATACAAACCGATATTCATTATTAATGCCAAATTTATGTGCGCTCAGCAGTAAGCACCCCATGCAGGTACTGGTTGTCTATGTGTCTTGGTTACAGCTGACCTCCAGGCAAAAAGCTGATTACACAGATGAATTAGGAGCTGCCTTACCCTGCCAAAAGGTTTTTATTTCTGTCCATCCAGCCCTGAAATTTGCACAGCTCTGTCGCACAGAATGGTCCTGTGTCTGGCAAGGAAATGGACCTGATCTTTTCTCTGCTGACATTTTTTTTCTTCATTCGAAGGTCTCCTCCCCCAGCCTGTGATTGGGATGCAAGAAGAGAAGCAGCACCCTTTTTGAGCTCATCTCTCTGTCACTCTGCTCTGTCCTCCTATCAGTATGCTCCTTGCACTGCAACACACCCGATTGACTACTTGTACTGCTTTTCCCTCCCCTTCTTTAAGCTCTGCTGTATGGGGACTGTAAGAGGCTGGTACCAAGTCACATTCAGGTACTCATTCTGCTTGCATTAAAAAAAAAAAAAAAACATACACTTAATGATGTATTAATAAAAACAGAGCTGCATGAATTTGCATCACTTCTAACATCTATCATGAGTTTAGCTTTCAACTCAAGGCTTTTTTTCATTCTTTACTAACCCTATGTAACCATTTAAATTAGGCCTTCACACAAAATAAAATTCAGCATCAGTCTTTTATTGAACTCGGTGGAAAGGAGTGACGATGATGTCATGATCTCCACCTCATCCAATCAGAGAACACTTTGCATTTTTTCTAAGAAGATGCACAGTATTCTAGGAATGGTGCCCGTGCCGAGTGGTCAAGTGCTTGTGTTCACAATGCAGCAGGGCAGCAGTTGCTCAGCACGGGACCCGGAAGCATTGGAAATCACTGGAGTAGTGGTGCCAAATACAGAGATTTCTAGTTTCCACATGAATCCCACCGGCCACTTTATTAGGTACACCTTGCTAGTACCGTGTTGGACTCCCTTTTGCCTTCATTCTTCATGGAATAGATTCAACAAGGTGTTGGAAACATTCCTCAGAGATTTTGCTCCATAGTGACATGATAACATCACACAGTTGCTGCAGATTTGCCCGCTGCACACCCATGATGGGAATCTCCTGTTTCACCACATCCCAAAGACGCTCTATTGGATGAGATGTGGTGAGTGTGGAGGCCATTGGAGTCCAGTGACCTCATTGTCCAGTGGTGAGATGATTGGAGCTTTGTGACATGGTGCATTATCCTGCTGGAAGGAGCCATCAGAAGATGGGGACACTGGAGTCATAAAGGGATGGACATGGGCAGCAACAATACTCAGGTAGGCCGTGGGGTTTAAACGATGCTCAATTGGTACTAATGGGCCCAAAATATGCCAAGAAAATATCCCCCCACACCATCACACCACCACCACCAGCCTGATCCGGTGATAGAAGGCAGGATGGATCCATGCGCCAAATTCTGACCCCACCATCTGAATGTTGGAGCTGAAATCCAAACCCATCAGACCAGACAACGTTTTTCCAATCTTCTATTGTCAAATTTTGGTGATCTGTGGGAATTGTAGCCTCAGTTTCCTGTTCTTAGCCCACAGGAGTGGCACCCAGTGTGGTCTTCAGCTGCTGTAGCCCATCTGCTTCAAGGTTGGATGTGTTGTGCGTTCAGAGATGGTATTCTGCATGCCTTGGTCAGGGCTGGTGCAAGGATTTTTGACACCCTAGGCGAAACCTAATTTTTCCGCTCCCCCCCTCCCTCCTGGCTCCACCATATTTGCCCTGCCCATGTATACCCCACCTTTGTAATGAAGCGCCCATCAAATGCAGCCTACCAGGGCCCATTAATGAATGTTTACTTGCTTCCATTCATTCAGGAGTGAGGACACAGACACAATTCCCCCAGCCGCCACTGCGCCTCTGACACTATGTGTGAACAGGGTGGCTGCGGCCTGCTGATGCTGAGACTTAGTTGCTTGCTGCAGAGAGAATAGGAACACCAGTAGCGGGCAGCACCGGCCCTGGCCTTGGGTGTAACGAGTGGTTATTTGAGTTACTGTTGCATTTCTATCATCTGGAACCAGTCTGCCCATTCTCCTCTGACCTCAACAAGGCATTTTCCTCCACGCAATTGACGCTCACTGGATATTTTCTCTTTTTCGGACCATTCTCTGTAAACCCGAGAGATGGTTGTGTGTGAAAATCCCAGTCTGGCTCAAACAGCCATGCCACATTCAAAGTCACTTAACCACTTAAGCCCCGGACCATTTGGTAGCTAAAGGACCAGAGGTGAATTCAGAATTTTGCACTGCGCTGCTTTAACTGTAAATTGTGCGGACATGCAATGTTGTACCCAAACAAAATTTGCGTCCTTTTCTTCCCACAAATAGAGCTTTCTTTTAATGGTATTTGATTGGCTCTACGATTTTTATTTTTTGCGATATAAACGGAAAAAGACCGAAAATTTTGAAAAAAAATGATATTTTCTACTTTTTGTTATAAGAAAAATCGAATAAACTCAATTTTAGTCATACATTTAGGCCAAAATGTATTCAGCCACATGTCTTTAGTAAAAAAAACGTCAATAAGTGTATATTTATCGGTTTGCGCAAAAGTTATAGCGTTTACAAACTAGGGTACATTTTCTGGAATTTACACAGCTTTAAATTTATGACTGCCTATCTCATTTCTTGAGGTGCTAAAATGGCAGGGCAGTACAAAACCCCCCCAAATGACCCCATTTTGGAAAGTAGACACCCCAAGGAAATTGCTGAGAGGCATGTTGAGCCCATTGAATATTTTTTTTTTTTGTCCCAAGTGATTGAATAATGACAAAAAAATAAAAATAAAAATACAAAAAGTTGTCACTAAATGATATATTGCTCACACATGCCATGGTTATATGTGGAATTGCACCCCAAAATACATTCTGCTGCTTCTCCTGAGTACGGGGATACCACATGTGTGGGACTTTTTAGGAGCCTAGCCGCGTACGGGACCCCGAAAACCAAGCACCGCCTTCAGGATTTCTAAGGGTGTAAATTTTTGATTTCACTCCTCACTACCTATCACAGTTTTGAAGGCCATAAAATGCCAAAATAGCACAAAACCCCCCCAAATTACCCCATTTTAGAAAGTAGACACCCCAAGGAAATTGCTGAGAGGCCTGTTGAGCCCATTGAATATTTTTTTTTTTGTCCCAAGTGATTAAATAATGACAAAAAAAAAAAAATTACAAAAAGTTGTCACTAAATGATATATTGCTCACACATGCCATGGTTATATGTGGAATTGCACCCCAAAATACATTTTGCTGCTTCTCCTGAGTACGGGGATACCACATGTGTGGGACTTTTTAGGAGCCTAGCCGCGTACGGGACCCCGAAAACCAAGCACCGCCTTCAGGATTTCTAGGCACAAATTTTTGATTTCACTCCTCACTACCTATCACAGTTTCGAAGGCCATAAAATGCCAAAATAGCACAAAACCCCCCCAAATGACCCCATTTTGGAAAGTAGACACCCCAAGCTGTTTGCTGAGAGGCATGGTGAGTATTTTACAGCTCTCATTTGTTTTTGAAAATGAAGAAAGAATTTTTTTTTTATTTTTTTTATATTTTTCAATTTTCAAAACTTTGTGACAAAAAGCGAGATCTGCAAAATACTCACAATACCTCTCAGCAAATATCTTGGGGTGTCTACTTTCCAAAATGGGGTCATTTGGGGGGGTTTTGTGCCATCTGGGCATTCCATGGCCTCCGAAACTGTGATAGGCAGTGAGAAGTGAAATCAAAAATTGACACCCTTAGAAAGCCTGAAGGCGGTGATTGGTTTTTGGGGTCCCGTACGCGGCTAGGCTCCCAAAAAGTCTCACACATGTGGTATCCCCGTACTCAGGAGAAGCAACAGAATGTATTTTGGGGTGTAATTCCACATATGCCCATGGCATGTTTGAGCAATATATCATTTAGTGACAACTTTGTGCAAAAAAAAAAAAAAAATTGTCTTTTTTCCGCAACTTGTGTCAACATATAAAATATTCCATGGACTCGACATGCCTCTCAGTATATAGCGTGGGGTGTCTACTTTCCAAAATGGGGTCATTTGGGGGGGTTTTGAACTGTTCTGGCATTTTATACACAACATTAGGAAGCTTACATCCACTCTTCTAACCACTTGAAGACAAAGCCCTTTCTGACACTTTTTGTTTACATGAAAACATATTTTTTTTTGCAGGAAAATTATGTTGAACCCCCAAACATTATATATATTTTTAAAGCAAAGGCCCTACAGAATAAAATGGTGGGTGTTGCATTTTTTTTTTCTACACAGTATTTGCGCAGCGATTTTTCAAACGCATTTTTGGGGGAAAAAATACACTTTTTTTTATTTTAATGCACTAAAACACACTATATTGCCCAAATGTTTGATGAAATAAAAAAGATGATCTTAGGCCGAGTACATAGATACCAAACACGACATGCTTTAAAATTTCGCACAAACGCGCATTGGCGACAAACTACATACATTTTTAAAAGCCTTTAAAAGCCTTTACAGGTTACCCCGTTAGATTTACAGAGGAGGTCTACTGCTAAAATTACTGCCCTCGATCTGACCTTCGCGGTGATACCTCACATGCATGGTGCAATTGCTGTTTACATATGACGCCAGACCGACGCTTGCGTTCGCCATTGGGCAAGAGCAGGGCAGGACAGGGGTGCTTTTTTTTTTTTATTATTATTAATTTTGCTTTTTTATTTTATTTTTAAATTGTTCCTTCCATATATTTTTTTTTTTATCATTTTTATTGTTATCTCAGGGAATGTAAATATCCCCTATGATAGTAATAGGTAGTGACAGGTACTCTTTTTTTGAAAAAAACTGGGGTCTAGACCCTAGATCTTTCCTCTGCCCTCAAAGCATCTGACCACACCAAGATCGGTGTGATAAAATGCTTTCCCAATTTCCCAATGACGCTTTTTATATCCGGGGGGGGGGGGGACATTCCCTCCCACTGCTTGTAAAAGCAGTCCAGAGGCTAATTAGCCACTAGGGTTGCTTTTACATTAAAGCCGGCCGCTGGCTGAAAAGAATGATACCAAGATGATACCTAAACCCGCAGGCATCAATCTGGTATAACCATTCAAAGTCCAGCAACTTACCAGTACGTTGCTGGTCCTTGTTGGACATGTATTGTAATCTTTTTTTTTCATGCAGCCAGGTGGCTGAACGAAAAAAGAGATTGATCGGTGGGTATGCCCACCATTAGAATACCGCCCTTCATCCACCCACTTCTAATGATGGGCATACATGCACCATTTATATATGCCGAAGCATGGGGGCATCCTCCCGCAAAAAAGTTATGCCGCACACACATGGTCGAACTTTTCCACGGGCAAGCCTCCGTCGGAATTTCGACCGTATGTACGCGGCATTAGGAGCAAAATCGCTCCTCCGCCCCTGCTGCCCCAATGCTTCGGCATATTTGCTTTTTTTTTTTTAACTGTGGTGGTGAAATCACCTCCTACAGCACTGGAGTCGCAGGGATCAGGCCTGTCTCTGCGAACGCTGCAGTTATGTGTGTTGTGTTTTGCAAGTGACAGTGATCGATCGATACTGCACTTGGGTGGCCTGGGCTGGACGGAGGGGCAAAACGCAGGTGCTAGCAGGTATCTGGGCTGATCCCGCTAACACTGCGTTTTTGGGAACCCTAAACTGCTGGGGACGCTAGTATAGATCTGATGAGATCAGATATTGAGCTGATCAGATACTATACCACTAAGGGGGGTGTATGCTTCACGTGTGGGTGTTATCGTTACTGGCACTAACCTGACGCTGCCTGGGGTGTGACGCAGACCCTCTCTGACGCTAAAACCTAATTGATATCACCCGCCGGGCGATCAGGGGGTTAAACCTTTATTGGGTTATATACGGCGGGTGCCCTGACACTATAAAAAGCAAACTAACTAACCAGCGTCACCCGTAACACTTATATGATGATTACTGGTGAAAGGGTTAACTAGGGGCAATTAGGGGGTTAAAACCTTTATTAGATAATATATGGGGGTACCTGACGCTATAAAAACCTGCGGCGAACCTAAAAAAAATTACTGGCTACCGATCTGCATCACCGACGCTAAGACAGCGATCAGAAAATTGATCGCTTAGCGACAGTGGTGATAGGGGGTGAAAGGGTTACCTGGGGGGCGATCAAGGGGGTTAAACCTTTATTAGATAATTTATGGGGGTACCCGACGCTATAAAAACCTGCGGCGAACCAAAAAAAAAAATACTGGCTACCGATCTGCATCACCGACGCTAAGACATCGATCAGAAAAACGATTGCTTAGTGACAGTGGTGATAGGGGGTGAAAGGGTTACCTGGGGGCGATCAAGGGGGTTAAACCTTTATTAGATAATTTATGGGGGTACCTGACGCTATAAAAACCTGCGGCGAACCTAAAAAAAATTACTGGGTACCGATCTGCATCACCGACGCCAAGACAGCGATCAGAAAAATGATCGGCAAGCGACGGCGGTGCTAGGGGGTGAAAGGGTTATCTGGGGGTGATCAAGGGGTTAAACCTTTATTAGGGGGGGGTTAGGGGGCTACACTGGACCTAAAACTAAATGTAGTGACACTTTTACAGTCACAAATGTCACTGATTGCAGTGATCAGTAAATAAATGGTCACTGCAATCAGTGACACTGTGACTGGGGGGTGATCTGAGGGGGGCTGGGGGGTGATCTGGGGGGGCCTGGGGGGGCGATTTATGTGCCTATGTGTGCTGGTGTTAGTGTAGTGTTAGTGCACTGACCTGTGTGTCTTCTCTTGTACGACGCTCGGTATATGTGAGCGCCGCACAGGAGATGACACCACTTCCTCCTGCTTTCTCGGTCTGTGTAAACATTACACAGACAGAGGGGGCATTTCTATTCGCCGGGAGCGATCGCGGGGGGGTGGTCGGAATCGAACGGCCGCCCCCCCATCTCGGAACGCTCCCAGACGAATTCCGACCGCTCACTGTACAGAAGGGGGGTCCGATCGGACCCCCCAACTGTACAAAGGCAATCACGTATGCTCTACGTGATTGTGCCTGTCGGTGCCATTGTGCCGACGTATATATACAGTGAGCGGTCGTTAAGTGGTTAAATCTAGACATGTGCAATTCGTTTAGTTTCTAATTAGTTTTTAACGCATTTTGAGAAATTCGTTATTTCCGAAATTTCCCAATTTTTCAATTTCCAAAAATTCGAATTTCCGAATATTCTGATTTTCGGATTTCCGAAATTTCAAATTTCCGAATTTCCGATTTTCCAAATTTCGGATTTTCGGAATTTCCGATTTTCCAAATTTCGGATTTTCGGAATTTCGAAAATTGGAAATTTCGAAAATTCGAGATTCGAAAATTCTAAAGTGCAAAATTCGAAAAATCTAAAATTCGAAGATCTAAAATTCGAAAATGGAAAATTTCGAAAGTTGAATTTTTGAATTCCGAATGTTTAGAGTTTCCAAATTTCCGAAATTCGATCTTTTTTGCTTTTTTTTTGCTTTTTTCCAAATTCCGAATTTCCCGAATTTCAGAAAAAAGCAAAAAAACGAATAAAACGAAAAAAAATTTTTTTTCGAATTTCCGAAAAAAGCAAAAAAAAAAAAAAAATGAAACGAAAACAACATTTTTTTTTCGGCAGTGCACATGTCTACTTAAATCCCCTTTCTTCCCCATTCTGATGCTCGGTTTGACCTTCAGCAAGTCGTCTTCACCACTTCTAGATATCTAAATGCATTGAGTCGCTGCCATGTGACTGGCTAATTAGCAATTTGTGTTACCAAGCAATTGAACAGATGTACCTAATAAAGGGGTCGGTGTGTGTGTATTCTTATATGGGTCGAAGGTGGTTTAGTGTAACTAACTATGCAATAATAGCCAAACAAAGAAATCAGCTTGGATAGCCAAGTGAACTTCCCCTTGAACTTTGCAGTCTAAAGCCCCGTACACACAGTCGGACTTTTTGCCAACAAACTTCATTACTCTTTCGTCCATGGACCGACACAGCTTCTCTATTGACAAAGTGGGTATTATCCGTTAATTAGGAGTGACTAGGCAGAAAAACTTGTAAAAAGTGTTGCATCACACCTTCTACAGTACCGCCCAGGGGGCGGACCCTCTGGGTATACCCTCTCAGTCTGCACATCGCAGATCAGTTTTTTTCTGTCTAGCAAGGAGTAGGACATGGCTCCCTTCGGGCCCATTGGTCCGGGGAAAAAAGATATATATATTTTTTTTTTTGCTACATTTGTTGTTTCCTGCGATCTTCGATCAACTGCCGACTGGGTGACAGGCTGGATCCTCGATCCTTGTAGTCTCCCCAGTTTCGGCCATCGAGCGTGTGCCGACCCTAGCTACGCGCTGGGTTGTCCACGACATGCCCGTCGCTCCACGGGTGGCCGGTGAGCCTACGCTCCAGGGCCTGCATCGGACCGCTCAGCTTCGGCTGACCTTACGGCCGAGTCACAGCAGCCTGGCCGGTGAGCTTACGCTCCAAGGCTTGCATCGGACCGCTCAGCTTCGGCTGACCTTACGGCCGAGTCGCAGCAGCCTGTCCGGTGAGCGTCATGCTCCAGGGCATACATATGATCGTCCCTTCTGGGTCCAATCACAGCATGCCTGGCCAACAGTCACCTTCCGTGCGCGGACGATGATCTGTTTGGAATGTCTTCCAGCAGAATACATGCAGGATAGGTAAGTAAAACTCCCCTGCCTCGGCTGGGTGATTTAGCTGGACATTCCTGGAGAGATCAAGTAAGTGGTTGTGGCCCCTTTCTTCCCTCTCTCCCTGCCTTTCCCTCCTCCCTGGGCTTCTAGCTAAAGGTTGCTGGGTGCTGGGGGTCACCTAGGGGGTCCCACTGGAGCGGGGCTGGCTGTAACTAACATTTAAAAGAAATGTCATTTTTGCTTACCTGTGTTTCTGTGTCTCCATGCTGTCGGCGGCCATTTTGAGGTGGTCCATGCCAAGTTTGGCCTCTTGTAACTGCCTGGCGGCCATCTTCCTGTGGTTCGGCCACACCCACTGGCCCCTACCAGGTGATCGGCGGCCATGTTGGTCCACCCTGTATGCAGATATTGCCGTTCGGCGGCCATCTTTTTGTGGGCTATGGCTGCCTGACCTCTATCTTCTGTCGGCGGCCATTTTCTTAGAGCCCACATTATCTTCCATACAGACATTTTTGGCAACCATTTTGCGAGAGCCTCCGGCCTCTAGGGTGCATTACACTGGCGCGAAAATTCACACAGGAAGTGCTGATAAAAGAAGCAGACTGACACAGCAGCAAGGGGACAGCATCACAGGCGCAGCATAGCAGTACCTATCCAGGGTGGTGAGTCCTCTGGGTAACCCAGCATCTCTGCAGCGCAGGAGGGTGGCCTATTGATATCTTGCCTGGAGCCCTGTGAGTGTCAGCGTGTGGTCAGCATGGCATCTGAGCCAGATGTCTTCTCCCCTGAAACACCAGATTTAGCAGCTGGTGTCCCTGAGGTGTCTATGGACGCTATGTCGGCAATCCTAGAGGTGTTTGCTGCCAGGGTGGAAGCAGCACACGGGAATACAGGGGGTAATAAACGCCCCCGTCCCCTGCAATCTTCTGGGGATATTTCTGATGCAGAACCAGGTCCAGCTACGGCTCATGGCCCAGATTCTGATGCATCAGAGACTGCAGACCGTGACGGATCGGACAGTGAGGAGGACTCCAAGTCCAGGTCAGTACGCGAGACGGCTTTGGTATCTGACCTTATTACTGCAGTGCGGGATACGCTAAAGTTGGAAAATACTGCAGAAGCAGCAGAGACTCCGGTCCACTTGGGTTTCATAGACCTGCCCGCACTGCTAAGGTGTTCCCTTGTGTGTCTTTGGATAAACTCTTATACAAGGAATGGGAGAACCCACTGAGGGTCTTTACAGCCCCAAAGAGGTTTGCGGTATGGTACCCCTTTTTGAGGAGAGTTTTCTGAAGAAATGGACCTCTCCCCCCTATAGTGGACCCTCCGGTGTCCAGACTTAATAGAGCCACCACAATTCCTGTAGAAGGGGCTCCTGTTTTCTAGGGCCCTGTGGATAAGAAGGCTGAAGCACTCGCTTGCTACCTATACTCAGTGGTAGGCTCGGCAGTACGCCCGGCATTGGCGGGGGCCCTAGTGTCTCACACACTTACTGAATGGGCAAGATTGCTACTCCAGGGGTTAAGGAGCGAGATGCTCCTCCTGATGAGATAACATTGGCCGACCTGTTGGTCCAGGGCCTTAGGTTTGTCTGTGAGTCAGACATGAATACTATTCCCCTGCTGTCTAAAACTTTGGTTTATGCAGTAGCAATACGCCGCCTGATCTGGCTAAAGGGCTGGTCTGCGGACCAGACTTCCAAGAGAGCCCTGTTGGATCTGCCTTTTAAGGGCGACAGACTTTTTGGGGCTTCTCTGGATGACATCATCAAGGATGCCACAGGAAGTAAAAGCACTTTGCTTCCCCAAATTAGCAAGGGTAAGGGGCCACACCAAGGGCAAGGGCCCTCCTTTACTGCACACAAGTGTTTTTTTCGTCCCCCTAGGGCGACAGGAAAAAGACCCCAGGCCGATAAAGCGCCTGCCCAAGGACAAAAGCGTCCTTGGTCCCGCAGACCCAACAAGCCTGCGGACAAATCTGCGTCCACATGAAGGGCCGCCCCCACCCAGCTCTCGGGTGGGGGGACGTCTTCGCAAATTCGCGACTCAGTGGACTGCTCTAGTCTCCGACAGGTGGGTTTGCGAAGTAATCTCCTCAGGCTACAAGATAGAATTTCTCTCTTGTCCACCAGACAGATTCATCACATCCAATCTCCAGCTACTACCGACCCGTCGGGAGGCCCTGTATGGGGTGGTCCAGGGTCTACTGGAACGCGGGGTAGTTATTCCAGTTCCAGAACAGGAACAGGGTCAGGGTTTTTACTCAAATCTGTTCATTGTGCCAAAGAAGGAGGGGGTTCGTCCAATCTTGGATCTCAGAGCCCTCAATTGCTTTGTGAAGGTACAAAGATTTCGGATGGAGTCGGTTCGATCCGTAGTCACGGCTCTCCATCCGGGGGACTTTCTGGCCTCCTTGGACATCAAGGACGCATACCTGCATGTCCCCATATACTCCAGACACCAGAGGTTTCTGCGATTTGCTATCGGGAAGAACCACTACCAGTTTGTGGCCCTCCCGTTTGGCCTTGCCTCAGCACCCAGGACGTTCACCAAGGTGCTCGCTCCGATTCTGGCACTTCTAAGACAGCGGGGTATCGCTATCACAGGTTACTTGGACGACCTTCTGCTGAAGGCCCCTTCAAGCTCAGAATTAGAGGTAAGCGTGTCCATTACCTGTCAGACTCTTCGAGACTGTGGTTGGATACTAAACACGCAAAAGTCAGTATTGGTGCCCACTCAACGCCTAGTGTACCTGGGGTTGATTCTGGATTCCTCAGAGGCAAAGGTATTCCTCCCTGTGGAGAAGTTGCAGACCCTCCGGGCTGCAGTACGGCAGCTGACTTCCAGGAATTGGTCGTCACTCCGTTTTTGCATGCGAGTGTTGGGCCTCATGGTAGCCTCCTTCGAGGCGGTCCCATATGCTCAATACCACACTCGAGTGTTACAGAAGGAAGTTCTGTCCAGATGGAACAGATGCCCTTCATCTCTGGATTATCAAATCCGAGTGAGCCACCTAGTCAGGAGATCCCTGGTATGGTGGCTGACAGCACCGGCTCTAATGGCCGGGAAGTCATTTCTTCCGGTTTACTGGATAGTGATCACGACGGACGCCAGCCTTACAGGTTGAGGGGGAGTCTGGGGTGTCCAGTCGGCGCAAGGTCGCTGGACCCCAGAGGAAGCCCTCCTGCCGATCAATGTCCTGGAGATCCGGGCGATCAAGCTGTGCCTCTTCAAATGGTCTCAGAGACTGCAAGGGCATCCAGTCAGGATCCAGTCAGACAACGCCACAGCAGTGGCATATGTCAATCATCAAGGAGGAACAAGAAGCTCAGCTGCAGCATCGGAGATCGCTCGCATCCTGAAGTGGGCAGAGAGGAGCGTACCGGCACTGTCGGCCGTGTACATTCCGGATGTGGAAAACTGGCAGGCGGACTACCTGAGCCGCCAGATGCTGGACCAGGGAGAATGGTCCTTACACCCGGAGGTGTTCCAACTCCTCTGCCAAAGATGGGGCACACCAGACGTAGATCTTCTGGCTTCCCGACTCAATCGGAAGGTATTGAGGTTTGTGGCCCGGTCAAGAGACCCATGGGCAGACGCAACGGACGCGTTGGTAGCATCGTGGGGTCAGTATCGGCTAATCTATGCCTTCCCTCCCTTAAGGCTTCTTCCTCTTCTGCTCCGCAGAGTGGAGGCAGAGGGAATTCCAATGATCCTAATCGCTCCAGATTGGCCTCAGCGTCCTTGGTACGCCGATCTAGTACGTCTGGTAGCAGACGTCCCCTGGCGCCTACCACTACGGAAGGACCTGCTATCGCAAGGTCCCATATTCCATCCTGCTTTACAGTCATTGGCTTTAACGGCATGGCTGTTGAGAACCAGGTACTGAGAGATCGGGGCCTGTCAGACTCAGTAATCTCTACTATGAGAAGTGCTCGAAAACCGTCCTCTAGGAAGGTCTATCACCGCACTTGGAGGGCCTACATCTCCATATGTGAGGAAATGAAATGGCATCCGCGTACCTATTTGGTTTCCAGAATCCTGCTGTTTTTACAGCATGGGGTAGACCAAAGGCTTGCCCTAAGTACGATTAAGGGACAGATATCTGCCCTGGCTGTCTTTTTTCAGCGACCCCTGGCGACTCACTCTCTCGTGAGTACATTTGGGCAGGGGGTTCGACATGTGGCCCCTCCGGTCCGCCCCCCATTACCTCCGTGGGACTTGAACCTGGTCCTCTCGGTGCTTCAGACGGCACCGTTTGAGAATATTAGAGATATTCCCCTGTTGACACTTTCTCAGAAGGTGGCCTTTTTGGTGGCTGTTACGTCAGTTAGACGAGTCTCTGAGCTGGCAGCCCTGTCCTGCAAGGCTCCCTATTTGATTTTCCACAAGGATAAGGTGGTGCTGCGGCCGCAGCCTTCCTTTCTTCCGAAAGTCGTTTTGGCTTTTCATCTCAACAAAGACATTGTACTTCCATCCTTGTGTCCTCAGCCGTCGAATCCTAAGGAGTCGGCGTTGCATTCCTTGGACGTTGTCCGAGCTTTGAGAGTATACATATCTGCTACTTCCCTGTTCCGGAAGTCAGACTCACTGTTTGTTTCGGTGGCTGGTCCCAAGAAGGGCCAAGCAGTCTCATCGGCCACCATCTCTAGGTGGATCCGACAGATAGTAATCCAGGCTTACGCCTTAAAGGGTCAGGCGCCCTCTTTCCTGTCACGGCGCATTCGACCAGGGCAATAGGTGCCTCTTGGGCTTTCCGACATCAAGCGTCTGTTTCCCAACTATGTAAAGCGGCGACTTGGTCGTCCACTCACACTTTCACAAAATTCTACAAAGTTGATGTAGGTGCATCTTCGGATGCCTCTTTCGGCCGCAAGGTTTTGCAGGCGGCTGTTTAGAGTTGCAACTCCTCCGTTGGAGGAGTGCTGTTTTGTGTTTTGGGGTGAAGTTTGTTTTTATGCTGTTACCACCCCTCGTTTTTTCTCTGACACTGCTTTGGGACGTCCCACTTTGTCAATAGAGAAGCTGTTTCGGTCCATGGACGAAAGAGTAAATAGGATTTTTTACTCACCGTAAAATTCTTTTCTCTGAGTCCATGGACCGACACAGCACCCACCCCTCCTTTTAAGTTTGTACTGCTTTTTGACGAACTGATCTGCGATGTGCAGACTGAGAGGGTATACCCAGAGGGTCCGCCCCCTGGGCGGTACTGTAGAAGGTGTGATGCAACACTTTTTACAAGTTTTTCTGCCTAGTCACTCCTAATTAACGGATAATACCCACTTTGTCAATAGAGAAGCTGTGTCGGTCCATGGACTCAGAGAAAAGGATTTTACGGTGAGTAAAAAATCCTATTTTTGAGCAAGTTGGACCAACAATCCGACCGTGTGTACGCTCCATCGGACAAACTTTTTTTGCTTTTTTCTTGTTTTCATCGGACAAAAGTTGGGTCTGCAAACAGACAAACTTTTGTCCAACAAAAGTCCGATGGAACAAAGTCCGACCGTGTGTACAGAAAACCATCGGACTTTTGTCCGATGGACAAAACAACTAATGTTAAAATCAACCAACAATAGCAGAAGTTGACCAAAGGGTGGCGGTAAAGAGCAGAAAAGAGCAGAAATACCACGTGATGTTGCCAAAAGTTTTGGGAAAGTTTGCAGAAAAGTCAGAGCGTGTGTATGCTATGGGTGTTTCCGTCCGGACAAAAATCCACGGAAAAGTCCGATAGAAGTCCGACCGTGTGTATGGGGCTTTACACATTGAAGGAAGCTAGATTATGAAGCATACTGTTGGTTGGGGAATGCTCAGCTGCCACGTTGCATTATACTATGAGGAAACAGGAAAGAAAGATTGAAATGTTGAACTAGTAGAATAAAACGTTTGCCCAGCTGGACTGTATCTCGTATCTCTCTCTCTCTCTCTCTCTCTGAAAATTGGATTTGACTTTTTTGGACTTTTCAATGGATCTGCATTGTATCTCAGTCTTTCCTTGGATACACAATTTCGGCTCTACTGTTCACTTTATGGCGATATGGATTTTACCCCAAACATGGAAAACATGGCTTGCTGGAACTTGTACTACCAACCTGACTCATCACCATCGGGATGAAAAGGGTTTTCTATATTGTATTGAGGAAACTTTATTTCTCTTTACAAGAATGGACAAAATTCACTGTAAGCTGTTTTTAATATGGGGTATGTACAGTATTAGCCCTTTTAGATGGTGCATTGATCAACGTTCATATCAGTCTCAGGGTGAGACGCAGCAAACATTGATAGAAGTATTACTTTTTTTATATTATATAATGACTATTTGCTTTTACAAGAGGGAAATTAAGTTATATTTTTGTAACATTTACTGTATACAGTATGTGTTTTACCATCCTGGGGTGTATATATGTAGGTGTATACCATTCTGTTTTATGACATCAGCAAAGAGGTTACTGGGGTGATAAACAAGGAGGGGGGGGGGTAAAAGTATAAGTTGTATAGCATTGATCCACACTGTCAATAATTGGAGGAAATTATTATTATAATAGCCACCTGTGTATAATGTTTTGCAGTAAAATAAATGGAAATGAGACACATGGGACTTGTGTATCTGTAACATTGGCAGCTCTTGTTACAAAAGTATCTGAAACCAACATCCCAAAATATTCCATATACTCTAGAAAACTTTTTATAAGGCTGGAGGCCAATTAGATATACTGGTAGTTTTAGGCCACTTATATGGAGCCATTTAACAAACCGTACTTCCAGAGCCTCTGGTTTATAGACCAGATACATCCTAAATATAGAGCCATTTATCCAACTGTCCATCCAGAGCCTCTGGTTTATAGACTGGATACATCCTAAATATAGAGCCATTTATCCAACTGTCCATCCAGAGCCTCTGGTTTATAGACCAGATACATCCTAAATATAGAGCCATTTATCCAACTGTCCATCCAGAGCCTCTGGTTTATAGACTGGATACATCCTAAATATAGAGCCATGTATCCAACTGTCCATCCAGAGCCTCTGGTTTATAGACCAGATACATCCTAAATATAGAGCCATTTATCCAACTGTCCATCCAGAGCCTCTGGTTTATAGACTGGATACATCCTAAATATAGAGCATTTATCCAACTGTCCATCCAGAGCCTCTGGTTTATAGACCAGATACATCCTAAATATAGAGCCATTTATCCAACTGTCCATCCAGAGCCTCTGGTTTATAGACCGGATACATCCTAAATATAGAGCCATTTATCCAACTGTCCATCCAGAGCCTCTGGTTTATAGACCGGATACATCCTAAATATAGAACCATTTATCCAACTGTCCATCCAGAGCCTCTGGTTTATAGACCGGATACATCCTAAATATAGAGCATTTATCCAACTGTCCATCCAAAGCCTCTGGTTTATAGACCAGATACATCCTAAATATAGAGCCATTTATCCAACTGTCCATCCAGAGCCTCTGGTTTATAGACCGGATACATCCTAAATATAGAGCCATTTATCCAACTGTCCATCCAGAGCCTCTGGTTTATAGACCGGATACATCCTAAATATAGAGCATTTATCCAACTGTCCATCCAGAGCCTCTGGTTTATAGACCGGATACATTCTAAATATAGAACATTTATCCAACTGTCCATCCAGAGCCTCTGGTTTATAGACTGGATACATCCTAAATATAGAGCATTTATCCAACTGTCCATCCAGAGCCTCTGGTTTATAGACCAGATACATCCTAAATATAGAACCATTTATCCAACTGTCCATCCAGAGCCTCTGGTTTATAGACCGGATACATCCTAAATATAGAGAATTTATCCAACTGTCCATCCAGAGCCTCTGGTTTATAGACCGGATACATCCTAAATATAGAGCATTTATCCAACTGTCCATCCAGAGCCTCTGGTTTATAGACCGGATACATTCTAAATATAGAACATTTATCCAACTGTCCATCCAGAGCCTCTGGTTTATAGACTGGATACATCCTAAATATAGAGCATTTATCCAACTGTCCATGCAGAGCCTCTGGTTTATAGACCAGATACATCCTAAATATAGAACCATTTATCCAACTGTCCATCCAGAGCCTCTGGTTTATAGACCGGATACATCCTAAATATAGAGCATTTATCCAACTGTCCATCCAGAGCCTCTGGTTTATAGACCGGATACATTCTAAATATAGAGCATTTATCCAACTGTCCATCCAGAGCCTCTGGTTTATAGACCGGATACATTCTAAATATAGAGCATTTATCCAACTGTCCATCCAGAGCCTCTGGTTTATAGACCAGATACATCCTAAATATAGAACCCTTTATCCAACTGTCCATCCAGAGCCTCTGGTTTATAGACCGGATACATACTGAATATAGAGCATTTATCCAACTGTCCATCCAGAGCCTCTGGTTTATAGACCGGATACATACTAAATATATCCATTTATCCGAAATGCAATACAAAAGGTTTCCCAGCCTTTATACCAGTAGGCCAACAAAAAATACATTGTTACGACATTTTACATTACACAGTAATTCGACTAATAAGAATTTAAAGTGGAGGTGCAGTCCATTTATTTTATTTTTTTAAAAAGTCAGCAGCTACTAACAGTGTAGCTGCTGACTTTTAATAAGGACACTTACCTGTCCTACTCGCCACAGCAGGGGAGGGCTGGTAGCCTTAGGCCTGGGGGGCAAGTCCAGTCAAGTGGCCCACTGAACCGCGGAATCAGCTCACCATCCATGGCCCACCTGGTTTTTCAATGCAGCCTCACCAGTGCTTATCAGTGCAGCCAACTCCAGTGCCCATCAATGAAGCCTGATCACTGGGGCAGGTTACATGGGATGTACGGTGGGGGAGATGGGGGGTCAGCTAGGGGTGTCAGGGTCTCTCACCTCAGCGATCTCAGCTCAGCAGGACCTTGCACCCCATGGTCTCCTGGGGGGGGTAACGCTCCTGATCCTGGGGTCAAGTTGCAGCCAGCGCCCAGCCCTGCAGCCCTGCGTCCCGACTCCCTTGCATGCCCTGCCTCTGTCTGCTTCCAAGAATCCGGTCCCAGGGAGTTGTAGTTTCCTCTGCGCTGTGGTGTTTTACACCCACCGGAAGCTTGAGCGCGGACTACAACTCCCGGAATGCAACAGCTAGTGGTCCGCCGCCATGGCCGTGCCCCCGGCCCGACTTCCTAGACCAGAATAAAAAAGAAAATGGTAGCGGGCAGCAGCTGCAGGCCATTTTGAACATAAGTTAGGGCGGCCTGGGAGGCAATTGCCACCCTGCCCCCTGGCCCAGCCCTCCCCTGCGCCACGGCGAACGATCGCTGCTGTCAGGTCCCGGCTCCTCCATCCTGACTAAGGGAAACAGGCAGTGAAGCCTACGGCTTCACTGCCCGTTTCCTACTGCGCATGCGCCACTCGCACGGCGCTTTGTGAATGGGCGGCTTGCCTCCTGGGATACACACAGTTCCCAGAAGGCAGCGTTCCCCATTCACAAGAAGAGGAAGTGGAAGGAGACCCACCGCGGACGAGAAGAGGCACATCAGAGGCAGATTAGGGGACTTCCGCATAGCAACAGGCATTTAGGGTGAGTATAAAAAAAAATATATATATTATTTTTTTATTTTTTATGTTTAGGATTTTTAATGAAAACATTTTTTCAGGGTGGACCTCCGCTTTAAATTAGTTATATTAAACTTCATCGCTTAGTTATGTAGCACACAAAACCCCTTTTCCTTCCCTGTGGCCAACTTCTAGGAAAAGGGGCACACCATGCCACATGCCCGTACCCTCCTGTGTGAAGAGGTTAAGTGGTGTAATGTACCTGGGTCTCTATGGTCAGGTTCCCCAGAGAATGGTTCCTGTCTTCACTGCAATAAAGACAAGTCTCTATTCCCCAATAACTCCAAGGTCCACACCAATTGCAACTCCAACGTAGAGTTTATTTCTCTCTTATGCATAATCATTGAACAGGAAAGGTTGGAGAAAGATCAGGACAGCAAGAGGTGTTGGAGTAGGTCCAGGCACAAACGAATACTTATTCACTACCCATATCTTCAGGTAGTTTTAGCTCATCCGGATAGTCTCCCATTAGAGTGGATCCTAGCAGCCGGAGTGATGCTCGAATCAGAGTACACACACAGTCTCTGCCACAGACCTGGTGAACGTTGGTTCTGGCTTTAGGCCTCTAACGGGCCTAAAGACGATGACATCCCTCCAGAGAGTTACCGGGCCCCTTCCTTCACTGTGATATCTCACCAGTCCCTCGGAACGGTCCTCCCCCGGCCTCCTCTTCTAGATACGGGTCTCCTCGCAAGGCAGCATCCTGGGATCCCTCCTCCCTCCGTGGGTTCTAGCCGAAGGTGCTGGACCCAAGGCCTTCAGTTGCAGTCCCAGGGCTAAAAGGTTCCTGGGACTGATCCGCCAGTGTACCGGGCCAGGAACTCCACCCCAGGGCTAAAGGTGCCTGGGGTGGCCACAAACAGAATCACGTGCTCCTGGGGTCGGACCCCCGGGAACTCACCCCTGACAGACAGGGTCTGCCCCTTTTATATCCCCTCCCGGGATGCACAGCAGGCCGACATCCCCACCAAACCACCGCCGAGAAGGGACATCCAAGGCACAGCACTGTACCAGCGGTTCAACCCTGGCCTCCGATGGCAGCGCCACCAACAGGCCACTGGGGAACTATACACCAGCACCCCACCTGCAGTACAAAAATGGGTTTTACAGAACCCTATCAAATAGTGTGTTTGAGTACAACTACCACTCAAACGTTCCCTTAGATTTTAAAGCCCCGCTACAGTTATATTAAACTTCAGGATCCTTCGTATAGAACATCCACAGTTATTAGATAAAGTGCATGCAGAACAAACAGCAAAAGTTGAATGCAGGTTTTGTCTTTTGATATACAGAGGAAAAGCCCAAGCCCACCTCAAGCCCACCAGCACTTACAACCCACATCAATACACATCAAGCCCACCAGCACATACAACCCACATCAATACACATCAAGCCCACCAGCACATACAACCCACATCAATACACATCAAGCCCACCAGCACATATATGGGGGATTAGACCACGTTGTGTTCATTTTGGTGATGGAACACCTGCCAGTCTGTCCTACCGTTCCTCTCTAGAGAGGGCAGGAGTTCCTCGAGCTGTGGCTGATTGAACTCCCATTTAATGGTACCTAGTCCTACATAGGACACCACTTGACAAAATAAGCTTCATGACACCAATCATCGTTTTTGCTGTCTTCAAGGCTACATTTATCTCACTGGCCACCAAAGTTTTGGTGTTTTTTTTTTTTTTTACCACTTTCCTCCAATTAGTTAGTTTCCCCCTGAGATTCTCTGAGATCTCAAAATTATTTTTAAGGTTCTTCTAGGGCTAAAAGGTTGAGAAAGTCTGGGTTACAGTGATAAAGGACTAAAGCACAGGTCTCAAACACAAGTCCCACGGGCCGAATACGGCCCTCCAGGCCATTTCATGTGGCCCCCGCACCTCTCCTGCAACTGCAGGAGAGCTCCAGCCCTCCTCTGGTCCTCCTCCAGACCCCTTAATTTCTGCTTTCAAGCAATGCACCCAGCTTCTTCCCAGCAGCAGCATAAGGAAAGGAGGTGCACTGTGATGTAAGGGAGAGTTGGGGACTCAACTTATGATGGTGGGGTAGCTCTTGACATCCAATGTAAGGGGAGGGGATGCGCTGGACATCTAATCTTACAGATACAACCGGCCCTTTTGAGGGCAGTCATAATGCTGATGCGGCCCACGATGAAATTGAGTTTGACACCTCTGGACTAAAGGAATTAAGACTAAGAGGTTTTTGTTGCATACATTTGCAAGTCTACTTTGAGGCCACATTGCCTTGTCTAGACCCTTTTGTATAGTGTGGTCCTTAACTGTACTCTGACAGAGCTCCTATATAGCATCCAATACATTGAGGGAAGGTATGGCTGGAGGTACCCCATTCCTTTTTATAGGTGAGAGCCCAACAGTTGTGTGTTAACCAAAAAAGTTTAAAACAGTTTATATCACTAACCAATGACACCACAAAGCTACTAATCTACTCCCTGGTCATCTCTTGCCACAACAATTGTAACTCCTTCCTTGTTGGCCTACTTCTACATAGGCTATCCCCCTTTATTCCATCATGAACGCTGCTGCCAGGCTCATCTACTCTACCAAATGTTCAGTGTCTGCCACCCCTCTCTGCTAATCTCTGTTATCTTCAAAATACTACCAACAGCCTACAAAGCTATCCACATCTCCAGCTACATCACCAACCTCATGTCAAAATATCACTCAAACCGTCCTCTCCGCTCCTGCCAAGACCAGCTCCATTGTCACCTCCTCCCAAGCTCATCTCTGGGAATTCTCCTAATCCTCTGGAACTCTCTACCCCAACCTGTTTCGCTATCTCCTACTCTGTTCAACTTTAGAAACTAAAGAGAAGCATGGACAGCCGCACTCCAAAAAAAATTGTTGGTTCTTTATTTAAAAAAGTAAGGTCACATCAACACATATGACAGCAAAAAACAGCAAGAGGAGCTGACATGTTTCACACTGCAAATCAGTGCTTAATCATAGCTATGATTAAGCACTGATTTGCAGTGTGAAACATGTCAGCTCCTCTTGCTGTTTTTTGCTGTCATATGTGTTGATGTGACCTTACTTTTTTAAATAAAGAACCAACAAATTTTTTGGAGTGCGGCTGTCCAAGCTTCTCTTTAGTTTCTGCATTGTTATATGCAATCGCCTGCACCCACGGCTTCGGATCCAGTGAGCAGATCAACAGCCACTTCTGAGCGGTAACTTCTTTCTTCTGTTCAACTTTAGGTGACACCTGAAGACTAATTTCTTTAGTGCGACCTATCCCATTAGTTAGAGAACTAATAAACTGTACTTTTATTTCTCCATCAGATCATCCCTAGCAGTTATTACCTTTTGCCACTATATAAATCCTGTATAATAATATAGTGCAGAGATCAGATTAAGCACTTATTGAAGTGATAGAACCAGCATGATCACATCACAGGAGGTGTCCAGTAGGTGGCCACATAATAAAGCAATTCTTCTCAAACAAGCGTAGTAAAATACAATGAGAACAGATTGCATAAGTCAAGAAAAATTACAAACTACAGAAAACAAATACTAACTATTACTAATAATAATAAAAAGTTCAGTAAAGTAAAATAAAGAATCAAATGACTTACTGGACAGCATGGCGAGCAGGATTGTTGGCAACAACATTTTGGTAAGGATCTTCCCGAACACAACCAGCTCCTTCTCTGTGGTATGCGTGTTAAGTGTTGGGCTTCTTGGAAATGAATGAGCAGTTTATACTGTATGTAGCAGCTCCTCCCTTGCCCCTCCCCTTGTTCTCTTGAATCATTGCTTATTGTATGTATGTGATTTTGAGATTCTTTTTTTTCACACACATTTTCACAGGCGCATTATTATTATTTTTTTACATGAAAACACCATTAACCACTTCAGCCCCAGAAGAATTGGCCCCTTAATGACCAGAGCACTTTTTACAATTTGGCACTGCGCTTCTTTAACTGGTAATTGCGTGGTCATGCAATGCTGTACCCAAACACAATTTGCATCCTTTTTCCCCCACAAAATAGAGATTTCTTTTGATGGTATTTGATTGCCTTTGCGATTTTTATTTTCTGCGATATAAATGGAAAGAGACCGAAAATTTAGAAAAATAATATTTTCTACTTTTTGTTATAAAAAAAATAATAAACTCAATTTTAGTCATACATTTAGGCCAAAATGTATTCAGTCACATGTCTTTGGTGAAAAAAAAAAATGTCAATAAGCGTATATTTATTGGTTTGCGCAAAAGTTATAGCGTCTATAAACTAAGGTACATTTTCTGGAATTTACGCAGCTTTTAGTTTATGACTGTCTAATTTCTTGAGGTGCTATAATGGCAGGGAAGTACAAACCCCCCCCCCAAATGACCCCATTTTGGAAAGTAGACATCCCAAGGAAATTGCTGAGAGGCATGTTAAGCCCATTGAATATTTTATTTTTTTGTCACAAGTGATTGAAAAATGACAAAAAAATTAAATAAAAATGAACACAAAGTTGTCACTAAATGATATATTGCTCACACATGCCACGGTTATATTTTACTTAAAACGTTTATATACTTTTTGGGAGCCTAGCCACGTACAGGAACCCGAAAACCAATCACCGCCTTCAGGATTTCTAAGGGCGTACATTTTCAATTTCACGCCTCACTACCTATAACAGTTTCGAAGGCCATAAAATGCCAAGATGGCACAAAACCCCCCCAAATGACCCTATTTTGGAAAGTAGACACCCCAAGCTATTTGCTGGGAAGCGTGTTGAGTCTATGGAATATTTTATATTTTGCCACAAGTTCCGGGAATTTTTTTTTTTGCACAAAGTTGTCACTAAATGATATATTGCTCAAATATGCCATGGGTATATGTGGAATTACACCCCAAAATACATTCTGCTGATTCTCCTGCATACGGGATACCACATGTGTGGGACTTTTTGGGAGCCTAGCCGCGTACAGGACCCCGAAAACCAAGCACCGCCTTCAGGATTTCTAAGGGGGTAAAATGGCGATTTCACTTCCTCACTGCCTATCACAGTTTTGGAGGCCCCAGAAATGTCAAGATAGCACAACCCCCCCCCCCCCAAATTACACCATTTTAGAAGGAAGAAGACACTTCAAGCTATTTGCTGAGAGGCATGTTGAGTCTATGGAATTTTTTATATTTTGCCACAAGTTTCGGAAAAATTTAAAAGATTTCTTTTTGTTTTACACAAAGTTCTCAATAAACGATATATTGTTCAAGCATATGCCATGGTTATACGTGAAATTACACCCCAAAATACATTCTGCTGCTTCTCTTGAGTACGGGGATACCACATGTGTGGGACTTTTTGGCAGTCTAGCCGCGTACGGGTCAGGACCCCCGAAAACCAAGCACCGTCTTTAGGCTTTCTAAGGGCGTAAATTTTTGATTTCACTCCTCCCTACCTATCACAGTTTCGGAGGCCATGGAATGCCCAGATGGCAAAAATCCCCCCCCAAATGACCCCATTTTGGAAAGTAGATACCCCAAACTATTTGCTGAGGAGAGGGAGTACTTTGCAGAGCTCGCTTTTTGTCACAAAAAAAAAACCACACATTTTCCTTTACTTTCTTCAGTTTCAAAAACAAATGAGAGCTGCAAAATACTCACCATGCCTCTTAGCAAATACCTTGGGGTGTCTACTTTCCAAATTATTTGGGGGGGTTTTGTGCTATCTTGACATTTCTGGGCCTCTGTAACTGTGATAGGTAGTGAGGACGTGCTTTTGGGGTCCTGTACGTGGCTAGGCTCCCAAAAAGTCTCACACATGTGGTATCCCCGTACTCAGGTGAAGTAGCAGAATGTATTTTGGGGTGTAATTTCACATATGCCCATGGTATGTTTGAGCAATATATCATTTAGTGACAACTTTGTGAAAAAAATTAAAATATTTGTGGCAAAATATAAAATATTCCATGGACTCAACATGCCTCTCATCAAATAGCTTGGGGTGTCTACTTTCCAAAATGGGGTCATTTGGGGGGGGGTTTAACTGTCCTGGCATTTTATGCACAACATTAGAAGCTTATGTCACACATCACCCACTCTTCTAACCACTTGAAGACAAAGCCCTTTCAGACACTTTTTGTTTACATGAAAAACAATTTATTTTTTTGCTAGAAAATTACTTCGAACCCATAAACATTATATATATTTTTTAAAGCAATGGTGAGTATTGCAAAAAAAAAATTTCACACAGTATTTACGCAGCGATTTTTTTTTGGGCAAAAAAACCCCACTTTTTTTTCAATTTAAATGCAATAAAACATCTCTCTGTCCTCAAAGCATCTGACCACACCAAGATTGGTGTGATGAAATGCTTTCCCAATGGCGCTGTTTATATCCGGCAAAATGCTCGTAGCTTCCGGTTTCTTAGGCCATAGAGATGATTGGAGCCGTTCTGGTCTCGGATCAGCTCTATGGTCAGCTGGCAGAACCATCGGCTGCATTCTCTGGTTCTCTGGTGGGACAGGTGAGCCAGAGAAAACCATGGAAGAAGGCGGGGGGGGGACATTCCCTCCCACTGCTTGTAAAAGCAGTCTAGAGGCTAATTAGCCACTAGGATTGCTTTTACATAAAAGCCGACCACTGGTTGAAAAGAATGATACCAAGATGATACATAAACCTGCAGGCATCTTTCTGGAATAACCACTCAAAGTCCAGCAACATACCAGTACTTTGCTGGTCTTTGGGCATTTATTGTAATGTTTTTTTTTTCATGCAGCCTGTGGGCTAAACAAAAAAAAAGAGCTTGATCGTGGGTATGCCCCCCACCCTACACATATCGTGAGAGCAAATGCTGTTGCTGTCAAGATAAATAAATCAGTGCTGCGGCTGAATGGCGTACCTGAAAAGAAAACAATGATAACAATAAGACATTAACTCAATAAAACAACTTATTTTCTTTCTCGTACATCACGGGACACAGAGCGACATAGTCATTACTAATGGGTTATATAGATACCGTCAGGTGCTGGCACTGGCAACTTCCAAAACCGGAAGTACCCTCCCCTATATAAGCCCCTCCCATCCGGGAGCACCTCAGTTTTTTGCCAGTGTCTAAGGTGTTGGCCAAGAAGAAACATGTGTTTTTCACTGAGCTTGCGTACAGGTTCTTTTGGGCCTCAGTAAGCTATTCCGGATCCGACCAAAAAAGCTTCATAGCTAAACGGTCGGTACCCGGGCCTTGCAGAGAAGAGCAAGGTTTTGCCTGTAATGCTTCTCTTAGGAGAGCTGGACCCTGGGATCCAGAGCTCTGGTCATACCCACGACCAAGATGTTTTCTGTGCAGGGTGCTATACAGGTCCAGGGGAGTGGAATCCTTGGGAACCCAGTCCCTGAAGGTTTGATTACAATGCCTGCCGTGATAGGTGAAGTTTGGGCTTTTGTGGACCAAACAAAGTCCTGCGGCGGGGAACAGGTAAGTGGGGGCCCCCAGGAACTTGGTTCTATTGGGGGACCCCCAAGCCTAATTTGTCTTTCTGTCTGTTACCTAATGGTATTCCCGCAAAATTCTGTGCATGCCTGTAACTACTAAAAAAAAATGTAATAATTTTTAATGGTGGTCAAGGAAAAAAAAAAAAAATTATATATATATATTTAATATATTAGACTGCGGTACCTGTGTTTGTCCACTAGAGACCGCTGTGGAATGTTTTCTTGTCATGTGGACTAGCTTCTTCTCAGCAGAGCAAAGTCCAGGCAGATGGTGAGTTCTCTTATAGGAAACTGCTTCCTCTGCCATGTTGCAGTGCTCGTCCATCCCCCGGCCTGCGGCAAAGAGGGGCCCTGGCTCCTGTCCCTTGTTACCATATTTGAAATTAGCGCCGAAGGCGCACGTGCCCGCGCGCGTGCGCGTGCACGCGCCTCTATATATAGAGGTGAGCCGGGAAAGGGGGCGGAGCCTGGGGGATGACGCTCTGTGCGCGCCGCAGCGCTTCTGCGCATGTGCGGGCGTCCCAGCAGTTTAAAAAAACCACAATATTGTAGTGAGCTGGCTATGAAGTACAGAGACAGAGCTGGCAACATTTAAAGGCATACAGCAAGCGGTTGATACAGGCATCCCCTAGAAAGGCACATTAGTAGACACCAACTGTGATATAGCAGCAATTGTGCTAGACTATTCTCAGTAAAAGTGGTGTATTACGGCTGGAATACCTCAGCTTTAGGCTTAGGAATATGCCGTCCAGAAGCTCCGGAACTGAATCTTCCAGGAAGCGAAGGGGGTCTCATCGGGCTCGGAGGATCTTGGGCATACTCCTGCTGCACCAGTCTCCCCTGAAGTTCAGAGGTAAGTGTCCGTAGAGACCCCGCAGGGGTACTTGGTACTGTGGCTGTCCTCAGTCACCTGCTCCTGTGTATGTAACAGAGGAGGTTTTTTCCTCAGCTCTGGGAGGATTAGAGAGAGATTGTCAACATTTATCGCTGCCTCCCTGTCAGGGAAAGCACGCCCGATCTCCGTCTCCTCCTTCAGAATGCCTGTTAGCAGAGCAACAGTCCCATACAGGGATCGACCTGCCTGAAGGGGATCAGGATAAGGTTGATTCTGTTATAGAGGAATCAACAGTGGGGGAACCTTTTCTCAGCATCTCAAGCTGAAAGATTATGGGTTCAGTCTCTGACTAACATGGTCCGATCAGCATTTAAAAATGCACCTTGCGGAACCATCAACCACTACTGTATGCTCGTTGGGGTCGCTAGAAGCCCCCAGACTGTTTGTTCTTTTCCACTTCACCCTTTACTGAAAGGGCTCATTTACCAGGATTGGGAACGTCCTGAGAAAATATTTATTCCCCCAAGAGATTTCCGGTGGTCTATCCCATGGAGGATAAGTTCATCAAAAAAAAAAAAAAAAAATGGAAGGTCCCTACAGTGGACGCAGCCATCTCTTGTATGTATAAATCACTGACATGTCCAGTGGATAATGTCCAAATGTTCAAGAACCCAATAGATAAAAGATTGGAGTCCTTATAAAAATCTGCTTGGTGATACAACCAGCAGTAGCAGCTATTGGGGTCTGCTAAGCAGTGAAGGATCAGTTGAAACAGGTCTTGAGGGACTTGACAGATCAGCAGGCTTTGCCCTAGCTGATCTACCTAGAGCCTTAGGCTTTGCGGTTGACGCCATAGAGGATTCAGTCCATCAGGCCTCCCGCCTTACGCTGTCTATAGTACATATGCGTAGGCTCCTATGGCTCAAAAACTGGTCTGCTGAAGCTCCCTGTAAAGAATGGCTGGTTAGCGTCCCATTTCATGGTGAACGCTTATTCAGGGAAAACCTGGACAAATATCCAGAAAATTTCCAGCGGTAAAAATACGCTCTTGCCGGTTAAAAGCAGAGTTAGAGGTCCCTCTTTAAGAGGCCTGCTTCTCCAGTCCCTGGGGCATCGGCTGTGTAACAGTTCCGACGGCCTCCTCGGTCAAATCCCGGGGGTAAAAAACAGGGACAGTAGCAGGGTAATGAGAAACCCTGGGTCAGGGGAGGTACAAAACCTCCCCCAAAGTTAAATTCATGAAGCCCCCACTCAGTCGGGTGGGGGGAGGACTCCAGTTGTTCGCAAGAGACCTGGCGGGACACGATCAAGACAGATAGGTGCTCTCCGCAGTAGGTTTGGGATACAGTTTGGAGTTAAAAGACTCTCCTCCTTCCCATTTTTGAGGTCAAACATGCCAAGGGATCCCCGGAAGAGAGAGTCCCTCCTGTTGGCACTAGAACAACTATTGCTCCAAGGAGTAATTATGGAGGTTCCCCTGGAAGAATGAGGGTTCGGGTTTTACTCAAACCTCTTTACAGTCCCGAAGCAAACGCGGACGGGAGGCCCATATTAATTCTAAAAGGGCTATACAAATTCCTGTATATCAGGACTTTCCGATGGAGTCGATCCGATCGGTGGCCACTGCCCTACAAGGGGAGGATTGGTTAGCCACGATCGACATCAAAGATGCTTATTTGCACATTCCCATCTTTCCAGTCCACCAAAAATTTCTACGCTTTGCAGTAGAAGGGCGCCATTTTCAGTTCAGAGCCTTACCCTTCGGTTTGGCCACAGCACCACGAGTGTTTACAAAAATTCTGGCCCTTTATTGGCCAATCTAAGAACACAAGGTGTAATGATAATGGCATATCTGGATGACTTGTTGCTGATAGACCACTCAGTGAAAAAACTAGACGTGGTCGTTCACAAGACGATCAAGTATCTGGAATCTCACGGTTGGATTATCAACCGAGACAAGTCAGCCCTAAAAAACAGTCAAAAGTCTGGAATACTTGGGGCTAAGGTTGGATTCAGGCCAGAGAAAAATATTCTTGCCTCGAGGAAGGGTGTTGTCTTTGAAAGATTTGATCCACTTAGTGGGTACAAAAAAGACAGCCGTCCATACGCCTGTATATGAGGCTGCTGGGAAAAATGGTGGCATCATTCGAAGCAGTACCCTACGGTCAATTCCATTCAAGGAATTTGCAAGGGGCCATACTGTCAGCCTGGAACAAAAAAGTTCAGGCCCTAGACTTACAATGTCCTTGTCCCCTTCCGTTCGCAAGAGCCTCCGTTGGTGGTTGGTTCCCCAGAATCTGGAAAAAAGGAAATCCTTCAGTCCGATTTCTTGGAAGGTGGTCACTACAGATGCCAGCCTTATAGGCTGGGGAGCAGTACTGGAGCAATAGTCTCTCCAGGGCAGATGGTCGGATGCAGAAAAGGCCCTGCCCATCAATCTCTTAGAGATACGAGCAGCCCGGTATGCCCTAGTAGCATGGACATCCAAACTCCAAGGGTCCCCTGTCAGAATGCAATCAGACAATGCCACAGCAGTGGCATATATCAATCATCAGGGGGGCACCAGGAGTCGTGCAGCCCAGAGGGAAGTAAATTACATCCTGAAATGGGCAGAAAAATATGTCCCAGCCATATCTGCGGTATTCATTCCAGGAGTGGAGAATTGGAAGGCGGACTTTCTAAGTCGCCAGCAATTAGGCCCAGAGGAAGGGTCCCTTCACCCCGAGGTTTTCTGGACAATATGTCAGCGGTGGGGAACATCGGATGTAGATCTTCTAGCATCCAGATTCAACGCAAAGGGGGACAGGTTTGTCTCTCGGACAAGGGATCCCCTAGCTTGCGGCTCGGATGCCCTAGTGTTCCCTTGGGATCAGTTCAAGCTGATATATGCATTCACACCGCCACAATGGTTACCTCGATTACTCCGCAGAATCAGGGTAGAAAAGAAACCGGTGATTCCGGTGGCTCCAGCGTGGCCCCGAAGAGCGTGGTACGCGGAGATTGTAAAATTTCAGTGGGGAGTCCTTGGACTCTCCCACGTCGTCCGGCTTTCGCAAGGACCGATATACCACCCTTCCTTACCAGCCCTAGGTTTGACGGCCTGGCTATTGAAGCCCACATTCTAAAAAAGAGAGGGCTCTCTAATGCTGTGGTATCTACCATGATCAATGCCAGGAAGCCGGTATCCAGGCAGATCTACTATAGAATCTGGAAGGCGTACATCGCGTGGTGTGAGGCCAAGAAATGGCATCCACATAAGTACGTAATAGGTAGGATTCTGGACTTCCTACAGTGGGCTGTAGATAGGAAGCTTGCCTTGAGTACTATCAAGGGTCAGATTTCGGCCTTGTCAATATTTTTTCAAAGGTCCTTGGCTTCGCATTCACTAGCCAAAGCCTTTATACAAGGAGTGATGCGTATTAGTCCTCCGGTTAATATTCCCATATGTCCATGGGATCTAAACTTGGTTCTGTCGGTTCTACAGAAACAACCATTTGAACCATTACAGCATATTTCCTTGGTGCTTCTCACCAGGAAATTGATTTTTCTAGTAGCCATTTGTTCGGCTAAAAGAGTATCGGAATTAGCAGCTATGTCCTGTAAGGAGCCATATCTGGTTATCCATAAGGACAGAGTAGTGTTACGTCCTCATCCAGCCTTTCTTCCTAAGGTGGTATCGAGGTTTCATTTGAACCAAGATGTGGTTCTTCCTTCTTTTTTCCCCAAACCTACTTCGGTAGAGGAAAAGTTATTGCATTCTTTGGATGTAGTAAGAGCAGTTAAAGCTTATCTAAAAGCCACTGCTCAGATTCGCAGAACGGATACTTTGTTTATTCTGCCGGAAGGCCCCAGAAAGGGTCAGGCAGCGTCAAAATCTACTTTAGCCAAGTGGATTCGACAGGTCATTATGCAAGCTTATGGCTTGAGAAGGAGACCGCCTCCGTTCAAAGTTAGAGCGCACTCCACGAGAGCAGTTGGAACTTCATGGGCAGTGCATCACCAGGCCTCCCTGGCTCAAATCTGTAAGGCCGCAACGTGGTCTTCAGTTCACACGTTTACTAGGTTCTACCAGGTGGACGTTAGAAGTCAGGAGGATGTCGCCTTTGGGCGCAGTGTGTTGCAGGCCGCAAAAGATCCTCATGTCTGATAGCGCTCAGCTTATATATGGTGTATCCCCCCCCTCATTGGGCATTGCTTTAGGACATCCCATTAGTAATGACTATGTCGCTCTGTGTCCCGTGATGTACGAGAAAGAAAATAGGATTTTTATAACAGCTTACCTGTAAAATCCTTTTCTTGGGAGTACATCACGGGACACAGAGCTCCCGCCCCTCTTTGGGGACACTTATTGCTTTGCTACAAAACTGAGGTGCTCCCGGATGGGAGGGGCTTATATAGGGGAGGGTACTTCCGGTTTTGGAAGTTGCCAGTGCCAGCACCTGACGGTATCTATATAACCCATTAGTAATGACTATGTCGCTCTGTGTCCCGTGATGTACTCCCAAGAAAAGGATTTTACAGGTAAGCTGTTATAAAAATCCTATTTTTTTAATGCAATCTGTGCCTAAAAAAATATATTCTGAAGCATGGGGGCAATCCGCCCCTAATGTTAGGAGCAAATCGCTCCTCCACCCCTGCTGCCCCCATGCTTCGGCATATATGCTCTTGTTTTTTAACTGTGGTGATGAAATCGCCTCCTACAGCGCTGGAGACACGTCTTTACGTATCGTGGGAGTAAACGCTGTTGCTGTCAGAATAAATAAACCCGTGCTGCAGCTGAATAGCATACCTACTAAGCAAATAATGGTTAACAATAAAACAAAGTAACATTACAGTATAACAGTAAGACATACCATACCTGCAAAGCAAATACAATAAAACACAGTAAAATTAAAACATTTACAGTAACAATAGAGAGTGAACAATAGAGTGCGAACATAAGAGAGAGAGAGAACAATAGAGAGAGAAGAAAAATAAAACGTCAACTCTTTTTGGCTTTTTAATTTTTTTTGTGATTTTTTTTTAAAATATAAACTGTAACTGTAAACATTCCAGATTAGGGTCTCTCAAAATGTGGTGGCCATCTCATCTTTCGAGACTCTGCAGACACAACATCTTCTTTGGGGTGTTCTTTGGGCCGGGGTACCAGGGAGGCAGTGTTGTTCATCTTGCTCTAAAAAAGTAATTAGTTACAGTTACAAATTACTTCTCCCAAAAAGTAAGTGAGTTAGTAACTCAGTTACTACATAGGAAAAGTAACTAGTTACTCAGCAAAGTAACTATATTGGTTATATTATATATACACGGGGGCGGGGCGGGGGCGGGGCGGTAGAAGGATGATATATATGTAATTTTTTCAGTGTATAAAAATAATAGGAGGGATAACAAATAATATTGGTACTGTGCCCATGCCTCACTGTGCCTCACTGTGCCCATGCCTCACTGTGCCCATGCCTCACTGTGCCCATGCCTCACTGTGCCCGTGCCTCACTGTCCCCGAGCCTCACTGTGCCCCATGCTTCACTGTGCCCATGCCGCAGCCTCACTGTGCCCAATGCCTCACTTTGCCCCTGCCACAGCCTCACTGTGCCCAATGCCTCACTGTGCCCGTGCCTCACTATGCCCGTGCCTCACTGTGCCCGTGCCCCATGCCTCACTGTGCCCCATGCCTCACTGTGCCCCATGCCTCACTGTGCCCGTGCCCCATGCCTCACTGTGCCCCATGCCTCACTGTGCCCCATGCCTCACTGTGCCCCATGCCTCACTGTGCCCATGCCTCATGCCTCAGTGTGCCCCATGCCTCACTGTGCCCGTGCCCCATGCCTCACTGTGCCCATGCCGCAGCCTCACTGTGCCCAATGCCTCACTGTGCCCATGCCGCAGCCTCACTGTGCCCAATGCCTCACTGTGCCCGTGCCTCACTATGCCCGTGCCTCACTGTGCCCGTGCCCCATGCCTCACTGTGCCCCATGCCTCATTGTGCCCCATGCCTCACTGTGCCCCATGCCTCACTGTGCCCCATGCCTCACTGTGCCCCATGCCTCATGCCTCACTGTGCCCCATGCCTCACTGTGCCCGTGCCCCATGCCTCACTGTGCCCCATGCCTCACTGTGCCCCATGCCTCACTGTGCCCGTGCCTCACTGTGCCCATGCCTCACTGTGCCCCATGCCTCACTGTACTGAAATATTAAGACGCTCTGCCACAAAACATCCGTTGAAAAAGAATGAGAAAATACAGTCAGGAATAAAAAAATAAATAAAAAAAAGACAGTTATTGTCTCCTCTCACTTCTCATTTCCAGTAATCTGTAGAGCCGGAGCACACTTCTGTGATGGGTTACGTTGCAATAACATATGACTCACCACAACACACATTACATGCATTTGCTCGTTGCAGTGGCATTTGTTTTGAGTGTGTGACGGAGGTGTGGGTGTAACAGAACACAGACGGAGATGAAGAAAGATTTTAGGGCCCCTGATCAAGGTTTTTTATTTTGGGGGGGTTAAAAAACAGGGAGTCAGATAAGGGAAGGCCCCAGGGCAATAATTACACCACCGTGAGGGACATGCAAAAACATAACAGGGTGGCCATAGGGCACATCAAGGGATAAGTCCAGGGACACAGGGTAGCAATTTAGTACAGCAGGGACTTAGTCCAGAATCACAGGGCATAATCTGGGCACAGTGAGTAGCAGGCTGCAATCACAGTCCAGGGTCACAGGGCAACAGTCCGGGCACAGTGAGTAGCAGGCCACAATCACAGTCCAGGGTCACAGGGCAACAATCTGGGAACAGTGAGTAGCAGGCCACAATCAGTCCAGAATCACAGGGCAACAATCTGGGCACAGTGAGTAGCAGGCCACAACCACAGTCCAGAATCACAGGGCAACAATCTGGGCACAGGGAGTAGAAGGCCATATTTACAGTCCAGGGTCACAGGACAACATACTGGGCACAGTGAGTAGCAGGCCACATTCACAGTTTAGGGTCACAGGGTAACAATCTGGGCACAGTGAGTAGCAGGCCACATTCAAAGTCCAGGGTCACAGGGCAGCGGTCTGGGCACAGTGAGTAGCAGGCCACATTCACAGTCCAGGGTCACAGGGCAACGGTCTGGGCACAGTAAGTAGCAGGCCACATTCACAGTCCAGGGTCACAGGGCAACAATCTGGGCACAGTGAGTAGCAGGCCACATTCTCAGTCCAGGGTCACAGGGCAACGGTCTGGGCACAGTGAGTAGCAGGCCACATTCACAGTCCAGGGTCACAGGGCAACAGTCTGGGCACAGTGAGTCACAGCATACTAGCTCATTATGTGTCACTTATCTGAGATCGAAGCCCCCGAAGTCCGCCTCGGTCCCGTCCACCGCAGCCGCCATGTCCCCTTGTCGCTAGTTCCTGTTTTCGCCGCCCTGGCGTTGTGATTGGCCGGAGCGGCAATGTTTTCGCCGCTCCGGCGCTATGATTGGCCGGAGCGGCGATGAAGTCACTCCCGCGCATGCGCGCGGAAGCCGTCAAATCCGTCATTGCCAAATTTATGAATGGAAGCTCTCAGTGAGCCTGCGCCGTTATCTACGGCGCGCATGCGCCGTAGACAACGGTGCATTCTTAATGACAAATATCTCCTAAACCATGTAGGTTTAGGAGATATTGCAAACACCTACAGGTAAGCCTTAATCTAGGCTTACCTGTAGGTGTTTGTTGTCAAAGTGGGTTTACAACCACTTTAAGGTCATTTCAGCAAGTAGATTTAGATAAAAAAGTAAGGAATGTCGGTGTCCAAAGAAATGTGAATTCTAAAATATGGTTCATGGACCTGTAATAAAAATTAGCAACATGTATATAAAACCAACGCTTACCGGTAATCAGATCAGTAGCCTGTGAGACACAGAGTAGGCCAGAATAATCAACCACTGCTTCACTGATTACAGAGGAGCTATACTAAATTTACCTAACAGCCTACACTCTTCTAGGAGGGTGCTACGCTAAGAATTCTAATATCTCCTGCATCACTCAATGGACAAGAAAGAAAATAAAATAAGATTTTTGTATTTACTGTAAAATCCTTTTCTCAGACTCCAGTTGGGCAATCAAAAATTGTTAGACTGTCCATTTCTCCTGCAGGCAGCAGTACAACTCTATTTTGCCTGGAAGAGCCAGCAGCCTTCCAATGACGTCACACCAAACCATGGCGATCAATAGCAGAGGAGAAGAGGAACCTTTCAGAACCTGCAACCCACTAGGCAGGGGTTGAAAAAAATTGGGGGGGAGAGTGAAGATCCACTCTAAGGTATGTCCCTCAATGGATTATAGAGAAGTGTGAGTCTTCCAAGGTGGGGAAATTTCATGTCACTTCCTGTCCAAACAGGAAGTGATAAATATCTCCCTATTAGGGACAAAAAAATAAAAATAAAAAACACGACAGAAGCACTAACCTTTCCCAATTCTAGTCCAAAGGAAATTAAAAGTATTGTCTGTAGCTGGGCTTTAAAAAGAAAAACTCTCTGGTCGTTTTTTTTTTATCCCCCCCAATCTACTTTCTGTTTGGTTGTTATAAGTTCGGAAGGTAGTTTCCAGTTCAAGTCACAGAGGATCATATGGTCTCTGTAGGTTTGGGACCTTTCAGTATGATTGGCTGAATGCATTAAACAAGGCCTACATAGACTCTACAGGTGGCAGACTGACCTCAGACTTGGGTGGCTTGTGTGGGGACTTGGAAGATCTAAGGACATTGGGGGTTATTTACGAAAGGCAAATCCACTTTGCACTACAATTGCAAAGTGCACTTGAAATTGCACTGAAAGTGCACTTGGAAGTGCAGTCGCTGTAAATCTGAGGGGAAGATCTGAAATGAGGGGAAGATCTGCTGATTTTATTATCCAATCATGTGCAAGCTAAAATACTGGTTTTTATTTTCCTTGCATGTCCCCCTCGGATCTACAGCGACTGCACTTCCAAGTGCACTTTCAGTTAAATTTTAAGTGCACTTTGCATTTGTAGTTTACACTTGTAGTGCAAAGTGGATTTGCCTTTCGTAAATAACCCACATTGTTTCTAAAACTGTCTGAGGTTTCCTTTAACCACAAAGGCCAGATTCCTTCTCTATTCTTGGCTTATGGCTGACTGGACACAGGCCAAACCCAGCAGCTGTGTATCAAACACTTGATAATGAATTGTGCCAAGTGTGAATTCCTTATCAACAGACCACATACAGTAACCATGACCGGGAACTTCTGTACATCAGTGGGTCTGAGGTAAGACAGAGAGCAGATCTAGGGTGACCACGTGTCCCGGATTGCCCGGGACAGTCCCGCATTTTGCAGGTCTGTCCCGGGCACCTTTATTTCAGGACAATACAGTGTCCCGGAATGAAACTGACACAGCCACCCCCCGGGCCAATCTGATGCCCCCAAAAAAGTCTGCCACATCACCACTTTACTCACTGACAGTACTTGTCCTGGCCGGGAATGCCTGGAGGAGCACAATCCCCACCCCCTGTTTGTGATTGGAGAAATCATAAATCCCGCCTCTTGAGTCTAATCACTGTGCTGTGATTCGTTACAGCACAAGCTGATTTTTGGGAAGGGGGGTGTCCCTGAATTGTAGTTTGGAAATGTGGTCACCCTAAGCAGATCTGGAGAACAGAGCCTGGTGCCCGGAGAGCCTGGTGGCCCAAGCAAAAGTTTGCCATCTCCGGGTAAAATCTGGCAAGTTCACAGGTATGCATGTGGGGAGGCGCAGCGTGGTGCGGCAGCAGTAAACACTTGAGGACCAGATGCAATAACAGAACTGCATTGTAGTTATAGTCTGAACAAATACAACTACCCTGTGGTAAAAACAACCCACCCGGGAGCACTCACAGGATGTTACAGAGCAAGTGTCGGATGCTTAGACAGCGTCTGTCACGAGGGATAAATGCTGCCTAGCCAGTTTCCCTACTTATCAGGAACCTCTCTCTACTAGGGATGAGCCGAACACCCCCGGGTTCGGTTCTCACCAGAACCTTCGAACGGACCGAAAGTTCGCGCGAATTTTCGAACCCTATTCGTTATAATGGACGCGAACGTTCGAAATCAAAATTGCTAATTACAACGGCCAATATGCATGTTAATGTTATAAAACAGGTTTGGGGACCCGGGTCCTGCCCCAGGGGACATATATCAATGCAAAAAGAAATTTTAAAAACTAAAGTTTTTTCGGGAGCAGTCATTTTAATGATGCATAAAGTGAAAAAAAAAAAAGTGAAATTTTCCTTTAAATATGGTACCTGGGGGGTGTCTAAAGTATGCCTGTGAAGTGGCATGTGTTTCCCGTGTTTAGAACTGTCCTTGCACAAAATGACATTTGTAAAGGAAAAAAAGAAGCCATTTAAAACCACTTGCGGCTTTAATGTCATGTCTTGTCCTGGCCGCCATATGGCTGAAAATCCTTGAGAAAAATGGCATGGCTACCCCATCACCCCCCCCCCCCACCCCAGCCCCTTTGGGTCTTGTATGGATACTAAGGGGGACCCCGCACCCAAAATAAAACCCTATACCTACAACCCTATATACTCTGAACAGCAGTATATAGGTGGTGCAAACAAGACATGGACTGTAGGTTTGTT
Source organism: Rana muscosa (assembly GCA_029206835.1). Classification (NCBI taxonomy): domain Eukaryota; kingdom Metazoa; phylum Chordata; class Amphibia; order Anura; family Ranidae; genus Rana; species Rana muscosa. The sequence continues at coordinate 1,260,890,754 of CM055116.1, read as the reverse complement.
CTTAAGTAGAATCTGAACAGGTACATTATGAAGTGTAGCTACATCCCAAAAAAATCAATTTTTAAGCTTTTTGGAGAACATAGGAAGGGGTTATCACCCCTGTAACATTTGCTGTCTTTGCACATCTGTTCAGAACATGTCACCTCACTTTCCGTCCCAATGACAAATGTTTTTGGAAAAGTGGGGTTTTAATTGAAACAAGGATTGGTGATAAAGCATCAGTAGAGAGGAGATACCTTTTTCCCAAATTAAATCTAACAGGATAGAATTTTCCTTCCTAGGGGTAGATTTCCTCTCACTTCCTGTTTTCTCTTGCCGTTTGCAAGTAGGAGTCGTTTGTAAGTTGGATGTTTGAAAGTAGGGGCCTGCCGTATATACTCTGCAGAAATTTGCCCTATTAGATGTTGGTGTAGCCACAAGACTGGTGGGCACAGGAATGGGCCCTGCTGTGAGTTAATAGATCAAGATTTGTACTTGCATGCACCTGTTGAACCGGGCAGAAAAATTGGGCCTTTGGTGGTGGTGGTGGTGGTGGTGGACGGTGTTGCCACAAGAATGTAAGACCTCACAGTTACTCTTGGTGGGTGCAGGAATGGGCCCTGCTGTGAGTTATTAGATCAAGATTTGTAATTGCATGCACCTGTTGAACAGGGCAGAAAAATTGGGCCTTTGGTGGTGGTGGTGGTGGTGGACGGTGTTGCCACAAGACTGTAGGCCCTCATAGTTACTCTTGGTGGGCGCAGGAATGGGCCCTGCTGTGAACTATTAGATCAAGATTTGTAATTACACGCCCCTGTTAAACAGGGGCTGATAAATTGTGCCTTAGGCATTGGTGCTGGTGCCACAACACTGCAACCCCTCACAGATACTGTACTTGGAGCACAGCAGTCACACCTGTTGCGAAGCATCTTTTTAAAAAATTGTAATTACACGCCCCTGTTATACAGGGGCTGAAAAATTGTGCCTTAGGCACTGGTGCTGGTGCCACAACACTGCAACCCCTCACAGATACTGTACTCTGAGCACAGCAATGAGACCTGTTGCAAAGCATTGCCTAAAAATTGTAATTACACGCCCCAACAGGGGCTGAAAAATTGTGCCTTAGGCACTGGTGCTGGTGCCACAACACTGCAACCCCTCACAGATACTGTACTCTGAGCACAGCAGTCACACCTGTTGCGAAGCATCTTTTTAAAAAATTGTAATTACACGCCCCTGTTATACAGGGGCTGAAAAATTGTGCCTTAGGCACTGGTGTGGTGGCATGGATCATTGAGGAGGAGGAAGAGGATAGTCAGTGAACATAACAGGACAGTCACTCAGCATCAGCATAGGCAGTCTTGAAGGGATGTGACATTATAAATTATTCCGTTATATCCGCTTCAGGTGTCTGGTAGCTGGTGGTGATCCAAGACTGATTCATTTTTATGAAGGTCAGTCGATCAACCGAGTCGGTGGACAGGCGCACCCTATGATCGGTGACAAATCCTCCAGCAGCACTGAATGTGCGTTCGGAAAGAACGCTGGATGCAGGACAGGCCAGTAGCTCAATTGCATACTGTGCAAGCTCTGGCCAGTGATCCATCCTCAGGACCCAGTAAGCCAGAGGATTTTCGGTGGGAAAGGTGTCCAAGTCTGACCTTGCCCCTAGGTATTCCTGCACCATGTATATCAGACGCTGGCGATGGTTGCTGGAACCGATCATACCTTGGGGCTGCGGACTAAAAAATTGTCTGAACGCATCGGTCAGACGTCCACCTTCCCCACCGCTCCTTCTGCTACTGACCGAAGCCTCAGCAACTCGTCGTCCAGGACCAGGAGTTTGTAACCTCCCAGTTTCTGGGAACGCGTTGCACAGACCTTTCTGCAAGGCCTCCCTGAGATGTCTCATCCTCTGCTCCCTCTGCGACGGCAAGATAAGGTCCGCAACCTTACCCTTGTACCGTGGATCAAGGAGAGTGGCCAGCCAGTAATGGTCACTCTCCTTGATCCGAAGAACACGAGGATCCTTCTGCAGGCTTTGCAGGATCAGGGAGGCCATGCAGCGTAGGTTAGCTGAGGCATTCGGTCCGGAGTCTTCTGGGTCACTGAGGATGACATGATCGCCAGCCACCTCCTCCCAGCCACGTACAAGTCCACTGGTTTGTTCGGACTGTACATCATCCCTAAAAGACTGCTGCTGCTGATGCTGAGTGCCAGGCTCCACCTCCATGCTCACACAATCCTCCTCCTCCTCCTCCTCTTCCTGTGTGATGGGTGGGACAGAAGGAACATTGTCTGGATAAAGGGGGCCTTGAGAGACAAGGAAGTCCTCCTCTTCCTGCCTCTGTTCTGCCTCAAGTGCCCTGTCCATTATCCCACGCAGCGTATGCTCCAACAGGTGGACAAGAGGTACAGTGTCACTGATGCATGCACTGTCACTGCTCACCATCCTCGTGGCCTCCTCAAATGGTGAGAGGACAGTGCATGCATCCCTGATCATGCTCCACTGGCGTGGGGAAAAAAAGCCAAGCTCCCCTGACCCTGTCCTGGTGCCGTAGTCGCAAAGGTACTCATTGATGGCCCTCTGCTGCGTGTGCAGTCGCTGCAGCATGGCCAACGTTGAGTTCCACCTGGTGGGCATGTCACATATTAGGCGGTTTTTGGGCAGGTTCAGCTCCTTTTGCAGCTCAGTCAGCCGAGCACTGGCATTATAAGATCGGCGGAAATGCACACAGACTTTCCTGGCCTGCCTCAGGACATCCTGTAAGCCTGGGAACCTGCCCAAGAACCGCTGCACCACCAGGTTGAGGACGTGAGCCATACAGGGCACATGGGTGAGCTGCCCCTGTCGCAGGGCGGAGAGGAGGTTGGTGCCATTATCAGAAACGACCATTCCTGGCTTAAGCTGGCGTGGCGTCAACCACCTCTCGGCCTGCCCCTGCAGAGCTGCCAGAACCTCTGGCCCAGTGTGGCTCCTGTCCCCCAAACACACCAGCGCAAGCACGGCATGGCATCTTTTTGCCTGCGTACTCGCGTAGCCCCTTGTACGCCTACGGAGCACCGCTGGTTCCGAGGACAGAGCACTTGAAGTGGACATGGAGGAAGAAGAAGAGGAGGGGGTGGAGGAGAGAGGTGTGTCACAACCAGTAGTAGCATTTTGGAGGCGTGGTGGCGGAACAACCTCCAACACTACTGCACCTTGTCCTGCATCCCTCCCAGCTACCAATAGAGTGACCCAATGGGCCGTGAAAGAAAGATAACGTCCCTGTCCATGCCTGCTGGACCATGAGTCAGCGGTAATATGCACCTTACCGCTGACCGCCCTGTCCAGCGAGGCATGGACATTGCCTTCCACATGCCAGTAGAGAGACGGAATCGCCTTCCGTGAGAAAAAGTGGCGTTTGGGAACCTGCCACTGAGGAACCGCACATTGAACAAACTCACGGAAGGGGGCCGAGTCTATCAACTGAAAAGGCAGCAGTTGAAGTGCTAGCAATTTAGCCAAGCTAGCATTCAACCGCTGGGCATGTGGATGGCTGGGAGTATACTTCTTTCGACGGTCCAGCAGCTGGGGCAGGGAAATTTGCCTGCTACAATCGGACGTCGGTGTACTGCAAGTACTTGGCTGTGACACACCTAATTCTACACCTTCAGTCCTCTCAGAGCAGCTTTCAGAGAGGACTGAAGATATAGTGGGGATGGAGATCCCAGCTGATGAGGAGCAAGGAGAGGTCCGCTTTGTTCTTTGGTGTGGGTCTTTTATGTGTGCTTGCCAACGAGCTGCATGGCAGGTCGACATATGTCTGCTCATGCTTGTGGTGCCCAAGCGGCTGATGTTTTGGCCACGCGAGATACGCTTGAGACAAATATTGCAAATAGCAGTGGTGCGATCTGATGCACTCGTCTCAAAAAAGGCCCACACCAAAGAACTTTTGTGATAACGTGCAGAGGCAGCGCCCTGCACAGGCGGAGCTCTGCGGTGTGGTACAGTTGCTGTGCTGGCCTCTAGCTGGCCTCCAGGGGGCATCCTGCCTCGTTGGATATGTGACGCTGCATCCTCCTCCTCCTCCTCCTCTCTCCCTTCAGGCACCCACGTGGAGTCAGTGACCTCATCATCTCCTCCCTCTTCACCACTAGAGCAAACCTGGCAGTAAGCTGCAGCTGGTGGAACACTACTGCCAGATTGCTGTCCTTCAGCATCCCCTCTCTCTGCGCGCACACTACTGACTTCCTCAAGCTGGGTATCATCATCCGAGCCTTCGAATCGTTGGGCATCCTCCTGGAGCATGTACCCAACACTGTGCTCAAACAGTTCGGGGGACTCCTCAGGAGGACATGGTGGGTCTAGGGAAGGGGTGGCTGATGATGCCATTGAGTACGCGTTGGCAGCTGCTCTGCCAGTACCCTGAGCCTGGGTGAGAGAGGATGAGGAGGATGAGGAGGGCTTGGTCATCCATTCTACCAAGCCTTCGGCATGATGCGGCTCCACATGTCCAGCTGCCGAAAACAAAGACAAGCGTGTCCCATGGCCACGTGCTGATGACGATGCACGACCACGTCCACGGCCAGCACTGTTGTCTCTAGAAACAGAGCCTGCCTGCCCTGTGTTCTTGCCTCGGCACGCTCTGCCTCTCCTTGGCGGTCTTCCAGCCATTGTAGTCGGTAGTGTATATAGTATAAAAAATAGAACTCCTATGTGTGCTCACAACACACTGTAGGTCCTATGGGTGCTGACACTAACACACTATAGGTACTATGTGTGCTGCTGACAAGAAAATATAGGAGCTCTGTTTGCTGCCACTAACACACTAGAAGTCCTATGGGTGCTGCTGAGAAGAAAATATAGGAGCTCTGTTTGCTGCCACTAACACACTAGAAGTCCTATGGGTGCTGCTGAGAAGAAAATATAGGAGCTCTGTGTGATGCCACTAAAACACTAGAAGTCCTATGGGTGCTGCTGAGATGAAAATATAGGAACTCTGTGTGATGCCAGTAACACATTAGAAGTCCTATGGGTGCTGCTGAGAAGAAAATATAGGAGCTCTGTTTGCTGCCACTAACACACTAGAAGTCCTATGGGTGCTGCTGAGAAGAAAATGTAGGAGCTCTGTTTGCTGCCACTAACACACTAGAAGTCCTATGGGTGCTGCTGAGAAGAAAATATAGGAGCTCTGTTTGCTGCCACTAACACACTAGAAGTCCTATGGGTGCTGCTGAGAAGAAAATATAGGAGCTCTGTGTGATGCCACTAACACACTAGAAGTCCTATGGGTGCTGCTGAGAAGAAAATATAGGAGCTCTGTTTGCTGCCACTAACACACTAGAAGTCCTATGGGTGCTGCTGAGAAGAAAATATAGGAGCTCTGTTTGCTGCCACTAACACACTAGAAGTCCTATGGGTGCTGCTGAGAAGAAAATATAGGAGCTCTGTTTGCTGCCACTAACACACTAGAAGTCCTATGGGTGCTGCTGAGAAGAAAATATAGGAGCTCTGTTTGCTGCCACTAACACACTAGAAGTCCTATGGGTGCTGCTGAGAAGAAAATATAGGAGCTCTGTGTGATGCCACTAACACACTAGAAGTCCTATGGGTGCTGCTGAGAAGAAAATATAGGAGCTCTGTTTGCTGCCACTAACACACTAGAAGTCCTATGGGTGCTGCTGAGAAGAAAATATAGGAGCTCTGTTTGCTGCCACTAACACACTAGAAGTCCTATGGGTGCTGCTGAGAAGAAAATATAGGAGCTCTGTGTGATGCCACTAACACACTAGAAGTCCTATGGGTGCTGCTGAGAAGAAAATATAGGAGCTCTGTTTGCTGCCACTAACACACTAGAAGTCCTATGGGTGCTGCTGAGAAGAAAATATAGGAGCTCTGTTTGCTGCCACTAACACACTAGAAGTCCTATGGGTGCTGCTGAGAAGAAAATATAGGAGCTCTGTTTGCTGCCACTAACACACTAGAAGTCCTATGGGTGCTGCTGAGAAGAAAATATAGGAGCTCTGTTTGCTGCCACTAACACACTAGAAGTCCTATGGGTGCTGCTGAGAAGAAAATATAGGAGCTCTGTTTGCTGCCACTAACACACTAGAAGTCCTATGGGTGCTGCTGAGAAGAAAATATAGGAGCTCTGTTTGCTGCCACTAACACACTAGAAGTCCTATGGGTGCTGCTGAGAAGAAAATATAGGAGCTCTGTGTGATGCCACTAACACACTAGAAGTCCTATGGGTGCTGCTGAGAAGAAAATATAGGAGCTCTGTTTGCTGCCACTAACACACTAGAAGTCCTATGGGTGCTGCTGAGAAGAAAATATAGGAGCTCTGTGTGATGCCACTAACACACTAGAAGTCCTATGGGTGCTGCTGAGAAGAAAATATAGGAGCTCTGTTTGCTGCCACTAACACACTAGAAGTCCTATGGGTGCTGCTGAGAAGAAAATATAGGAGCTCTGTTTGCTGCCACTAACACACTAGAAGTCCTATGGGTGCTGCTGAGAAGAAAATATAGGAGCTCTGTTTGCTGCCACTAACACACTAGAAGTCCTATGGGTGCTGCTGAGAAGAAAATATAGGAGCTCTGTTTGCTGCCACTAACACACTAGAAGTCCTATGGGTGCTGCTGAGAAGAAAATATAGGAGCTCTGTTTGCTGCCACTAACACACTAGAAGTCCTATGGGTGCTGCTGAGAAGAAAATATAGGAGCTCTGTTTGCTGCCACTAACACACTAGAAGTCCTATGGGTGCTGCTGAGAAGAAAATATAGGAGCTCTGTTTGCTGCCACTAACACACTAGAAGTCCTATGGGTGCTGCTGAGAAGAAAATATAGGAGCTCTGTTTGCTGCCACTAACACACTAGAAGTCCTATGGGTGCTGCTGAGAAGAAAATATAGGAGCTCTGTGTGATGCCACTAACACACTAGAAGTCCTATGGGTGCTGCTGAGAAGAAAATATAGGAGCTCTGTTTGCTGCCACTAACACACTAGAAGTCCTATGGGTGCTGCTGAGAAGAAAATATAGGAGCTCTGTGTGATGCCACTAACACACTAGAAGTCCTATGGGTGCTGCTGAGAAGAAAATATAGGAGCTCTGTTTGCTGCCACTAACACACTAGAAGTCCTATGGGTGCTGCTGAGAAGAAAATATAGGAGCTCTGTTTGCTGCCACTAACACACTAGAAGTCCTATGGGTGCTGCTGAGAAGAAAATATAGGAGCTCTGTTTGCTGCCACTAACACACTAGAAGTCCTATGGGTGCTGCTGAGAAGAAAATATAGGAGCTCTGTTTGCTGCCACTAACACACTAGAAGTCCTATGGGTGCTGCTGAGAAGAAAATATAGGAGCTCTGTGTGATGCCACTAACACACTAGAAGTCCTATGGGTGCTGCTGAGAAGAAAATATAGGAGCTCTGTTTGCTGCCACTAACACACTAGAAGTCCTATGGGTGCTGCTGAGATGAAAATATAGGAGCTCTGTTTGCTGCCACTAACACACTAGAAATCCTATGGGTGCTGCTGAGAAGAAAATATAGGAGCTCTGTGTGATGCCACTAACACACTAGAAGTCCTATGGGTGCTGCTGAGAAGAAAATATAGGAGCTCTGTTTGCTGCCACTAACACACTAGAAGTCCTATGGGTGCTGCTGAGAAGAAAATATAGGAGCTCTGTTTGCTGCCACTAACACACTAGAAGTCCTATGGGTGCTGCTGAGAAGAAAATATAGGAGCTCTGTTTGCTGCCACTAACACACTAGAAGTCCTATGGGTGCTGCTGAGAAGAAAATATAGGAGCTCTGTGTGATGCCACTAACACACTAGAAGTCCTATGGGTGCTGCTGAGAAGAAAATATAGGAGCTCTGTTTGCTGCCACTAACACACTAGAAGTCCTATGGGTGCTGCTGAGAAGAAAATATAGGAGCTCTGTGTGATGCCACTAACACACTAGAAGTCCTATGGGTGCTGCTGAGAAGAAAATATAGGAGCTCTGTGTGATGCCACTAACACACTAGAAGTCCTATGGGTGCTGCTGAGAAGAAAATATAGGAGCTCTGTGTGATGCCACTAACACACTAGAAGTCCTATGGGTGCTGCTGAGAAGAAAATATAGGAGCTCTGTTTGCTGCCACTAACACACTAGAAGTCCTATGGGTGCTGTTGAGAAGAAAATATAGGAGCTCTGTGTGATGCCACTAACACACTAGAAGTCCTATGGGTGCTGCTGAGAAGAAAATATAGGAGCTCTGTTTGCTGCCACTAACACACTAGAAGTCCTATGGGTGCTGTTGGGGTGCAATGCTGTGCTAACAGCACTGCGGTTGGTACTACTGCAATACTGTACTAACAGTAAGCACGCACCAGACTAATCCCCAGCAGCAGCTAATAACACACTAACTGTGCAATCAGCAGCAATGAACGATCAATGACTTAGGTAGCAATGGTTTAGCAAAGAAATAGCCAATGGTTTAGCAAAGAAGAGCAAATCTTTCAGTATCAAGCAAAGACAGAATCAGCAGACTAATCTCTCCTAAAGCCGGAACTCATGTGACCGGGGCCGATGGCGTGGCGGCCTTTTAAATGGTGGGGCGTGTACTAAAGCCCCTGAGCTGTAATTGGCTACAGGCGTCCTGCCTGTAGCCAATTATTGCTCTCCGAGTTTCGGGCGCTGTGATTGGCCAAGCATGCGGGGTCACAGTGCATGCTTGGCCAATCATCAGCCAGCAATGCACTGCGCCGGCCGCGCCGGCCGCAATGCATTGCAGGGCCGCTCGCATCACACGAATGTGATGCGAACGGCCCAAATAGTTCTGGGCTCGACGAGCGAGCGAACGCCCGATGCTCGATTCGAACATGGGTTTGAATCGAGCACCGGGCCCATCCCTACTCTCTACCACTATTACTGTCCCTGTCACAGGGGTGACCTGCCCCTATACTACCCACACATGGAATGCATGCCAAGTCTGGGAGCCAGGTCCTTAACCACTTAAGCCCCCAGACCATTACGCAGCTTAAAGACCAGAGGTGTTTTTACAATTTGGCACTGCGCTGGAAATTGTGCGGACATGCAATGTTGTACCCAAACGAAATTTGCGTCCTTTTCTTCCCACAAATAGAGCTTTCTTTTAATGGTATTTGATTGCCTCTGCAATTTATTTATTTTTGCGATATAAATGGAAAAATTTGAAAATTTTGTTATAAGAAAAATCAAATAAACTCAATTTTAGTCATACATTTAGGCCAAAATGTATTCAGCCACATGTCTTTAGTAAAAAAAATGTCAATAAGCGTATATTTATTGGTTTGCGCAAAAGTTATAGCGTCTACAAACTAGGGTACATTTTCTGGAATTTACACAGCTTTTAATTTATGACTGCCTATCTCATTTCTTGAGGTGCTAAAATGGCAGGGCAGTACAAACCCACCCCCAAATGACCCCATTTTGGAAAGTAGACACCCCAAGGAAATTGCTGAGAGGCATGTTGAGCCCATTGAATATTTTTTTTTGTCCCAAGTGATTGAATAATGACAAAAAATAAATAAAAAAATTACAAAAAGTTGTCACTAAATGATATATTGCTCACACATGCCATGGTTATATGTGGAATTACACCCCAAAATACATTTTGCTGCTTCTCCTGAGTATGGGGATACCACATGTGTGGGACTTTTTAGGAGCCTAGCCGCTAGGGATGAGCTTCGAGTTCGAGTCAAACTCATGTTCGACTCGAACATTGCCTGTTCGCCCGTTCGCCGAACAGCGAACAATTTGGGGTGTTCGCGGCAAATTCGAAAAGTCTATGGGAGAAATATAAAGTGCTAATTATAAAGGCTTATATGCAAGTTATTGTCCTAAAAAGTGTTTGGGGACCCGGGTCCTGCCCCAGGGGACATGTATCAATGCAAAAAAAGTTTTAAAAACAGGCGTTTTTTTGGGAGCAGTGATTTTAATAATGCTTAAAGTGAAACAATAAAAGTGAAAAATTCCTTTAAATTTCGTACCTGGGGGGTGTGTATGATATGCATGTAAAGTCGCGCTTGTTTCCCGTGCTTAGAACTGTCCCTGCACAAAATGTAATTTCTGAAGGAAAAAAAGTCATTTAAAACTGACTCGCGGCTATTAATTATTGTCGGCTCCTGGCAATACATAGAAAAGTCATTGATAAAAAAAAAAAAAAAAGTGTGGGGGTTCCCAAAATTCAATTACCAGGCCCTTCAGGTCTGGAATGGATATTATGGGGAACCCTGCCGCAAATGTAAAAAAAATATGCATGCGGTACCCCCCAAATATCCATACCAGGCCCTTCAGATCTGGCATGGATTTTAAGGGGAACTCCACCCCAAATAAAAAAAATGACGTGGAGTCCCCCCAAAAATCCATACCAGACCCTTATCCGAGCACGCAACCTGGCAGGCCGCAGGAAAAGAGTGGGGATGAGAGAGCGCCCCCCCTCCTGAACCGTACCAAGCCACATGCCCTCAACATGGGGAGGATGTCCCCATGTTAATGGGGACAAGGGCCTCATCCCCACAACCCTTGCCCGGTGGTTGTGGGGGTCTGCGGGCGGGGGGCTTATCGGAATCTGGAAGACCCCTTTAACAAAGGGGACCCCCAGATCCCGGCCCCCCCTATGAAAATTGGTAAGGGGTACATTGTAGCCCTACCATTTCACGAAGAAAGTGTAAAAAAATGTAAAAAAAAACCACACAAACACCTTGGAAAAGTCCTTTATTTAAAAAAAAAAAAAACATTCCAGCGATGAAATCCAGTGTCTCGCGGCGATCCGATGTCCAGCGCTGTCCGTCATTGGCTGAGCCTGAGCGGACCTGATGGGGAACTTCCTCCGCAGTCTATTAAATGTATAGACCCGCCCCTTCAAAAGTTCCCCATCAGGTCCGCTCAGCCAATGACTCGGTGTAAGGCTAAGCGGACCAGATGCGGAACGTGAGAAGGGGCGGGTCTATACATGTATTACACAGTGAAGGAAGTTCCCCATCAGGTCCGCTCAGGCCAATGATGTAGGCGGGGTCCGACATACCGAGGGGGCGGACCTGATGGGGAACTTCCTTCACTGTGTAATACATGAATAGACCCGCCCCTTCTCACGTTCCGCATCTGGTCCGCTTAGTCTTACACCTAGTCATTGGCTGAGCGGACCTGATGGGGAACTTTAGAAGGGGCGGGTCTATACATTTAATAGACTGCAGAGGAAGTTCCCCATCAGGTCCGCTCAGGCTCAGCCAATGACGGATAGCGCTGGACATCGGATCGCCGCGGGACACTGGATTTCATCGCTGGAATGTTTTTTTTTAATATATATATTTTTTCAAATAAAGGACTTTTCCAAGGTGTTTGTGTTTTTTTTTTTTTTTACACTTTCTTCGTGAAATGGTAGGGGTACAATGTACCCCTTACCAATTCCCATAGGGGGGGGCCGGGATCTGGGGGTCCCCTTTGTTAAAGGGGTCTTCCAGATTCCGATAAGCCCCCTGCCCGCAGACCCCCACAACCACCGGCCAAGAGTTGTGGGGATGAGGCCCTTGTCCCCATCAACATGGGGACATCCTCCCCATGTTGAGGGCATGTGGCCTGGTACGGTTCAGGAGGGGGGCCTGCTCTCTCGTCCCCCCCTCTTTTCCTGCGGCCTGCCAGGTTGCCTGCTTGGATAAGGGTCTGGTATGGATTTTTGGGGGGACTCCACGCCATTTATTTTTAAATTTGGGGTGGAGTTCACCTTAAAATCCATGCCAGATCTGAAGGGCCTGGTATGGATATTTGGGGGGAACCACACGCATTTCTTTTTTAATTTGCGGCGGGGTTCCCCTTAATATCCATTATCCACGCTTTTTTTTTTTTTTTTTTTTATCAATGACTTTTCTATGTATTGCCGGGAGCCGACAATTCATTAATAGCCGCGAGTGAGTTTTAAATGACTTTTTTTTCCTTCAAAAATGACACTTTGTGCAGGGACAGTTCTAAGCACGGGAAACAAGCGCGACTTTACATGCATATCATACACACCCCCCAGGTACGAAATTTAAAGAAAAATTTCACTTTTGTTTTTTCACTTTAAGCATTATTAAAATCACTGCTCCCGTAAAAACGTCTATTTTTTAACTTTTTTTTGCATTGATACATGTCCCCTGGGGCAGGACCTGGGTCCCCAAACACTTTTTAGGACAATAACTTGCATATTAGCCTTTATAATTAGCACTTTAGATTTCGAACGTTCGAGTCCATTGTATTTAATAGGGTTCTAAAGTTCACGCGAACATTCTGTCTGTTCGCAGGTTCTGGTGCGAACCGAACAGGGGGGTGTTCGGCTCATCCCTGCTAGCCGCATACGGGACCCCGAAAACCAAGCACCGCCTTCAGGATTTCTAAGGGCGCAAATTTTTTATTTCACTCCTCACTACCTATCACAGTTTCGAAGGCCATAAAATGCCAAAATAGCACTGAACCCCCCCAAATGACCCCATTTTGGAAAGTAGACACCCCAAGCTATTTGCTGAGAGGCATGGTGCATATTCTACAGCTCTCATTTGTTTTTGAAAATTAAGACAGACATTTTTTTCTTTTCAATTTTCAAAACTTTGTGACAAAAAGCGAGATCTGCAAAATACTCACAATACCTCTCAGCAAATAGCTTGGGGTGTCTACTTTCCAAAATGGGGTCATTTGGGGGGGGTTTTGTGCCATCTGGGCATTCCATGGCCTCCGAAACTGTGATAGGCAGTGAGAAGTGAAATCAAAAATTTACACCCTTAGAAAGCCTGAAGGCGGTGCTTGGTTTTCGGGGTCCCGTACGCGGCTAGGCTCCCAAAAAGTCTCACACATGTGGTATCCCCGTACTCAGGAGAAGCAACAGAATGTATTTTGGGGTGTAATTCCACATATGCCCATGGCATGTTTTAGCAATATATCATTTAGTGACAACTTTGTGCAAAAAAAAAATAAAAATAAAAATAAATCGTCTTTTTTCCACAACTTGTGTCAACATATAAAATATTCCATGGACTCGACATGCCTCTCACCAAATAGCTTGGGGTGTCTACTTTCCAAAATTGGGTCATTTGGGGGAGTTTTGAACTGTCCTGGCATTTTATACACAACATTAGGAAGCTTATGTCACACATCATCCACTCTTCCAACCGCTTGAAGACAAAGCCCTTTCTGACACTTTTTGTTTACATGAAAACATATTTTTTTTTGCAAGAAAATTATGTTGAACCCCCAAACATTATATATTTTTTTAAAGCAAAGGCCCTACAGATTAAAATGGTGGGTGTTGCATTTTTTTTTCCACACAGTATTTGCGCAGCGATTTTTCATACGCATTTTTGGGGGAGAAAATAAAATTTTTAATTTTAATGCACTAAAAACACACTATATTGCCCAAATGTTTAATGAAATAAAAAAGATGATCTTAGGCCGAGTACATAGATACCAAACACGACATGCTTTAAAATTTCGCACAAACGCTCAGTGGCGACAAACTACATACATGTTTAAAAGCCTTTACAGGTTACCACATTAGATTTACAGAGGAGGTTTACTGCTATAATTACTGCCCTCGAACTGACCTTCGCGGTGATACCTCACATGCATGATGCAATTGCTGTTTACATATGACGCCAGACCGAGGCCTGCGTTCGCCTTTGCGTAAGAGCAGGGTGGGACAGGGGTGCTTTTTTTTTATTATTAATTTTGCTTTTTTATTTTATTTTTAAACTGTTCCTTCCATATTTTTTTTATAATTTTTATTGTTATCTCAGGGAATGTAAATATCCCCTATGATAGCAATAGGTAGTGACAGGTACTCTTTTTTTGAAAAAACTGGGGTCTATTGGACCCTAGATCTTTCTTCTGCCCTCAAAGCATCTGACCACACCAAGATCGGTGTGATAAAATGCTTTCCCAATTTCCCAATGGCGCTTTTTATATCCGGGGGGGGGGACATTCCTTCCCACTGCTTGTAAAAGCAGTCCAGAGGCTAATTAGCCGCTAGGATTGCTTTTACATGAAAGCCGGCCACTGGCTGAAAAGAATGATACCAAGATGATACCTAAACCCGCAGGCATCATTCTGGTATAACCATTCAAAGTCCAGCAACTTACCAGTACGTTGCTGGTCCTTGTTGGACATGTATTGTAATCTTTTTTTTTCATGCAGCCAGGTGGCTGAACGAAAAAAGAGATTGATCGGTGGGTATGCCCACCATTAGAATACCGCCCTTCATCCACCCACTTCTAATGATGGGCATACATGCACCATTTAATATGCCGAAGCATGGGGGCATCCTCCCGCAAAAGTTATGCCGCGTACACACAGTCAGACTTTTCCACGGGCAAGCCTCCGTCGGAATTTCGACCGTATGTACGCGGCATTAGGAGAAAAAATCGCTCCTCCGCCCCTGCTGCCCCAATGCTTCGGCATATATGCTCTTTTTTTTAACTGTGGTGGCAAAATCACCTCCTACAGCACTGGAGTCGCAGGGATCAGGCCTGTCTCTGCGAACGCTGCAGTTATGTGTGTTGTGTTTTGTAAGTGACAGTGATCGATCGATACTGCACTTGGGTGGCCTGGCCTGGGCTGGAAGGAGGGGCAAAACGCAGGTGCTAGCAGGTATCTGGGCTGATCCCGCTAACACTGCGTTTTTGGGAACCCTAAACCGCTGGGGACGCTAGTATAGATCTGATCAGATCAGATATTGAACTGTTCAGATACTATACCACTAAGGGGGGTGTATGCTTCACGCGTGGGTGTTAGCGTTACTGGCACTAACCTGACGCTGCCTGGGGTGTGACTCAGACCCTCTCTGACGCTAAAACCTAATTGATATCACCTGCCGGGCGATCAGGGGGTTAAACCTTTATTGGGTTATATACGGTGGGTGCCCTGACACTATAAAAAGCAAACTAACTAACCAGCGTCACCCGTAACACTTATACGGTGATCACTGGGGAAAGGGTTAACTAGGGGCAATCAGGGGGTTAAACCCTTTATTAGGTAATATATGGGGGTACCTGACGCTATATAAAAACCTGACGGGGAACCTAAATAACAAAATAACTAACTGGCTAACCAGTGTCACCAGTGACACTTATACCGTGATCACTGGTGAAAGGGTTAACTCTAGGGGCAATCAGGGGGTTAAAACCTTTATTAGATAATATATGGGGATACCTGACACTATAAAAACCTGGCGGCGAACCTAAAAAAATAACTGACTACCTAGCGTCACCAGCATAGCTAATACAGCGATCAGAAAAACGATCGCCTAGTGACACTGGCAAAAGGGGGTGAAAGGGTTACCTGGGGGGCGATCAAGGGGTTAAACCTTTATTAGGTAATATATGGGGGTACCTGACGCTATAAAAACCTGGCGGTGAACCTAAAAAAAGAACTGACTACCTAGCGGCATCACGACACTAATACAGCGATCAGAAAAACGATTGCTTAGTGACAGTGGTGATAGGGGGTGAAAGGGTTACTTGGGGGGCGATTAAGGGGTTAAACCTTTATTAGGGGGGGTTGGGGGGCTACCCTGGACCTAAAGGGACCTAACACTAACTGCCCTGACACTTTTACAGTTACAAATGTCACTGTTTGCAGTGATCAGTAAATAAATGATCACTGCAATCGGTGACACTGTGACTGGGGGCTGGGGGGTGATCTGGGGGTGACTGGGGGGGGGCGATCGTGTGCCTATGTGTGCTGGTGTCAGTGTACTGTTTGTGCACTAACCTGATGTCTTCTCTCTATGGCGCTCTGGTATATGTGAGCACCGCATGGAGAGATGACATCACTTCCTCCTGCTTCCTCCTGCCTTTGTTTACAATACACAGGCAGAGGAAGCATTTTATTTGCCGGGAGCGATCGCAAGGGGGTGGCCAGAAACCTCCCCCTCATCACGGATCGCTCCCGGAGCGATACCGACCGCTCACTGTACCGGAGGGGGGTCCGATCGGACACCCCACCCATACGAAGGTAGTCACGTACAGGTACGTGATTGTGCCTGTCCGTGCCATTTTGCCGACGTATATGTACAGTGGGCGGTCGTTAAGTGGTTAAGTAGGCTCTGCCTGACCCAGGATGGCTGCCAGAGTCACACAGGGTGACAGCATCCAATCAGGTAGCTCCCACAGTGACCCAGGAAACCATAGAGAAACCATGTTCCCCTTGACTTCTCCTCCAACTGCAATGCGGCTGCAGTTGAGTGCCATCTTAAGTGGAGAAAATGGACTTCACCTGCCTACATGCACATTACATAACCCCGGTGTTCAGCCAGAAGAACCCCCAAATCCTTTCCAGTGACTTTAAAGCACCTTGGTTGCCATATCTCTTTTTCTCTAATAATCACGAGTGGTTCTACAGTACATTGATTGGCTTGTATATAAGCTGCGCATTAACCACTTCAGCCCCGGAAGAATTTACCCCCTTCCTGACCACAGCACTTTTTGCGATACGGCACTGCGTCGCTTTAACTGACAATTGCGCAGTTGTGCAACGCTGTGTCCAAACAAAATTGACGTCCTTTTTTTCCCACAAATAGAGCTTTCTTTTGGTGGTATTTGATCACCTCTGCGGTTTTTATTTTTTGCGCTATAAACAAAAAAAGAGCGTCAATTTTGAAAAAAAGCAATATTTTTTACTATAATAAATATCCCCCAAAAATATATAAAAAAAACATATTTTTTCTCAGTTTAGGCCGATACGTATTCTTCTACATATTTTTGGTAAAAAAAAAAATCGCAATAAGCGTATATTGATTGGTTTACTCAAAAGTTATTGCGTCTACAAAATAGGGGATAGTTTTATGGCATTTTTATTATTATTTTTTTTAGTAATTGCGGCGATCAGCGATTGTTATTATGACTGCGACATTATGGCGGACACATCGGACACTTTTAACACTATTTTGGGACCATTGTCATTTATATAGCGATCAATGCTGTATAGACGAGGAGGACGTGCTTTCTCGGTGCAGGGGGGCAAGGTTTGGAATGATTTACCGTTGGTTCTAAAAAACACCACCAATTTGTTAAGCTTCAGGAAGAGTTTGAAGACCTTGCTGTTCCAGAAGTGTTATGGGGGCTTATAGGGCACTGCATCCTGGCCAGTAAGAGAGCTAGGTTAAGAAGACCAGACTGCGTTTACAAGCATTTTTTAATAATTATAATAATAAAGTGCTATAAAAATGCACTGATTACTGTGTAAATTACACTGGCAGGGAAGGGGTTAACCTCTAGCGGGCGAGGAAAGGGTTAAGTGTGTCCTAGGGAGTGATTCTAACTGTGGGGGGGCTGGGCTACATGTGACACGACACTGATCACTGCTCCCAATGACAGGGAGCAGAAGATCACTGTCCTGTCACTAGGCAGAACAGGGAAATGCCTTGTTTACATAGGCAGCTCCGTGACACGATCGTGGGACACTGGCGGACATCGGGTCCCGCGGGCACAATCACGGAGAGCGTGCACCGCCAAAGGCAAATTTAAAGCAATGTACAAGTATATTACTTTGCGCAACCGTGCCATTCTGACGACGTATATCTACAGGAGGCAGTCGGCAAGTGGTTAACTGATCCACAAATCAGCATCGTATTGATTATGTATTAATTATTCATGGTCACAGTGATATGATTTGAAAATTTTGGTGGATGTTAAAGTATTTATGAGTATTGCTACTGCAGTGGAAAACGCCGGGTTCAGCAACGGATAACACACATGGTAAACACCCTTTTTTTGAAAAATATGTATACCAATGTCGAGGTTGCCTCAGCAAATTTGAAACATTTTGGGCACCATGGCTTGATACTCCAGGTTTTAGCTCCCCCCAGAACTGGTTCGGATGTGTGTGATGCAGTGTCTGGCCAGGCCTGCACAGGCATAATGGGTCCCAGAATTTAAGTTGCATCTTGTAGGAAGTTTTATCTGACTGCAATATATAGCATGGTGTTATAAAGTGACGACTACACTGTTTGTATTGGCAAGGTAAATATTAATGTTGCAATATCTAATACAATGTGTTCTATGATGTTGGAAATTGTTACAGGATACGGATGTCAATTCTACTTTATTGTCATCGCCTTGTAATTGGTTGTGTTATTTGTAATAAAAAACGGTTTGATTTAAAAAAAAAAAGTATTTATGTCTTCTAAAAGTTTACATTTGGTGTGTATATATCATTATATATGGGATATACTGCGCTGTGCAATAAGTGAACACAAAAGTTAGCTGCCAACACAGCGGTGACAAAGCAAAACCTGGTGAATATGAAAAAAGCGTAGCGCTTATTTTTCTGCATAAGTCAGTTGACAACACATGTCAAATGTTGCAAACGTACATATACATGAAATCTCAATTTCAATGACACCAAGTGACTGAATGTGATCCGTGAAAAAAAAAAATTGTAACAAATAATTCAGAACGAAACAGTCCTCTATTGTGACCAAACACAAATAAAGCCTCGTACACACGACCGATTTTCTCGTCCAAAACCGGCAAGAAAAGTGCCGCAAGAGTTTTTTTCTCGAGAAAACCGTTCGTGTGTATGGTTTTACGACGAGAAAATTGCCATGAATCTCGACGAGAAAATAGAGAACCTGCTCTCTATTTTCTCGTCAGGATTCCAGATTTCCTCGTCGTGTTTCTCGTCGGCCTGTTTTGTGACGAGAAAATGGTTCGTGTGTATGCTTTAACGAGTCTTTCAAAAGCGTGCATGCTCAGAAGCAAGTATGAGACGGGAGCGCATCTTCTGGTAAAACAAGCCTTCGTAATGGAGATAGCACATTCGTCACGCTCGAAATTATTGCATCGTTTAAATGTTGTGCATTGAAATCTTCTTTAGAATGTTACATTAATCAAAACGAATGAACTTCTTTTGCTGCTGATATTCACACAGAGTTATGACTATCTTTTTTTAACCTTTTTCCTGCTGCTCTTAAGAAGATTTATGTGTATTATATCGTGCAAGTTTTTATGAATATTTAACATTTTTATATTTTTCAAACTGATGTTAATTTTAATTTCGCAATGTTTTGATAGTGATCTCCCATTGAATATTTTAATATATAGTTGTTAAATTTTACACCCTCTTTTTGGGAAATCAGATTATTTTATTTTTTAGGGGGGTTGTTATCTGTCCCTTTTTTTGTCAGTCAAATGTCTCTGCTTACTCCAAAGCTAAATTTTTAATTTTTACAAATACACATAGTCAAGTATGAACTTAAACAAAAATAACATTTATTCATGTTTCAAATAAAATAAAGAGAAGGCAGCGCTGGAGAACCTGCTGCCATTTGTGCATCCCAGGGACCCCAGACCACACATCAACCCTGTGTGGACACTAAAATTGGGAGCTTGAGAAGGCCAATATTTCTGACCACAATCTGATGCTGGCCTCTCAGAGGTCAGGAACAGCAGCAGGTGATATATATGTCCCAAGTCTGTGGTACTACAACAGGCTGCCTTCTATCCGACCACAATGAAGCAAGGCCATCACTTCCTCGTCTTCCTGGCAACCTTCCCTGCAACCTTTCCTGAAGCCTTCCCTGCAGCCTTCCTTCTTCGTTTGGCTGGAGGCTGGGCCACTGGAGGGGTACTCCTGTCAGGAGGAGGAGGAGGTGGAGGAGAAGGGGGTGGCGCAGAAGAACAAGGTGGAGGTGGAGGAGAAGGGAGTGGGGCGGAAGAACAAGGTGGAGGTGGAGGAGGAGGAGAAGGGGGTGGGGCAGAAGAAGAAGGTGGAGGAGAAGGGGGTGGGGTGGAAGAACAAGGTGGAGGTGGAGGTGGAGGAGAAGGGGGTGGGGCAGAAGAAGAAGGTGGAGGTGGAGGAGAAGGGGGTGGGGCGGAAGAACAAGGTGGAGGAGGAGGTGGAGAAGGGGGTGGGGCAGAAGAAGGTGGAGGTGGAGGAGAAGGGGGTGGGGTGGAAGAACAAGGTGGAGGTGGAGGTGGAGGAGAAGGGGGTGGGGCAGAAGAAGAAGGTGGAGGTGGAGGAGAAGGGGGTGGGGCAGAAGAAGAATGTGGAGGTGGAGGAGGAGGTTGAGGTTGGGACAGTTGTGCCACCTCACAAATTGCTGTATTGGGGGTAATTTTTCCCATCACCCCCTTGTTGAGCAAGGTGATGAGCAGGGGCTCGCATAGGAGGCGTTGCTCCATGCTCATCACCTTGAACTTTGCCTCCACTAGGCCGGCAATGGCCTCTTCAGGGGATGTGGGCTCCTTGAGGGTGGCATGGGCCTCTTTAATAAGGGCCATTGCTGCCTCACTGGTGGTCCTGTCCCTCCTGCCTCTTTTGGGAAATCAGATGGGAGGCACCTGTGATCTGGTGCTTCTCCTTTGCCCTGCCACCTCCTGCCTGCCACTGGGCCCTGCCACCTCCTGGCTGCCACTGGGCCCTGCCACCTCCTGCCTTCCACTGGGCCCTGCCACCTCCTGGCTGCCACTGGGCCCTTCCTCCTCCTGCCTGACAGTTTCCAGACCCTCCTCCTGGCTGATTTCATCCTGTGTATGAAAAAGGGACATAGTTTAATAGGTTGCTTTAATCTTTGCCTCAAAATTTAAAATCATGATTGAAGCAATTAGAATGTAAATCCTGAAATCAGTTTCTAAAATTTACAACTACATCAGATTGACTATTTAGCACCCAATTAAGTGCAGACTAATGTCTAGAGATCTTGATTTCACTTGTGGAACTCTAAATAGTTTATGTTTGTCATCTTGACATATTTGTCAAACATTAATTTTATCCCAATACATTTTCATTTAATACTATACCTGGCTCCAGATGGCCAAATCAGGATCATCCAGGATGGCTGCCTCCTCTTGCTCCAGAGAAGGCTCAGGTTGGCTGCAGGGAAGTCTGGGGGGAAGAGTGGAGAGTGATGGCCTTGTCTCAATGTGGTCATCCAGGAAGGACATCCTGCTGTAGTACCACAAAATCGGGACATACACATCATCTGCTGCTGCTCCTGACCTCTGAGAAGCCAGGACCTTAGAGCGTTCAGTCCTGTAGGTGCCTCTCAAGCTCCCAATTTTAGTGTCCACCTGTTTTGCTGTGGCTGTGGGCACCTTGGTATGCACAAATGGGAGCAGGGTCTCCAGCGCTGCTTTTCTCACCCCTCTTTTTTTTGTGGATGGGGTTTTTCGTCTCCCACAGAGCGGGCAGCTCCCTTACCCGGTCTATAAATTCCGCCAGGAAATCTCTATCACTAATGAAGACATTCATATTGTATCTGCAAGTAAAATAAATAATATATAACTAATGTGAGGCAAACAGTCTAACCTCCTTAACATCGTAGTCACCATATATATCCTACAACATTCTCAAGACAGTATAGGCCAACAATTTGTCCAACTCACAAAATCACATACCTTCGTTCGCACGTCCGTAACTTGAACTCCTCTCTCCGCACACCGAACGTACTATAGTCACATGTGTGTTTGCTATATACACACCACGCATGCGTCCAAATTCGAACACGTCGCTCCGCACACGTCGCCCGCCCATGACGTTCTAACTTACATCTTTTCCCCGCCCCTTCTCTTTCGGCGCGCAGACAGATATGGCGGAGTTACAGCAGGTGTCTGATAATTCCGCAACTAACGAGGAGGAGACAAGCCCGGAGACCGAGGAAACATCACGATCAAGGAGGAGATTCAAGGCATCTAATATGTCTTTTGCGGAGATGGCGGAGATGGTGGACATCTTGCTCAAGTCTGATTATGACGCAAAGCATGGGCCGTATAGCAAACCAAATAGAAGGAAGGCCAAAATCCTGAAGAAAGTTGTGAAGAGTCTGAAGACGAATTTCGGGGTGAAACGCTCAAATGAGCAGCTCAGAAAGAGATGGTCAGACCTCAAACTGAGGGATCCAGAGCAGTTAAGGAGCATTAAGAGAATGCTAGCAAAAAGTAAGTAAAATGTACACTTTTCGGCTATTAATGTTTTTCTCAACTTACATGTTGCTCCTTTTTTTGATTTTATCATATTGGACTCCCTTCCATAATTTAATAATTTGAACTTTGTTTGGCACAGTAATCGTTCGTTACGTTACAGACACTTCGTTCGGCCACTATCCGCTGTTTTGGCTTATTTTATAGCCACAAAAGTAATTAGACATCTGCGTGTTTTTTTAACATTTTTGTTCCAAATTTTTAGGCTAGATGATGTGTTTGTAAAGAGAATGAAATGCAAACTTTTGTCAGTGTAAAGGAGAGGACACTCAGCAGCTGCTTCCACATCTGTACTTTAGAGCACTATAGTGTGGGCCACCAGACCCGCCTTTTTTGGGTGTCCCACACAGGTGCATTAGTGATTTTTTGTGGTGCCTCCATGTCTAAAAACTGACAGCCAAAGGTGAATACTAAACATATTATTGGTCAGAAATAATGCATTCATCTTTAACTTCCGCCCAAACACACTTCCAAGCAATTTAGCCTGTTTTTATTTTTCATAGAGAATTTCAGTGTGATAAATAGACCTTTTGTTTGATTATCATAGGGGAGAGAAGACTGGGAGGAGAACACTCCAGGGAGCACAGGAACCCCACAGCTTCACAACAACCCCAAACTCCCAAAGACCCACAACCGAAGGATGTTGAGGAAGTTGAAGAGGTGGAGGAAGGAGAAGTGCAGGTAGGAGAGGTGGATGACGTTGTGGAACTGGTCACCACAACAGGTCAGTATCTGTCACCACAGCTTCAGGTAAGAGATGTAGGTCTGCAGAGTTATAATACCTTGTTATTTTGTTTTTAGGGGATGTTAATGTTGTGGTGAAGGATAGTACACGTTTCTCTGCTGACAGTGCCCTCCGAATAATACAGCAAGTGATGAAATGTAGCACGGAACTGGACAGAATTAAACAAATAATTCATGTGATGGATCAAACATTTAAAGACATTCTAGATGTTTTGGGGAGAATCGAATAAGTCAACCAAACCCCCATTTTTTTTTCAGGAATGACTGTTCATCAACCTTTTATACTGTTTTTGACAATGCAACCAGCCAAAAATTTAATATGCACACAGTGTGTCAACATGTGCCATCTGCCATCAGGGGATATCCATGTACGTCTTTGGGGGTGCAACCCCTTCCTCGTATCTAAAGTAGGTGAACTGAGGAAGGGGTTGCACCCCCAAAACACGTCCATTGATCACCCCTGATGGCAGATAGCACATGTTGACAATAGGGATCAGGAGTCTCAAATCCCTAGTGGAAAATAATACAAAATGTGTGCATATTCAATTTTTGGCTGGGCAAGGGGTGGCAAGACCCCATATTAGGACGGGCACATAGAGACATAGTTTGTGCAAGTGAATGTGTCAGATTGCTCAGAGGTATCCAATGTTGTAATTTTTGGAATGCAACTGTTTTTGTATTTTCCTAAGAAAATAATTGGCGGTTTGTGGCCAGGACAAAAAAATAAATAAAAAAATAAATAAAAAGGAAACATGTGTGTGAATGTGCACAGAGGAAAATGTTTGAACAGAAACAACGTGTAGCTTCTTTTTTCAATACGCTCTAACCTTATTTGTGTTTTTTTTAAGGTTACATAGTGAAATGGTTGTTATTTACTAAAGGAAAATACACTTGGCACTACAAATGCACTAAGACAAACTAGGAGACAGGAAACAAACCAAAGTTAAAATTAGAAATCAGAATTTTATTTAACTCATTCTCCAGGAATCTTTAGCCATAGCCTGGCATAGGAATTGCCCCCCTACCCGTGAAATATTGCATATATTTGTCCCGAACCTCACGGGCATTTTGGGGGGGGCAAGCCAGGACGGGCAGATTCCAGGCCCGGCAGGGGATTACAAGGTGAAAGTCCAGCCTCTGGCAATACTGAGGCCATATATGAATTGGATTTTCTGCTGAGAAAATTGTGTAGCACACAGCAGCATAAAACTACATAGTTTATTTTGTAGTCCGCCAAGTGTATGGAAGTCATAAAAATGCGGAACCGGCTGGCCATTATGCCGAAGGCATTTTCAACGACTCTTCGGCCCCTGGCCAGCCGGTAATTGAACACCCTCTTCTCTGGGGTCAGGGTCCTGTGAGGAAATGGCCTCATAAGATGCGGTCCGAGTCCAAAGGCTTCATCAGCCAAGAAAACAAAGGGGAGTCCTTCAATATTCCCTGCATCCAGGGGCAATGCAAGGTCGTCACTCTGGAGACGGAGGGCAAACTCCGTCTGGATGAAGGATCCCCCATCGGACATCCGGCCATTCTTCCCTACATCAACATAGAGGAATTCATACTGTGCTGACACCACCGCCATCAGCACAATGCTATGAAACCCCTTGTAATTGAAGTAGTAGGACCCAGAACGGGGTGGCGGCACGATGCGGACGTGCTTCCCGTCTATGGCACCACCGCAGTTGGGGAAGTCCCACCGCGTGGCAAACTCCGATGCCACAGTCTGCCATTCCTGTGGCGTGGAAGGAAGCTGGGGAGTCAAACAAGATGAAAGAAAATTAGAATTTAAAAATATTACATTACAAGGAGATTATAATAAAAAACATTAGAGGCCAACATCAATCAAATTCTACGTTTATTAAGGTGTTTTCAATAAGTATAATGGAAGGCTCAAATTTCATATTCATCACCCCCTCTGATGGTCCATTAATACATTATTTGGGGGGGGGTTAGATGTGTTTGGCCACAGGATAGCAGTGCAGTGGCGGTGCGTCCAGAGTGGGCGCTGGAGCACTGCCCCCTCTCTCCTGTGCCCGTCACTCAGAACAATACATAGGTTCTTGCCTTGCATTAACCTATGTATTGTCAATGCCGCCCACTATTCAGGTGGATGGCCCCCTGTTAAGCGACCAACATATGAATAACTGCAGCATTTATGGGGTGAAAATTGCATATCAGTAACAGGGAGGCAAATAGGCTTGGCAATTACAGCCTGAGGGATGTAATTGGCTTCATAAAAGTTAAATAGGGGACTCAGGGGGGGGGGGGAGCATTCCTTGGGTAAACACTGACAGGCTGCTCTGCCAATCATGTTCACCAAGTCTGTTTAATGGTAACATGATTGGCTGATGCAACATCAAGGGAAGGAGAAGACATCAAGGACAGAAGAAGAATGGCGCTGACCACAAGAAGGTATGTGCAGGGCTGGGGACAAAATGGCTGCATTGGAGGGAACACAATGGCTGCATTGGAGGGGACAAAATGGCTGCATTGGAGGGGACAACTGGGGGCGTTTAATAGGCACCTTTGCAAAAATGGAGGAAGTTTATTTCCTAAATTGGGGTTGGACCCCCAAACATTTGTTGCAACAGACGCCCCTGCTGGAAAGGTTAGTGAAGGGAAATATGCATGGAGGAGAAAAAAGGGGCAATCCAAAGCTTCCAGCATGCATGGGGACAAAGGGGACATTCTCAGCATATTACAATCATGGTAATTAGGGAAGGATGAAAGAAATACCATACATTAGCATACATGAAATACATAAAATGTGATGTTAAAGGAGAAAACTTACCCTAATATAGTCCTCCTGCAGGACTTGTATAATGGCAGAACAGGTGTCTGGGATTATGAGGCCCAGAGCCTGGGGGGAGATGCCTGTCGTGAACTTCAAGTCCTGAAGACTTCTCCCTGTCGCCAGATAACATAACGTGGCGATGAGCCTCTGCTCAGCACTGATGGCTTCCCGCATAACGGTGTCCTGCCTGGTAATATAGGGGGACACCAAAGCCAACAGTTCCTGAAAAACGGGGTCAGACATCCGCAGAAAATTCCTGTAGTCCTCAGGATTATTCTCGACTATCTCCCGCAGCAGAGGCGTGTGGCAGAATTGGTCCCGCTGGAGCAACCAATTCTTGGTCCATGAACTCCTCCTCACACCATTCATGGACTGGTCTTTGTCCAAAACAAGCAGACCAACACCAAGCGCACGCACAGCACGAACTCAACGACGAGAACGTCCAGGCGACATGGCTAGGAAACGGTCGTCTTATCAGAACGTACAGAACAGAACGCACTTTAGAACAGCAAGGCCTATGAATAACGAACTGAAAATCAGAAACGAACGGGCAAGAACGCACTGTAAAACAGATACGACCTGCCTAGACGCCCTGAAAGTCAAGATACGAACCCACAAGCACAAACTGAACCTCAGAAAACGAACTGAAAAGCACGAAGACTGAAAAGCGCGAATCGTCTCTTCCCAAACTTTTACTTCACACGCGGTAACACAAGATCAGCAAAAGCAGCCCAAGGGGTGGCGCCAAGAAAATCGATCTTCCCCTTTATAGTGCCGTCGTACGTGCTGGACGTGACCGCGGAGAACAATGAGGAAATTGGGAAATGTCAGTGTGTACGCATAGAAAGCTTGACGAGAAACTCGTCAGGGTTAACAAGAATCTCGTCGAAAAAAACGACGTGTTTTTAACGACGAGAAACTCGGTCGTGTGTACGAGGCTTAACAGTCCAAAAGTGTAGAATAAAACTGCAAGGTTGAAATGAAGAATTCCACATGGATATGACCCACTTTGTGAAAGGATAGAGACACCACCACCGATATAAGGAGGAGGCTTACCAGATGGTGTTGACTTGGTGAGGTGTATACCACCCAAGTCAAAACAGGCTTGTATAATCAGTCAGCAAGATGTATCCAGCTGGTCCTGAATCCACATCTCAGTTGGCACCGCAAATTCCAATAAACATCAGGAATTGTAAAATACATGTAGTCTTGTTGGAGCCAGAGATACGGTAACCACATAACATGCGTAATGGGAAAAAAAACTCACATAGTGTGGTACCGTACAAAGTAGTATTTATTAAAAAGAATAAAAATGAACACTCACATTTGGAAGAACGTCATAGGCATATCACAACGTGTAAGAGCGATGTGTGTGAATGGGTCCACCCGACGCGTTTCAACTAAACAGTCATCATCTGGGGTCACACCGGTGTGTATATATCAGTTTAGACATTACTTACTGTGTTTAAAATGTAAAAAATATTAGAGGCTGTATAAACTTTAATGGTACTCATATGGACAACAACACATGAAAAGTCTAAAAACATTTCTTATTATAACATCATACAGATAAAAGGTATGCACAATATTGTGCCATAACAAACACACTAAAACCTCTCTCTTTTAGATGGATAATTATGTAGTGATACAAATTGTTGAATCGTATGGTCTATCACATAGAGCTTATTCTCTCTTTTTAACAAATTACAACAATCCACAAGAGAAATGGGGAGTAGAGAACACCGGGCTTTGTGATACCAGAAAGACAAATGTAACACACAAACTGGCATAAAGACAAACTTTTATTGAAGAATATTAAAATATCCCCTGTAAGTATTGATTGGGGAAATTGCTGAACACTTAAATATACATTGCATTTGTATTGTATGTTGTTAAAAAAAAATGGGGCTGATACCTACCATTGGTATGCTTTTTTGGCTGCATTTGGGATATATTTTTATATTATTCATGTCTTCTCGGCATGTTTTGCGGTAATATCCACATCTTCAGGATTATTTTAGAGAGCAATATTTTCTCAAGAAGACAATAGTAAAAATAATAAAGAAGATAGAGTACAATGTATACAATTTGTATGGTTGGACATACAAACCATACAAATTGGAGGTCCAGGTATAAGAGTTGCATAGAAGCTTAACCATCACCCATGAGAGCACTAAAACAAGGGGAATACAAGTCCTGCCTATCAAATATATAAAGAAAGAAATAGGGACCTAGAATACTGTATATGCCTATAAGGCCAAAACTTTAACTTTGAGTTATGGTACACACCGTATCACAGCAAGGGCTCCAAAAATTCTAGAGATAACTTTGACTGAGATGGTCATTAACCACTTCAATTTTGATCATTTTTTTCCCACAAATAGAGCTTTCTTTTGGTGGTATTTGATCACCTCTGCGGTTTTTATTTTTTGCGCTATAAACAAAAAAAGAGCGACAATTTTGAAAAAAAAACCACTATTTATTACTTTTTGCTATAATAAATATCCCAATTTTTTTTAAAAAAACAATTATTTTCCTTAGTTTAGGCCGATTTGTATTCTTCTACATATTTTTGGTAGAAAAATAAAAAATTGCAATAAGCGTATATTGATTGGTTTGCGCAAAAGTTATAGTGTCTACAAATAAGGGGATAGTTTTATGGCATTTTTATTATAATTTTTTTTTTTTTTTACTACTAATGGCGGCGATCTGCGATTTTAATTGTGACTGTGACATTGCGGCGGACACATCGGACACTATTTTGGGACCATTCACATTTATACAGCGATTAGTGGTATAAATATGCACTGATTACTGTGTAAATGTGACTGGCAGGGAAGGGGTTAACACTAGGGGGCGATCAAGGGGTTAAATGTGTTCCCTAGGGAGTGATTCTAACTGTAGGGGGAGGGGACTGATGAGAGGAGACCACCGATCGTTGTTCCTATATACAAGGAAGATACGATCAGTTCTCCTCTCCCCTGACAGGAAGTGGATCTGTGTGTTTACACACACAGATCCACGTCCCTGCTCTGTGATGAGCAATCGCGGGTGCCCGGCGGACATCACGGCGGCCGGGCACGCGCATCGGGTCCCCAGTAATGTGGCGGGCGAGCGTGCGCGCTCTCCACAGTGCTGGAAGCCAAAGACGTCACATCGGAGGGATGAAGGGTTCCTGCGGCCGTCATATTACTATAGGCCGGTAAACAAGTGGTTAAAGGTGGCTTAGGCTTCCTAAGGTAAGGTGTATCCATAACAATGGATTGTTATAACAATGGTACCACAGCATCTAAAAAGATAACAAAAAATATAGTATATGCAGATGCATACAATAAAATTTTAATATCAAACTCAAATTGTTGAAACTCTCTCTCTCTCTCTCTATATATCTATATATATAGATGTAGCGCTACCCCCAGTTAAGAGAGCCGCTGGTTTGATTTCAGGCCCTGTATACAGTACCGCCAACCCCCGGCAGTCTTACTCGACCCACTCTGGCACAGTTAGTCTAGGGTTAAAACTTATACCGCATTCAAGTGTATTGCACTTAATAATCTATAAACAGTCAGACAACACGCTGAGGCGAGAGATTAAATATAACAGCTTTACTGGTAGTGAATAACACATAGTATAACTTCCAACATGTAGATTAGCTTGCAGAGCCCTGCATTAATCAGTTCAATCAGTTGCAGCACACTATAATGGCGCTGCGCGGTACTCCACCACGCGTAGCTATTATGGCGTGCGCGCCCTATGGCGCTCTAAACAAATCCTAACTCCCCACCCGGGTCAGGCCTGACATGGGATGAATCTCAGTCACTTCCTTAAGGGGTTTCTTCGCATGCCAGCTTTCGGTGGTGCACTTGATGAAATAGCTATTTGTAATCCGCAATGGGTGATAACTTGGAACACTATGCTGTGGGGGGGGGGGGGGGGACACTTCAACTCTGTCCTGTTACCGGTCCCCCCATGGAAGCACAGACAAACAAACAGTGGGCCTAGGCAGTCTATAGGCCTGAACACGGCACAGTCTATTGGTTTGGGCAGGTGCCCGCTCACCACTCCGGACGCGATCCCAGCCAGGACTTCCACCGCCTGTGTATCCGCACACAGCGTCTGCAACGATCGGGTCCCCGATCCAACTGATGTCCTCACTCGACAAGTCGGGATCCACCCAGGCTCCGCAGTGGGGTGGAAGGCTCTTCGGATGTCACGCAAGGCCTCAGGCTTCAGGCCTTGCACCGCAGCAGATCCGCACAGGAAGACTGGTTGCTTGCAGCGCGGTGTCCAAAGAGAGCGAGCTCCGCCTCGCCCCTTCCTTAAATAGCCCCTCCCATGAGTCTCTGCGGTGGAAACTTCCGCCCTGGGGCCGAATGGGGTTCTGGGTAACGTAGTCCGGGGCCATTAAAGGAGACCCCGCTACACACTCCCCCAACTTAAACTCTTTGGTCCCCAAAGATTACATAACCTTAAACTACAGATCTTACAACATCAATCAACTTTTCATATGATGTCGGCAGAGGAAATTCCCACCAAAAACGAGGTAGTGAACTCCCCTGCCCACAGGACACACTATCATCAGTATCCTGTCTAACTGTGCCAGAGAGTGAGCTGGGGTTGCCTCCCACCAAATGAACAGTGGGAGGGTCAGGGTCTTCCATACTCCTTCTGGCAGTAACTACAGTGTCTTCCGCACTCTCCCCCATTTGTGGGTAAGTTAATCTCCTGGGAGGTTTTATGGCTCTCCGCTTCCTCTGTCCTCTTGGACTTTCTGTTGGAACAGGCTCTTCTTCTGTAACTGACTTGGGGGTTTCCTCTGATTCAGGAGCATTAGGCTCCGGAGCAGGGAGATACATGGCTTCCCTTGGATCCTCCTCTGGGGGTAATTCGCAGGCACTCTCCCAAGCATGTGACCAAGGACTGGACGGGATGAACTCAGTAGCTTCTGCATTCAGTTTGGAGCTCACTGAAGATGATGGGCACCCGGTTGACTCCTTCACCGGGGCCCGCTGAAGTTTTCCGGCAGGTTGCGGTTGTTCATCTTTCTTTTCTTTGGACTGGCAAAAACTTTGGCGAGGTGGCCCGCTCCTCCACAATTGAAACAGATCACATCCCCCCAACCTTCCAGGGATGCGTGCGCTAAGGTATTTGGGAACAGTTCCTTCCTTGGACTTCCCCTCTCTGTTTCCTTTGACTTCTTTTCCATCAGGGAGGTCAGCATTCCCAGCACTTGGGACATTTGCGACTTCAAGGTATCAACCTCTGCATCTCTTTCCAGGGTCATGGCCGTCCTGACCATCACGGGAGTAGGATTCACCGTCTCAACTGGTTGGCTCCTCTTCTTCTCCTCCAGCATAGCTTCTTCTTCTCTGACTACTCGAATCAAGTCAGGGTACTCCAGGCTCTTCCCGTCCTGTCTAGTACGTAGCGTCAGTGCGATGGGGTCCAGGGGCTGAGATCCTCTCATCACCTGCTGGACACGGGCCTCATTAACCTTCCGCGGGTCAATCCCCTTCTTAAGGATCATCTTGTGCAGGATCTTATCCAGGCTCTTCATGAACTCTGAAAGTTTCTCCCCTGCCTTTTGGTAGCAGTGCTCCAGCTGGTAGGTGAGCTCAGTGATTTTCTCTGTCCCACCGAACACATTCTGCAGAATGTCTAGATAGTCCTGTGCATCACAGTCTGTTTTGCTCATCTTGAGGTTGCGTATGGCCTCTAGAGCAGGGCCCTTCAAGCTCTCAGCAATTCTCTGCTTCTTTCTGTGGTCTGGGACTTTCCACTCTTCTAGGGCCTGAGTGGCACCGTCTAACCACTCCTCAAACCCCTCTTCACCTGAAGGTACAGGTTTCCTCCCTGAAAACATTCTGAGTTTTCGGTATCCTGACATTTGGTAATCTGTAGGATCTTTCTTGCACTGGGCTATGATTTCCCCTAGGACCGCGCATAATTCGGTGCTGAGTGTGCCCTGTGGCGACCCGGGACTCTCTTTCTTCTCCCCTTTTTCGGTTTTTGGGGTCTGAACACATCCTCCTGTAGTAGGCAGTGATGCGTGTATTAGGTTATAGGTTTGATCATCTATCGCTCTTATACTTGGATTTTTGAAGTCTTCTGGGACTCCATCTTTCCACTCTATCAGTGCGTGCGTCAGCGAAGAATTCGACCTGACATCCACTATCCATACCTTCTGGTGCGGGGACAGTGACATCACTAGCTGTTTCACCGCTTCTCCTTGCCAGATCCCCGGGAGTTCTATAATTACTACCCCGGCTGGATCTGTGCCGACTGCCTTGCACCACTTTACTACTTCTAGTGGGTCCATGCTGGTACTTTTTGGCGCGTTATTTGCTGCAACAGGATCCCGGACTCGAGAGCCCCCACGTGTAGCGCTACCCCCAGTTAAGAGAGCCACTGGTTTGATTTCGGGCCCTGTATTCAGTACCGCCAACCCCCCGGCAATCTTACTCGACCCACTCTGGCACAGTTAGTCTAGGGTTAAAACTTATACCGCATTCAAGTGTATTACACTTAATAATCTATAAACAGTCAGACAACACGCTGAGGCGAGAGATTAAATATAACAGCTTTACTGGTAGTGAATAACACATAGTATAACACCCAACATGTAGATTAGCTTGCAGAGCCCTGCATTAATCAGTTCAATCAGTTGCAGCACACTATAATGGCGCTGCGCGGTACTCCACCACGCGTAGCTATTATGGCGTGCGCACCCTATGGCGCTCTAAACAAATCCTAACTCCCCACCCGGGTCAGGCCTGACATGGGATGAATCTCAGTCACTTCCTTAAGGGGTTTCTTCGCATGCCAGCTTTCAGTGGTGCACTTGATGAAATAGCTATTTGTAATCCGCAATGGGTGATAACTTGGAACACTATGCTGTGGGGGGGGGGGCACTTCAACTCTGTCCTGTTACCGGTCCCCCCATGGAAGCACAGACAAACGAACAGTGGGCCTAGGCAGTCTATAGGCCTGAACACGGCACAGTCTATTGGTTTGGGCAGGTGCCCGCTCACCACTCCGGACGCTATCCCAGCCGGGACTTCCACCGCCTGTGTATCCGCACACAGCGTCTGCAACGATCGGGTCCCCGATCCAACTGATGTCCTCACTCGACAAGTCGGGATCCACCCAGGCTCCGCAGTGGGGTGGAAGGCTCTTCGGATGTCACGCAAGGCCTCAGGCTTCAGGCCTTGCACCGCAGCAGATCCGCACAGGAAGACTGGTTGCTTGCAGCGCGGTGTCCAAAGAGAGCGAGCTCCACCTCGCCCCTTCCTTAAATAGCCCCTCCCATGAGTCTCTGCGGTGGAAACTTCCGCCCTGGGGCCGAATGGGGTTCTGGGTAACGTAGTCCGGGGCCATTAAAGGAGACCCCGCTACACATTGATCTATATATATCTATGTAGCGGGGTCTCCTTTAAGGCCCCCGGGACTACGTTACCCAGAACCCCGTTCGGCGCCCGGGCTGCAAATTGCCACCGCAGAGACTCATGGGAGGGGCTATTTAAGGAGGAGGCAAGGCGGAGCTCGGCCTCTTTGGACACGGCTCTACAAGCAACAGCAACAGCTTGTGCGGATCTGCTGCAATGCAAGGCCTGAAGCCTTGGGCCTTGCGCTACTTCCGAAGAGCCTTCCACCCCTACTGCGGAGCCTGGGTGGCACCTGACCTGTCAAAGGAGGACATCGGTTGGATCGGGGACACGATTGTTGCGGACGCTGTGTGCGCATACACAGCGGGTGGAGGTCCCGGACTGGGATCGCGTCCGGAGTGGTGAGCGGGCACCTGCCCAAAACCAATAGACTGTGCCGTGTTCAGGCCTATAGACTGCATAGGCCCACAGTTTGTTTATCTGCTGTTCCCCGGGAGGACCGGTGGCAGGACAGAGTTGAAGTGTCCCCCCCAGTATAGTGTTCCAAGTTATTGGCTGTTGTGGATTACAAATACTTTTCATCAAGTGCACCACCGAAAGCTGGCATGCGAAGAAATCCCTTAAGGAGGTGACTGAGATTTATTCCATGTCAGGCCTGACCGGGGTGGGGAGTTAAGATATTGTTTAGTGCGCCATAGGGCGCGCATACCATAATAGCTACGCGTGGTGGAGTACCGCGCAGCGCCATTATAGTGTGCTGAATTGATTGCTGCAGGGCTCTGCAAGCCAGTTGCATGTGTTATGTTCTACCTATGCTATTTACTATAAGAGTAAAGCTGTTATATCTGATCTCTCGCCTCAGTGTGTTGTCTTACTGTTTAGAGATTATTTCATGCAATACAATTGAATGTGGTACAAGTATAACCCTAGACTAACTGTGCCAGAGTGGGTCGAGTAAGATTTCCGGGGGTTGGCGGTACTGTATACAGGGCCCGAAATCAAACCAGCGGCTCTCTTAACTGGGGGTAGCGCTACATCTATATATATCTATATATATCTATATATATCTATATATATATATATATACTGTATATATATATACACTGTATATATATATATATATATATATATATATATATATATATATCTTTTATATAGATGTGTTACACACAGAGTGATATATTTCAAGCATTTCTTTCATTTAATTTTGATGATTATGGCTTACAGCTAGTGAAAACCCAAAATTCAGTATCTCAATATTACAAAAGACCGATAAAAAGAAAAAAAAGATTTTTAATACAGAAATGTTGGCTTACTGAAAAGTATGTCCATGTACAGTATAGTATGCACTCAATACTTGGTCGGGGCTCCTTTTGCATGAATTATTGCATCAATGCGGCGTGGCATGGAGGGGATCAGCCTGTGGCACTGCTGAGGTGTTATGGAAGCCCAGATTGATAGCGGCCTTCAGCTCATCTGTTGGGTCTGGTGTCTCTCATCTTCCTCTTGACATTACCCCACAGATTCTCTATGGGGTTTAGGGCAGACGAGTTTGCTGGTCAATCTAGCACAGTGATACCATGATCATTAAACCAGGTTTTGGTACTTTTGGCAGGTGCCAAGTCCTGCTGGAAAATGAAATCAGCATCTCCATAAAGCTGGTCAGCAGAGGAAAGCATTAAGTGCTCTAAAATTTCCTGGTAGACGGCTGTGCTGACTTTGGACTTGATAAAACACAGCGGACCAACACCAGCAGATGACACGGCTCCCCAACTTACCACTGACTGTGGAAACTTCACACTGGATCTCATGCAACTTGGATCCTGTGCCTCTCCACTCTTCCTCCAGACTCTGGGACCGTGATTTCCAAATGAAATGCAAAAGTTTCCACAGTCAGTGATGATTTGGGGAGCCATGTCATCTGCCGGTGTTGGTCCTCTGTGTTTTACCAAGTCCAAAGTCAACGCAGCCATCTAGCAGGTAATTCTAGAGCACTTCATGCTTCCTTCTGCTGACCAGCTTTATGGAGATGCTGATTTGGGCACCTGCCCAAACTGCCAAAAGTCGGGAGAGCGCCTGCTTGGGTGCCCCCAGAGCAAACTACTTGCTGTAGGGGCACCTGGAGAAGCCAGGAGCTCCTGCGTGGGACCCGAGAAGAGGAGGATCTGGGCTGCTCTGTGCAAAAACAGAGCAGGTGAGTATGACATATTTGTTAGTTTAGAGAAAAAAAAAATTAAGCTTTAGTATTACTTTAATGTAGAACTATAGACAAATCTTTTTTTTTCTTTTCATTTTGGATAGAGTAAGGGAGGGACTTAACCCCTGTCAGATTTTTTTTTTTTCACCATCTATGTCCCATTGCGGAGATTTCCCTTCATTTCCTGTCCCATAGCCAAACAGGAAGTGAGAGGAAATCCCTGCAAATTAAGAGAATTCCTTGCGGACCCCCTGGGTCAACAAAACTAGTGTCCCCATTGTAAGGTTTCCCCTCTATTCATTTTCTGGGGACAACCCAAAATGTGTGATTTTCTTTTACTTTCAATGATAACGATACACTGGACAAATAGAGAGGGGGAATCTATGTACTGCTGTACTGCAATGCACTGATCAGTGGTCATGACTTACCATGTACCAATTTTCCTTATGTCCTATGAGTTCAGTTCCCACCAATGTGCTGTATTAGGGTGAAAAAAGTTGGGTCCGAAGTCCATCTGCAGCAGAAAATGTTTGTGAACTACACAATGTTGAATCATCAGAGCCAACTAGGGTGACCACATGTCCCGGAGTGCCCGGGACAGTCCCGCATTTTGCAGGTCTGTCCCGGGCACATTAATTCCAGGACAATACAGTGTCCCGGAATGAAACTGACACAGCCACCCCCCAGGCCAATCTGATGCCCCCAAAAAAGGCAGCCACATCACCGCTTTACTCACTGACAGTACTTGTCCTGGCCGGGAATGCCTGGAGGAGCACAATCCCCGCCCCCTGCTTGTGATTGGAGAAAGCATAAATCCCGCCTCTTGTGTCCAATCACTGTGCTGTGATTCGTTACAGCAGAAGCTGATTTTTGGGAAGGGAGGATGTCCCTGAATGGTAGTTTGGAAATGTGGTCACCCTAGAGCCAACACCAGCGTTCCACAAGACTTTGGCAGGAAAATATTGTTCCTCCCACTTTCCTTTTTCACTTTTAATCTGCTGTGTAATTGTTCCACAATTCACCACCAACAGTATTAAAGGGAAACTACTCAGTAAGCTTCCTGCCCAGACCAATTCTCAGATTTCACCGCTGTCACAGTTTGAATGACAATTGTGCTGTAGGGTTGCCACCTCTTCTTCAAGCCAAACCCGAACACTTTAGCAGCGGAATTTTCTTTTTTCTTTTTTTTTTGGGGGGGGGGGGGGGGGTATACGCTATAAAATTGTAAAAGACCTGGGACACTTTTGGTGGCCTGAAAGAAAGTAGTAATGTGGCGCATAGTAGCAGGGGTCAGATATGTCCTGTGGAGAGGGCTAGTGCTAGCAGGGGGAGAGTTAGATATGTGCTGGGGGGCAGTGGTGGCTGGTGCTCAAATTTTTTTTTTTGGGGGGGGGGCAAACAAACTGAAAAATTCTGGAAAAAAAACATTGATTGCAGCCTCACTGTGCCATCAATTGCAGCCACTGTGCCCCATAAAATGCAGCCACTGTGCCCATCATATGCAGCCCAGATGCCCATCATATGCAGTCACTGTGCCCATCATATGCAGCCACTGTGCCCATCATATGCAGCCACTGTGCTCATCATATGCAGCCTGTGCTCATCATATGCAGCCTCTGTGCCTATTATATACAGCCACTATGCCCATCATATACAGTCACTGTGCCCATCATATGCAGACCATATGCCCATCATATACAGTCACTGTGCCCATCATATGCAGCCACTATGCCCATCATATGCAGCCACTGTGCTCATCATATGCAGCCTGTGCCCATCATATGCAGCCACTGTGCCTATTATATGCAGCCACTATGCCCATCATATACAGCCACTGTGCCCATCATATGCAGCCACTGTGCCCATCATATGCAGCCACTGTGCCCATCATATGCAGCATGTGCCCATCATATGCAGTGTGTGCCCACCATATGCAGCGTGTGCCCACCATATGCAGCCTGTGCCCACCATATGCAGCGTGTGCCCATCATATGCAGCGTGTGCCCATCATATGCAGCGTGTGCCCATCATATGCAGCATGTGCCCATCATATGCAGCGTGTGCCCACCATATGCAGCGTGTGCTCACCATATGCAGCATGTGCCCATCATATGCAGCGTGTACCCACCATATGCAGCGTGTGCCTATCATATGCCACGTGAGCCCATCATATGCCACGTGAGTCCATCATATGTAGCCTGTGCCCATCATATGCAGCATGTGCCCATATGTGCTGGAGGGCGCTTGGGGGGGTCAGATATGTGCTGGGGGGGCAGTTTGTGAGAGAAGAGGGCCAGTGCAAGGGGGAGGGGTGGGGGGTAGTTTGGGAAGGGAGAGTGCTAGGAGGGGTTGTCAGATTTATTGTCTTCCCCCTGCCAAAGCACATATCCTCCTAATCCCTCGATCACTCTACATATTTTCTACCTTGTCCTCCTTTCCAGCTGCTCCCTCCCCTCCCCCTGTCTATCTACACAGTATAGAAAACTTTTTACAGACCTGAGATCAGCGCCTCCCTGCTCCCCCTCCTCCTCCTCGTGTGTGTGCATACAGAGCGGAGAAGGAGAAGGGGAGGAGCTTTGATTAACTGACACTCTGCTCTGCTGAACCAGGCTGCCGTCAGGGAGAGGGGAGACATCCGATGTCACTCCCGATCAGAGGCGTTGCTAGGGGGTGCGGGGGGTGCGATCCGCCCCCGGGTGACACCCGCTAGAGGGGTGACACCCTCCCTTTTTTTTTTTTTTTTAATTTATTTATTTATTTATTTATTTATTTATTTTTATTTTTTTTTACAGCTGACCCATTCATTGATTAATTTCACCCCGCTGGGCTGGAAGCCTGGAACAACACCTCCAGCGCCGCGGCCGCGCCTGGTGTGTGTCCTCCGGCTCCTTATTCTTCCTATTCCTAAATTCCAATCCTCCTCCCTACCCTACAGAGCCAGCGAGCGACTCAGCCTGTCACATCATCACACTGCACTGTGATGATGTGACGACACGCACTAGCGTTGCTAGCCAGGTGCGGGGGGGGGGGGCGGGCTGCACCCGGGTGACACCCACCAGAGGGGTGACACCCGTGGGTAGCGCAGCGGCACCACACTGACATTGCCCGCTGCCCTGTGCCTTAGGCTCACGCTGCGGCTGTGTCCCTCAGCGGAGCGGAAGGAAGCCGCCGCCCCCTCTGCCTCCTCTCTGTTTACATCCACAGAGGAGGAGGAGGAGCCCGCGCTCGAGAGACACACCGCTGTGTGTATCTGCCGCTCTGTTCTGAGGTCTGTAAGGTAAGGGGGGCATCTTTACTGATGGGGGGAGGGGGTGTCTGTACTGCTGGGGTCTGCACTAGGGGGAGTTTGCACCAGGGGGGCTGTAACTGAGGGGGTGTCTGTACTGAGGGGGGTCTGGTACCAAGGGGGTGTCTGTACTGAGGGGGGTGTCTGTACTGAGGGGGGTGTCTGTAACTGAGGGGGTGTCTGTACGAGGGGTGTCTGGTACTGTGGGGGGTGTCTGTAACTGAGCAGGGTGTCTGTAACTGAGGAGGTCTGCACTGAGGTGGGGGTGTCTGTACTGATGGAGCGGTCTGTACTGAGGTGGGGGTGTCTGTACTGATGGAGCGGTCTGTACTGAGGTGGGGGTGTCTGTACTGAGGGGGTGTCTGTACTGAGGGGGGTGTATGTACTGAGGGGGGTGTATGTACTGAGGGGGGTGTATGTACTGAGGGGGGTGTATGTACTGAGGGGGGTGTCTGTAACTGAGGGGGGTGTCTGTAACTGAGGGGGGGTCTTTAACTGAGGGGGGGTCTTTAACTGAGGGGGTGTCTGTAACTGAGGGGTGGTCTGTACGAGGGGGAGTCTGTACGAGGGGGTGTCTGTACTGAGGGGGGTGTCTGTACTGAGGGGGGTGTCTGTACGAGGGGTGTCTGTAACTGAGGGGTGGTCTGTACGAGGGGGAGTCTGTACGAGGGGGAGTCTGTACGAGGGGGTGTCTGTTACTGAGGGGGGTGTCTGTACTGAGGGGGGTGTCTGTAACTGAGGGGTGGTCTGTACGAGGGGGAGTCTGTACTGAGGGGGGTGTCTGTACTGAGGGGGGTGTCTGTACTGAGGGGGGTGTCTGTACTGAGAGGGGTGTCTGTAACTGAGGGGGTGTCTGTAACTGAGGGGTGGTCTGTACGAGGGGGAGTCTGTACGAGGGGGAGTCTGTACGAGGGGGAGTCTGTACGAGGGGGTGTCTGTTACTGAGGGGGGTGTCTGTACTGAGGGGGGTGTCTGTACGAGGGGTGTCTGTAACTGAGGGGGGGTGTCTGTAACTGAGGGGGTCTGCACTGAGGTGGGGGTGTCTGTACTGATGGAGCGGTCTGCACTGAGGTGGGGGTTCATACTGAGGGAGGCGGGTCTATATTGATGGCGGAGAGTCTGTACTTAGTGGAGCGGGTTTGTACTGAGGGAAGGGAGCTATACTGTGGGAGTGGGGTCTGTAGTTAGTGGAGGGGGGTCTGTACTGAGGGGGGACTATAGTTGTTGGGGGGTGACACCATTTTTTTTCGCACCGGGTGACACCAACCCTAGTGACGCCACTGCTCCCGATGCAGTCCGTGTGAATGATGTGTCCGGGTCAAGAGCAGATGAAAACCCGAACACATCATTCAAAAACCGGACTGTCCGGGAGAAAACCGTACAGGTGGAAACCCTAATTGTGCGGTCGTGCTACACTGTACCCAAATGACAGTTTTATCATTTTTTTCACACAAATAGAGCTTTTTCTTTGGTGGCATTTAATCACCACTGGGGTTTTTATTTTTTCCTAAACAAACAAAAAAGACCAAAACAGCTTTCATCGTAGGTTATAAAATTTAGCAAACCGGTAATGGCAGCACTAATGAGGTGGCACTGGTGGGCACTGAGATGGCACTGGTAGGTGTAACTGGTAGGCAGCACTGATTTGCACTGGTAGGTGGCACTGGTGGGCATAGATGAGGCGGCGGTGCCTTTCCCTGTTCGGGACCGATGTCCCTCTGAGAGAAGCTGGTGATCAGCTTTTTTTCCCCTCTCTTCGTGCTACCAGCGTGAGGAAAAAAAAAATCGCTGATTACCGGCTCTGTTTACATCACGTGATCAGCTGTCATTGGCTGACAGCTGATCACGTGGC
This sequence comes from Rana muscosa, assembly GCA_029206835.1. Lineage (NCBI taxonomy): Eukaryota > Metazoa > Chordata > Amphibia > Anura > Ranidae > Rana > Rana muscosa. Next base: position 1,260,850,560 of record CM055116.1, on the reverse strand, counting down.
AAGAGGCCGGGATCTGCCCCTTACTCCAATCTGTGATCAGCCGAGTCTCATTGACTCCTCATGCACGAGAGGATGTTTAGGCCTGCACTGTAGCCAGCTTTTGGCTATAGCGCGGGGGCGAAAGGGTTAACAAAAAATCCTAACCTTACCTACTCTAGCACACTAGAGGGTGCTACACTTGCCAAGTTTACAGTCTATTTGCCTTTAGTAAATCCACTAGGAATGGAATGATCAACACTCTAAAGCCTCGTGCACACGGTATGATTGTTGCCCATTTTTGTCCAAAGGGCGTGTGCCAGGATCTTGTCTTCTATACAATGCCACAAAGAAGAACATAGTGACGTACTACAAGGATTTCAGCTCTTGAGCGCCACCCTTTGGGCCCCTTCTGCTAATTTTGTGTTTGGTGAGCATTGATTCCGAGCATGCGTGTTTGTACTTTTTCGACTTTTGTGTGACGGATTTGTACTGACCATCAGAAAATCAGTAGACAAACCATTGTCCGCCGAAAATTTACTAGCTTGTCATCCAACATTTGTTGGCCAAAATTTGGACAATTGTCCAGAGGAGAGTACTAACAGTCAGACTTTAGGAAAACAGTCTGTCAACAGACAATCTCCTGCCAACAATCGTATGTACGAGGCTTAACTTTCCCATGGAGGGTCATGGCACGGACAATGGCTACTTCAGCCCTTGCTAGCAGCAGAGGATGCACTAAACCTTAATTCATTACAAAGTCCAATACCTGGCATCCCTAAAGCCTCATACACACGATCGGATTTTCTGCAGACAAAGTGTAGGACTTTTGTTCGAAGGGCGTTGGCCAGGAACTTGTCTTGCATACAAACGGCAAAGAATTGTCGGCCAACAAACACAAAACTATGTGTTATTTCAGCTCTTTAGCGCCACCCTTTGGGCAACTTCTGCTAATGTTGTGTTATGGTGAGCATTGCTTTTGAGCATGCGTGTTTGTACTTTGGAGTTCTGTCCGAAGGACTTGTGTACACACGATCGGAAAATCGGACACAATTGTTGGCGGACAATTTTAAAGCATGCTATCCAACATTTGTCCGTGGAAAATCCGACAACAATTGTCCGATGGAGCGTACAAACGGTCGGATTTTCCGACAACAGCCTGTCATCACACAATTCCCGTTGGAAAATCCGATCGTGTGTACGAGGCTTAAGAGTGCAAATTTCCCATAAGTCAGGCCTGATGGGTTTTACTCAGAAAGAGAGAAGCCCTGTACACACGATCGGATATCCTATGGATTCTAATCAGTCTTGCCTACACACCATCAGTCAAAAAACCAACCGCACCAAACGCGGTGACGTAAAACACTCCGATGAGCCGAGAAAAATGAAGTTCAATGCTTCTGAGCATGCGTCGACTTGATTCTGAGCATGCGTGGGTTTTTTTATCCGATGGAGTTCCCCACAGACGATCGTAATTTGCTATCGTTTTTTTTTCCATCGGAAAAATTTAAAACATCTTCTATTTTTTAAAACCGATGAAAAAAAGACCGATGGGGCCCATACACGATCGGTTTGTTCGATGAAAAAAGTCCATCGGACTGTTTTCATCGGTAAAACCGATCGTGTGTACAGGGCTAGAGAGTTTGGTCGGGGGGAGGGGCTTTGAATGAGGCCAATCACTATATACAGTAAGCATGTGGGATATATAGCACAGTATTGCTTATATGGGTTCCGACAAAAAAAGGTGGGAGTTCGTTGGGGACTTTGAATGAGAGATGGTTACCAAAAAGCAGTCTTGGCAAAGAGCATTTTATTATACTTTGAAGGAGGATGTACAGCATACTGAATGACAAAAAAATGCATACACAATATCACATAAACACAGGGCATGCTAAAAACCACATATACATATTGACGCCATGGCGCTTGGCATATCATGGGGTAAAGACAAGTCCTGCACAGCATGGGCCACTGCAAAGGCTAGATGGTGTTGGAAGATCTAGAGTAAAACAATATAAAAGACATCAAATCATCGGTGTGGACATCATGCATCTATGTAAGCCCGACGCGTTTCATTGGGGTGTACCAATTCTTCAGGGGCGAATGCAATGGTGATCTATAAAGAGACATAACCATATGGTATAATATTGTAGCTGAATAATAGGAATACGTAATGGGTGTAAGGAACAGGATGGACATCCCTATAAATACTCACGTCAATTCCATAGATGTGAACAGAGGATCAGAGCTGTTGGAGATGTCTGGCATGGGAGCCGAGGTAGAGACATATGGACAAGCAGAGAACACTGTGGATTCCCCAAGGCCAATATATTGAATGTCTTATGCCGCGTACACACGTACGTTTTTAATGTCATTTTTAAAACCGACGTTTTTCTCGTCGTTTTTTTTCTTGTTTCCTCTCAAGCCTGACTTGCATCCACACGATCATGAAATAAAACGCTCGAGCAAAGCGCAGTGACGTACAACACGTACGACGGCACTATAAAGGGGAAGTTCCATTCGTGATTCATGTTAGTAAAAGTTTGTTGAGCGACGATTCGCTCTTTTCAGCCTCGTGCTCTTCGGTCCGTTACAGAGTTACGAATGTGCTATCTCCATTACAAACGCTTGTTTTTCCAGAAGGAGCGCTCCAGTCTCATACTTGATTCTGAGCATGCGCGGTTTTTTTTCCCCTCGTAAAAGCATACACACTATCGTTTTTCACGTTGTTAAAAAGAACGACGTGAAAAAATAGAGCAGGTTCTAATTTTTTTAGGCCGTTTTTCACATCGTTAAAAATGCTCTGGAGCGTACACACGATCATTTTTAATGGCCATTTTTAAAAATGGCATTTTTAACGTCATGAAAAACGATCGTGTGTACGCGGCATAATATTATTGATGAGAAGTGTGAAAAGCCCATAGACCTGGTCAGAAGAAGGGAAGAACTGAGCATAAATGAAAAAAACAGATACTCAAAAAAAACAAACACCAAGTATGAGGGTGGAAGAAAGAAAAGAAAAATATATCCTGGGTGAGATAGTAAAGAAACCAAAGAGAAAGATGGACAAAGTGCTAAAAGTATAGGTGAAACCTATGGTGGTGATTTACCTTGTTGGTTCACATGGCAATTGGGAACCAAAATCACAAGTGAATGGTTGCATTTAAGGTGTTACCAGAGAGACATGCCCCGTACACACGATCGATCGTTTTTCATGCCGTTAAAACCGCCATTTTAAAAAATGGCCCTGAAAAATGATCGTGTGTAGGCTCCAGAGCATTTTTAACGACGTGAAAAACGGCCATTAAAAATTCCGGACATGCTCTCTTTTTTCACGTCGTTTTTCATGTCGTTTTTTCTAACGACGTGAAAAACGATAGTGTGTATGCTTAAACTACGTGAAAAAAAACGCGCATGCTCAGAATCAAGTATGAGACGGGAGCGCTCGTTCTGGTAAAACTAGCGTTCGTAATGGAGATAGCACATTCATTACACAGTAACGGACTGAAAAGCGCGAATCGTCGCTCAACAAACTTTACTAACATGAAGGGTGGCGCCATTCGAACGGAACTTCCCCTTTATAGTGCCGTCGTACGTGTTGAACGTCACTGCGCTTTGCTTGATCGTTTTTTTTAATGATGGTGTGTACGCAAGGCAGGCTTGAGAAGAAACATGAAAAAAAACGAGGAGAAAAACGTCGCTTTAAAAAATGACATTAAAAACGATTGTGTGTACGGGGCAACACGGAACATTGGCCTAAATTGATGAAGAATTTTTTTTTTTTTTTTATTGGATTTGTTTTATAGCAGAAATAAAAATATTGTTCTTTTTTTTTTATTGTCTGTCTTTTTTTGTTTATAGCGCAAAAAATTTAAGCGCTTGTATACCCCTAAAAAAAAAAAAAAAAAAAAACCTGCAAGGCAAAGGCATAATGAGCTAGTATGACTAGCATACTAGCTCATTATCAATTACTTACCTTAGATCAATGAACCCACACCGACCCTCGTTTCTCTCCTCCGCCGCCGCCATAATACCCGTAGTGACTTCCGGGCATCGCCGCTCCGGCGCTGTGACTGCCTGGAGCGGCGATTAAGTCACTCCCGCGCATGCGCACAGAACGGCACGATCCCCGCGCATGCGCACATTTCCGCCACTTTCCGTCAGGCTCCCATTCAAGAGCCGACGCGCTCAGTGTGCCTGCGCCATTGTTTACGGCGCGCATGCGCCGTAGACATCGAAATAAAGGACGTCAATTTTGTTTGGGAGCCACGTCGCACGACCGCGCAATTGTCATTCAAAGCGTGACAGTGCCGAAAGCTGAAATTTCGCCTGGGCAGGAAGGGGGTTATGTGCCCAGTAAGCAAGTGGTTAAAAACGCAGAGGTGATCAAATGCCACCAAAAGAAAGCTCTATTTGTGGGGGAAAAAGGACGTCAATTTTATTTGGGTACAGCGTCGCACGACCGCGCAATTGTCAGTTAACCACTTGATGTCACTCGGGAGTCCCGCGATTGTCTCAAGGAGAGGCAGAACGTGGAAATGCTGATGTACACAAGCATTTCCCCGTTCTGCCTAGTGACAGGACTGGGATCACTGCTCCCTGTGATCGGGAGCAGTGATCGGTGTCATGTCTCACGTAGCCCAGCCCCCACACATATAGAACACATCCCTAGGACACACTTAACCCCTTCAGCGTCCCCTACTGGTTAACCCCTTCACAGCCAGTGTCATTTTTACAGTAATCAGTGCATTTTTATAGCTCTGATCGCTGTATAAATGACAATGGTCCCAAAATGGCATCAAAAATGTCCGATGTGTCCGCCATAATGTCGCAGTCACGATTAAAATCGTTGATCGCCGCCATTACTAGTGAAAAAAAATTATAAAAAAATGCCATAAAACTATCCACTATTTTGTAGACGCTATAACTTTTGTGCAAACCAATCAATAAACGCTTATTGCGCTTTTTTTTTAACCAAAAATATGTAGAAGAATACGTATTGGCCTAAACTGAGGAAAAAAAATAGTTTTTTTACATACAGTGGGTACGGAAAATTATTCAGACCCCCTTAAATTTTTCACTCTTTGTTATATTGCAGCCATTTGCTAAAATCATTTAAGTTCATTTTTTCCCTCATTAATGTACACACAGCACCCCATATTGACAGAAAAACACAGAATTGTTGAAACTTTTGCAGATTTATTAAAAAACGAAAAACTAATGTAGCCACCTCACCTCTCACTCCCTCCTTCTCTTCTCAGTCAATGGCTCTCGTCTAGGGGACCAGGGAGGAGGAGAGTGCGGCGCACCACCAGCTCGTACCCTCGTGTGTATAGAGGTGTGAGCTATAACCTTTTACCTTCGGGCCTGTGTTCCCTTCCGGAAGCCAAAACTTCCCTCGAGGATGACTCCCACTCTCCACGCAGGTGGAGATGGACCCTTTAGCTCCCAGAAAGTCAAGTTCCACACCACTGAAAGTCCAACACTTATTTATTCTTCATAGCAATAAATAGTCCTTTGCGAGCGACTGGTCAGACACAGAACAGACAGGGTGGGGAGGAAGGTCCAGGCACAAACTTGAATTTGATACTCTCCTGTTTCGTTTTAGCGCAAACAGGCTTGGCGCACAGTCGCTGCCACCGACTGCGAGGGGGTCCCTGCCACAGACCAGATGAATAAGGCCTCTGCCACAGACCTGGTTGTTGGGTCTCTGCCACCGACCTGATTCACGATGGGTCCCTGCCACAGACCATGAGAACATGGACTGCCTTCTATGAGCAATGGCCCCGATCAGAGAGAGGACATCCATCCGGACAGCTACCAGAGGCCCCACCGTCACCAGCAAATGCTGCACTGGATCTCCGGAAAGGGTCACCTCCCTGGCCTCCTCATCCTAGATTCGGGCACCCGCTCCGGGGGCACCCTAGGAGCCCTCCATCTTTTGCGGGACCTAGTCGAAGGTACTGGGCTCCAGGCCTCCAGAAAGTACCTCACCCCAGACCAAAGGTGTCTGGGGTGGAACCGCAGCTCCGTCTCCGGGCTTAGGGCACCCGGAGACCACCATCACGCACCCCCAGGCTGAAGGTGCCTGGGCATGAACCCCGAGCGGAAGATGTCTGCCCTTTATACCCCCTCCCAGCAGGCACAGCAGGTTCCCCGCCCCGCTGCACTACTGCTGCGAGAGGACAAAAAGGGTACAGCCCTCCAATGGTGGTTCAACCCCGGCCTATGGTGACAGCGCCACCTATAGGCCGCAGGGAACTGGACACCATTGATATCCTCCACTGGCATAAATTGGTCCATGAACCCCAACAATTGCTGCATCTGAGCCATTTATCACTCAGATGCCTCCCCTAAATGTAACCACCGGCTACACTAAAATATCACATTGTCCTAAGTATTCAGACCCTTTGCTCAGTATTTAGTATTTGCACCCTTTTGATCTAATACAGCCATGAGTCTTTTTGGGAAAGATGCAACAAGTTTTTCACACCTGGATTTGGGGATCCTCTGCCATTCCTCCTTGCAGATCCTCTCCAGTTCTGTCAGGTTGGATGGTAAACGTTGGTGGACGGCCATTTTTAGGTCTCTCCAGAGATGCTCAATTGGGTTTAAGTCAGGGCTCTGGCTGGGCCATTCAAGAAAAGTCACGTAGTTGTTGTGAAGCCGCTCCTTCGTTATTTTAGCTGTGTGCTTAGGGTCATTGTCTTGTTGGAAGTGTTGTGGAGATTTTTATGGAGATGTATTTAATATGTATTGTCATAGTGTCACCCAGTGTTAGTACTTCCGCAACCCGCTCTAAAAGAGCTGATTGGGGTAGTCTGAGGCTGGTTGAATCCCGTCTGATAGGGGAAAACGTTTTGAGGTTGGAGTGTGATGTTTGCAGGGTGCGGATATGTCCGCCAACGGGGGCCCTCTGTGCATTAGCATGGACGATCGTTAAGGAGGGGATATGCTCGCTCTGCAACAACATCATTGGTTATGAGCAGATGCGTACTCTTGTCTCTGCTGTGTCTGATCAACATTGGTTGGAATTCGTAGTGCGCATCTGCAGATAGCCTCCCTCCCCCATTCAATAATAGTATAATCTTAATATGCGTTATTCTATGGAATAGCGCAGAATAAGAATTCCTATCAACGGTAACTTTAGCCATCCTACGTTATTGTATTCATGTATGACATCTCCTGTTGGAAGGAATGTCCAGGTATTGGCATTTTCCTGTGAGGAAGGAACATCCTGTGAGGTTCCTGCCCATGGGGGAGGGGATTGGTTGCTGCAGCCAATCACCTCCTGTGTGAGATCTTTTGAGTTTAATAAAAGCCTATGATTAGGCGTCGGCTAGTCAGTCTATGATGGAATGGCCTGATGAGAAGATAAGCTTTTGTGGTGCTGCCTTTCTTGGATGAATGGGAATGAACGGTGAGTGGATCTTTAGCAAACTTAAAGATAGCATTATTGCAAAAAGATGAAATCTGATGTGTGCTTAGATAGCACAGGAATTATAGGCTGTGTGCTCTGCAAACAGCCTAGGAATTCCACAACAGAAGGTAAACCTTCGGCCCAGTCTGAGGTCCTGAGCGCTCTGGAGAAGGTTTTCGTACAGAATATCCCTGCACTTGGCCGCATTCATCTTTCCCTCGATTGCAACCAGTCGTCCTGTCCCTGCAGCTGAAAAACACCCCCACAGCATGATGCTGGCACCACCATGCTTCACTGTTGGGACTGTATTGGACAGGTGATGAGCAGTGCCTGGTTTTCTCCACACATACCGCTTAGAATTAAGGCCAAAAAGTTCTATCTTGGTCTCATCAGACCAGAGAATCCTTATTTCTCACCATCTTGGAGTCCTTCGGGTGTTTTTTTAGCAAACTCCATGCAGGCTTTCATGTGTCTTGCACTGAGGAGAGGCTTCCGTCGGGCCACTCTGCCGAAAAGCCTCGACTGGGGGAGGGCTGCAGTGATGGTTGACTTTCTACAACTTTCTCCCATCTCCCAAATGCATCTCTGGAGCTCAGCCACAGTGATCTTTGGGTTCTTCTTTACCTCTCTCACCAAGGCTCTTCTCCCCCGATAGCTCAGTTTGGCCGGACGTCCAGCTCTAGGAAGGGTTCTTGTCGTCCCAAACATCTTCCATTTAAGGATTATGGAGGCCACTGTGCTCTTAGGAACCTTAAGTGCAGCAGAATTTTTTTTGTAACCTTGGCCAGATCTGTGCCTTGCCACAATTCTGTCTCTGAGCTCTTCAGGCAGTTTCTTTGACCTCATGATTCTCATTTGCTCTGACATGCACTGTGAGCTGTAAAGTCTTATATGGATAGGTGTGTGGCTTTCCTAATCAAGTCCAATCAGTATAATCAAACACAGCTGGACTCAAATGAAAGTGTAGAACCATCTCAAGGATGATCAGAAGAAATGGACAGCACCTGAGTTATATATATGAGTGTCACAGCAAAGGGTCTGAATACTTAGGCCCATGTGATATTTCAGTTTTTATTTTTTAACCACTTCGCGCCCGGGCTATAAGAAAAAGAGGTCCGCAAAAAGCTTGTCAATTGCTGATAGGACGTCTATGGACGTCCTATCATTTACCTCGCGATGCGCGCCACCGCGGGCGCGCATCGGGGAAAAGCTGTGCCCGCCGTGTCAGGCGGGTGCCGATGCGCGTGCCTGGCGGCCGCGGCCGCGATGTCCGCCAGGTACGAGCGATCGGCTGTCACAGAGCCAGGGACGTGGATCTCTGTGTGTAAACACAGAGATCCACGTCCCCCCAGTCAGTCCCCTCCCCCCACAGTAAGAACATCTAGCAGGGAACATATTAACCCCTTGATCGCCCCCTAGTGTTTACCCCTTTCCTGCCAGTGACATTTATACAGTAATCAGTGCATATTTTTAGCACTGTTCGCTGTATAAATGTGAATGGTCCCAAAAATGTGTAAAAAGTGTCCAATGTGTCCGCCATAATGTCGCAGTCACAAAAAAAAAAAAATCGCAGATCGACGCCATTACTAGTAAAAAAAATAAATAAAAAAATAATAATAATTCTATTCCCTATTTTGTAGGCGCTATGACTTATTGCTTATTGCGATTTTTTTTTTTACCTAAAATATGTAGAAAACTTATCGGCCTAAACTGAGGAAAAAAATAGTTTTTTTTTTTTAAAAGAATGGGATATTAATTATAGCAAAAATTAAAAAATATTGTGTTTTTTTCAAAATTGTCGCTCTATTTTTGTTTATAGCGCAAAAAATAAAAACAGCAGAAATGATCAAAGACCACCAAAAGAAAGCTCTATTTGTGGGAAAAAAAGGACGTCAATTTTGTTTGGGAGCCACGTCGCACGACCGCGCAATTGTCATTCAAAGCGTGACGGCGCTGAAACCTGAAATTTCGCCTGGGCAGGAAGGGGGTTATGTGCCCAGTTGTCAAGTGGTTAATAAATCTGCAAAAATGTCAACAATTCTGTGTTTTTCTGTCAATATGGGGTGCTGTGTGTACATTAATGAGGAAAAAAATGAACTTAAATGATTTTAGCAAATGGCTGCAATATAACAAAGAGTGAAAAATTTAAGGGGGTCTGAATACTTTTCGTGCCCACTGTATTTTTTGGGGACATTTATTATAGCAAAAAATATTGCATTTTTTTCAAAATTGTCGCTCTTTTTTTGTTTTAGGGCAAAAAATAAAAACCTGCAGAGGAGACCAAATACCACCAAAAGAAAGCTCTATTTGTGGGAAAAAGGATGTCAATTTTGTTTGGGAGCCACTTCGCACGGCAATTGTCAGTTAAAGCGGCGCAGTGTCGAATCGCAAAAAGTGCTCTGGTCTTTGGGCAGCCAAATGGTCCGGGGCTGAAGTGGTTAAAGTAACGCATTGCCATATCGCAAAAAATGGCCTGGTCATGAAGAGGGGGGGGGGGGTAAACCTTCTGGGGCTGAAGTGGTTAAATGTTATTACTTTCATTTGTGATACACAATATTTGGTTTATGTCACAACATAAGTAGCGCCGCCAATCTTCAGTATTTATTTGAGAAATTATATTTTTTTGGGGGGTTTTCTGAATTTTCTAGCAACAAATTCAAATTTTAAAACGTGTGAAAATAAATGTAGAAATTCTCACGGTAGGCGGGGCAGGCAGGGAATGCAGACATAAAGTGCAGGAGGTTCACTCTAGGTCAGACTGTTCTGTTTCCGGTAATTTCCGATTCATATCAGCCAATAGGGAAGTGATTGTGGCTCACACCCCCGGCGTAAATATACATAGCAATCAGCTGTAACCATGACGATGTTGTACTACTTCCAAATATTATTCAAAGCATTGTACGGAGAAGCTGATTCATACAGCAGCCAGTCAAGGAACAATCCATACAGCTGTGTTTTCTCAAAGTGCTCATCATACACATACAGATGAAACTGACCCAGACACTTCAAAGCCACTTAAAATTTACTTTTGATTGTATGCAAAATGTTTCCATCATCTTTTTCACAAAATCGATCAGTTTTGTGCCAGGTCTTATTAAAACCTATTGGAAAAATTGATCACTTATTGACAATCAAGCTCTGAAAGCGGTTGTATACCGATTTATTTATTCGTTTTCTTCCTGCAAGGCAAAGTGATAATGTGCTAGTACAGGGCTCAAAATTTCAAGTCCTGATCTACTAGCCAAGCCTCAAGGGTTACTTTCCACCAGTTGCCCCACCCAGACCCCTACCATGCCCCGCCCCTAAACACGCCCTCATAAATTACTCCATGAAATTACACTTAAATGGTTTATTAGGGCTGGGAAAAAAATTGATTCGATTTAAAAATCAAGTTGTTAGGTCAAATCGATTCATATTATCCAAAAATTAACTTTTTAGATTTACTTTTCCCCAGGTCCGGCGCTAAGAAGGGCCGCCAGGCCGGACGCCGCTGACTAGGCCGAAGCCGCGGCCTCGCCTAAAAAATCCTGCCCGCAGCTCGCCCGGGATCCTGGGAAAAGGGCGCAAGGCTGGACGCCGCGGACTAGGCCGAAGCCACAGCCTCGCCTAAAAAATCCTGCCCGCAGCTCGCCGCGATCCTGGGAAAAGGCCGCGAGGCCGGACGCCGTGGACTAGGCCGAAGCCGCGGCCTCACCTAAAAACTCCTGCCCGCAGCTCCTCAGGACCGGCGCGGTGTCCATCAAAAAAAAGAACTTGATTTGAATCGTAAAATCATGTTTTATGCAGAATTAAGTTCTAAAAATAAATATTAATGTAGCGGCCTCACTCCCTCTCTCTTCTTTATCGGTTACTCTGGCTCTGGTCTAGGGGGTACCTGGGAGGGGAGAGTGAGATGCGCTACGGCCCATGTCCTCTCCATTGCAGTGTGTAGAGGTGAAGGCCAGTACCTGTTTACCATCGGGCTGTGTATAAACTCAGAGCCAAGTCAGTCCTGCTGATGATCCCCTTTGCTCCCAGTAACTGGAGTATCACACACTGAAAAGGTCCAACACTTATTTATTCCATAATGGCAAAATAAATAGTCCTTTGCGAGCAGACAGTTTGAGACCCATAGAACAGTTCAGTATTGGTGGGGAGTAGGTCAAGGCACAATCCTCAAAGAAATCTAAACCGTTGAGGTTTCACCAACGGTTGCTAAGCACAGTGGCTGTAAAATGTACTTTTAGCTTCAGAGTCTCTTCCAGCGACTCTAACGGACAGGAACTGGAGTTACCTTTGCTACGTTGCAGCCCCTGTCAGGGGGAAGACATCCCTCCAAGGGAGTTACCAGAGGCCCCGCCGTCACCGGCTTAATGCTGCACCAGGTTGTTCGGAAAGGTTACGCTCTCCGGCCTCCTCGCCTCAGATACGGGTCCCAACACCTTAGGGCCCCTCGGACTCCTCCAGCCTTGCGGAACCCAGTCTAAGTTACTGGGCCCCAGGCTTCGGCAGTAGTACCTCACCCCAGGCTTAAGGTGCTTGAGATGGACTCCATCGCTCGCTCCGGCCAGGCCAAAGGCACCTGGGCCCGGAACTCTGGGACGCCAGCACCAAGGCTGAAGGTGCCTGGGTGCGGCTTCGACCTCTGGATCGTTGGTCTGGACCTCGTGGTGAGGGCGTCTCTCCTCTTTATCTCCTCCCCGGCAGGCACAGCAGGTACCCCGCCCCGCTGTACTACTTCCAAAAGGGGACAAAAAGGGTAGAGCACTACAGTGGTGGTTCAACAGCGCCACCCCCAGGCTGCAGGGAACTGCACACCACTGGAATCCTACACGAACAAAACACTCTCAATTCCCTAACAATTGGTGCATCTGGGCCATACTACCACCCAGATGCTCCCCCTAAATTTAGACCCCTGCTACACAAACTTTTTCCATGCCCATCAGTGAAGCCTCACCTGTATCCATCAATGTAACCTCACCTGTGTGCACCAATGCAGCCTGCCCGTGTCCACCAATGCAGCCTGCCGGTGTGCACCATGCAGCCTGCCCGGGTCCACCAATGCAGCCTGCCGATGTGCACCATGCAGCCTGCCGGTGTGCACCATGCAGCCTGCCGGTGTGCACCATGCAGCCTTCCTGTGTCCACCAATGCAGCCTGCCCGTGTCTACCAATGCAGCCTGCTGATGTGCACCATGTAGCCTGCCCGTGTCCACCAATGCAGCCTGAAGGTGTGCACCATGCAGCCTTCCCGTGTCCACCAATGCAGCCTGCCTGTGTCCACCAATGCAGCCTGCCCGTGTCCACCAATGCAGCCTGCCCGTGTCCACCAATGCAGCCTGCCCGTGTCCACCAATGCAGCCTGCCCGTGTCCACCAATGCAGCCTGCCCGTGTGCACCATGCAGCCTGACCCTGTCCACCAATGCAGCCTGACCCTGTCCACCAATGCAGCCTGACCCTGTCCACCAATGCAGCCTGTCCCTGTCCACCAATGCAGCCTGTCCCTGTCCACCAATGCAGCCTGTCCCTGTCCACCAATGCAGCCTGTCCACCAATGCAGCCTGCCCGTGTCCACCAATGCAGCCTGCCGGTGTCCACCAATGCAGCCTGTCCGTGTCCACCAATGCAGCCTGCCCCTGTCCACCAATGCAGCCTGCCCCTGTCCACCAATGCAGCCTGCCTCTGTCCACCAATGCAGCCTGCCCATGCCCATCATGCTGCCTATCTGTGCCCAGCATGCTGCCTGTGTACTTTGTGCTGCCTATATGTGTCCTTCATGCAGGGGAACAATAGGAGAGAAAGTGGATTACCGAGTGGATGATGAGAGCGCCGAGGAACATCACAGCTTTCATTTCAATTGCTGTGTGTTCCCACCGGCGTCACATACAGCCCCGCCCCCTGGCTGGGGAACTTTGATACACGTCAATCGTGATTGGATGGGTGATCTGTCTATCAAAGTCCCGGGACCAGGGGGCAGGGCTGTGTGTGACAGCGAGTGTACGGAACACACGGCAATTGAAATGAAAGCCGCTAGTGATGTTCCCTGCGCTCTGATGATCCGGCTGCCTGCTCTCCTCTCTTCCCCTCCGCGAGCGCTGGGAGAAGGACTCCCATACAACCCCGCATGCCGGCGGTGCTCACCCCCCACTCTTCCAGGCAGCCCTTCCTCGCCAGCCCTCAAAATCCACTCGCAAAATGCAAGCAGGCGAGTGGAATTTTTGAGGGCTGTACTAGTATGCATCGGCTGAATTCGGACCTGAAACGGACCAAAAGTCACACAGGACTCCTGTGGAATTCGCTCCGGAGCCGCTGCGGAGATATGTGAACCGGCTCCATAGAGAGCCGGTCACAATCTCCTGCTATGCGAATTGGATCCGCTGAAACCCACATCCAATTCGCAATAGTGTGAACCCAGCCTAAAATGAAGCTGTTCCAGCGCCATGATGTCAGCTCTGCGGCTGCTTCCATTTTCACCCGTCCTGCTTCCGGGTTCTCTTACGTTCACGGCAAAGGGCTAGGAAGGAGCGGCACCTGTGGCACAGTTCAGAGCGCCTGCGCTAGTGATGTCACCGGCTCCATGTAATGTAAATATCTCCTAAATGGTACACGTTTAGGAGATATGTACACTACCTATAGGTAAGCCTTATTATAGGCAAAGTTTACTTCCTCTTGAATATTTGATCTAAAGCTGGTAAAAAAAATTTGGGACTAGCCAGTTGGCTGATGAAAAAATCCAAACCGTGTCCCCCATCTAAACATTTGAGGCGGATGAAAGAATCCTCCCCACTAAACTATTGTATTCTAACAGCAGGGACTGCCTAGCCATCAGAATACACGGATCAGTGTCGCAGCGCTGATCGAAGCCCGTTTGAGAGCAGACGGTCCTTGACTGCTGCTGAATAGGAACGGTCATAGACTTAAGTGAATGTACAATGTTCACTTGCCGGCCACATTATTAGGTACACCTGTTCAGTTGCTTGGTAACACAAATTGCTAATCAGCCAATCACATGGCAGCAACTCAATGTATTTAGGTATCTAGACGTGGTGAGGACGACTTGCTGAAGTTCAAAATGAGGATCAGAATGGAGAAGAAAGGGTATTTAAGTGACTTTGAGCGTGACATGGTTGTTGGTGCCAGACGGCTGCTCTGAGTATTTAAAAAACTGATGATCTACTGGGATTTTCACACACAACCATCTCTAGAGTTTACAGAGAATGGTCCAAAAAAGAGAAAATATCCAGTGAGCGGCAGTTGTGTGGAGGAAAATGCCTTGTTGATGTCAGAGGTCAGAGGAGAATGGGCAGACTGGTTCTAGATGATAGAAAGACAACAGTAACTCAAATAACCACTCGTTACACCCAAGATATGCAGAATACCATCTCTGAACACATTGAACTTTGAAGCAGATGAGCTACAGCAGCAGAAGACCACGCCGGGTGCCACTCCTGTCAGCTAAGAACAGGAAACTGAGGCTACAATTTGCACAGGATCACCAAACATTGGACACTAGAAGATTGGGAAAACGTTGCCTGGTCTGATGAGTCTCGATTTCAGCTCCGACATTTAGATGGTGGGGTCAGAATTTGGCGCATTGATCCATCCTGCCTTGTATCACCAATTCAGGCTGGTGGCGGGGGTGTAATGTCGTGCTGGAGAGGAGCGGGAACATTGGGTGACGCTCCTCTCCAGCACGACATTGCGTGACGCTAGGGGGGCTCTGTCGGCAGGCGGGGTGTCCCTCTTTGACTAGTGTTTATGGTCACCACCTTCACCCTCTCTTCCTGGACACATCCACACCACAGGTATCATGGTTACACCTCCTTTTTCAGAAGTCCTCACGGCTCCCACTATACACTGTAGCTTTGGAAAAGGCAATCACTATCATACCAATTACTACACCATCACTTTGGTAATATGGGCGCCCCCTGCCGCCGCTTTGCAGCCACTTCAGCGCCGGGGAGATGTTCTCTCAGCCCCCAAGTGCCATCAACTTTGTTACTGTCTACATCGTTTTATCAAATACCATCCTGATGAGTGAAGATATTCCACGAAACGCGTTGAGCATACAACACAGCTGTCATGTCACAGTGATTATGTGTATTACTATGGGCTTGATGTTGTCTGAATCATCAAATGTATTTTACTATATATCATGGTTATATGTCATTCCTGGTCATATTGCTGGTTTCATTGTTTAACATGTGTTACTATGTTTGTTGTGTTACTATTAGAATGCTATATGATCTACCAATCATGCTTCTATTATACATTGTAACTTATTTATTGATCTACTCTGTTTACCTTTATTGCACTGTGCCCAGGCATGTCATTAATAAATACTCTATAATTTTTACTATATTGATTGATTCATTCTGCCCTAGTGTTCTGTTTCAATTAAAGTTCCAATGCCTTTTTCTCTCCAATTCCATGTTGCGGGGGATGGAGGCTTGCGTGCCGGATGGCCACAGCCTCATTTAAAGTCCCACCCAATTAGGTTTTAAATTTAGCAATTTAAACTTTATATTCAAAGTTGTGGAGAAGTATAAAGCAGGGTTAGGTTATAAAAAAATATTCCAAGCTTTGAACATCTCACGGGGCTCTGTTCAATCCATCATCCGAAAATGGAAAGAGTATGGCACAGTGGCCGTCCGTCCACTAGGGGCGCAAGGTGTCCGGTCTCCTAATTTGCCAATAAAATACATTTATGTTTTTGGTTGTAACATGACAAAATGTGGAAAATTTCAAGGGGTATGAATACTTTTTCAAAGCTCTGTAATGAATAAAACTAAAGAATGTTGACTTGAGGTGTATCAAGTTGTTTTCGGGGTTCAGGAAATATTCTGCTTAGCACTGAACTCTATAGACAATGGGCTTTTCCGACCTGAGCTACTGGAGTGTGAGAGATTACTTGGAAAGACAAGGCAATGTTTACTTGTATTGCAGGGTAACTATGTCACTTTGCTGGGATGTAAGAGTTGTGCTGAACAGGAAGCTGACATTGTCTGTACTTCGAGAAAGCTGCTTCTAATGTGTAAGAAGAAAAAGCAGAGGTGGTGTGAGGTGTGGTGGTGAGGTGTGGTGTGAGGTGTGGTGGAGAGGTGTGGTGGTGAGGTGTGGTGGAGAGGTGTGGTGGTGAGGTGTGGTGGTAAGCTGTGGTGTGAGGTGTGGTGGTGAGCTGTGGTGGTAAGCTGTGGTGTGAGGTGTGGTGGTGAGCTGTGGTGTGAGGTGTGGTGTGAGGTGTGGTGGTGAGCTGTGGTGGTGAGCTGTGGTGTGAGGTGTGGTGGTGAGGTGTGGTGTGAGCTGTGGTGTGAGGTGTGGTGTGAGGTGTGGTGGTGAGCTGTGATGGTGAGGTGTGGTGTGAGCTGTGGTGGTGAGCTGTGGTGGTGAGCTGTGGTGTGAGGTGTGGTGGTGAGGTGTGGTGTGAGGTGTGGTGGTGGGCTGTGGTGTGAGGTGTGGTGGTGAGCTGTGGTGTGAGGTGTGGTGTGAGGTGTGGTGGTGAGCTGTGGTGTGAGGTGTGGTGTGAGGTGTGGTGTGAGGTGTGGTGGTGAGCTGTGGTGTGAGGTGTGGTGGTGAGCTGTGGTGTGAGGTGTGGTGGTGAGGTGTGGTGTGAGGTGTGGTGGTGAGCTGTGGTGTGAGGTGTGGTGGTGAGCTGTGGTGTGAGGTGTGGTGTGAGGTGTGGTGTGAGGTGTGGTGTGAGGTGTGGTGGTGAGCTGTGGTGTGAGGTGTGGTGGTGAGGTGTGGTGTGAGGTGTGGTGGTGGGCTGTGGTGTGAGGTGTGGTGGTGAGCTGTGGTGTGAGGTGTGGTGTGAGGTGTGGTGGTGAGCTGTGGTGTGAGCTGTGGTGTGAGGTGTGGTGTGAGGTGTGGTGTGAGGTGTGGTGTGAGGTGTGGTGGTGAGCTGTGATGGTGAGGTGTGGTGTGAGCTGTGGTGTGAGGTGTGGTGGTGAGCTGTGGTGGTGAGCTGTGGTGTGAGGTGTGGTGGTGAGGTGTGGTGTGAGGTGTGGTGGTGGGCTGTGGTGTGAGGTGTGGTGGTGAGCTGTGGTGTGAGGTGTGGTGTGAGGTGTGGTGTGAGGTGTGGTGGTGAGGTGTGGTGTGAGGTGTGGTGGTGGGCTGTGGTGTGAGGTGTGGTGGTGAGCTGTGGTGTGAGGTGTGGTGTGAGGTGTGGTGGTGAGCTGTGGTGTGAGCTGTGGTGTGAGGTGTGGTGTGAGGTGTGGTGTGAGGTGTGGTGGTGAGCTGTGATGGTGAGGTGTGGTGTGAGCTGTGGTGTGAGGTGTGGTGGTGAGCTGTGGTGTGAGGTGTGGTGGTGAGGTGTGGTGTGAGGTGTGGTGGTGGGCTGTGGTGTGAGGTGTGGTGGTGAGCTGTGGTGTGAGGTGTGGTGTGAGGTGTGGTGTGAGGTGTGGTGTGAGGTGTGGTGTGAGGTGTGGTGGTGAGCTGTGGTGTGAGGTGTGGTGGTGAGCTGTGGTGTGAGGTGTGGTGGTGAGGTGTGGTGTGAGGTGTGGTGGTGAGCTGTGGTGTGAGGTGTGGTGGTGAGCTGTGGTGTGAGGTGTGGTGTGAGGTGTGGTGGTGAGCTGTGGTGTGAGGTGTGGTGTGAGGTGTGGTGGTGAGCTGTGGTGTGAGGTGTGGTGTGAGGTGTGGTGGTGAGCTGTGGTGTGAGGTGTGGTGTGAGGTGTGGTGGTGAGCTGTGATGGTGAGGTGTGGTGTGAGCTGTGGTGTGAGGTGTGGTGTGAGGTGTGGTGGTGAGCTGTGGTGGTGAGCTGTGGTGTGAGGTGTGGTGTGAGGTGTGGTGGTGAGCTGTGGTGGTGAGCTGTGGTGTGAGGTGTGGTGTGAGGTGTGGTGGTGAGCTGTGGTGTGAGGTGTGGTGTGAGGTGTGGTGTGAGGTGTGGTGGTGAGCTGTGGTGGTGAGCTGTGGTGTGAGGTGTGGTGTGAGGTGTGGTGGTGAGCTGTGGTGTGAGGTGTGGTGGTGAGCTGTGATGGTGAGGTGTGGTGTGGTGGTGTGATCCAATCACTCCTTATCATTGGCTGAGCAGATGGGGTGACAATTACATACTTCTTATGTAGTTTACTGTCATGGTAGAGGAATCCCTGTGTATTAATATAATTCTATAAATACATTAGCATGGCAGGACAGTAGGGAGAAAGTATTTGATACACGGCTGATTTTGCAGGTTTTCCTACTTACAAAGCATGTAGAGGTCTGTAATTTGTATCATAGGTTCTCTTCAACTGTGAGAGACGGAATTTAAAACAAAAATCCAGAAAATCACATTGTATAATCTTTAAGTAATTAATTTGCATTTTATTGCATGACATAAGTATTTGATACATCAGAAAAGCAGAACTTAATGTTTGGTACAGAAACCTTTGTTTGTAATTACAGAGATCACACGTTTCCTGTAGTTCTTGACCAGGTTTGCACACACTGCAGCAGGGATTTTGGCCCACTCCTCCATACAGAGCTTCTCCAGATCCTTCAGGTTTCGGGGCTGTCCGGGGGCAATACAGACTTTCAGCTCCCTCCAAATATTTTCTATTGGGTTCAGGTCTGGAGACTGACTAGGCCACTCCAGGACCTTGAAATGCTTCTTGCGGAGCCACTGCTTAGTTGCCCTGGCTGTGTCTTTCGGGTCGTTGTCATGCTTGAAGACCCAGCAACGACCCATCTTACTGCTGTTACTGAGGGAAGGAGGTTGTTGGCCAAGATCTCGCGATACATGGCCTCATCCATCCTCCCCTCTACGGTGCAGTCGTCCTGTCCCCTTTGCAGAAAAGCTTCCCCAAAGAATGATGTTCCCATCTCCATGCTTCACGGTTGGGATGGTGTTCTTGGGTTGTACACATTCTTCTTCTTCCTCCAAACACGGCGAGTGGAGTTTAGACCAAAAAGCTCTATTTTTGTCTCTTTAGACCACATGACCTTCTCCCATTCCTCCTTTGGATCATCCAAATGGTCATAGGCAAACTTCAGACGGACCTGGACATGTGCTGGCTTGAGCAGGGGGACCTTGCGTGCGCTGCAGGATTTTAATCCATGGCGGCATAGTGTGTTACTAATGGTTTTCTTTGAGATTGTGGTCCCAGCTCTCTTCAGGTCATTGACCAGGTCCTGTCGTGTAGTTCTGGGCTGATCCCTCACCTTCCTCATGATCATTGATGCCCCACAAGGTGAGATCTTGCATGGAGCCCCAGACCGAGGGAGATTGACCGACATCTTGAACGTCTTCCATTTTCTCTAATAATTGTGCCAACAGTTGTTGCCTTCTCAAGCTGCTTGCCTATTGTCCTGTAGCCTATCCCAGCCTTGGGCAGGTCTACAATTTGATCCCTGATGTCCTTACACAGCTCTCTGGTCTTGGCCATTGTGGAGAGGTTGGAGTCTGTTTGATTGAGTGTGTGGACAGGTGACTTTTATAAAACAAATTCAAATTTTAAAACGTGTGAAAATAAATGTAGAAATTCTCACGGTAGGCGGGGCAGGCAGGGAATGCAGACATAAAGTCCAGGAGGTTCACTCTAGGTCAGACTGTTCTGTTTCCGGGAATTTCCGATTCATATCAGCCAATAGGAAAGCTCCCCCCCCCCCCCCCATATACATAGCAATCAGCTGTAACTATGACGATGTTGTACATACTTCCAAATATTATTCAAAGCATTGTACGGAGCAGCAGATTCATACAGCCAGTCAAGGAACAATCCAATTGTATTATATTGGGATTTTATGTGAAAGTGGCACATAATTGTGAAGTGGGAGGAAAATAATAAATGATTTCAAATTTTTTGCAAATAAATCTGTGAAAATTGTGGCGTGCATTTGTATTCAGCCCCCTTTACTCTGACCCTAACTAAAATCTAGTGGAACCAATTGCCTTCAGAAGTCACCTAATTAGTAAATAGAGTCCACTTGTGTGTAATTTAATCTCAGTATCAATACAGCTGTTCTATGAAGCCCTCAGAGGTTTGTTAGAGAACCTTAGAGAACAAACAGCATCATGAAGGCCGAGGAACACACCAGACAGGTCAGGGATAAAGTTGTGGAGAAGTATAAAGCAGGGTTAGGTAATAAAAAAATATCCCCAAGCTTTGAACATCTCACGGGGCTCTGTTAAATCCATCATCCGAAAATGGAAAGAGTATGGCACAGTGGCGGTCCGTCCATTAGGGGCGCAAGGTGTCCGGTCCCCTAATTTGACAATAAAATACATTTACGTTTTTGGTTGTAACATGGACAAAATGTGGAAAATTTCAAGGGGTATGAATACTTTTTCAAAGCTCTGTAATGAATAAAACTAAAGAATGTTGTCTTGAGGAGTATCCAGTTGTTTTCGGGGTTCAGGAAAGATTCTGCCTAACACTGAACTCTATACATAATGGGGTTTTCCCACCTAAATGACTGTGAGAGATTACTTGGAAAGACAAGAGAAAACAAGGCGATGTTTACTTGTATTGCAGGGTAACTATGTCACTTTGCTGGGATGTAAGAGTTGTGCTGAACAGATTGTTGACATTGTCTGTGCTTTGAGAAAGCTGCTTCTAATGTGGAAGAAGAAAAAGCAGAGGTGGTGGTGTGAGGTGTGGTGGTGAGGTGTGGTGGTGTTGTGTGGTGGTGTGTGGTGGGGTGGTGAGGTGGGGTGGTGGGGTGGTGAGGTGTGGTGGTGTGTGGTGGGGTGGTGAGGTGTGGTGGTGTTGTGTGGTGGTGTGTGGTGGGGTGGTGAGGTGGGGTGGTGAGGTGTGGTGGTGTGTGGTGGGGTGGTGAGGTGGGGTGGTGAGGTGTGGTGGTGTGAGGTGGGGTGGTGAGGTGTGGTGGTGTGTGGTGGGGTGGTGAGGTGTGGTGGTGTTGTGTGGTGGTGTGTGGTGGGGTGGTGAGGTGGGGTGGTGAGGTGTGGTGGTGTGTGGCGGGGTGGTGAGGTGGGGTGGTGAGGTGTTGTGTGGTGGTGTGTGGTGGTGTGTGGTGGGGTGGTGAGGTGGGGTGGTGAGGTGTGGTGGTGTGTGGCGGGGTGGTGAGGTGGGGTGGTGAGGTGTGGTGGTGTGTGGCGGGGTGGTGAGGTGGGGTGGTGAGGTGTGGTGGTGTGTGGTGGGGTAGTGAGGTGGGGTGGTGAGGTGTGGTGGGGTAGTGAGGTGGGGTGGTGAGGTGTGGTGGTGTGTGGTGGGGTGGTGAGGTGTGGTGGTGTTGTGTGGTGGGGTGGTGAGGTGGGGTGGTGGGGTGGTGAGGTGTGGTGGTGTGTGGTGGTGAGGTGGGGTGGTGAGGTGTGGTGGTGTTGTGTGGTGGGGTGGTGAGGTGTGGTGGTGTGTGGTGGTGAGGTGGGGTGGTGAGGTGTGGTGGTGTGTGGCGGGGTGGTGAGGTGGGGTGGTGAGGTGTGGTGGTGTGTGGTGGGGTAGTGAGGTGGGGTGGTGAGGTGTGGTGGGTTAGTGAGGTGGGGTGGTGAGGTGTGGTGGTGTGTGGTGGGGTGGTGAGGTGTGGTGGTGTTGTGTGGTGGTGTGTGGTGGGGTGGTGAGGTGTGGTGGTGTTGTGTGGTGGTGTGTGGTGGGGTGGTGAGGTGGGGTGGTGAGGTGTGGTGGTGTGTGGTGTGGTGGTGAGGTGGGGTGGTGAGGTGTGGTGGTGTGTGGTGAGGTGGTGTGGTGGTGTGTGGTGGGGTGGTGAGGTGTGGTGGTGAGGTGTGGTGGTGTGTGGTGGGGTGGTGAGGTGTGGTGGTGTGTGGTGGGGTGGTGAGGTGTGGTGGTGTTGTGTGGTGGTGTGTGGTGAGGTGGTGTGGTGGTGTGTGGTGGGGTGGTGAGGTGTGGTGGTGAGGTGTGGTGAGGTGTGGTGGTGTGTGGTGGGGTGGTGAGGTGTGGTGGTGTGTGGTGGGGTGGTGAGGTGTGGTGGTGTTGTGTGGTGGTGAGCTGTGGTGGTGAGGTGTGGTGGTGTGCTGCGGTGGTGACATGAGGTGGTGTGAGGTGTGGTGGTGAGCTGTGGTGGTGACATGAGGTGGTGTGAGGTGTGGTGGTGACATGAGGTGGTGTGAGGTGTGGTGGTGAGCTGTGGTGGTGACATGAGGTGGTGTGAGGTGTGGTGGTGAGCTGTGGTGGTGACATGAGGTGGTGTGAGGTGTGGTGGTGAGCTGTGGTGGTGACATGAGGTGGTGTGATCCAATCACAACTTATCATTGGCTGAGCAGATGGGGTGACAGTTACATATTTCTTATGTAGTTTACTGTCATGGCAGAGGAATCCCTGTGTATTAATAATTACATTAGCATGGCAGTATATGTTTTATATGTTTATGTATATTTATTATATGTATATACAGTATTATACATGTGTATTATATGTATGCCGTATGTTTATATACAGCAGCTCACAAAAGTAAGTACACCCCTAACATTTTTGTAAATATTTTATTCTATCTTTTCATGTGACAACACTGAAGAAATGACACTTTTCTACAATGTAAAGTAGTGAGTGTACAGCTTGTATAACGGTGTAAATTTGCTGTCCCCTCAAAATAACTCAACACACAGCCATTAATGTCTAAACCGCTGGCAACAAAAGTTAGTACACCCCTAAGTGAAAATGTCCAAATTGGGCCCAAAGTGTCAATATTTTGTGTGGCCACCATTATTTTCCAGCACTGCCTTAACATTCTTGGGCATGGAGTTCACCAGAGCTTTACAGGTTGCCACTGGAGTCCTCTTCCCCTCCTCCATGATGACATCACAGAGCTGGTGGATGTTAGAGACCTTGCGCTCCTCCACCTTCCGTTTGCCCCACAGATGCTCAATAGGGTTTAGGTCTGGAGAGTGGAGACATGCTTGGCCAGTCCATCACCTTTACCCTCAGATTCTTTAGCAAGGCAGTGGTCATCTTGGAGGTGTGTTTGGGGTCGTTATCATGTTGGAATACTACCCTGCGGCCCAGTCTCTGAAGGGAGGGGATCATGCTCTGCGTCAGTATGTCACAGTACATGTTGGCATTCATGGTTCCCTCAATGATCTGTAGCTCCCCAGTGCCGGCAGCACTCATGCAGCCCCAGACCATGACACTCCCACCACCATGCTTGATTGTAGGCAAGACACACTTGTCTTTGTACTCGAGCAAAAAAAAGATATGAACCGACACCACCATGGTGGCGGGCCTCCATCCCAGAAAATACATACGTATACAAAAAATTGTGGTCATGGGACTTTAAGTGAGGCCGGTCACTGAGTAAAATAAAGGTACAAACAGTATATAAAAATAACAATCAATTTATTATGAAAACAAAATGAAGCAAAAATATTGTTCTCGGGGTATATGATACAGTCATAAAAACAAATTCCATACAAAGCTACATACATAGAATTGCTGAATAATTTCATATTGAATAAATACATAATGGCATAATTAAGTCGGTACATAAGTAGATCTGGGTAAAGAGTAAAACTGTAATGACATAAACGAACTCTATGCGTTTCGAGGATCCATCCTCTCATCAGGAGTATGATGTCACTGGTATAGATATAAAGATGTAGATATTAATAACACAGAATGTATGTTAATAATAAATAAAAAAAACTCTGAGGGGTTCTAACACTTACATGTAGCTGAAGGAACATGTATCAGAGCCCAGCTACAGGAAGCAAGATGGCGAGGGAGTCCAAAATGATGTCAGCCCCGGGGCTGAATATGTAAGGGGGTCTGAATACTTTCCATACCCACTGTATTTTTTGGGGAATAATTATTATAGCAAAAAGTAAAACATATTGAATTTTTTTTTCAAAATTGTCGCTCTTTTTTTGTTCATAGCGCAAAAAATAAAAACCGCAGAAGTGATCAAATACCACCAAAAGAAAGCTCTATTTGTGGGGAAAAAAATTTGTTTGGGAGCCTCATCGCACGACCGCGCAATTGTCAGTTAAAGCAACGCAGTGGCCGAATCGCAAAAAGTGCTCTGGTCTTTGGGCAGCCAAATGGTCCAGGGCTGAAGTGGGTAAAGTAACGCATTGCCATATCGCAAAAAATGGCCTGGTCATGAAGAGAGAGGGGGGAAGGTAAACCTTCTGGGGCTGAAGTGGTTAAATGTTATTACTTTCATTTGTGATACACAATATTTGGTTTATGTCACAACATAAGTAGCGCCGCCAATCTTCAGTATTTATTTGAGAAAATATATTTTTTTGGGGGGTTTACTGAATTTTCTAGCAACAAATTCAAATTTTAAAACGTGTGAAAATAAATGTAGAAATTCTCACGGTAGGCGGGGCAGGCAGGGAATGCAAACATAAAGTGCAGGAGGTTCACTCTAGGTCAGACTGTTCTGTTTCTGGTAATTTCTGATTCATATCAGCCAATAGGGAAGTGATTGTGGCTCACACCCCCGGCGTAAATATACATAGCAATCAGCTGTAACCATGACGAGAAGACTGACAGTCTCGCGGGACTGCGGGAAGGAGGAGCCTATGCGGGTAAAACCCGCAGAATCCGTGCCAGTTGGGAGGTATGCATGGGCCGTAGCGCATCTCACCCTGTCGTGTGACATACCCCTAGACAAAAGAGACGGGGTGAGGCCGCTACATATGCAAAATGTTTCACAAAATCGATCAGTTTTGTCCCAGGTCTTATTAAAACCTATTGGAAAAATTGATCACTTATTGACGATCAAGCTCTGAAAGCTGTTGTACACCGATTTATTTATTTGTTTTCTTCCTGCAAGGCAAAGTGATAATGTGCTAGTACAGGGCTCAAAATTTCAAGTCCTGATCTACTAGCCAAGCCTCAAGGGTTACTTGCCACCAGTTGCCCCACCCAACCCCTACCATGCCCCGCCCAATAAACACGCCCTTATAAATTATCTCATGAAATGACACTTAAAGTGATTGTAAACCCCCAAAAAAAAAAAAAAAAATACCTGCAGGACAAAGGCATAATGATCTAATTTAGGCTTACCTGTAGGTGCATGTTGTGTAAGTGGGTTTACAACAATTTTAAATGGTTTATTGGGGCTGGGAAAAAAATTGTTTCTATTTAAAAATTGAGTTGTTAGGTCAAATCGATTCATATTATCCAAAAATCTATTTTTTAGATTTTCTTTTCCCCAGGCCCGGCGCTAAGAAGGGCCGCCAGGCCGAAGCCGCGGCCTCGCCTAAAAAATCCTGCTCGCAGCTCGCCGCGACCCTGGGAAAAGGCCGCGAGGCCAGACGCCACGGACTATGCTGAAGCCGCGGCCTCACCTAAAAACTCCTGCCCGCAGCTCCTCAGGGCCGGCGTGGTGTCCATCAAAAAAAAAAAAAAAAAAAACTTGATTTGAATCGCAAATCTAGTTTTTTATAAAAAAAAATCACAGGTTTTTTTAGGGGAGAAAATCGCCCAGCTCTATGTTTTATGCAGAATTAAGTTCTAAAAATAAATATTAACAACAACCAATCTTTCCTTGCCCATCAGTGCAGCCTCACCTGTATCCAGGCCCGGACTGGCCATAGGGTACACCGGGCACTTGCCTGGTGGGCGGCGGGCCGCATGTTCTTGTGCGGCCAAGGCAGCTGAGCTGCTCCTTGAGCCCCCGCCGCTCACCCGGGCTCTCCGAGGCTGGCTGGCCACCCGGCCGTCCGCCATTACAGTTCGGCCGTCGGGCTGGGGGCGGAGACTACAGGTCACGTTACCTGTGACCGTGAAGAGGGAGGGGATCTACATGAGACGCGGCCGCCGTCCGGTGTTCAAGTGAGTGTGTCTCAGTCTATATCCATGCGCCTGGATAGGAAAAGCCACTGCAGACACAGTAGAAGAATCCATCTCTTTATGTTTCTCCCACAGCCTCTGAATGCCTGCTTCTCACTCTCTCCCTTCCATGGGCATTCAGAGGCTGTAGGAGAAAAATAAAGGGATGGATTCTTCTACTGTGTGTGCAGCTGCTTCTCCTATCCAGCCTCTTTCTACTGCATCCTAGTACTCTTAGGCTCCCACCATGCTCTCAGGTGCACCCCCTGCTCTCAGGCTCTCCCACTGCACTCCAGCTCCCCCCCAGTGATCTCCAACTCCCCCCAGTGCTCTCCAGCCCCTGTACACTCCGGTCCCCCCAAAGCTCTCCAGCCCCTCCCAGTGCTCATCAGCCCCCCTGTACTCTCCAGCCCCCTCCCAGTACTCTCCAGCCCCCCTCCCAGTGCTCTCAGGCCCCCCTGTGCTTTCAGACCCCCCTGTGCTCTCAGACCCCCCAGTGCTCTGCAGCCCCCTCCCTGTGCCCATCAGCCCACCTGTACTCTCCCCCCAGTGCTCTCCAGCCCCCCCCAGTGCTCATCAGCCCCCCTGTACTGTCTGGCCCCCCCAGTGCTCTCCAGCCCTCCGTGCTCTCCAGCCCCCCCAGTGCTCTCAGGCCCCCCCAGTGCTCTCAGGCCCCCCCCAGTGCTCTCCAGCCCTCCGTACTCTCCGCCCCCCCAGTGCTCTCAAGCCCCCCATGCTCTCCACCCCCCCTGTGCTCTTCATCTCCCTGTGCTGTTCGCCTTCCATGTTCTCTGCCCCTGCTTGTGCTCTCCAGCCCCCCCGTGGTCCCCGCCCCCTCAGTGCTCTCTGACCACCCCAGTGCTCTCCAGCCCCTCTGTGCTCTCCACCCCCACTGTTTTCTTTGCCTCCCGTGTTCTCTGCCCCTGCTTGTGCTCTCCTGCCCCCATGTGCTCTCCGGCTCCCCCTAGTGTTCTCCACCCACCATGCTCTTCACCCCCTGTGCTCTGTGGCCCCCTTAGTGCTCTCCACACTTCCCCGTGTTCTCCACCCCCCCCACATTCACCGCCCCCCCCCCATGCTCTCCGTGCCTCCCGAAAAATTAGCCATGGGCTGCTCAGTCTAAAATGCCCGGGCCTAATTTTTCTCCCTGTCCGGGCCTGCCTGTATCCATCAATGCAACCTCACCAGTGTCCACCAATGCAGCCTACCAGTGTGCACCATGCAGCCTTCCAGTGTCCACCAATGCAGCCTGCCCGTGTCCACCAATGCAGCCTGCCGGTATGTCCACCATGTAGCCTGCCCGTGTCCACCAATGCAGCCTTCCCATGTCCACCAATGCAGCCTGCCCGTGTCCACCAATGCAGCCTGCCCGTGTCCACCAATGCAGCCTACCCGTGTCCACCAATGCAGCCTTCCCGTGTCTACCAATGCAGCCTGCCGGTGTGCACCATGCAGCCTTCCCGTGTCCACCAATGCAGCCTGCCCCTGTCCACCAATGCAGCCTGCCCACCAATGCAGCCTGTCCCTGTCCACCAATGCAGCCTGCCCCTATCCACCAATGCAGCCTGCCCCTATCCACCAATGCAGCCTGCCCCTGTCACCAATGCAGCCTGCCCCTGTCCACCAATGCAGCCTGCCCATGTCCACCAATGCAGCCTGCCCCTGTCCACCAATGCAGCCCGCCCCTGTCCACTAATGCAGCCTGTCCCTGTCCACCAATGCAACCTGCCCATGCCCATGCTGCCTATCTGTGCCCAGCATGCTGCCCGTGTACTTTGTGCTGCCTATATGTGTCCTTCATGCAGGGGAACAATAGGAGAAAAAGTGGATTACCGGGTGGATGATGAGAGCGCTGAGGAACAGCTTTTATTTCAATTGCTGTGTGTTCCCGCCGGCGTCACATACTGCCCCGCCCCCTGGCTGGGGAACTTTGATACACGTCAATCATGATTGGATGGGTGATCTGTCTATCAAAGTCCCGGGACCAGGGGGCAGGGCTGTGTGCGACAGCGAGTGTAGGGAACACACGGCAATTGAAATGAAAGCCGCTAGTGATGTTCCCTGCGCTCTGATGATCCGGCTGCCTGCTCTCCTCTCTTCCCCTCCGCGAGCGCTGGGAGAAGGAATCCCATACAACCCCGCATGCCGGCGGTGCTCACCCCCCGCTCTACCATGCAGCCCTTCCTCGCCAGCCCTCAAAATCCACTCGCAAAATGCAAGCAGGCGAGTGGAATTTTTGAGGGCTGTGCTAGTATGCATCGGCTGAATTCGGACCTGAAACGGACCAAAAGTCACACAGGACTCCTGTGGAATTCGCTCCGGAGCCGCTGCGGAGATATGTGAACCGGCTCCATAGAGAGCCGGTCACAATCTCCTGCTATGCGAATTGGATCCGGTGAAACCCACATCCAATTCGCAATAGTGTGAACGCAGCCTAAATTGAAGCTGTTCCAGCGCCATGATGTCTGCTCTGCGGCTGCTTCCATTTTCACCCGTCCTGCTTCCGGGTTCTCTTACGTTCACGGCAAAGGGCTAGGAAGGAGCGGCACCTGTGGCACCGTTCAGAGCGCGTGCGCTAGTGATGTCACCGGCTCCATGTAATGTAAATATCTCCTAAATGGTACACGTTTAGGAGATATGTACACTACCTATAGGTAAGCCTTATTATAGACAAAGTTTACTTCCTCTTGAATATTTGATCTAAAGCTGGTAAAAAATTTTTGGGACTAGCTAGTTGGCTGATGAAAAAATCCAAACCGTGTCCCCCATCTAAACATTTGAGGCGGATGAAAGAATCCTCCCCACTAAACTATTGTATTCTAACAGCGGGGACTGCCTGCCATCAGAATACACAGATCAGTGTCGCAGCTGATTGGCTGCAGCGCTGATCGAAGCCCGTTTGAGAGCAGACAGTCCTTAGATTGACTACTGCTGAAAAGGAACGGTCATTGACTGAAGTGAATGTACAATGTACACTTGCCGGCCACTTTATTAGGTACACCTGTTCAGTTGCTTGGTAACACAAATTGCTAATCAGCCAATCACATGGCAGCAACTCAATGCATTTAGGTATCTAGACGTGGTGAATACAACTTGCTGAAGTTCAAAATGAGGATCAGAATGGCGAAGAAAGGGTATTTAAGTGACTTTGAACGTGGCATGGTTGTTGGTGCCAGACGGGCTGCTCTGAGTATTTCAAAAACTGATGATCTACTGGGATTTTTACACACAGCCATCTCTAGAGTTTACAGAGAATAGTCCAAAAAAGAGAAAATATCCAGTGAGCGGCTGCTGTGTTGAGGAAAATGCCTTGTTGATGTCAGAGGTCAGAGGAGAATGGGCAGACTGGTTCCAGATGATAGAAAGACAACAGTAACTCAAATAACCACTCGTTACATCCAAGATATGCAGAATACCATCTCTGAACACATTGAACCTTGAAGCATATGAGCTACAGCAGCATTAGACCACACCGGGTGCCACTCCTGTCAGCTAAGAACAGGAAACTGAGGCTACAATTCCCACAGGATCACCAAACATTGGACAATAGAAGATTGGGAAAACGTTGCCTGGTCTGATGAGTCTCGATTTCAGCTCAGACATTTAGATGGTGGGGTAAGAATTTGGCGCATTGATCCATCCTGCCTTGTATCACCAGTTCAGGCTGGTGGCGGGGGTGTAATGTCGTGCTGGAGAGGAGCGGGAACATTGGGTGACGCTCCTCTCCAGCACGACATTGCGTGATGCTAGGGGGGCTCTGTCGGCAGGCGGGGTGTCCCTCTTTGACTAGTGTTTATGGTCACCACCTTCACCCTCTCTTCCTGGACACATCCACACCACGGGTATCATGGTTACACCTCCTTTTTCAGAAGTCCTCTCGGCTCCCACTATACACTGTAGCTTTGGAAAAGGCAATCACTATCATACCAATCACTACACCATCATTTTGGTAATTTGGGCACCCCCTGTAGCCACTTTGCAGCCACTTCAGCGCTGGGAGATGTTCTCTCAGCCCCTAAGTGCCTTCCATCCACTTTGTTACTGTCTACATTGTTTTATCAAATACCCATAGGTACCCCAGTCCCTAGCCGCTCCTGATGAGTGGAGATATTCCACGAAACGTGTTAAGCATACAACACAGCTGTCATGTCACAGTGATTATGTGTATTACTATGGGCTTGATGTTGTCTGAATCATCAAATGTATTTTACTATATATCATGATTATATGTCATTCCTGGTCCCTCCTATGCAATCCTGACTGATTAGTTGGCAATAATACCCCCATCCAACTCAGTATACATTTAGGCCTGCTCTAGGGGGTGCCCAGGCAGGGGTTTGCACAGGCAGAGTTTGCATTGGCAACTCATCTTGGATAAAGTATTCATATTGGATTAAGTATTGCACTTCGGCTCAGCACTTCAGCGAATGCACAAAGTGATTATCCAAAACAGACTTCTGCAGAACACTAAACAGACTGCAGGTGACCTGATTCTCCATCAAACTTTGATCTCTCATCCAGGCTTCCTTTCAAACTCACCACTCTATATCATGCACTCCCTACTTTTCCTACTCGCAGTTGCATCCTCTCTCCTTAAATTCTCTCTCCTTCACCCAACTTCTCCACCCCACAGCTTGTATATATCCACCTCACTCCTGTCCTCACTTTATTACTGCAGGTATCAGCTCCTGCTAATTCTGAACCCATATACCAATAAAACCTACAGGACACTAGGACATGTCCCCCCACATAAGTCGCACTCCCATATCACCTCTCTCACCCTTCTGCTTCTCCTAACTTTACCCGTAGAAACCTTCGCTATCTTAACCCTTCTCTTCTTTTTTCTGCTACAAATTGTCTTTACGACAAAATCTCATCCTTGTCCTGCCCCAACTTGGCCACTTCTATCTACAACAGTTCACTGTCATCCACCCTGGATACCTTTGCCCCCCTCACTACACACAGAATCAGGCCCCGACCGCTACAACTCTGGCAGACAGACAATATCAGAAGCCTCAAAAAACGTAGCCGCGCTCTTGAGCGTCTGTGGCGCAAGACTAAATCACAGCAAGATTTCAGCCAATATAAATCTGCCCTCTAAAAATACCATTCCTGCCTCCACACTGCCAAACAGACCTACTTTATCACTCTCATTAACACCCTCTCACGCAGTCCCCGTCAACTCTTTTCTACCTTTACCACTTTACTTCGTCCTCCATTACCTCCACCCACTAACTTACTCACTGCCCAGGAGATTGCTAATCACTTCAAAAATAAGATTGAGACAATTCGTCTCAAGATCTCTGCTCTACAGATATCTCCCTCACTCTTCACTCCTTGTCCTCCTGCACTATCAATACTTCCCTCTTTTAACCCAGCTACTATAGCGGAAGTCGCTAAACTTTTTTCTAACGCCCACCTAACCTCCTGCCCCCTGGACCCTGTTCCTTCTCAAATACTACGATCACCATCTGACTCTATCCTACACTCTTTAACTCATATCTTCAACCTCTCACTCGCTACTGGCATCTTCCCCAACCCTCTAAAACATGTGCTAGTCACTCCTATACCAAAAAGGGCCTCACTAGACCCCACCAATCTTAACAACCTAAGACCCATCTCTTTACTTCCTTTTGCCTCCAAACTCCTTGAACGTTTAGTCTACAACCGACTGAGCAACCACCTCCTTGAGAATAACCTTCTTGATCCCCTTCAGTCTGGATTTCGCCCACAGCACTCCACAGAAACTGCCCTCCTAAAACTCACAAACGACTTGCTAACAGCGAAAACCAACGGTCATTATTCCATACTCTTACTTTTGGACCTTTCCGCTGCCTTTGATACAGTTGACCACCCCCTCCTCAAAAAAAACCTCAATTTGCTTGGTCTCCATGGCTGCACTCTCCGTTGGTTCGAATCTTACCTGTCTCACCACACCTTCAGTGTCACTTACAACTCCACTTCCTCCTCTCCAACTCCTCTTACCGTTGGGGTCCCCCAAGGTTCTGTCCTTGGACCTCTGCTATTCTCAATCTACAAATCCTCCCTGGGTCAGCTGATAGCCTCCCATGGCTTCCACTACCATTTATATGCTGACGACACCCAAATCTATCTCTCTGCTCCTCAGCTCACCCCATCAATCTCCTCACGCATCACGGATTTACTAACAGACATATCAGCCTGGATGTCAAACCACTTCCTCAAACTGAATCTATCTAAAACTGAGCTCTTAATATTTGCTCCCCCACGTTCCCTTTCCCCTGACTTCTGTATCAAGATCAATGGCACATCTA
The DNA here is from genome assembly GCA_029206835.1 of Rana muscosa. Classification (NCBI taxonomy): domain Eukaryota; kingdom Metazoa; phylum Chordata; class Amphibia; order Anura; family Ranidae; genus Rana; species Rana muscosa. The sequence continues at coordinate 1,260,818,228 of CM055116.1, read as the reverse complement.
TCAGTCCGTCCCCACATGCCAGGGTGCTAGGGGTAACCTTAGACTCTGAACTGTCCTTTCAGGCCCACATTTCCAGAATACGCCCCTTTTTAACTAATGACACCACTAAGCTTCTAATTCACTCCCTGGTCATCTCTCGCCTCGACTACTGCAACTCCATCCTCATTGGATTACCTTTATATAGACTAACCCCCCTTCGGTCCATCATGAATGCTGCTGCAAGACTCATACACCTTACCACCCATTCAGTGTCCCCACCCCTCTCTGCCAATCCCTCCACTGGCTCCCACTCACCCAACGAATAAAATTCAAAGTACTAACAATAATTTACAAAGCCACCCACAACTTGGCTCCCAGCTACATCACTAACCTCGTCCCAAAATACCAACCAAGCCGCTCTCTTCGGTCCTCCCAAGACCTTCTGCTCTCTAGCTCCCTTGTCACCTCCTCCCATGCTCGCCTCCAGGATTTCTCCAGAGCTTCTCCCATCCTTTGGAACTCCCTACCCCAATCTGTCCGACTGTCCCCTAATCTATCCATATTTAGACGATCCCTGAAAACTCTACTCTTTAAAGAAGTCTATCCTGCTTCTAACTAACTTGTACTTCCTCCATCAGCTCATCCCCCCAAAGCTATTACCTTTTTTATCAATTGACCCTCCCTTTTTAGATTGTAAGCTGTAATGAGCAGGGCCGTCTGATTCCACTTGTGCCAAATTGTAATATAACTGTAATGTCTGCCTTTATTTTGTAAAGCGCTGCGCAAACTGTTGGCGCTATATAAACCCTGTATAATAATAATAATAATAATAATATTGCTGGTTTCATTGTTTATCATGTGTTACTATGTTTGTTGTGTTACTATTAGAATGCAATATGATCTACCAATCATGCTTCTATTATACATTGTAACTTATTTATTGATCTACTCTGTTTACCTATATTGCACTGTGCCCAGGTATGTCATTAATAAATACTCTATAATTTTTACTATATTGATTGATTCATTCTGCCCAAGTGTTCTGTTTCAATTAAAGCCCCAATGCCTTTTTCTCTCCAATTCCATGTTGCGGGGGATGGAGGCTTGCGTGCCGGATGGCCACAGCCTCATTTAAAGTCCCACCCAATTAGGTTTTAAATTTAGCAATTTAAACTTTATATTCAAAGTTGTGGAGAAGTATAAAGCAGGGTTAGGTTATAAAAAAAATATCCCAAGCTTTGAACATCTCACGGAGCTCTGTTCAATCCATCATCCGAAAATGGAAAGAGTATGGCACAGTGGCGGCCCGTCCACTAGGGGCGCAAGGTGTCCGGTCTCCTAATTTTCCAATTTGCCAATAAAATACATTTACGTTTTTGGTTGTAACATGACAAAATGTGGAAAATGTCAAGGGGTATGAATACTTTTTCAAAGCTCTGTAATGAATAAAACTAAAGAATGTTGACTTGAGGAGTATCCAGTTGTTTTCGGGGTTCAGGAAAGATGCTGCTTAGCACTGAACTTTATAGACAATGGGCTTTTCCGACCTGAGCTACTGGAGGGTGAGAGATTACTTGGAAAGACAAGGCAATGTTTACTTGTATTGCAGGGTAACTATGTCACTTTGCTGGGATGTAAGAGTTGTGCTGAACAGGATGTTGGCATTGTCTGTGCTTCAAGAAAGCTTCTTCTAATGTGGAAGAAGAAAAAGGCAGAGGTGGTGTGAGGTGGTGACATGAGGTGGTGTGATCCAATCACTCCTTATCATTGGCTGAGCAGATGGGGTGACAATTACATACTTCTTATGTAGTTTACTGTCATGGTAGAGGAATCCCTGTGTATTAATATAATTCTATAAATACATTAGCATGGCAGGACAGTAGGGAGAAAGTATTTGATACACGGCTGATTTTGCAGGTTTTCCTACTTACAAAGAATGTAGAGGTCTGTAATTTTCATCATAGGTTCTCTTCAACTGTGAGAGACGGAATATAAATACAAAAATCCAGAAAATCGCATTGTATGATTTTTAAGTAATTCATTTGCATTTTTGCATGACATAAGTATTTGATAGATCAGAAAAGCAGAACTTAATGTAGCGGCCTCACTCTCTCTCTCTCTTTTTATCGGTTATGCTCGCTGTGGTCTAGGGGTTCCTGGGAGGAGAGAGTGCAGGAACACTACGCCAAGCTCTCACCTTGTATGTGTATGAGGGTTGAGCAAAGTCTTTGAATTACCTTCGGGTCTGTGTTCTGCATACGGAGCCTCTGCTTCTTCAGTGGAGATGTGTCCGCCAGTAATAGAGCCCCACACCATTAAAAGTCCAACACTCTTTTATTTCTCCATAGGCAAGATGAACATAATCAGTTGAACTCTTGTAACAGACAGACGGGGGTTTGGATACGAGTAGGCCCAGGTACAAGTGAACTCTCCTTCTTGAGTGGTGCGAGTAGGCCTGGCGCCCGATCTCTGCCACTAACCGGAAGGTCACAAAATGCACAAAAACCTGCACACATTAAGGGAAACTCTACTCAGAAATGAATTATTGCATTTCTTGTAACTTGTTTTCTAATTGTAAACTTTTTGGGCCCGTGGCATCAGGATCTGAAGGGAGCAGTCTGACATAAAAGGTCATTCTCTTATGCCTGGGGGTCAGAGGTTCTTACAGGATCTACTAATTACTACTGTAGCACACAGACCTTTTTCCTGCCTGGCTCACTTGCAAGCAGAGGCGTAGCGTGACGGGGCAGGGGGGGGGGCCGTCGCACCGGGCGCAATATTGGGGGGGGGGGGGGCGAATTCCCGCACCGTTTGTGTGTCACTTATCATGGTCCGTGTTAAATTTGATTTACTGTCACCGGCCGCCATGTTGCGCCAGCTGGCGCCCTGTGATTGGGCGACTGTGGTCATGTACTCCGGCGGGGCTGGCCAGTCCTTGAACGCGGGCGGTGCATGCGCGAAGGCCCGCCCGGCGCCCGCGCTTCTGTAAGCCGCCGCCGTCTTCTCTCCACTCTTCCTCCCTAACCGGATCTGGAAATGTGCAGAGCCTTCATCTGGGACCGGCGAGAAGTGGAACTTGAGTCGGCAGTGTCAGTGTGGCATACCCTAACCTGATTGATGGACAACAGGAGGTGAGTGAGTCACGAGTGAGCCTGTGAGGGAGGCAGAGCAACCGCCGGTCAGCAGCAGTTAGTCAGGGAGAGGAGAGTCACGCCACCGCCATGCCACGCCACATGTTAATGCATTGCCACATGCCTGCGGGCGGCGGGCCTAGTACAGACAGAGACAGTTACATGCCAAAAGCCCTTATCCTGCTAGGTATTTGGCATGTCGAATGCATTATATAGCAGGATTTATAGTGTACATATAGTGTAGTGGTCAGTGTGCAGTGTAGTGGTCAGTGTGCAGTGTAGTGGTCAGTGTGCAGTGTAGTGGTCAGTGTGTAGTGTAGTGGTCAGTGTGCAGTGTAGTGGTCAGTGTGCAGTGTAGTGGTCAGTGTGCAGTGTAGTGGTCAGTGTGTAGTGTAGTGGTCAGTGTGCAGTGTAGTGGTCAGTGTGCAGTGTAGTGGTCAGTGTGCAGTGTAGTGGTCAGTGTGCAGTGGTCAGTGTGCAGTGTAGTGGTCAGTGTGCAGTGTAGTGGTCAGTGTGCAGTGGTCAGTGTGTAGTGTAGTGGTCAGTGTGCAGTGTAGTGGTCAGTGTGCAGTGGTCAGTGTGCAGTGTAGTGGTCAGTGTGCAGTGTAGTGGAAAGTCTGCAGGTTGGGGGGGGGCGCAAATTTCTTGCCTTGCCCCTGGCGCTGACAACCCACGCTACGCCACTGCTTGCAAGTCAAGGCACACCGTGCTATATGCCCGTACCCTCCTGTTGGAAGAGGTTAAGCGGTGGTCACAAATTTTGGGTCTTTCAGCGAGTTACCTTCCTCCACTGGTTCTCATCCCCAGCGTATAGGGACAAGTCTATATTTCTCCCCCCAAGAAAGCCAATGTCCAGAAACACTTTAACTCCAACAGAGACTTTATTTTCTATTTGCTGCGTAGTAGACAGAGACAGATGGAAGAAAGAAGGAATAAGTGTGAGGGATTAGGTCCAAGCACAACTAGTAACTTTGTCGCCACTCGATCCCGAGTGGGTTTAGCTCACCCGGATAGTCCTCTCTCACAGTCCTAGCAGCCGGTGTGGAGCTCGAACATTTCTGTCACCCTATCCCCTCCAGGGACGGGTTCAGGAGATCCTCTAACCTCTGTAGAATTTAAAGAACAGGACAATGCCAATGAGCACTCTACAGGTTAGCTTAATAAGAATCCTTCCCTTTGACAGGTCACCAGGCCTCTCCCAAGACAGCAATCTTCCATCACTCATCTCCTCTGTGGGACCGATCCTCCCCTGGCTTCCTCTCGGTCAGAGCGGGTACCCTCACCTGGGCACCCTGGGACTCCAATGGGCAAATTGTAGACCCAGTTAAAGGTACTGGGCCTACCTGGAACGTTGCAGCCTCGGGCTAAAGGTGCCCGAGACTCTTCGGCCAGTCATCGCACCCCCCGAGGGGCTCAGCCATCCAGATCCTCCACTCCAACACTCCTCTCCACCACCTCTTCACGCTCCCTAAAGATGGCGTCTGCCCCTTATGTACCCTCTCCCGGCATGCACAGCAGGCCGACCACGCCCACTGCACCGCTGCCGAGAGAGGACACCCTAAGGCGCAGCAATGCCACCCATGGCTCAACCCTGACCTGATATGGCAGTGCCACCTACAGGCCACAGGGAACCATACACCAGGCAGCATCACATAGGCAGAAGCAAATACCTAACAATCAAAGCGGTCTGAGCCTGACTACCAGCTCAGACCAACCCCTAAATTTAGGCGCATAACACCCCTGAAAAGTAAAGGGGCGCTACGATACTGTTAGACTTATTGTGATTTTCTTTGCATTGCATATGTACCGGATGGTTGCTACTAGTTACTAACAACCACCATATCACTCTGCTGCCAGACCTCCATATATCACTCTGAGGCCTCGTACACACGACCGATTTTCTCGGCAACAACCAGCAAGAAACTTGCTGGCAGAGAGGTCTTGCCGAGTAAATCGGTCGTGTGTACGCGGCTATCGGGTTTCTCGTCGAGAAAACTGACAAGTAACCTCGACGAGAAAATAGAGAACCTGCTCTCTATTTTCTCGTCGAGATTCTCGTCAGCCTGTTTCTCGACGAGAAAAGTGAGTGTGTGTACACTTACCTGTCCGCCGGGAAGCCCGCGCATGTTCGAAATGAATTCGACGCATGCGCGGTAGCTTCCTAGGCATACGTAGGGTATACCAAGATGGCGGCGACGGCATCGAATGTGACGAGCGCATGCTCGTCGTAGTCGATGACGTCACCGCGTACGCTCCATTCAAAGAACCGCGGGTTCTTTGAATCGAGCATGTGTACACTCGGCCGGGACAATTTTCTTGTCCAAGAATCTCGTCGAAAAAAACGACATGTTTTTTTCGACGAGAATCTCGGCCGTGTGTACGAGGCCTGAGAGACAATGAACAGTCATTTGCTTTGTTTTGTTTTTGTTTATTTGGGGATATAACTTGGTTGGGGAAAGGAGATATGGGGTGCCCATAGAACAGATACTTTGCCATCAAGGTTAAGAATTGATGAAATGAACTGAACTCTGAACAACTGATGGACTCTTAACATTTACAGTCACTTCCCCTGCATAACCCATGCAGACTGCTGCACCTCCTCTGCATCAACTCCTGCAGACTGTTACTCCCAGGACTTCTCTCCTCCTGCACAAACGTCCACTGTAACATGTTAGTCTTTCCGTCTAGGGTTGCCACCTTTTCTTCAAATCAAACCCGAACACTTTAGTGGCGCACAGCAATTATTTTTTTTATACATATATTTTGCTAATAAATAAAAATTCTAATCATATGAAATGAATAACACGAGTCCCCCTTTACATCAGAGTCCACAGAGTTCCCCTTTTACATCTGAACTTGCAGAGTTCCCTTACACTGTAAGGGGGGACTCTGCAGACTCTGATGTAAGGGAGAACTCTAACATAAGGGATGCTCTGGGAACCCTGATTTCAGGGGGAACACTGAGAACTGTGATGTATGGAGAAGACTGATGTAAGGGGGAACACTGTGGCCTCTGGTGTAAAGGGGAACTCTGATGTAAGGGGTGCTCTGAGAACCCTGATTTACCTTAGTGTTCTCACTCAGAGGCAGGAGAGAGAAGGGGGGAGACTTCAGTCACAGACAGGGATGGATGGTGAGCTCACTCACCCCTTGGCAGTCAGCACCTCTCATCCAGATGTATCTGAGGCTGCTGGACATCAAGTTTCCAGCCCCCACTTTCTTTTTCTGTGGCACAGCCCTCAGGGATTAGGTTAGGGTGACCAGACATCCCTGGTTTCAGGGGACAGTCCCCGGATTGAGGACACTGTCCCCAGACCAATTCTGTCCCCAGTTTTGTCCCCGGATTGGATTTGACCAGGGGCTTGGGAAATTTGAAAGACAGTCAGTGCAGAATTAAAAATTCTAAATTACACACTCCTGCTCCGCCGCTGCTACTAGCTTAGGGGGGTGTATTTTTTCCATTATCTGTGCCCCTTTCTGATAAACATGTGCTGGTCAGAGCGGAGGGAATATGCACCACTCCGCTCACATGTTCTTCTGCCTTGGCTCAAGTCCCGGCCTGCCGCCTGACCGCTTATCTCCTTGCCTTCCCTGGCTGGGTGAAGTTCCTCCGTTCCCCACCCAGTAGTAGCCGGAGCCCAGAGAGTAAGACTTGACAGGCTGTGAGGCGGGCGGTGGCGGCGATGGGCAAAGAGTCGCTGATTGCCGCCATTACTAGTAAATAAAAATAATATGTCCCCAGATTTCATTTTAAAAATCTGGTCACCTTAGATTAGGTCCAAGCTGCGGTTTCCAAAGTGAGCAAAGTCCTTTCTTGTATAAGAGAGGTATGGTCTCCAGAGAGAGAGATATCATTTTGCCCCTGTTCAAATCATTAGTAAGACCTCATCTGGAATATGCAGTTCAGTTTTGGGCACCAGTTCTCAAAAAGGATATTGGGGAACTGGAGAAAGTGCAGAGAAGGGCAACCAAACTGATAAGAGGCATGGAGGAGCTCAGCTATGAGGAAAGATTAAAGGAACTGAATTTTTTCTTACTTGAGAAGAGGAGATTAAGGCTACTTTCACACTGAGGTGCTGGATGCGCTGGCGGTATAGCGGCGCTATTTTTAGCGCCACTATACCGTCGTTTTTGCAGCGATTTGCGGGCGCTAGCGGGGTGATTTTAACCCCCGCTAGCGGCCGAAAAAGGGTTAAAAACGCCCGCAATAACGCCTCTTTGCGTTGTTTTGCAGGTATTTTGGAGGCGCTACCCCATTGATTTCATTGGGCAGGGGTGCTATAGGAGCGGTATTTTTACAGAGATGCGGCTTGCAGGAGTTTTTTTACCCTCCTGCAAGCGCAACGCTCCAGTGTGAAAGCCCTCTGGCTTTCACACTGGATACAATTGAGCGGCTTTTTTGGGGCGCATTGCAGGCGCTATTTTTAGCGCAATAGCGCCTGCAAAGCGCCTCAGTGTGAAAGGGGCCTTAGGGGGAATATGATCAACATGTACAAATATATAAGGGGTCCATATAGTGAACTTGGTGTTGAGTTATTCACATTAAGGTCATCACAAAGGACAAGGGGGCACTCTTTACGTCTAGAGGAAAAAAGATTTAATCTCCAAATACGGAAAGGTTTCTTCACAGTAAGAGCTGTGAAAATGTGGAATAAACTCTGTTCAGAGGAGGTTCTGGCCAGATCAGTAGATTGCTTTAACCACTTCCTTACTGGGCACTTAAACCCCCTTCGTACCCAGACCAATTTTCAGCTTTCAGCGCTGACGCACTTTAAATGACAATTGCGCGGTCATACAACGCTGTACCCAAATGATATTTTTATAATTTTTTTCCCACAAATAGAGCTTTCTTTTGGTGGTATTTGATCACCTCTGCGGTTTTTATTTTTTGCGCTATAAACAAAAAAAAGACAGAAAATTTAGAAAAAATTCAATATTTTTTAACTTTTTGTTATAATAATATTCCATTTAAAAAAAAAAAAAAAAAAATTTTTCTCAGTTTAGGCCGATACGTATTCTTCTACATATTTTTGGTAAAAAAAAATGCAATAAGCGTATAGTGATTGCTTTGCGCAAAATTTATAGCGCCTACAAAATAGGGGATAGAATTCTGAAATTTTTATTATATATATATTTTTTTACTAGTAATGGCGGCGATCTGCGGTTTTTGTCAGGCCTGCGATATTGCGGCGGACACTTCGGACACTTTTGACACTATTTTGGGACCATTCACATTTATACAGCGAACAGTGCTATAAAAATGCACTGATTACTGTATAAATGTGACTGGCAGGGAAGGGGTTAACACTAGGGGGCGATCAAGGAGTTAAATATGTTCCCTATTAGTGTTTCTTACTGTGTGGGGGGAGGGGACTGACTGGGGGAGGTGACCGATCTGTGTCCCTATGTACAAGGGACACAGCATCGGTCTCCTCTCTCCTTGACAGGACGTGGATCTCTGTGTTTACACACAGAGATCCACGTCCTGCCTCTGTAAAAGCCGATCGCATGTACCTGGCGGACATCGCGGCTGCCAGGCATGCGCATCAGCATCACGTGATGCGGCGCGCACAGCTGTTCCCTGCCGCGCGCCCTCGGAGGCGCGCGGCGGGATGTAAACAGCAGGACGTCCTGGGGACGTCCACCCGGCAGTTGAGAGCCGCGCTGCAGCCGTCTTTCGGCTATAGCGCGGGTCTCAAGTGGTTAAAAAAGGCCTGGATTATTTCCTAAATGTACATAATATAACTGGATACTGACATTTATAGGTAAAGTTGATCCAAGGAAAATTTGATTTGGGGAACGGGGAATCAGGAAGGATTTATTTTTTTCCCCTGCTGTAGCAAATTGGATCATGCTTTGCTTGAGTTTTTCGCCTTCCTCTGGATCAACTGTGGTTGAAGGATTGTGTATATGGGATTGTATTTATTTATTTTTGGTTGAACTAGATGGACTTGTGTCTTTTTTCCACCTGACTGACTATGTAACTGAGGCTACAATTCACACAGGTTTACCATAATTGGACAATAGAATATTGGAAAAAAATTGCCAGGTCTGATGAGTCTTCATTCAGACAGCTGCCACATTCAGAGGGTCGGGGTCAGAATTTGGTGTAAACAACATGAAAGAATGGATCCATCCTGCCTCGTATCACCGGTTCAGTCTGGTGGTGATGGTGTAATGGTAGGGGGGATATTTTCTTGGCCCCCTTAGTACCAATTGAGCATCGTTTAAACGCCACGGCCTTCCTGAGTATTGTTGCTGACCATGTCCATCCCTTTATGACTCCAGTGTCCCCATCTTCTGATGGCTCCTTCCAGCAGGATAATGCACCATGTCACAAAGCTTCAATCATCTCACCACTGGACAATGAGGCCCCTGCACTCTAATGGCCATGAGCATTGTTTAAATACCACGGCCTACCTGAGTATTGTTGCTGACCATGTCTATCCCTATATGACTCCAGTGTCCCCATCTTCTGATGGGTCCTTCCAGCAGGATAATGCACCATGTCACAAAGCTCCAATCATCTCACCACTGGACAATGAGGCCCCTGCACTCCAATGGCCATGAGCATTGTTTAAATACCACGGCCTACCTGAGTATTGTTGCTGACCATGTCTATCCCTATATGACTCCAGTGTCCCCATCTTCTGATGGGTCCTTCCAGCAGGATAATGCACCATGTCACAAAGCTTCAATCATCTCACCACTGGACAATGAGGCCCCTGCACTCCAATGGCCATGAGCATTGTTTAAATACCACGGCCTACCTGAGTATTGTTGCTGACCATGCCCATCCCTTTATGACTACAGTGTACAATGAGGTCACTGTACTCCAATGGCCTCCACAGTCACCAGATCTCCATCCAATAGAGCACCTTTGGGATGTAGTGGAATGGGAGATTCACATCATGGATATGCAGCCGACAAATCTGCAGCAACTGATGCTATCATGTCACTATGGACAACAATCTCTGAGGGATGTTTCCAACACCTTGTTGAATCTATGCCACAAAGAATAAAGGCAGTTCTGAAGGCAAAAGGGGTCCAACCCGGTACTAGAAAGGTGTACCTAATAAAGTGGCCGGTGAGTGTATATTTGGTCAAATCCAACTTTGCATAGTGTCCCCGTCTTGCTGACGATAGAAAACCATGGCCGCTGGAGGTGCTCACAGGGCTGGAGGAGAAGTTCCCGGGACCCATGTGGGTATAGGGCGGAAGTGATGTCAGCTTGGGGGCGGACCACCTCTACATCTCCTCCAGCCCTGTGAGCACCTCCAGCGGGCGTGGTTTTCTATATCATCGGCGGGACCGGGGGGGGAACAATGGATATGTACTTTAATGTAAATTATAACATTTTAAATAAACTACCCACTAGATGGCGCTTCCCTTTCTAAACACACACACAGGAGCGGTGGGGGAAAACACATGCGAATCGGACAGGAATTGCACCGCATTCCTGCTCAAATCCCATGCGATTCTTTGCCGTGTGATTTGCGCCAATTTAGTTTGTATTGACACAAATCGCACCACAAAGTATCGGTTTGGGTATCCGGAGAATTTTTACAAGTATAAGTTTCAGTATCAGTGCATCTCTACTTTACATATTTCTTCTGAGCCACTAACATGTGAGGCCACTGGATGTGCGGTATAAAGTGTATATAGCTGCGGCTACATTCAGCTTACCGCACTGTGTTCTGGGTTGGAGCCAAGACTTTTTGTCTCAACACAGTAGAGTCTATCATAGCAGTTCTCAGCCATTCAGAGAAAGCAATGTATCCTATCAATGAGTCGGAGGTTGTGGCATCATCAGCCCGCCTCTCTGACTCAGTCAATCAGAGGAAGCTTTGTATTCATTGATAGAAAATCACAATCCCTTTGGGTTGTCCCCAGAAAAGTATTTGAGAGGAAATCTTCCAACGGGGACACTGGTTCTGGTGACCTGGGGGTCTCCAAGGAATTCCTTTAATTTGCAAGGATTTCCTGTTCACTTCATGTTTGGCTATGGGACAGAAAGCAAAGGGAAATCGGGTTATAACCCTCCCTTAGAGCCCTTTCACACTGTGCCGCCCCAAACGTCGGCAGTAAAACGCTGCTATTTTAAACAGCGCTTTACCGTCGGATATGCGGCGCATTTCAGCCACTAGCGGGGCGCTTTTAACCCCCGCTAGCGGCTGAAAAAGGGTTAAAACCGCCCGCAATGCACCGCTACAGCTGCGTTTTGCCGGCGGTACGTTAGCGCAGCCCATTGATTTCAATGGGCAGGAGCGTATTAGGAGCGGTGAGTTCACCGCTCCTAATGCGCTCCAATGAAGCTGCTGCCAGGACTTTTTCTGACGCCCTGCCAGCGCACCGCTCCAGTGTGAAAGCCCTCACACTGGAGTGAATGGAGCAGCTGTTTTGGGGCGGTTTGCAGGCGCTATTTTTAACACTATAGCGCTTGCAAAACACCCTCAGTGTGAAAGGGGTCTTAGTCTATCCAATTACAAAAAAAAAGGTTTGCCTATAGTTCTACTTTACAGTAGGGTGACCAGACATCCCCGGTTTCCGGGGACAGTCCCCGGATTGAGGACACTGTCCCCCGGACCAAGTCTGTCCCCGGTTTTGTCCCCGGATTGGATATGAACAGGGGCTGGGGCAATTTCAAAGACAGTCAGTGCAGAATTATTAAAAAAAAATCTGAATTGCACACCCCCCGCTTCACTAGCTTAGGGGGGGGTGTATTTTTTTCCATTATCTGTGCCCCTTTCTGATGATCATGTGCTGGTCAGAGCGGAGGGAATATTTCTTCAGTTTCGGGTACATGCCCATCCAGCTCCGCTCGCATGTTCTTCTGCCTTGGCTCAAGTCCTGGCCAGCCGCCTGCCTGCTTAACTCCGTGCCTTCCCTGGCGGAGTGATCTTCCTCCGCTCCCCACCCAGTAGTAGTCGGGCCCGGAGAGTAAGACTTGACAGGCTGTGAGGCGGGCGGTGGCGGCGATGGGCATAGTCGCTGATTGTCGCCATTACTAGTAAAAAAAAAATATGTCCCCGGATTTCATTTTAAAAATCTGGTCACCTTACTTAACAGTAAATTCTATCTTAATCGACAATTGGTTCTTTGGTTGATCTGTTACAAATGCTTTGTGTGTAATACTAATGTTTATAATAAATACAAGTGACTTGAATATCCAGTTGTCTTCATTGTTCGGTAATAAATTGGACCATGCTTTTAACCAATTCAGCTCTTTGGGCGTACTACGTATGTCCAAAGAGTGAACCTTTAATCACATGCTGCTGGATTCAGCAGCAGCCATCAGCCTGTGCGTGTTTTGTAGAGCCGGCGACAGGCTTCAAAGTAAAAGTGATGCGGCAGCTCCCTAGCTGCCGATCACAGTCACAGAGCCAGTGTTCTGACGAGCTGGTTCCTCCTATCGATATGGTTCCCCCCTTGACTGCGCAGGCGCAATCCGAGGCGACGGAAATCTCAGAGGTTTAACAGCTGTTCGGCAGCTGCAGACTCGCTCGCTCCCGTTGCTTAGTTACACACGCCGCTTTCTTCTTCATGCCGCTCTATACAGCAAGGGGCAGATAAGATGTGATAATATTGAGCAGTGCGATTTGTTTGTTTATACACGCCGCTCTATACAGCAAGGGGCTGTATAGAGCGTTGTGTATAAACAAAGAAATCGCACTGCTCAATATCACATCTGATCCGCCCCTTGCTGTATAGAGCGGCATGAAGAAGAAAGCGGCGTGTGTAATGAAGCATCGGGGGCGAGCGCGTCTGCAGCTGCCGAACCTATGGTTCCTCCTATCGATCTGGTTCCCTCTTGACTGCGCAGGCGCAAGCCGAGCCAACGGAAATCTCTGAGCTTTAACAGCTGTTCGGCAGCGCCTGCGCAGTCAAGGGGGAACCATATCGTTAGGGCATCCAGCTCGACAAGACACCGGCAGCATGGTGCCTCCCCCTCCTTCCCCCAGTGGCCCGCCCTTCTCCCATGGTTCCCAGGCTGTCCTGTGCTCACCGGTGCCCATCGGAATACATCCGCCAGTGGGGGAGAGAGATTACAATGAGACATGGGCAAATCCATGCCTCGATCTCACATGCAAACAATGTAACCTGAAGTGATGTCACTTCTGGTTTCAGATTCACACTATCCTGGCCAGTACAGCCAGGGGACACATCTAACCAAGTCCACCTGTGACCTCTAATACCTTCATAAAGAGTACCTTTCCCTGCCCAATGCTATCACATGGGGGTTTATCAACACATTGTGATAGCAATCAAGTAAAAAAAAAAAATATATATATATATATATGAAAAAAAATGGCCGAACTCTCGTAGCCCCGCACAAACACAAAAGAGAGTCGAGGGTGGGCATAGGCATGTAAACCACAGTCGCACCATACATGTGACATATCACCGCAAACGTCAGAGTGAGAACAATACTTCTAGTACAAGAGCTACTAGTTAACTCTAAACTGAGGAGTTGTAAGGACTTTTAAAGCATTACATATTGGGATTTTTTGGGCAACATCGTATGTTGGCGATATCGCGGGCGCACGCAGTTTTAAGACATGGAAAGTTTGTTATCTATTTACTCGATGCAACCTCATCTTTTATATTTTAAGCAACAATTGGTATTATATTGTGTGGTTTTGCACTGAAGTTAGCTGTATTATATTTTTTTCTGAAAATTTGCCTTTAACCACCTCAATACAGGACACTTTCCCCCCTTCCTGCCCAGGCCATTTTTCAGCTTTCAGCGCTGTCACATTTTGAATGACAATTGCGCGGTGATGCAACACTGTACCCAAATGAAATTTTTACATTTTTATTATTTTTTCCCCACAAGTAGAGCTTTTTTTTGGTGGTATTTGATCACCTCTGCGGTTTTTATATCTTGTGCTATAAACAAAAGAAGAGGGACAAGTTTGAAAAAACACAAAATTTTTTACTTTTTAAGAGAGAAAATTACCGCTCCAGGTGAGTGAGTTCTGTTAATCCTTCAACAATCAGGAAACCATGGGTGCTGGCAATGCACAAGGCAAACAGGAACAGCAGAAAGGAAGGGATGGACAGCCGCACTCCAAAAAAACCCTTAAAGGTTGCTTTTATTGTAAAAAAGATAAAACACATGCACCACAGGTCACAGCAAGGATGGGATCAGTTGACGCATTTCACACTACAAATGTTAGTGCTTACTCATAGCTTGAGTAAGCACTAACATTTGTAGTGTGAAATGCGTCAGTAAATCCCTGCCTTGCTGTGACCTGTAGTGCATGTGTTTTATCTTTTTTACAATAAAAGCAACCTTTAAGGGGTTTTTTGGAGTGCGGCTGTCCATCCCTTCCTTTCTGCTGTTCCTATTTTTTACTTTTTGCCATAATAAATATCCCATTTTTTTTTTTAAACACATTTTTTCCTCAATTTAGGCCGATACGTATTCTTCTACATATTTTTCGTAAAAAAAATCGCAATAGGCGTATATTGATTGGTTTTCGCAAAAGTTATAGCGGCTACAAAATAGGGGATAGATTTTTAAACCTTTTTATTTTCTTTTTTACAAGTAATGGCGGCGATCTGCGATTTTTATCGTGACTGCGATATTATGGCGGACACATCGGACACTTTTGACACATTTTTGGGACCATTCACATTTATACAGCGATCCGTGCTATAAAAATGCATTGATTACTGTGTAAATATGACTGTCAGGGAAGGGGTTAACGCTAGAGGGCGATCAAGGGGTTAAATGTGTTTCCTAGGGAGTGATTCTAACTGTAGGGGGAGGGGACTGACTGGGGGAGGTGACCAATCAGTGTCCCTATGTACAAGGGACACACCATCGGTCTCCTCTCCCTGACAGGACGTGGATCTGTGTGTTTACACACACAGATCCACGGCCCTGCTCAGTTACTGGGCAATCGTGGGTGCCCGGCATTGCGGCCGCTAGGCACGCGCATTGGGTCCCCAGTGACGCGGCGGGGGCGCGCGTGCTCCCTAGTGGCGCGGGAAGGCGATCACATCGTCACAGAACAAGAGCCTCATCGTCCCGCCGTCATATGACGGCGGGCGGTAGGCTAGTGGTTAATAAACAGTTGCGCAAATATCATGTGAAACAAAAGTTTGCAACTATTACTTTTTTATTCTTCAGGGCCTCTGCTTTCAGAAAATATTTAATGCTTTGGGGGATTAATAAATTTTATTGCCAAAAAATTATATTTTTACATGTATGCGGAAAATAAAAACAATTGCTCTGGAACCGGACTGGTTAAAAGGGATTCTCTCTTCTTCTGAACACCATAGACAATGGATTTTCCCACCTGAGTGCAGGGAGATTTTGGAAGGACCAGATAAAACAAGGCAATGTTTACTTGTATTGCAGGGTAACTATGTCACTATGCTGGGATGTAAGAGTTGTGCTGAACAGATTGTTGACATTGTCCGTGCTTCGGGAAAGCTGCTTCTAATTTAAAAGCAGAGGTTGTGTAAGGTGTAAGGTGTGGTGGTGTGATCCAATCACTTCCCATCATTGGCTGGGCAGCTGGGGTGACAATTATGTGGTTTACTGTTCTGGCAGAGGAATCCCTGTGTAATAATAATTACTTAAGCATGGCAGAGAGTAACCTCAGATCAAGATAGAAAGAAGTATTGTCATCTCCAAGTCTAAAAACACATCCTGAAAGGGAAAATGTTTACATGATTATTTTTTGTATATATATATATATATATGTATGTATATAAAATAGGTAGTAAAACGATAAAACAGTCCAATAAACTGAATTCCACGGATACTAAAACAGCGCTAAATGAAGGATAATAATCTGTGTGATAAAACAACATTCCTCACATTAGGGATGAGTTTCGTGTTCGAGTCGAACACACGTTCGACTCGAACATCGGCTGTTCGATCGTTTGACGAAGATCGAACGTTATGGGCCGTTCGCGCCAAATTCAAGTGGCGCGTCACGGCCCATAATTCACTGCGGCATCGCAGTGCATTGCTGGCTGATGATTGGCCAAGCTTGCACTATGACCCCGCATGCTTGGCCAATCACAGCTTAGGCAGCGAGGAGAGCCATAATTGGCCACAGGCAGGATGCCTGTGGCCAATCATAGCTCAGGGGGGTTAAGTACACGCCCCACACTATAAAAGGCCGCCAGCGCGGCGGCCTTGTGTAGTGTGTTCCGGCGTGCAGGGAAAGAGCTTGATAGGCAGGGAGAGTGTTTTTGACATCCTTTGAAACCTTGTGCATTTACAGTCTGTTGGCGTGCAGGGACAGAGAAGGATAGGCAGGGAGAGTGTCAGTGACATCCTTTGAAACCTTGTGCATTTAGAGTGTGTTGGCGTGCAGGGACAGAGAAGGATAGGCAGGGAGAGTGTCAGTGACATCCTTTGAAATCTTGTGCATTTACAGTGTGTTGGCGTGCAGGGACAGAGAAGGATAGGCAGGGAGAGTGTCAGTGATATTCTTCGCTAAACCTCCTGCACAGTATACACCTGAAGCTACCCCTTATTGCTTGTCGTGGTGTTGTTCTGTTGTGTAACACAGACAGGCATCTGCAAGCAGTTACAGTGGGTGTAGGTGCCTCCTGCACAGTATACGCTACCCCTTATTGCTCGTGGAGTTGTTGTGTTGTGTAACACAGACAGGCATCTGCAAGTAGTTACAGTGGGTGTAAGTCCCTCCTGCACAGTATAAGCTACCCCTTATTGCTCGTCGTGGTGTTGTTCTGTTGTATAACACAGACAGGCATCTGCAAGCAGTTACAGTGGGTGTAGGTGCCTCCTGCACAGTATACGCTACCCCTTATTGTTTGTCGTGGTGTTGTTCTGTTGTGTAACACAGACAGGCATCTGCAAGCAGTTACAGTGGGTGTAGGTGCCTCCTGCACAGTATACGCTACCCCTTATTGCTCGTGGAGTTGTTCTGTTGTGTAACACAGACAGGCATCTGCTAACAGTTACAGTGGGTGTAGGTGCCTCCTGCACAGTATACGCTACCCCTTATTGCTCGTTGTGGTGTTGTTCTGTTGTGTAACACAGACAGGCATCTGCAAGCATTTACAGTGGGTGTAGGTGCCTCCTGCACAGTATACGCTACCCCTTATTGCTCATTGTGGTGTTGTTCTGTTGTGTAACACAGACAGGCATCTGCTAACAGTTACAGTGGGTGTAGTTGCCTCCTGCACAGTATACGCTACCCCTTATTGCTCGTCGTGGTGATGTTCTGTTGTGTAACACAGACAGGCATCTGCAAGCAGTTACAGTGGGTGCCTCCTGCACAGTATACGCTACCCCTTATTGCTTGTGGTGTTGTTCTGTTTTGTAACACAGACAGGCATCTGCAAGCAGTTACAGTGGGTGTAGGTGCCTCCTGCACAGTATACGCTACCCCTTATTGCTCGTAGAGTTGTTCTGTTGTGTAACACAGACAGGCATCTGCTAACAGTTGCAGTGGGTGTAGGTGCCTCCTGCACAGTATACGCTACCCCTTATTGCTCGTCGTGGTGTTGTTCTGTTGTGTGACACAGACAGGCATCTGCAAGCAGTTACAGTGGGTGTAGGTGCCTCCTGCACAGTATACGCTACCCCTTATTGCTTGTGGTGTTGTTCTGTTGTGTAACACAGACAGGCATCTGCAAGCAGTTACAGTGGGTGTAGGTGCCTCCTGCACAGTATACGCTACCCCTTATTGCTCGTGGAGTTGTTCTGTTGTGTAACACAGACAGGCATCTGCTAACAGTTACAGTGGGTGTAGGTGCCTCATGCACAGTATACACCTAAAGCTACCCCGTTTTGCTGGTTTTACAATCTCCCTGCAGGCCATTAGAATGTCTGGAAGGCCAACAAAGAGAGGCAGACAGTCACAAGCCAATAAAAGAGGGCAAGCAGGCTCTGTGTCTGGGGGCAACAGTGCTGGTCGTGGACGCGCTGCATTGTCATCAGCACGTGGCCATGGGACGCGCTTGTCCTTATTTTCGGCAGCTGGACGTGTTGAGCCGCATCATGCCGAAGACTTGGTAGAGTGGATGACCAAGCCCTCCTCATCCTCCTCATCCTCTCTCACCCAGGCTCAGGGAACTGGCAAAGCAGCTGCCAAAGCGTCCTCTTCCCTCGTATCAATGTCATCATCAGTCACTCCTTCCCTAGACCCACCATGTCCTCCTGAGGAGTCCCCCGAACTGTTTGAGCACAGTGTTGGGTACATGTTCCAGGAGGATGCCCAGCGTTTTGAAGGGTCTGATGTAGATACCCAGCTAGAGGAAGGCAGTAGCGTGAGCGCAGAGAGAGGGGATGCTCAAGAAGGACACCAATCTGGCAGTCATGTTCCAGCAGCTGCAGCATACTGCCAGATTGGCTCCAGTGATGAGGAGGGAGGGGATGATGAGGTCACTGACTCCACGTGGGTGCCTGATAGGAGAGAGGAGGAGGAGGGGGATGAGGAGGAGGCACATCTCCAACGAGGCAGGATGCCCTCCGGGGGCCAGCGTAAGGGCAGCACACCGACTGAATCACACTGCAGAGCTCTGCCTGTGCAGGGCGCTGCCTCTGCCCGTTATTTCAAAAGTTCTTTGGTGTGGGCCTTTTTTGAGTCGAGTGCATCAGATCGCACCGCTGCTATTTGCAACATATGTCTGAAGCGTATCTCGCGTGGCCAAAACATCAGCCGCTTGGGCACCACATGCTTGACCAGACATATGTTGACCTGCCATGCAGCTCGTTGGCAAGCTTACCTTAAAGACCCACACCAAAGAACAAAGCGGATCTCTCCTTGCTCCTCATCAGCTGGGATCTCCAACCCCACTATACCTTCAGTCCTCTCTGAAACCTGCACTGAGAGGAATGAAGGTGTAGAATTAGGTGTGTCACAGCCAAGTACTTGCGGGCACTCTGCTAGCAGTACACCGACATCCGATTGTAGCAGGCAAATTTCCCTGCCCCAGCTGCTGGACCGTCGAAAGAAGTTCACTCCCAGCCATCCACATGCCCAGCGGTTGAATGCTAGCTTGGCTAAATTGCTAGCACTTCAACTGCTGCCTTTTCAGTTGGTAGACTTGGCCCCCTTCCGTGAGTTTGTGCAATGTACGGTTCCTCAGTGGCAGGTTCCTAAACGCCACTTTTTCTCACAGAAAGCGATTTCGGCTCTCTACCGGCATGTGGAAGGCAATGTCCATGCCTCGCTGAAAAGGGCGGTCAGCGGTAAGGTGCATATTACCGCTGACTCATGGTCCAGCAGGCATGAACAGGGACGTTACCTTTCTTTCACGGCCCATTTGGTCACTCTTTTGGCAGCTGGGAAGGATGCAGGACAAGGTGCAGTAGTGCTGGAGGTTGTTCCGCCACCACGCCTCCAAAATGTTACTACTGGTTGTGACACACCTCTCTCCTCCACCCCTCCTCTTCTTCTTCCTCCATGGCCTCTTCCTGTGCTTTGTCCTCGGAACCAGCGGTGCGTTCAATGGGCTACGAAAGTACGCAGGCAAAAAGATGCCATGCCGTGCTTGCGCTGGTGTGTTTGGGGGACAGGAGCCACACTGGGGCAGAGGCCGAGAGGTGGTTGATGCCACGCCAGCTTAAGCCAGGAATGGTGGCTTGCGACAATGGCACCAACCTCCTCCCCGCCCTCCGACAGGGACAACTGACGCATGTGCCCTGTGTGGCTCACGCCCTTAACCTGGTGGTGCAGCGGTTCTTGAGCAGGTACCCGGGCTTACAGGATGTCCTGAGGCAGGCCAGGAAAGTCTGTGTGCATTTCTGCAGATCATATAATGCCAGTGCTTGGCTGGCTGAGCTGCAAAAGGAGTTGACCTGCCCAAGAACCGCCTTATATGTGACATGCCCACCAGGTGGAACTCAACGTTGGCCATGCTGCAGCGGCTGCACACGCAGCAGAGGGCCATCAATGAGTACCTGTGCGACTACGGCACCAGGACAGTGTCAGGGGAGCTCTGTTTTTTTTCACCACACCAGTGGGGCATGATCAGGGATGTATGCACTGTCCTGGCACCATTTGAGGAGGCCACGAGGATGGTGAGCAGTGACAGTGCATGCATCAGTGACACTGTACCTCTTGTCCACCTGTTGGAGCATACGCTGCGTGGAATAATGGACAGGGCACTTGAGGCAGAACAGAGGCAGGAAGAGGAGGACTTCCTTGCCTCTCAAGGCCCCCTTTACCCAGACAGTGTTCCTTCTGTCCCACCCATCGCACAGGAAGAGGACAAGGAGGAGGAGGAGGAGGATTGTGTCAGCATGGAGGTGGAGCCTGGCACTCAGCATCAACAGCAGCAGTCTTTTAGGGATGATTTACAGTCCCAAGAAACCTGTGGACTTGTACGTGGCTGGGAGGAGGTGGCTGCGGATCATGTCGTCCTTAGTGACCCAGATGACTCCGGACCGAATGCCTCAGCTTACCTACGCTGCATGGCCTCCCTGATCCTGCAAAGTCTGCGGAAGGATCCTCGTATTCTTCGGATCAAGGAGAGCGACCATTACTGGCTGGCCACTCTCTTTGATCCACGGTACAAGGGTAAGGTTGCGGACCTTATCTTACCGTCGCAGAGGGAGCAGAGGATAAGACATCTCCGGGAGGCCTTGCAGAAAGGTCTGTGCAACGCGTTCCCAGAGACTGGGAGGTTACAAACTCCTGGTCCTGGACAACGAGTTGCTGAGGCTTCGGTCAGTAGCAGAAGGAGCGGTGGGGAAGGTGGCCGTCTGACCGTTGCGTTCAGACAATTTTTTAGTCCGCAGCCCCAAGGTATGATCGGTTCCAGCAACCATCGCCAGCGTCTGATATACATGGTGCAGGAATACCTAGGGGCAAGGTCAGACTTGGGCACCTTTCCCACCGAAAATCCTCTGGCTTACTGGGTCTTGAGGATGGATCACTGGCCAGAGCTTGCACAGTATGCAATTGAGCTACTGGCCTGTCCTGCATCCAGCGTTCTTTCGGAACGCACATTCAGTGCTGCTGGAGGCTTTGTCACGGATCACAGGGTGCGCCTGTGTTTCGCTTGCGTCTATCTAGCAAGGTTACTCTGTGGTATAACAAGGAAGCTGAGACTTCTGCAGTGTGTACATGTGCTTTTACTATACAAGATGCTGTACATACAAAACTATTACAATATTAGGAATATACTACAAGACTGACAGATTTCTATAACAAGCAAAATGCCTAGAAAATAGAACAGCCTATGGTCTATAACTACAAATACATTTAAAGGTTACTTATCTTCGATTACTCGTGATCTCCATTGGCAATAATTCTTCTTGGAGACCAGGTTCTCTTCTTCTTCATGATCTTACAGCAACATGGTGTGTGTTCCTAGCTTCCTAGCTTATGCCCTGTTTTTATGTGTGCTGTTTACCATTGTTACCAAACAGAAAACATAGCTGTAGCTGTATTTCAACAATAGCATTGAATACAACAATGCTATCTACCTATTGTCTACTCAAAACGAAACCTGTAATCTAAACTGTAATTCTTTTAGTTTGAGAGCTGAAAGAAATCTAAACAAGTAATGCCTTACTTGTTTACTGAATACAGGTAATGTACTAAATACAACAATGGTATCTAATCCCATTGTCATTTGTTTGAGAAATCTACTCAAACAAAATGCTGACAGGTAATCTGACCAACTCACTATTACAAAATTGTCCCATGTATCCTATGTCTGATTAATATAATAAAAATCATATTTTTAACAAACGCAATACATTCCGCCCCTATGATTTTTATTTTTTCTCTCTCAGACCACACACAGAAGATCTCTTCATTACTAAAAACTCAATATACACATGAATTTTCCTTAAATGCAACCCCTCCCATATTTCTGTCACTGGGAAGGTGTTTCAGTCTTTGGATAAAAGTTCATTAGAAAGTCCATTCTAAAGTTCTTTAGAAACAAGTCCAGGCTTGGAATACATCAAAAGGCCTTGTTCTCCACAGCTCTTGCGATCTTCCGTCATTCTTTCCATCATGTAACCACTTTTTCTCTAGTCTTCCTATGGATCAAATCGGAGACAGCCTGTGGAGTGGAAAACAAAGCGGATTATCTGTTCCTTCTAACAATACATAAACAGTAGATCCTGGCCCTTCAGCTACAATCTCTCCTCTAAATGGCTTCTTGCCTGGATATCTGACCAATACTTTGCCACCTGCCTGTATGCACCTCTGACCCTCCCAAAGAACATCAATAGGGAGGAGAGGAAATATACTGATATTTCCCAGAAAATCACTGCTGTTTATTTTTGGAAGGTTTGATGTTATGTAGCCTCACTTTCCACTCTTGCTGAGAAGTATCGACTAACCAGTCAGAGTCCCAGCCACTGTCTTGAAGCTCATCTGCCAATGCAAATATAACTTCAAACCTTCCTGCCAGATTCCCTCTCATTCCTAGATAGGCTTCAGCTTCAGATACGTCACTCTTGGTTTCTATGTCATGGGAAGCAGTAACATGGTATCTGTTAAACCCTGTTCTTTCAGGAACCTTACATGACGTAATTGTAGCCGTATTAGTGCAATTGTGACAGAGAAAATTAAGTACTGTCCGTGATACTTTTTTTATTTGCACTAACATAGAATTTTTCAGGACAAGCTTTCGGGGTATGTCCCCTTCTTCAAGGTCCAAGCAGTACTGATTCTCAATTTTTTAGCAGAATGTTGAAACAAAACAAGAAAAAATTCTCAGAGGGAAAGGAAAAAAAACACATACAAATCAATGGTAATAAAGATAGCAGCAGAGTTAGTGAGATAAGACAGAGTTAGTGAGATAAGACAGAGGGAGAGCTATAGACTTGAGGGGGGAGATGCTAGTCACAGAGGGGGTCATAAAACCTTAGTATAATGGGTAAGGAAACCAATATCTAAATTTAGGCCATTCGTTTTTGTGTTAAAAAGAATTATCATTCTTAGTTCAAATGTTTTCCTTTCCTGGATAGTTCTGAAATTCCCTTTAAGAACTAAAACATTGAGGTCTTCTATAGTGTGGTCTGGTTGTGAGAAGTGATGTCCCACAGGTGTGCAGAAACTCTCTTCTTTATGTTCCTTGATGGTATGTCTGTGAAAATTCATCCTCGCTTGCAACTTCTGTCCTGTTTCACCAACATAAGATCCTTTGCCACACCTGTTGCATTGGATGAGGTACACAACATTACTGGAGGTACAGTTGTAAGATCCAATGATGGTGAAGGTCCCATTTGTGTGTGTGACACTTTTGGATGGATTGATCTGGTTGCACAGTTTGCAGCGTTTTTTATTGCAGGGTTTGCTTCCATTATTTGTGACTTCATAGGAACCTTACATAAATACTGAACTCTGCACTCCAGCTGTGGAATCTGTGCCTCAGCCCCTACCATCCTCTCATATGGCTTTTGGCTATTGGCCTAGAATTTAACAACATGACTGCCTGTGTGAGGACCCGATCCCACCCCCTTAGTGTATGTGTGGGTGTAATTTTGCGTATCTGGTCCTTCAATAGCTTGTTGTATCTTTCAATCAAACCAGCTGCCTGTGGATGGTATGGGATGTGGCACAACCAGTACACTCCAGAATCTTTGGCCCACTGCTGTACTGTTAATCCGGTGAAGTGTGAGCCATTATCACTTTGGACTTGTTTGGGACAACCATAAGCAACGACAAGTTTCTGAAGCAGTTGAAGCTTTGCGGCTTGATCTGCACGTTTGCAAGGATGAACAAGCATAAGTCCTGAATAGGTGTCCACCGCAGTGCAACAATATCTCAGTCCATTGTTTCCCTGGGGCAGGGGACCGATGAAGTCAATCTGCCAGATCTCTGCAGGCCTCTCACCCCTCTTAATCGACCCAGTGGAGTACTTTTGCAATGGCCATTGTCGCACTTCTCCACACACTGTACAGTTCCCTATTACAGTCTTTATCATGTCCATGGATATAGGCAATCCTCTCTGCTGTGCCCATTCATATGTTGCTTTCTGCCCCAAATGTCCAGATTGTTTGTGGGCCCAGTTGGCCAAGTTCATCAAAACAGGATCAATTGGCACAACTGCCTTCACTTTTGCAATTTCATCTGCAACTCTGTTATAGTTCTCAAAGTCTGGTACTAGGGGCACATGTGCATCAACATGCCCCACTTTTATGGTGCGGGAGTGAGCTTCCTTCCAGATGTAGTCCCAGACTTCCTTGCCTCCCCACACCACCTTTCCATGAATCATCCATTCATTGGACTTCCACGTGGGCATCCAAGTTGTCAGTCCTTTAAAAACCGCCCAGCTGTCAGTGTAGATAGTGACATGGGAAGAAGGATCCTCCTGAAGAGTCATCACTACAGCTTTCAACTCTGCATACTGACTGGACCCTCCGATTCCGGACTCCTGCAGGACTGTGTCTGTACTTGGGTTGTAGGCTGCTGCTGTCCATTTATGCTCAGACGAGGTGATTATGGCTGAACCATCAGTGAACCACGCTGACTCCTTCATGTCTTCTGACAGAGACTCAAAGGGTGGAGCCTCTTGAATGGGGGATGACTGCAGCACAGGAATTTCTTCTTCTGGCCGGGTGCTGGTAAAAGTAACAAGCCCTGCCAACTGTTTTGAAATGTCTCTAACATCCCCAGCTGCAATACCCTCTCTTTCTTGAAGGTACCACTTCCATTTCATCAGTGTCTGGTTCTGGGCTACAGCTGCCCTAGTGGTCAGTCCATTATCTCTCACCCATCCTGCTATTGGCAATGCAGTATGGATGGTGACTGTGTCCTTTCCTGTAATGGTCTCTACATGTTGAAGTGCTGTGTAGGCCCCAAACAGGTACTTCTCTAAGGGCGTGTATTTCGTCTGTGCCCCTGTCAGTTGTTTGGACCAAAATCCAATAGGTATTGCTCTCAGTCCTTTCTTTTCATTTGGCTGCCACAGACTCCAAGATATGGTACCATTCTGCTCCACTACATCCAGCTGAAATGGTACTCCTTGTCTCATGGGTCCCAATCCCTGATGCTGCAAAATAGCTTCTTTAGCAGCCAGGAATGCAGTCCGCTGCTCTGAACCCCATGAGAACTCAGTCTTTTTTCTGGTAACATTGTATATAGGCCTCAGAATCAGTCCAAGATGTGGGATGAACGATCTCCAGAATCCTACAACTCCAATGAACTTCTGTGCCTCCTTTTTTGGTAGTAGGGGGCGACAGCGCCTGGATAGTTTGCACAACTGTCTCTGGAATCTTCCTCTGTGGCCCAGTCCACATCATTCCTAGGAATTTCACCTCTGTGGCAGGTCCTTGGACTTTGTCTCTGTTGATAGCCCATCCTCTGTTCTCCAAGTGCTGTATCAGCAGGTGCAGTGCTTCAGTTACATCTTCTTTTGTCCCAGAGATCATGATGTCATCAATGTAGTGAAACACAGCGACTTTCAAATTCAGGGTACTTAAATCTCGGGCCATCAGTCCATGACAAATCGTTGGAGAATGAAGATAGCCTTGCGGAAGGACAGTGAAAGTGTACTGGCGGCCGTCCCACACCAGAGCAAACTGGTCTTGACAATCTGGGTCTATCAAAATTGAAAAGAAAGCATTAGCCAGGTCTATTACAGCATGATATTCTCCTGCATCTTTAGCAATTTTCTCAACAATTGAGATCATATCTGGTACAGCTGACTTCAATGGAGGTGCCACTTTGTTTAGACCTCTGTAATCCACAGTCATTCTATATGTCCCATCAGGTTTCTTTACTGGGAACACGGGAGACGAGAAAGGACTTACAGCAGGTCTAAGGATCCCTACTCTCAACAGTTCTTGAATAGTCTCCCCAATTTCTTTGTGGCCTCCAGGAAGTCTGTACTGCTTGAGACAGACTGGCTTCTCTGGTGGAGGAATGTAGACAGGGGTCCATTTCGCATGACCTCTGACCACAGCCTTCACCGCCCTTACCAGATACGCTTTATCAGGATACCCGAATGTGAATGTACCTCTTTCAGTCTGAATTGACTGACCTTGAAGTACATCCATCCCAAGAATATTTTCGGGTAACTCTGATATTAAAACATTTGTCATAAATCCTGATCCCTTGCCAATAGCCAATTTCACCCGTATCCTAACTGCTGGTGTAGTTTGCCCTCCCAAGCCTTCTACATAAATCAATTCTCCTTTGTGATGGGAAGGATTTCCTTGCAAAAGTGTAACTTCAGCTCCACTATCAACTAAAGCCATTACATGTGTAGGAGAAGATGACTTCCCCCACCATACAGTGACAGGTGCATATGGGCGTCGGTCTCCTGCTGTCACTGCCCTTGCTGCTATTACAGGAGACTCACCTTCCCTTCATAAAGGATATTGAACCTCCCAATCCCCTTTTCTGATTCTCTCTAACTCCTCCCCAGGATAAAGGGATTTGGGTTTGGGTTCATGTTCACTTTTGGGAATTGGTTTGGGGCTAACAGGAGGGGTCTGTTCTGTTTCCTCTAAGTCTAGGCTGATGTTATCTTCACTAGGAGTAGTGTTTCTAACCCTGACAGTTTTACCTACTAAATGTTTCCACCTCTTCAGCATTTCTGCAGTAGAAATGCCATCTATCCCATCTTTAGGTACTCCTGCCTTTAATAGGTCCACCCACATTTCTTTCCTAGAAACAACTAGCCTGGTTTTCTCTTCACCTTCTGTCTTCTCTACCCCATTCCGTTTCTTCTCTGTTCTTTTCTGCTTGTATTCTTCCTGTCTGGCCTTGACCTTATCTACTGCCCTGACAGGTTTTGTTTTAGTCTCCTCTATCTCCCCCAACTGGCTTAAAAGGGTTGTGGCTTCATGAATCTTGCTGTTTAATCCCAGGCCTCCCAACAAGGACAATAATGGAGCCCTGAGA
Organism: Rana muscosa; assembly: GCA_029206835.1. Lineage (NCBI taxonomy): Eukaryota > Metazoa > Chordata > Amphibia > Anura > Ranidae > Rana > Rana muscosa. Next base: position 1,260,791,305 of record CM055116.1, on the reverse strand, counting down.
TTAAATGGCGCAGACTTCATCAGCTTAGAGCGCAGAGCAGACGTAAAGGGTTCCATATCTGGACCTATCCATTCTGGAAATGTATTTAATCCGGTTATACAGCCCATCTCACGTAACCTGGACATACCCTCTCCTATTGATCTCCAGGAGTAGGTATTTTCCAGGTCAGTAGGACTGACGTATACTCGGACTATTCCATCTCTCACAAGGTCTAACAGTGAAAAATTCACGCTAAACTCTCGGGCTTTTCGCATTGCCTGACGCAATTGTGGATCATGGGTTAACACTCCCATAGCCACTGCTTCCTTACCTGACAAAACAACACTGTCCGCCCCTTCATCCCATAAGCGTAGGAGCCAACTCAATAGGGGCTCCCCAGACCTTTGTTTGTATTGTTTTGCCAGCTCATGGAGTTCAGTTTGTGAAAACTCCCGTACTTCTTCAAATTCAACATCTCTGGGGTTGCGATAATGCACCTCCCCATCTGCCATATCCTCTCTATCATGTTGCTGTTTCCTATGCTTAGTAATGAGAGGTCTGGCATACTTTTTCTTTCCCACTAGCAGATCATCCTCTGAAATATCAAACTCTATCTCCTCATCCTCACTATCATTTGAGGAGAACACATCCTCACAATCCCAATTTTGGGATGTGACAATGGCACATACCCTGGCTTTACTAACAGGTTTACACCCCTTCCTTTTCCTTAAGGCATTAATTGATTTGGTCATGAGGAATGTACACCGCTCTTGCAAATCATCAGCCCGACTAGCGGTTGAACGTACACACTCTGAAGCAACTGCTAGCTGGTCTTTTAATACCTTAACTTCTGCCTCTGCCTTCTCCCTTCTATGTGATTCAGTATAGAGAGCATGGAGGAAGTACCAACCCACTGTGGACACTGTCCTCTTCTCTTTCTTACTTAAATCCAACCCCTTAAGGCTAAAATCTACAAAATGATCTGAGACTTTATCACCCCAAGTCAGCTTCAAGGGAGAAGCATACTTCACAAATGCATTAGCAAGAGGCTCCCACTCATTATTTCTGGCCCAGATAGGTAAGCTGCACACTTTCTTCTGGTCACCAGAACCCTCTGCAGCCTTGCTTTTCCTAAACAGCTTATGCAGCATTTTACCTAGCACAAGCTACACAACACACTACAGAAAAACAAGTCTGCTTCAATTGAATTATAGCACAAATCCCGGACGAGCCCCCAAATGTTTCGCTTGCGTCTATCTAGCAAGGTTACTCTGTGGTATAACAAGGAAGCTGAGACTTCTGCAGTGTGTACATGTGCTTTTACTATACAAGATGCTGTACATACAAAACTATTACAATATTAGGAATATACTACAAGACTGACAGATTTCTATAACAAGCAAAATGCCTAGAAAATAGAACAGCCTATGGTCTATAACTACAAATACATTTAAAGGTTACTTATCTTCGATTACTCGTGATCTCCATTGCCGATAATTCTTCTTGGAGACCAGGTTCTCTTCTTCTTCATGATCTTACAGCAACATGGTGTGTGTTCCTAGCTTCCTAGCTTATGCCCTGTTTTTATGTGTGCTGTTTACCATTGTTACCAAACAGAAAACATAGCTGTAGCTGTATTTCAACAATAGCATTGAATACAACAATGCTATCTACCTATTGTCTACTCAAAACGAAACCTGTAATCTAAACTGTAATTCTTTTAGTTTGAGAGCTGAAAGAAATCTAAACAAGTAATGCCTTACTTGTTTACTGAATACAGGTAATGTACTAAATACAACAATGGTATCTAATCCCATTGTCATTTGTTTGAGAAATCTACTCAAACAAAATGCTGACAGGTAATCTGACCAACTCACTATTACAAAATTGTCCCATGTATCCTATGTCTGATTAATATAATAAAAATCATATTTTTAACAAACGCAATACAGCCTGTCCACCGACTCAGTTGTAGGGATGAGCTCGGTGTTCGAGTCGAACATACGTTCGACTCGAACATCGTCTGTTCGATCGTTCGGCGAACATCGAACGATTTGGGCCGTTCGCGCCAAATTCGAGTGACGCGAACGGCCCACAATACACTGCGCCATCGCAGTGCAATCCCGGCGCTGTGATTGGCCAAGCATGCACTGTGACCCTGCATGCTTGGCCAATCACAGTGCCGGCAGCTAGGAGAGCCATAATTGGCCACAGGCAGGTTGCCTGTGGCCAATTATAGCTCAGGGGGTTTAGCACACGCCCCACACTATAAAAGGCTGCCAGCGCGGCGGCCTTGTGTAGTGTGTTCCGGCGCAGGGAAAGAGAAGGATAGGCAGGGACAGTGTTGATATTCTTTGTGCTATTCTTGTGTGCAGGGAGAGAGAAGGATAGGCAGGGAGAGTGTCAGTGTCATATTCTTTGCTAAACCTTGTGTGCAGAGAGAGAGAAGGATAGGCAGGGGACAGTGTCAGTGTCATATTCTTTACTAAACCTTGTGTGCAGGGAGAGAGAAGGATAGGCAGGGAGAGTGTCAGTGTCATATTCTTTGATAAACCTTGTGTGCAGGGAGAGAGAAGGATAGGCAGGGGACAGTGTCAGTGTCATTGTTGCTAAGCCTCCTGCACAGTATACACCTGAAGCTAGCCCTTATTGCTGTGTTCTGCTGGTGTGTTACACCAACAGGCATTTGCAGCACTTACAGCGGGCGGAGTGTGCCTCCTGCACATTATACACCTGAAGCTAGCCCGTATTGCTGTGTTTTCCTGGTGTGTTACACCAACAGGCATTTGCAGCACTTACAGCAGGTGTAGTGTGATTCCTGCAAAATATACTCCTGAAGCTAGGCCTTATTGCTGTGTTTTCCTAGTGTGTTACACCAACAGGCATTTGCAGCACTTACAGCAGGCGTAGTGTGATTCCTGCAAAATATACTCCTGAAGCTAGGCCTTATTGCTGTGTTTTCCTGGTGTGTTACACTAACAGGCATTTGCAGCACTTACAGCGGGCGGAGTGTGCCTCCTGCACATTATACACCTGAAGCTAGCCCGTATTGCTGTGTTTTCCTGGTGTGTTACACCAACAGGCATTTGCAGCACTTACAGCAGGCGTAGTGTGATTCCTGCAAAATATACTCCTGAAGCTAGGCCTTATTGCTGTGTTTTCCTAGTGTGTTACACCAACAGGCATTTGCAGCACTTACAGCAGGCGTAGTGTCAGTAGCTGTGAGACCTTGGAGAGAGAGGACGTGCCTGTAGGGAGCTCCTGGAGCTCCAGGAGGAGGGGGTGTGATGGCCTCCTCCAGCCCAGGATCGGGGCAGCTTTCCCAGTCTGATGTTGCTGCCTCCTCCCTGGGGATTAAGGACTTATCCAGGGAGGAGATGCTTTTTCTACGCACTCAATTTGAGCTTATGGATTGGACCCTGCCCCAGCCTGGGGAGGGTCCTGCAAAGTTGCTAAGAAGGGTTGAAAGGGTCAAGGACTTGATCCAGAAGGCCAGCCGGGCCTTCTGTGGGAGGACCGCAGTCCTAACGGATTTGAGGAACAGAAGGGACCGGGCCAGCAGCTTTAGAAGAGGCGAGTATGCTGAGGACATTAAACTTTTAAAAGGTCAAAATAACGACCTGTGGGCCCTGCTTGGTGGGCTATGTGAGAGAGGCCGTGGGGAGACAGAATTCCTCCTAGAAGTGAGGACTGAGCTCCGGAGAGCGAGTAAGGAGGGCTCCCAGGCTGCCAGGCGTAACAGCCAGAAAAAAACGCAGGACCATCCGCAACCTCAAGAGCCTGTGGAGGTGGTAAGCCCCGGTGATGGTGAAAGACCTCCCCCCTCCCTGGGAAGTGTGGTCCCTGTGGTCCCTGTGGTCCCGGCTGTGGAGGGTCCCCGAGTCCATGCAGCGTTGCGGCCAGGAAAATCTGCCGGCACGCAGGCAGTCTCGGGTAGGGTACCCCATGATACAGCCAAGAAGGGCCAGGACGGGTGCACTCTGGGAGTGGGAAAATTGGGGGGAGTTGCGGTGGTGGTCCTAACGCCTCTCCCGGGGGACAGGCTAGAAGCAGGGAGAAAGGAAGCAGCCAGGCAAGATGGCGGGGCCCCCAGGACCCCTGTGAATCCTGCATGTGGCATAAAAACTGCACATGCTGTGGAGGAGGGAGAGGGGTTCGCTATGCAGACAGAGACTGCCACAGAAGTTATTATCCCAAAAGCTGCAGGAGAGACTGGGAAAGCAGAGACTGCAAGTGTGCCGGTGTTAGGGGGGGAAAAAACTAGAGGTGGTGGGGTGGTGGTTGCAGTGGGTGTGGGGGAGGTTGGTGGTGAGGGTGGGGGGGCGCCATTTTCCAGTGGAGATGGAGGAGGATTGGATGCTGTAAGCAACGCACATACAATGGACACTATGGCGCCGGGATGTGTGACATCCACTGCTGACAGAAGGGGTGTGGCCAGTGGACGGAGCCTGGGCGGGCTGGGGGGCCAGGGGGAGGAGTTGGGGCGGGAGTCTGGGCGGTGGGAGGATGTGGGAGGGGCTAGCGGTGTCAGTGCGGCCACTTCCGTTTTTTCTGGTCAGCCTGACCCGGAAGTGTGCGGGGGGGCTGACCAGGAAGTGAGTTCTGAACCGGAAGTGGTTGGGAACTTCCGGTCCACGGCCATTGATGGCCCTGAAGATGAAGATGGGATGGAGGTATGTGTGGGGGGGGAGAAATGTGTGTTGTAACAGTATTTTCTTCAGGGGATCTGAGCCCAGCCCAGAAGGTGGGCAGGTGGAGCGAGGCTGAGGCTGGGGAACTTCTCTGGGATCACCCAGCTGTGGCCTTTATCAGAGGCATGGAGTCTCAGGGGGGACAGGTAAAGGGGAAGGAGCAGTCACGGCCGCAGGAGCAGGGGGGGGGAGCCATCTGGGGCTCGTGCCTGCTTCTCCAGCGGGCCCTCAGTGGTGGACCCTCCTCCCAGTGTTAGGAGGGATGTTGTGGGTGTGGCTTGCTCTGGGGGGGTGGTGGATGGGAGGGACCCCCCCCGGCAGGATTAGGCCAGGGGGTTCCCCCGGTTGGTGAGTCAGCCATGGGTGCTGGGGTGCCCTCTGAGGGTGCCCCTGGTGATGTGGCGGAGGGCACTTCTGGCACTCAGGCTGAGGGTGTTTTGGGGCAGGCCCAGGAGGCAGTACTACTCGAGGCGCTTAGGGAGACCAGGTCTTTTGCCCGGGTGGCAGGGACCAGCGTCCCTTTGGCCCCCCTGTATGACCAGTTTGGTGCACAAAACTTCCGGGTTCCCCCCGCAGACCAGCTCCAGGGGGTGAACCCGTGGTCGAGGGGTACAGGGGGTCCGGAGAGGCGCAGGCGCAATGTCGTGCAGCTGCGGTGGGAGGGACCTGGACAGTGCCCCAGCAGAGGGCAGGTAGTGGATCTCCTGCTGAAGGGGGCCAACTTCAAGGTAGCTGACCTCTTTGCGGTGATCCATCCCACGGGCACCAAGGAGTTTGATGTCAGTTTCTCCTCCTTGGTGCTAATGGAGCTCTTTCTCACCGTCTATGAGCTCCTGAAGAGGTCGGAGCCTTGGAAGTTCTTTAAGGTGGTCCCCCTGTCCAGGCATGAAGATATAAAGTCCCTGACCACTTTGGTCAGGAACGAATCCCTCCCACCTGAGGACATTGCCACCTGGTTGGGGAGGTATGGGCAGCTGCAGTCTCCCCTCCGCAAAAACCTGGATGAGCGTGGGGTCTGGACCGGGGCATGGTTGGCCAGGATCCATCTCAAGCGCCAGGGGACTAGTGTGACCCATGTCCCCGGAAGTGCGTTTATTGGGAGAGATAGGATCCTGGTCTTTTACCCCGGTCAGCCCCGTCGCTGCTTCAAGTGTGGGAGTCCCACCCATTTGAGTGCGGATTGCACAACACCCCGGTGCGTCAGGTGCAACAGGCCTGGGCACTCCCCGGAGACTTGCAGACTAATTGTCTGCAACCTCTGTGGGGTGTCCGGCCACCCATTCAGCCGCTGCCCTAAGGCTTTTCGGGGGCGTGCGGCTGATGGGGATGGGCCAGGCCCAGATGACGCATCGGGGGGGTGGGTCTCCCACCCCAGGCGCCTCGGGCGGGCCCAGGAGATAGGCCTGGGGTTGGTGGCCCAGAGGGGCCTTTGCCGCAGAGGCAGAGGCCCGGGCGTAGGCGTGGCGGAGTTGGGGCCCCTGCTGAGTATGTGCCTGGTCCCTCGGGACTTGTTTCTGGGGGGCCGGGTGCGCCAGTATCAGGCCCAGTGGGGGTGAGGGGCCCTCTGCTGGGAGCCTCCCACCTCCCCCTGCCTCTCCCCCTCTTTTGTCCATACCCCTTTCCCCTTCTACCCCCCTCTTTCCCCCCTCCTCTCTACCCTTCCCCCTCCCCCTTCTTCCCCCCTCCTCCCCCCCTTTCTCCCTTCCTCTCCCCCCTTCTCCCTATTCTCCTTCTGCCCTTCCTCTCTGCCCCCTTCCCCCTCCCGTTCCATCCTGGATCCCCTTGTGTTATCCCAGGATTCGGGGGGGGGGGGGAGATGGAGGTAGCCGTGTCGTCGAGGGGCCTGCACAAGAGGCCCATGGGGGCCTCTAGCAGGCACTCCGGCGACGAGGTGGGCGGCCAGACCCAGGCGGGCTGGCTGCAGAGGAAGGTGAGGAAGAGGAAGAAGAAGGATCCTGGGGGGGGGTTGCGGGACCCCGGGTTGTCCCTGGTAGGGACCATAGGGGGCCCCCCCAGTGATCCTAGGGAATATGTACGGGGCCCTCTCCGACTCGGAGGAGGACCCTGGGGTATAGGCGAAAACGCAGAGGAGAATGTGGGCCAAAATCACTAAGAATGGCGGTACCCTCTCCAATACGCGTTGCGACCATTAATGTCGCAAGTGTGCGTTCTGTGGCGGCTCGTTTCATGGCCTTCGATTTTCTCAGCCGAGTTGAAGCTGATATTTTGTTTTTGCAAGAGACCTGGCTGGCATCGGTGGCAGAGATGCATCTAACAAAGAGGGAGTGGAGATGCGGGCCCTCCCTCTGGTCTCTTGCGGCCGAGCCCTGCAGTGGAGTTGCAGTCCTTTTTAAGACTGGTCCGGTGGCTTGTCGACGAGTGATTGAGGTAGAGGTCGGTAGGTGCCTGGTGGTGGACGCTGTCGTGAGGGGGCAATTCCTGAGGCTGATTAACTTCTATGGCCCTCAGACCAAGAGGGACAGGAGGAGCCTCCTCACGATGGTCAAGCCCTACTTGTTTACGTCCCAGCAGGTGGTCTTTGGTGGTGACTATAACATGGTCACCAGATCAAAGGATCGGGCAGGCGCCTCAGGCCCCCTGGGATATGATAGTATCTTCTTGAATAGAATAGTAAGGGAAGCCGGGTTGGTGGATGCACATGTTCAGTGCCTCCCCAACCACACTGGGTTCACCTATGCCCGAGGTAATAGTAGGAGTAGGTTAGATAGTTTTTTTTTAAAGGGGAGCTCTACCTTTGCGGCACCTGTGCTGCAGGCGGTGGAGTTCTCCGATCACTGTATGGTTTCTGTGACTTTGAATGTGGCCGACACTCCTCAGAAGGGTCGAGGTTTCTGGCGTCTTAATGGATCGCTGCTCGAGGATCTCGAAGTTAGGGAGGCCTATGAGATCTTCTTTGCGGATCAGGCCTCGCTCCTTGAGAGCGGCTGCTCCCACCGGGAATGGTGGGAAGTGGTGAAGAAGAGGTCGGAGGGCTTTTTCCGCAGGATCTCTAGGTACCGGGCGACATCCAAGTACCTGGCCTACCAGAGGTTGCGCAGGCAGTTAGACCGCCTGGTCTCAGCTGGGGGCCCTCAGGAACAGATATCCGATCTGAAACTTCAGATGAAGGGGTGTCAGTATGACCGTCTTGCCTCCCTGGTCCTTGAAAGGGATTACGGGAAGTTTTCCTCCCCGGATCCCTACAAGAGCTGTGGGGAGGCGGTGAGTTCGAAGGCCATACATGGCTTGAGGGATGCCTCGGGGTCCCTGGTCCGGTCCAGACCGGGTATCCTGGGCATCATCAGGGACCATTTTTCAGACCTCCTTCGTAGGAAGCCTTTAGATATGGAGAAAGCCAGGGTGTTTCTTGATGAGACTCCGCTTCGTGCGGGGCCTGATCTCCCGGACTCTCTGACGGCAGAAATCTCGGTTGCAGAAATCGAGCAGGCCATTGACTCTTTGTCCTTGAAAAAGTCGCCGGGGCCCGATGGGCTTACGGCTGAATTTTATAAAACCTTTAAGAGTCTCTTGGCTCCTCATTTGAGGGAGGTTTTCAATGAGTGTTTGGCCAGCGGCCTGCTCCCTCCCTCAATGAGAAGGTCAGCCTTGATTCTGCTGTCAAAGGGGAAAGATCCGACTGTGATTGAGAACTGGCGCCCGATCGCCCTTCTCACTACAGATAGGAAGCTGTTGGCGAAAATATTCTTTTTGCGTATGTCAGCAGTCGCTGACGAGATGCTTTCTGTCTCCCAGCACTGCGCAATTCCTGGCCGGAGCACCTTTAGTGCCGTCCTGAGCGTCCGGGAGGCCGTGGAAAGGTGCAGGGCAACGGGGGATGGGCGGTATCTGCTGGCATTAGACCAGGCCAAGGCTTTTGACCGGGTGAACCATGAGTACCTCTGGCTTCTTCTGAGAAAGTACGGTTTGCCTGAGCAATTTGTGAATTGGCTTAAAGTATTGTACAGGGGGGCGGTGAGCTTCCCTCTTGTCAATGGTTGGGTGGGTCCTGCCTTTGCTGTGGACTCTGGGGTCAGGCAGGGTTGCCCGTTGAGCCCCCTTCTCTACGTTTTTGCCGTTGATCCCTTTGTGAGAAGGCTCGACTGTGAGCGTTTGAGGGGGGTTCCGGTGGAGCCTTGCATTGGTCTGGATCCGGCAGTGAGGGTGGTGGCTTACGCGGACGATGTCTCGGTGGTGGTGTCCAGCCGCGAGGAGGCCCTATTTGTGGAAACGCAAATTGGGAGCTACTCCGAGGCATCTGGTTCGTTGGTCAATTGGGACAAGAGCGAAGTTCTCTGGTTGGGGAAGGAAGGCGAGCAGTTCGCTCTTCCGGACGTGTTTCCCCAGCCCCAGCCAGAAGTTAAAATTCTTGGCATCCTATTTGGCCCGGGTGATTACCCCAAGCTAAATTGGGAGCGCAGACTGGTCGGTGCATCTCGGAAGGTGAATGCCTGGAAGGGCTGGAAGCTGTCATTGAGGGAAAGGGTAAGCCTGGTCAAAACATACCTACTGCCAGAGTTCCTCTATGTCAGCTATGTTTGTATTTTGCCTGCATCTCTCTATGCCCGGATCTCTGGCCTGTTTTTCCTGCTGTTGTGGGGAAACAGGCTAAATCTGATCAAGAGGGAAGTCACGTACCGACAGAGGAGGCATGGTGGGTTGGATATGATCAATCCGGTGGTGTTTTTCATCACCTTATTTGTGAAATTCAACCTGCAGTCCATCTTTGTGGACCTGCCTACTCTGTGGGAGCGCTCATGCAAGAACTGGCTCTTGCTGTTCCTGAGTAGGTGGGAGGATGGGGGTCGGCCCGGTGATCTTCGTAGATCACACGGGTATCTCCCGTCCTATGTCCCCCAAGCTTTGAAGGTACTGAGGCAGTGGCGGATAACTGCCCTGGAGGTGGGCTCTTTGGGTCGGCGTGAGCTGTACTCAAGAGTCATGGCCTCGGACATTTTGAGGCCACTGTCTTTAAGGGATTGCCTGGAGAGAGTCCTTGAGAAGGGACTAGCCCTTCTGAATTCCCCAAGAGTCCCAAGCAAGTTTTGGGATCTTGCGTGGAGGGCTTTCCACGGACGCCTCTATGTCCGTGGAAACCTAAAGTTTAGGAACCTAGGGGACAGAGGTTGTCCTCGTGCAGAATGTGGGGGGGCATTGGAGACCATGGACCACTTTTTGGCCGAATGCCCCTTCAACATTGAGGTTCGCGAGGGGGCAGGGGAAGCCATTGGTTATCCCCGACTCTCGTCCTTGACTTACTCTGAGGTGGTGTACGGCGACTTTAGGGTTCACAGAGGGTTTGAGTTATCGTCACTTTATTTAGCTAGCTTAGTGGCTCTCTATTACACATGGCACGCTCGGTGTTTTGTGTCCACTAGGGGCAAAGTCCTGTCCACGCATGAGGTGGTGGGTGATATCTTTCAGGAGTTGGTGAAGGTAAGGAGTCTTGAGAGGGAAAGGATTGGAGCCAATAGGAGTGCCCGGCTGTGGAGGGGTTTCTCCTTCCGGCCTCCTTGAGGACTCTGGGCCTTTTTCTTTCAGGGAGTGGTTCTTTCAAAAAGTGTCCTTTTTACCCCCCTTAGATTTTGGGTTCTTTTTTTAAAAATAGGGCTTGCAGGCATTCTAGACCTTATTTGCGTTCTGGCCTGTAAGTAGCCGGTGGGTGGTTGGTGTTAGCGTTTAGGTCTGGTGTTAGTGTTAGGTTTGATGTGTGTTAGTATTAGGATTTCGTAAGATTAGTGGGTGATGTGTTCTTTTTCTTGTATTTTAGGATTTCGGATATATATAATGAGAAACCCACGTGTGGGTGGTCGGAATGTGGGTAAGGGTGGTGGTGGTGAGTTTTGGTAACGTGTGTTAGTTTGATGTGTTAGGGTTTCTTTAATGTATATGTTATTTCTTTTTGTATATATACTGGCAGTAGTTTTTAAAATAAACAAAAATTTACAGCAGGCGTAGTGTGATTCCTGCAAAATATACTTCTGAAGCTAGCCCGTATTGCTGTGTTTTCCTGGTGTGTTACACTAACAGGCATTTGCAGCACTTACAGCGGGCGGAGTGTGCCTCCTGCACATTATACACCTGAAGCTAGCCCGTATTGCTGTGTTTTCCTGGTGTGTTACACCAACAGGCATTTGCAGCACTTACAGCAGGCGTAGTGTGATTCCTGCAAAATATACTCCTGAAGCTAGGCCTTATTGCTGTGTTTTCCTAGTGTGTTACACCAACAGGCATTTGCAGCACTTACAGCAGGCGTAGTGTGATTCCTGCAAAATATACTCCTGAAGCTAGGCCTTATTGCTGTGTTTTCCTAGTGTGTTACACCAACAGGCATTTGCAGCACTTACAGCAGGCATAGTGTGATTCCTGCAAAATATACTTCTGAAGCTAGCCCGTATTGCTGTGTTTTCCTGGTGTGTTACACTAACAGGCATTTGCAGCACTTACAGCGGGCGGAGTGTGCCTCCTGCACATTATACACCTGAAGCTTGCCCATATTGCTGTGTTTTCCTGGTGTGTTACACCAACAGGCATTTGCAGCACTTACAGCAGGCGTAGTGTGATTCCTGCAAAATATACTCCTGAAGCTAGGCCTTATTGCTGTGTTTTCCTAGTGTGTTACACCAACAGGCATTTGCAGCACTTACAGCAGGCGTAGTGTGATTCCTGCAAAATATACTCCTGAAGCTAGGTCTTATTGCTGTGTTTTCCTGGTGTGTTACACTAACAGGCATTTGCAGCACTTACAGTGGGCGGAGTGTGCCTACTGCACATTATACACCTGAAGCTAGCCCGTATTGCTGTGTTTTCCTGGTGTGTTACACCAACAGGCATTTGCAGCACTTACAGCAGGCGTAGTGTGATTCCTGCAAAATATACTCCTGAAGCTAGGCCTTATTGCTGTGTTTTCCTAGTGTGTTACACCAACAGGCATTTGCAGCACTTACAGCAGGCGTAGTGTGATTCCTGCAAAATATACTCCTGAAGCTAGGCCTTATTGCTGTGTTTTTCTAGTGTGTTACACCAACAGGCATTTGCAGCACTTACAGCAGGCGTAGTGTGATTCCTGCAAAATATACTCCTGAAGCTAGGCCTTATTGCTGTGTTTTCCTAGTGTGTTACACCAACAGGCATTAGCAGCACTTACAGCGGGCGGAGTGTGCCTCCTGCACATTATACACCTGAAGCTAGCCCGTATTGCTGTGTTTTCCTGGTGCGTTACACCAACAGGCATTTGCAGCACTTACAGCAGGCGTAGTGTGATTCCTGCAAAATATACTCCTGAAGCTAGGCCTTATTGCTGTGTTTTCCTGGTGTGTTACACCAACAGGCATTTGCAGCACTTACAGCAGGCGTAGTGTGATTCCTGCAAAATATGCTCCTGAAGCTAGGCCCTATTGCTGTGTTTTTCTAGTGTGTTACACCAACAGGCATTTGCAGCACTTACAGCAGGCGTAGTGTGATTCCTGCAAAATATACTCCTGAAGCTAGGCCTTATTGCTGTGTTTTCCTAGTGTGTTACACCAACAGGCATTAGCAGCACTTACAGCGGGCGGAGTGTGCCTCCTGCACATTATACACCTGAAGCTAGCCCGTATTGCTGTGTTTTCCTGGTGTGTTACACCAACAGGCATTTGCAGCACTTACAGCAGGCGTAGTGTGATTCCTGCAAAATATACTCCTGAAGCTAGGCCTTATTGCTGTGTTTTCCTAGTGTGTTACACCAACAGGCATTTGCAGCACTTACAGCAGGCGTAGTGTGATTTCTGCAAAATATACTTCTGAAGCTAGCCCGTATTGCTGTGTTTTCCTGGTGTGTTACACTAACAGGCATTTGCAGCACTTACAGCGGGCGGAGTGTGCCTCCTGCACATTATACACCTTAAGCTAGCCCGTATTGCTGTGTTTTCCTGGTGTGTTACACCAACAGGCATTTGCAGCACTTACAGCAGGCGTAGTGTGATTCCTGCAAAATATACTCCTGAAGCTAGGCCTTATTGCTGTGTTTTCCTAGTGTGTTACACCAACAGGCATTTGCAGCACTTACAGCAGGTGTAGTGTGATTCCTGCAAAATATACTCCTGAAGCTAGGCCTTATTGCTGTGTTTTCCTAGTGTGTTACACCAACAGGCATTTGCAGCACTTACAGCAGGCGTAGTGTGATTCCTGCAAAATATACTCCTGAAGCTAGGCCTTATTGCTGTGTTTTCCTAGTGTGTTACACCAACAGGCATTTGCAGCACTTACAGCAGGCGGAGTGTGCCTCCTGCACATTATACACCTGAAGCTAGCCCGTATTGCTGTGTTTTCCTGGTGTGTTACACCAACAGGCATTTGCAGCACTTACAGCAGGCGTAGTGTGATTCCTGCAAAATATACTCCTGAAGCTAGGTATTATTGCTGTGTTTTCCTAGTGTGTTACACCAACAGGCATTTGCAGCACTTACAGCAGGCGTAGTGTGATTCCTGCAAAATATACTTCTGAAGCTAGCCCGTATTGCTGTGTTTTCCTGGTGTGTTTCACTAACAGGCATTTGCAGCACTTACAGCAGGCGTAGTGTGATTCCTGCAAAATATACTCCTGAAGCTAGGTATTATTGCTGTGTTTTCCTAGTGTGTTACACCAACAGGCATTTGCAGCACTTACAGCAGGCGTAGTGTGATTCCTGCAAAATATACTTCTGAAGCTAGCCCGTATTGCTGTGTTTTCCTGGTGTGTTTCACTAACAGGCATTTGCAGCACTTACAGCGGGCGCAGTGTGCCTCCTGCACATTATACACCTAAAGCTAGCCCGTATTGCTGTGTTTTCCTGGTGTGTTACACCAACAGGCATTTGCAGCACTTACAGCAGGCGTAGTGTGATTCCTGCAAAATATACTCCTGAAGCTAGGCCTTATTGCCGTGTTTTCCTAGTGTGTTACACCAACAGGCATTTGCAGCACTTACAGCAGGCATAGTGTGATTTCTGCAAAATATACTCCTGAAGCTAGGCCTTATTGCTGTGTTTTCCTAGTGTGTTACACCAACAGGCATTTGCAGCACTTACAGCAGGCGTAGTGTGATTCCTGCAAAATATACTCCTGAAGCTAGGCCTTATTGCTTTGTTTTCCTAGTGTGTTACACCAACAGGCATTTGCAGCACTTACAGTGGGCGTAGTGTGCTTCCTGCAAAATATACTCCTGAAGCTAGGCCTTATTGCTGGTTTTCCCATCTCCCTGCAGGCCATTAGAATGTCTGGAAGGCAAACAAGGAGAGGCAGACAGTCAGGAGCCAATAAAAGAGGGCAAGCAGGCTCTGTGTCTAGAGACAACAGTGCTGGTCGTGGACACGGTGCATCGCCATCAGCACGTTGCCATGGGACACGCTTGTCCTTCTTTTCGGCAGCTGGACGTGTTGAGCCGCATCTTGCCGAAGACTTGGTAGAGTGGATGACCAAGCCCTCCTCATCCTCCTCATCCTCTCTCACCCAGGCTCAGGGTACTGGCAAAGCAGCTGCCAAAGCGTCCTCTTCCCTGGTATCAATGTCATCATCACTCCTTCCCTAGACCCACCATGTCCTCCTGAGGAGTCCCCCGAACTGTTTGAGCACAGTGTTGGGTACATGCTCCAGGAGGATGCCCAGCGTTTCGAAGGGTCTGATGATGATACCCAGCTAGAGGAAGGCAGTAGCATGAGAGCAGAGAGAGGAGATGCTCAAGAAGGACACCAATCTGGCAGTCATGTTCCAGCAGCTGCAGCATACTGCCAGATTGGCTCCAGTGATAAGGAGGGAGGGGATAATGAGGTCACTGACTCCACGTGGGTGCCTAATAGGAGAGAGGAGGAGGAGGATGAGGAGGAGGCACATCTCCAACGAGGCAGGATGCCCTCGGGGGGCCAGCGTAAGGACAGCACACCGACGGAATCACACCGCAGAGCTCCGCCTGTGCAGGGCACTGCCTCTGCCCGTTATTCAAAAAGTTCTTTGGTGTGGGCATTTTTTGAGTCGAGTGCATCAGATCGCACAGCTGCTGTTTGCAACATATGTCTCAAGCGTATATCGCGTGGCCAAAACATCACCCGCTTGGGCACCACATGCTTGACCAGACATATGTTGACCTGCCATGCAGCTCGTTGGCAAGCCTACCTTAAAGACCCACACCAAAGAACAAAGCGGACCTCTTCTTGCACCGCATCAGCTGGGATCTCCAACCCCACTATACCTTCAGTCCTCTCTGAAACCTGCACTGAGAGGAATGAAGGTGTAGAATTAGGTGTGTCACAGCCAAGTACTTGCGGGCACTCTGCTAGCAGTACACCGACGTCCGATTCTAGCAGGCAAATTTCCCTGCCCCAGCTGCTGGACCGTCGAAAGAAGTTCACTCCCAGCCATCCACATGCCCAGCGGTTAAATGCTAGCTTGGCTAAATTGCTAGCGCTTCAACTGCTGCCTTTTCAGTTGGTAGACTCGGCCCCCTTCCGTGAGTTTGTGCAATGTGCGGTTCCTCAGTGGCAGGTTCCCAAACGCCACTTTTTCTCACGGAAGGCGATTCCGGCTCTCTACCGGCATGTGGAAGGCAATGTCTTGGCCTCGCTGGACAGGGCGGTCAGCGGTAAGGTGCATATTACCGCTGACTCATGGTCCAGCAGGCATGGACAGGGACGTTACCTTTCTTTCACAGCCCATTGGGTCACTCTTTTGGCATCTGGGAAGGATGCAGGACAAGGTGCAGTAGTGTTGGAGGTTGTTCCGCCGCCACGCCTCCAAAATGCTACTACTGGTTGTGACACACCTCTCTCCTCCACCCCCTCCTCTTCTTCTTCCTCCATGGCCTCTTCCTGTGCTTTGTCCTCGGAACCAGCGGTGCTCCGTAGGCGTTCAAGGGGCTACGCAAGTACGCAGGCAAAAAGATGCCATGCCGTGCTTGCGCTGGTGTGTTTGGGGGACAGGAGCCACACTGGGGCAGAGGTTCTGTCTGCTCTGCAGGGGCAGGCCGAGAGGTGGTTGACGCCACGCCAGCTTAAGCCAGGAATGGTGGTTTGCGACAATGGCACCAACCTCCTCTCCGCCCTCCGGCAGGGACAACTGACCCA
Source organism: Rana muscosa (assembly GCA_029206835.1). NCBI lineage: Eukaryota > Metazoa > Chordata > Amphibia > Anura > Ranidae > Rana > Rana muscosa. The sequence continues at coordinate 1,260,775,563 of CM055116.1, read as the reverse complement.
TGTGCCCTGTGTGGCTCACGTCCTTAACCTGGTGGTGCAGCGGTTCTTGGGCAGGTACCCGGGCTTACAGGATGTCCTGAGGCAGGCCAGGAAAGTCTGTGTGCATTTCCGCAGATCTTATAATGCCAGTGCTCGCCTGGCTGAGCTGCAAAAGGAGTTGAACCTGCCCAAGAACAGCCTTATATGTGACATGCCCACCAGGTGGAACTCAACGTTGGCCATGCTGCAGCGGCTGCACACGCAGCAGAGGGCCATCAATGAGTACCTGTGCGACTACGGCACCAGGACAGGGTCAGGGGAGCTCTGGTTTTTTCACCACGCCAGTGGGGCATGATCAGGGATGCATGCACTGTCCTGGCACCATTTGAGGAGGCCACGAGGATGGTGAGCAGTGACAGTGCATGCATCAGTGACACTGTACCTCTTGTCCACCTGTTGGAACATACGCTGCGTGGAATAATGGACAGGGCACTTGAGGCAGAACAGAGGCAGGAAGAGGAGGACTTCCTTGCCTCTCAAGGCCCCCTTTACCCAGACAGTGTTCCTTCTGTCCCACCCATCGCACAGGAAGAGGAGGAGGAGGAGGATTGTGTCAGCATGGAGGTGGAGCCTGGCACTCAGCATCATCAGCAGCAGTCTTTTAGGGATGATTTACAGTCCCAAGAAACCAGTGGACTTGTACGTGGCTGAGAGGAGGTGGCTGCGGATCATGTCGTCCTTAGTGACCCAGAGGACTCCGGACCGAATACCTCAGCTAACCTACGCTGCATGGCCTTCCTGATCCTGCAAAGTCTGCGGAAGGATTCTCGTATTCTTCGGATCAAGGAGAGGGACCATTACTGGCTGGCCACTCTCATTGATCCACGGTACAAGGGTAAGGTTGCGGACCTTATCTTACCGTCGCAGAGGGAGCAGAGGATGAGACAACTCCGGGAGGCCTTGCAGAAAGGTCTGTGCAACGCGTTCCCAGAGACTGGGAGGTTACAAACTCCTGGTCCTGGACAATGAGTTGCTGAGGCTTCGGTCAGTCAAAGAAGGAGCGGTAGGGAAGGTGGCCGTCTGACCGATGCGTTCAGACAATTCTTTAGTCCGCAGCCCCAAGGTATGATCGGTTCCAGCAACCATCGCCAGCGTCTGATATACATGGTGCAGGAATACCTAGGGGCAAGGTCAGAATTGGACACCTTCCCCACCGAAAATCCTCTGGCTTACTGGGTCTTGAGGATGGATCACTGGCCAGAGCTTGCACAGTATGCAATTGAGCTACTGGCCTGTCCTGCATCCAGCGTTCTTTCAGAACGCACATTCAGTGCTGCTGGAGGATTTGTCACGGATCACAGGGTGCGCCTGTCCACCGTCTCGGTTGATCGACTGACCTTCATAAAGATGAACCAGTCTTGGATCACCACCAGCTACCAAACACCTGAAGCTGATATAACAGACTAATTTATTTTCAAATGTCACATCCCTTCAAGACTGATGCTGTTGCTGAGAGACTGTCCTGTTATGTTGACTGACTATCCTCCTCCTCCTCAATGATCCGATTGATGATGATAGCTTGGAAGAACATTTTTGTTTCTGGGTGCCGCCACCAGTGGCTAAGGCCCAATTTTTCAGCCCCTGTTTAACAGGGGCATGTAATTACACATTTTTATGCAATGCTTTGCAGCAGGGCTCATTCCTGCACTCCAACTAGAGTATCTGGGAGAGGTTGCAGTGTCGTGGCACCAGCACCAGTGCCTAAGGCCCAATTTTTCAGCCCATGTTTAACAGGGGCATGTAATTACAATTTTTTATGCAATGCTTTGCAGCAGGGCTCATTCCTGCACTCCAACTAGAGTATCTGGGAGAGGTTGCAGTGTCGTGGCACCAGCACCAGTGCCTAAGGCCCAATTTTTCAGCCCCTGTTTAACAGGGGCGTGTAATTACAATTTTTGATGCAATACTTTGCAACAGGGCTCATTGCTGTGCTCCAAGTACAGTATCTGTGAGGGGTTGCAGTGTTGTGGCACCAGTGCCTAAGGCCCAATTTTTCTCCCCCTGTTTAACAGGGGCATGTAATTACAATTCTTGATCTAATAATTCACAGCAGGGCCCATTCCTGCGCCCACCAAGACTAACTGTGAGGCCTTACAGTGTTGTGTCAACACCACCACCACCACCACCAAAGGCCCAATTTTTCAGCCCCTGTTCAACAGGGGCATGCAATTACAATTCTTGATCTAATAAATCACAGCAGGGCCCATTCATGCGCCCACCAAGAGTAACTGTGAGGGCTCACAGTGTTGTGGCAACACCAACATGTAAGGGGCAAATTTCAGCAGAGTATATACGGCAGGCCCCTACTTTCAAACATCCAACTTACAAACGACTCCTCCTTGCTAACGGAAGGATACAACAGGAAGTGAGAGGAAATCTACCCCTAGGAAGGCAAATTCTCTCCTGTAAGAGTTAATATGGGAAAAAAAGTGTCTCCTCTCCACTGATGCTTTATCACCAATTCTTGTTTCAATAAAAAACCCAAATTTTCAAAAAACATTTGTCATTAGGACGGAAAGTGAGGTGAACTGTTCTGAACAGGTGCACACTGCACAGACAGCAAAACAAATGTTACGGGGGTGATAACCCTTCCCTATGTTTTCCAAAAATCTTAAAAATAGATTTTTTGGCTGGAGCTACACTTAAACAATGTACCTGTTCAAAATTACAAACAGATTCTACATAAGAACAAACCTACAGTCCCTGTCTTGTATGCACCGCCTGTATACGGCTGTTCAGAGTATATAGGGCCTTTTTTCTTTTGTGTGCGGGGTTCCCCTTAATATCCATACAAGACCCAAAGGGGCTGGTAATGGGCTGGGGTAAGGGGGGGGGGGTGAAGGGGTAGCTATGCCATTTTTCTTAAAGATTTTCATCCATATTACCGGGACCAGACATTACATTAAAGCCGCAAGCAGTTTTAAATGGCTTTTTTTCCTTTAGAAATGTAATTTTGTGCAGGGACAGTTCTAAACACGGGAAACACGTGGCACTTCACAGGCATACTTTAGACACCCCCAATTACGATATTTAAAGGAATATTTGACTTTTTTTTTTCACTTTATGCATCATTAAAATGACTGCTCCCGAAAAACAGCCGTTTTTAAAACTTCTTTTTGCATTGATACATGTCCCCTGGTGCAGAACCCGGGTTCTCAAACCCTTTTTAGGACATTAACATGCATAATAGTCATTATAATTAGCACTTTAGATTTCGAACGTTCGCATCCATTGTATTTAATAGGGTTCTAACGTTCGTGCGAACTTTCGGTCCGTTCGCGGGTTCTGGTGCGAACCGAACCCAGGGGTGTTCAGCTCATCACTACTCGGTTGATCGACTGACCTTCATAAAGATGAACCAGTCTTGGATCACCACCAGCTACCAAGCACCTGAAGCTGATGTAACAGAATAATTTATTTTGAAATGTCACATCCCTTCAAGACTGCCTATGCTGATGCTGAGTGACTGTCCTTTTATGTTGACTGGCTATCCTCCTCCTCCTCAATGATCCGATTCATGATGATAGCTTGGAAGAACATTTTTGTTTCTGGGTGCCGCCACCAGTGGCTAAGGCCCAATTTTTCAGCCCCTGTTTAACAGGGGCATGTAATTACAATTTTTTATGCAATGCTTTGCAGCAGGGCTCATTCCTGCACTCCAACTAGAGTATCTGGGAGAGGTTGCAGTGTTGTGGCACCAGCACCAGTGCCTAAGGCCCAATTTTTCAGCCCCTGTTTAACAGGGGCGTGTAATTACAATTTTTGATGCAATACTTTGCAACAGGGCTCATTGCTGTGCTCCAAGTAAAGTATCTGTGAGGGGTTGCAGTGTTGTGGCACCAGTGCCTAAGGCCCAATTTTTCTGCCCCTGTTCAACAGGGGCATATAATTACAATTCTTGATCTAATAAATCACAGCAGGGCCCATTCATGCGCCCACCAAGAGTAACTGTGAGGGCTGACAGTGTTGTAGCACCAGCACCACCACCAAAGGCCCAATTTTTCTGCCCCTCTTCAACAGGGGCATGCAATTACAATTCTTGATCTAATAATTTACAGTAGGGTCCATTCATGCACCCAACAAGAGTAACTGTGAGGGCTGACAGTGTTGTAGCACCAGCACCACCACCAGAGGCCCAATTTTTCTGCCCCTCTTCAACAGGGGCATGTAATTACAATTCTTGATCTAATAATTCACAGCAGGGCCCATTCCTGCGCCCACCAAGAGTAACTGTGAGGGCTTACAGTGTTGTGGCAACACCACCACCACCACCACCACCAAAGGCCCAATTTTTTTGCCCCTCTTAAACAGGGGCATGCAATTACAATTCTTGATCTAATAATTTACAGTAGGGCTCATTCATGTGCCCACCAAGAGTAACTGTGAGGGCTGACAGTGTTGTAGCACCAGCACCACCACCAAAGGCCCAATTTTTCCTACCACTGTTCAACAATGGCATGTAATTACAATTCCTGATATAATAGTTCACAGCAGGGCGTTCCAGCGCCCACCAAGAGTAACTGTGAGGGCTCACAGTGTTGTGGCAACACCAACATGTAAGGGGCAAATTTCAGCAGAGTATATACGGCAGGCCCCTACTTTCAAACATCCAACTTACAAATGACTCCTACTTGCAAACGGAAGGAGACAACAGGAAGTGAGAGGAAATCTACCCCTAGGAAGGCAAATTCTCTCCTGTAAGAGTTAATATGGGAAAAAGGTGTCTCCTCTCTACTGATGCTTTATCACCAATCCTTGTTTCAATAAAAACCCCACTTTTCAAAAACATTTGTCATTGGGACGGAAAGTGAGGTGAAATGTTCTGAACAGGGGCACAGACAGCAAAACAAATGTTACAGGGGTGATAACCCTTCCCTATGTTTTCCAAAAAGCTTAAAAATAGATTTTTTGGCTGGAGCTACACTTAAACAATGTACCTGTTCAAAATTACAAACAGATTCTACGTAAGAACAAATCTACAGTCCCTGTCTTGTATGCACCGCCTGTATACGGCTGTTCAGAGTATATAGGGCCTTTTTTTATTTTGGGTGCGGGGTTCCCCTTAATATCCATACAAGACCCAAAGGGGCTGGTAATGGGCTGGGGTGGGGGGTCATGGGGTAGCTATGCCATTTTTCTCAAAGATTTTCATCCATATTGCCAGGACAAGACATTACATTAAAGCCGCAAGCAGTTTTAAATGGCTTTTTTTCCTTTAGAAATGTCATTTTGTGCAGGGACAGTTCTAAACACGGGAAACACGTGGCACTTCACAGGCATACTTTAGACACCCCCCAGGTACGATATTTAAAGGAATATTTCACTTTCTTTTTTTCACTTTATGCACCATTAAAATGACTGCTCCCGAAAAACGGCCGTTTTTAAAACTTATTTTTGCATTGATACATGTCCCCTGGTGCAGAACCCGGGTTCCCAAACCCTTTTTAGGACATAAACATGCATATTAGTCGTTATAATTAGCACTTTAGATTTTGAACGTTCGCATCCATTGTATTTAATTGGGTTCTAACATTCGCGCAAACTTTCGGTCCGTTCACAGGTTCTGGTGTGAACCGAACCGAGGGGTGTTCGGCTCATCCCTGTCTCTCACACACAGATTATTATCCTTCATTTAGTGCTGTTTTAGTATCCGTGGAATTCAGTTTATTGGACTGTTTTATCGTTTTACTACTGTAGCACACGCACCCTTTTCTCCTGCCTACCTTCACTTTGCAGAGATAAAGGCACACCGTGTCACATGCCCGTATAGTAGAGTTGCCACCTCATCCCTTTAAACCCGAACACATATGAATTACACAGGTTCTGTGACTGATTAAGGTGGTAATTAAGGTGTCTTATCGGCATTAAATTAGCCTCAGAACCTGTGTACCGTATATACTTGAGTATAAGCCGACTCGAGTATAAGCCGAGGTACCTAATGTTGCCAAAAAAACTGGGAAACCTTACTGACTTGAGTATAAGCCGATGCCCCACTGTTCCCCAGCTCGCTGTTCCCTATTTTACATTGTAAATATTACCTGTAAAAAAGTTGCGGCTGCGGCGTCCATCGTTCAAATTCCGCGGTCTCTTCCTGTTCCTTCCTTGATAGGCGAGTCTCAGCAGACACTCTCCACCTATCACGATCGTTCTCTCATCCTCAGTTTTCCCAGCAGACACTGTGTTGGGTGTTCCGCCAATCACAGACGTCTGCTGGAAAACTGAGGATGAGAGAACGATCGTGATAGGCGGAGAGTGTCTGATGAGACTCGCCTATCACGGAAGGAATAGGAAGAGACCGCGGAATTTGAACGATGGACGCCGCGGAATTTGAACGATGGACGCCGCAGCCGCAACTTCTTTACAGGTAATATTTACAATGTAAAAATTTCGATGACTCGAGTATAAGCCGAGGGGGGAACTTTCAGCCCCCAAAAAAGGGCTGAAAATCTCGGCTTATACACGAGTATATACGGTAATTCATATGTGTTCGGGTTTAAATGGATGAGGTGGCAACCCTACCGTATCCTCCTGGTATGAGAGGTTGAGCGGAGTTCTTACAATTTTGGGTCCTGCAGCGAGTTACCTCCCTCCATTGGTTCTCGTCCCCAGAATATAGGGACAAGTCTGTTCTTTTCCCCGAAAGAAGGCCAATGTCCAGACAATGTTCAAACTCCAAACAGACGAGTTTATTTTATCTTGCTTGAAACAGATTTGGGAATAGGTTGAAGATAGTGACAAAAACAGGTAGGGAGACAGGTTCAGGCACGCGGCACTCAGTTACCCTATTCTTCACTCAAGCCTGAGTGTGAATTGCCCACCCGGATAGATCCCTCCCACAGTTCTAGCAGCCGGAGTGAAGTACAAACAGTTTCTTTAAGTTAGTCCCCTTCACGGACAAGTCTAAGAGATCCTCTGACACAGAATCCTTTAGTTACTGAGTTAGAACTTTGAAACTCCCATAGATTAATAGAGACCATAGGTGTCAATGGGACACACTACAGGAGCTATACTGCAACTCACGAATCCTTCCCTCTGATAGGTATCACTATCCAGGCCTCTCCTTCACCGTGAATTCCTTCACCGATCCATCGGACAGGTCCTCCCCCGGTTTCCTCTCCTTCAGAGTGGGCCACCCTCACACGGGTTCCCTGGGACTCCAGTGTGTTGATTTGTAGACCCAGTTGAAGGTACTGGGCCTACTTGGAACTTCGTAGCCTCGGGCCAAAGGTGCCAGAGACTCCTCGACCAGTTCACGCACCCCAGGCCAGAAAGGCCAACGGGCGTGACTTCGCCACCAGGGGTCCTCCCCTGCACTCTCCTCCTCTCCTCCTCTCTCTCCTATGGCGTTCTTCCCTTTTTGTACCCTCTCCCAGCATGCACAGCAGGCCGAACTCCGCCCACCGCACGCCAGCCGAAAGAGGACACCCAATCACACCACAATGTCACCAGTGGTTCAATCCAAGTCCTGGGCAACAGCGCCACCACAGGCTCAGGGGAACTATGCACCAGACAACAACATGGCAGGGCAGAATCCATATTAAACAGAATTGTAGAGTCTGAGCCATGCTATTGCTTAGACTGCCCCCTAAATTTGCAACATAGCGACCCCATTTTTGGGGGTCCCGCTATACTACCTATTTTATCTTTTGTATTTTTAAACAGCTGCTCAGTAATATTCTTTTATATTTTATAATATTTTTGAATATTTTATCTTGCATTTTTAAATCTTTCACTACTAGAGATCTGTGGGACAGAATTAGCTTTGAGTGGTGTATTGTAGGCCGCTTGTATACACCCTTCTCTCTATATACTGTATATATACTGTGTATGTGTGTATATATGTATGTATGTATATATATATATATATATATATATATAATATATATATATATATATATATATATATATATATTATTGTTTTATGTGTTTATTAAATGTATATACAGTGCCTTGAAAAAGTATTCACACCCCTTGAAATTTTCCACATTTTGTCATGTTACAACCAAAAACGTAAATGTATTTTATTGGGATTTTATGTGATAGACCAACACAAAGTGGCACATAATTGTGAAGTGGAAGGAAAATTATAAATGGTTTCCAAAAGTTTTTACAAATAAATTTGTGAAAAGTGTGGGGTACATTTGTATGGCGCCCCCCTGAGGCAATACTTTGTAGAACCTCCTTTCACTGCAATTACAGCTGCAAGTATTTTTGGGGATGTCTCTACCAGCTTTGCACATCTAGAGAGGGACATTTTTGCCCATTCTTCTTTGCAAAATATCTCAAGCTCTGTCAGATTGGATGGAGAGCGTCTGTGAACAGCAATTTTCAAGTCTTGCCACAGATTCTCAATTGGATTTAAGTCTGGACTTTGACTGGGCCATTCTAACACATGAATATGCTTTGATCTAAACCATTCCATTGTAGCTCTGGCTGTATGTTTAGGGTCGTTGTCCTGCTGGAAGGTGAACCTCCGACCCAGTCTCAAGTCTTTTGTAGACTCTAAAGCCCCGTACACACGATCGGTTTAACTGATGAAAACCGTCCGATGGATGGTTTTCATCAGACCAACCGATCGTGTATGGTACCCATCGGTCTTTTTTCCATCGGATGGAAAAAATAGAACTTGTTTTAAATTTTTCCGATGGATAAAAAACCGATGGGAATTTCCGATCGTCTATGGGCAAGTCCATCGGTTTAAAAACCCACGCATGCTCAGACTGAATTAGGAGACGGGAGCGCTCGTTCTTGTGAAACTAGCGTTCCTAATGGAGAGAGCACATTCGTCATTCTGCAAGTTATTGCTTCGTTTAATGCAGCGCATGTTTTTTTGCTTTAGAACGGTCTTTAAAATGTCATTTTGGCAGCAGAACTTTCTCCTGAGTTCTGACAAATGTATGTCTTTCTTTTTTCTAGTGATCTTTGGAATAATTATTAAAATTCTGCAAGGCCGACCTCCCAAATTACACCTTTATGTTTTTTGACTCTTAAAATTTGTTGTGCATTTTTTGGTGTGTCAATTTCTCAGAACAACATAATATTAAATTTTAGAAAAATCATGGAGGTTGGTGTCCCTTGTTCTTAATTACACATTGTATTTATGCAATCTTATTGCTACTTCTCCAAAAAACACATCAGGCATGTAGGTTGGCTGTAATCAAATTTCCCTTTATTTTGGAAAAAACAAATCAAAAACCGAAGGGCAACTATTCCCAAATTAGCAGAGAATATAAAGTCATTAGATCCCAAATGCAGACCTGACTATGATCAATAATAAAATCAACAACAGCATGAAATCAGGAGCAGCAGCCAAAGACATACATCATCCCAAGCTGTGGTACTCCATCAACCTTCAATTTCTGGATGAGCAGCTCGAGGCCAGGGAATCACCTCCTGCTCTTTCTTGTAGCCTTCCTTCCACGCCTCTCTGCAGCGTTCTCTCCACGGCCCCGTCCACGCACCCTTGCAGGCTGGGCCACTGTGGGTGGTGATGTGGCAGGAGGAGGAGGAGAAGGAGGAGAGGGATTGGGCTGATGTGAGATATGGGTGGCCTCAGTCAGCAGCCCCCTCGCCCCCATGTGTACGGCCATATAGATGAGATGCTCACAGAGGGCCCGTTGTCCCACCTCCATTCTGAGCAGCTTATCCGCCAGATAGGTGCTAAACCCCTCCGTAGGGTTGAGGGGGGCCCTCATAATGGCAGCAGCCTCCTGAATCATCTTTAGTGACTCCTCCTCCACTTGTGTCATCCGCCGTTGTTTTGGCGGTCTGACGTGGAGGGGAGCCACTTGGGAGACGGTGCTGCCACTAGGCTTGGGGACCTGCTGAGTCCCACTTGGCCCTGCCTCCTCCTGGCTTGCCTCATCCTGTTTATAAAATAAAAAGTAGATTTCTATTATTTGAGGAATCAATCACACACAATTTTGATCTCATTACTGGTTTATTTTGGAGGGGGGGGTGGGATCATTTATGGCTAAGCCAAACAATTCAACTCCATATTACTTAGTGGACAATAATTAGCATCAAAAATACTATACTGGGCTGAAGATGTGAAGATCTGGCTCTTCTAGCTCGGGAGGCTCCTCCTCCTCCTCTGCAGGGGTGGAGGGAAGGGTGGAAGGAACGCTGGAGGGAAGGGTGGAAGGAAGGGTTGAGGGAAGGCTGGAAATAGATTCCCTGGCCTCGATCTGGTCATCCAGGAATTGAAGATGTCTGTAGTACCACAGCTTGGGCTTTACTACATTGTTGGCTGCTGCTCCTGATCTCTTGGACTGGCGCACTTCCTTGAATTTTTTTTTATAAGAATTGCGCAGGTTGTTGATTTTATTATTGATCATAGCGTAGTCTGCATCTGGGATCCATGGCTTCATATCCTCGGCTAATTTGGTAATAGTTGCCCGTCGTACATCACTTTTGTGATACGCAGGGTGTTTGAGCTCCCAAAGGTTGCGCTGTTCCTTATACTTTTCAATAAAAACAAGCATCACCTCCGGCTCTCTTAGTTTATGCATCTATTAGGATAAGCAAGTACAAAAAAAAAAGGATCAGAATTGATTCTCCTCAACTTATCACAATATTGCCCTTTACAATCATGACCCATTAATATGCCACTGCAGGCACGAGTTCCCTTCTTACCTTTGTTCACTTCGTGGGTTCACTTCCGGTCGTCCTTACTCCGCGCATCCCTAATAACTTCTTTCCCCTTTTTATACCCTGCGCATGCGTGTAACTCCGCCCTCGTCGCCCGCCCATGACGGACTTTTTCTGCATTTCCCCGCCCCTTAACGATCGGCGCACAGTGTGAGACGGCGACATGTCGCAGACACAGGTGACTTCTTTCCTTGAAATTACCGACGAGGAAAGCCCGGAGGCGGAAACGTCCCGATCCTGTAAAAAAAGATACAAGGCGACTAATATGTCTTTTTCTGAGATGGCGGAGATGGTGGACATTCTGCGGAGGAAGGATTACGACGGCAAGCATGGCCCATACGACACCCCTAATCTCCGGAAGTCACAAATTATGGATAAAGTGGCGAAGACTCTCTATAAAAAATATGGGGTCAGGAGATCCAAGGAACAACTCCGTAAAAGGTGGTCAGACCTGAAGCTCAGGGAGCCGGAGCAGTATAGGAAGCTTATAAAAAGCATAGAAAAAAGTAAGTATATTTTACTGTTCTTTCACATTGTAATATGTATTCTTCCATGTTTTGCACCATGTGCTTGTCTTGACTGGGTTCACATTTTGAAATCTCATCTTTTATGTTAAGTGGAGAGTCCACTTATTTGGCCAATGTTTTGACCAATAACTTGCTGCTCTTCCCCCAAACATGTTTGGCACATATCCACGTAAACTACATGTGGGTATGCCTCATTTTACTTCAACAATGTTTATCTACACATTGTTGGCTAGATGATGTGTTGTAAGGAAATTTAGAATGTGACTGAAAGAAGGAACTGTATTCTGGGTAAAGGAGATGACACTCCAGCAGTTGTGTACTCTTTTTTGTTCTTCAGCAAGATACTATACTCTGGGCCACATGACCAAATTTCTTAACGGTGTCACACACAGGTGCTCCAGTGGATACCTTGGTGGTTATCCAAGTCTTTGTGAGTGTCCTCAAAAATAACATGTTGCTTTGTTGAGTTTGCAAAATCACATATGTTCATGTTGGAACTCAGGGCCAAATATTAATTGTACCCCACTTCAAAACATTGAGGATCCCTTTTCAGGCCTAAAAAAAGTCTGTGTGCTAAAGTATACATTTTGTTGTAAATTCCCATAGGGGAGAGGAGAGTGGGAGGACACCATGCTCATGAGACGAGTAACCCAACACCACAGAAAATCCCCGAAGCTCCCAAAGCAGACCAAGATCAGCAGGTTCAGGAAGCGGAGGTGGAGGAAGGGGAGGTGGAGGAAGGGGAGGTGGAGGAAGGGGAGGTGGAGGAAGGGGAGGTGGAGATTATCAGCACAACAGGTCAGTGTCTGTCACCACAACTTCAAGGTAAATACAGATGTAGGACTGCCTAGTGTAAAACCTTTTTTGTTTTAGGGACTGAACGTGGGGGTGTGTCAGGAAGTCCAAATCCTCCATTCTCGAGTGCCAGCGCCAAAATAATCATTCAGGAAATCATGGAATGCAGTAGCGAAATGGACATTATGAGAAAGAGAATGATTGTGATTGAGCAAAAATATAAAAACATGATAGATATTTTGGGGAGAATAGTGTGAACCCCCCCCCTTTTTGTGTTTTTTGTTCTGCGTCTGACATTATCTCAGGGATTTCCAACATCCCAAATGTGAAGATGCACACACTGAAGACTCAACATGTGCTATCTGCCGTCACAGGATATCTATGTCCCTGTTTTGGGGGTGCAACCTCTTCCTCCCTCCTCAAGTAGGGGAGAGGAAGGGTTTACATCCCCAAAGCACGACCATTGATCCCCCATGATGGCAGATAGCACATGTTTACCCTAGCCATGGGATCTTGTTGAAGATACCCATTTGAGCCCCCAAAGAAAGTGTGTTTGTTAACATTTGGGATGGATCAGGGGTACCATCACCCCATCTCCAGTTGTTATTTTTCACAGTGTTATTTTATTACTTTTTCAAACTAAAAAAAATGGCTTACAACCCATGCATGTTTCTGCCAAAAAAGCCGCACATAAAAAAAAAGGCTAGTATTTCTAAAAACCCATACAAAATGCGGTGCAAACAATAAAAACATTTGGGAAGTCTAAAAAAGGTGTGCCTTGTTCTTTCTATGCTCAAGAGCAGTTCTGAAGATGCAAAAACCGTGTTTTTCGCTCTGAGTTTTGAGGCTATTTACTAAGGACAATTACACTTGGCACTACTAGAACCTGGGAGACACATAAACCCAAAATACAAGAATGACAACACAAGTTTGTATGAATTCAATTTTTATTTTTATTTTAAAAAGGTTTAAGAATTGGTCAGATGTGGTCTGGCATTGCGATGGCCCCCCTACCCGTGAAGTACTCTACGTATTTCTGGCGTACTTCACGGGCACTTTGGGGGGCCAAGCCAGTACGAGCAGTGCTGAGGCCGGTCAGATTAATCAGTTCAGATGGACCGGCCTCAGGCCCAAACGATGAAATATAATTGTTTGCAAATTTGCGTAGAAAATTGTGCAATATGCAGCAGCAGTAGACGATGTGGTTCAGTTTATAATCCGCCAAATGTATCGCTGTCTGGAACAGGCGGAACCGGCTGGCCATTATCCCGAAGGCATTCTCCACAACTCTCCGGGCTCTGGCCAGCCGGTAATTAAAAAACCTCCTCTCCGGGGTGAGGGTGCATTGGGGAAACGGCCGCATCAGGTGTGGTCCTAGTCCAAAAGCCTCATCCGCAATGAAAACGAACGGGAGCCCTTCAACGTTCTCTGCATCTGGAGGCAGTGCAAGACCCCCAGCCTGCAGACGGTGAGCGAACTCCGTCTCCGCGAATGATCTGCCATCGGACATCCGGCCGTTCTTCCCCACGTCCACATACAGGAACTCGTACCGTGCCGACACCACCGCCATTAACACTATGCTATTAAAACCTTTATAGTTGAAATAGTATGACCCCGAACGGGGTGGCGGCACTATGTGGACGTGCTTCCCATCAATTGCCCCTCCACAGTTGGGGAAATCCCACCGCTGGGCAAATTGGGAGGCCACAGTCAGCCATTCCTGTGGTGTGCTAGGGAACTGTGGAGTCAAACAAAAAGAAGACATTAGTACGGTTTATGGTTACAGTGCAAGCAGATGACACACCAAAAAACCTTGTTGAGTAACATTATTATTTAAGGGAGTTTTTCCGAACAATAAACAAAGGCCCACTTAGCAGATGCCTCACCCCCGCTGAGTGGACATTCTAAAATAATCTAAGGGGGGGGGGGCCTAAGGTGATTGTGGGGGATCCCAAAAAAGGATCTACCACTTTGCTGAGCTTGATTGAGAACTACTAATTTTTTAACATCTTTAGGGGGGGAAGGGAAGGTTGTCAAACTACGAGGGCAATGACCCCCCAAAAATGAAAAGGAAAATAGAAGGCTAGCTGGGTTTGCGCCCACGATAGCATGCTGGAGAGGTTAGTGGAGGGAAATAGGCATGTAGGGCCCAAAAAGGGATTTACAGGTAAAAAAAGGCATGTGGAAAATGGGGACATTACCAGGATATTACAAACAGGCATATTTGTGTTAGGAGGAAAAAAAAAAAAAAAAAAAAGAGAATAAAAAAAGATAATGTGAGGTTAAAGGAGCATAATTACCTTCATATAGTCCTTCTGCAGGACCTGAATGATGGCCGAACACGTCTCAGGGATAATGATCCCGAGAGCCTGGGGGGAGATGCCTGTTGAGAACTTGAGGTCCTGCAAGCTTCTCCCAGTCGCCAGGTATCTCAACGTGGCAATAAGCCTCTGCTCGGCAGTGATGGCCTGGCGCATCACAGTGTCCTGCCTCGTGATATAGGGGGACAGCAAATCCAACAGACGGTGAAATACGGGGTCCGTCATCCTGAGATAATTCCTGAAATCAGGGTTATTCTCATGGATTTCCCGCAGCAGAGGCATATGAGAGAATTGGTCCCGCTGGAGCAACCAATTCTTAGTCCATGAACTCCTCCTCACCCTGTTCACAGACTGAACTCGGGTTACAGTGTTAACTGCAACACCAAGCCCAAAGCCAGCACGAGCTCGAGAACGAGAACGCACTTCAAACATGGTTTTAAAACGGTCGGCTGGTCAGAACACACTCAAACAGAACACACTGTGGAACAGCAAGGCCTGAAAAGAACGATCTGAAAAACAGTAAACGAACGGCCAAGTCGGCACTGCAAGGCAGTAACGACCTGACTGCACGCACTGAATCACAAATACAAACCCACAAGCACAATCTGAACAACAGGAAACGATCTGCAAAGCACGGAGACTGAAAAGCGCGAATCGGCTCTCACCAAACTTTTACTAACACGTGGTAACACGAAATCAGCAAAAGCAGCCCAAGGGGTGGCGCCATTAGATTTGTTCGGCCCTTTTATAGCGCGTCGTACATTTTGTACGTGCCGTCGTTTTGTTGCCGTCGGTTTTTAAACTGATGGTGTGTGGCCAAGACTGATGAAAAACAGTTTCATCGGATTTCCGATGGTCAAATCCATCGGACGAAAATCCATAGGTTATCCGATCGTGTATAGAGGTTTTAACAGGTTTTCTTCTAAGATAGAGAACCCCCCTGATGAAGACACGTGACAAGCCCTGTGTCAAATACGTGTTGGGGAGTGGCCAGGACTGAAGAGAAGCCAGCTGAGACGATGTTCTCTCGGTGAGACGATTAGAGGCATAACAATACACCTGTCAGATTGGGATTGTTCGTTTTTATTTATCCTATGTATAGAGTGGTGCGCTGGCAGCACCTCCTAAGATGTGAGTACGATATATGAATTATTTTAATAAACCAGAGTTTATACGTTATTACACTATTTGAGCCTTTCTTTGCATATATATACAGAGGACATCCACAGTGAAGGGATTGACGTTCCACAGAGTCCATTAACCCTGAACCCAGTGTTGGTTCTACTGGATATTTTGACCATACTTGTGCAATATTTTTGAGGTGAGCGTAGACATACAGGGGGGGGGGGAGCACGTGTGTGGAATTACTAAAAGTCACTGAAAATTTCCATCTGTGAAGTACAGTCACAAGTCACTGTGGATTTCATTTTGGAGCACTGTATACTATATTATATTTATTTGGACTATATTATAATTTATGATATCTGCACTAGTTATATTCAATCATTTATTTATGGTTTAGATATTTCTATATAGATATCTTCAATTAGCACTTCCCTGTTCCTGCTGAAGAAAATCATCCCCACAACATGATGCTGCCACCACCATGTTTCACGGTGGGGATGGTGTGTTCAGGGTGATGTGTAGTGTTAGTTTTCCACCATACATATCATTTTGCTTTTAGGCTAAAAAGTTAAATTTTGGTCTCATCTGACCAGAGCACCTTCTTCCACGTTTGCTGTGTCCCCCACAAACAGGACTTCTTATGGTTTTCTTTTAACAATGGCTTTCTTCTTGCCACTCTTCCATAAAGGGCAGATTTGTGGAGTGCATGACTAATAGTTGTCCTGAGGACAGATTCTCCCACCTGAGCTGTGGATCTCTGCAGCTCCTCCAGAGTTACCAACCATTTGCATTCATCAGCCAGGAAGCTGCGCATGGGACGTACTTGGACATTCCAACATGACAATGATCCAAAACACAAGGCCAAGTCCACCTGTCATTGGCTACAGCAGAAAAAAGTGAAGGTTCTGGAGTGGCCATCTCAGTCTCCTGACCTCAATATCATTGAGCCACTCTGGGGAGATCTCAGACATGCTGTTCATGCAACACAGCCCAAGAATTTACAGGAACTGGAGGCTTCTTGCCAAGAGGAATGGGCAGCTTTACCATCTGAAAAGATAAAGAGCCTCATCCACAAATACCACAAAAGACTTCAAGCTGTCATTGGTGTTAAAGGGGGAAATACACAGTATTAGGAACTGGGGTATGTAAACTTTTGATCAGGGTCATTTGGGTAGTTTCTGTTGTCATTATGATTTTAAAAAGAGTAAGTACAGTTGATTGATAATAAATGACTTCAGCCAAACACTAACCATGAGTGAAAGAAAAGTTTTTGTGTTATCATTCATATTCTCTGAAAAATGGCCAACTGTATGGTAATAGTGTCATCAATGTTTAACACATTCCATACTTTACATGTTTGTCTTATCTTATATGTTTAATAAATAATTTTATACTAAGATACTCATATATATACCCCTATTTTCAGTCATTTGTGCCTTAAAAGTCCACCATAGGGGTTTACATTTTTTGGCTTTAATATTGGATGTGGCACTCTAAATAGATATAATAACCGTCCCATATTTCTAATTTATAATATGCAGTAAAGCACATATTTTACTATCTTGTAGCCCATACACATATATACTGTATTACCAAAGGTATTTTTGACACCTGTCTTTACATGCACATGAACTTTTATGGCATCCCAGTCTTAGTCCGTAGGGTTCAATAATGAGTTGGCCCACCCTTTGCAGCTATAACAGCTTCAACTCTTCTGGGAAGGGTGTCCACAAGGTTTAGGAGTGTGTCTATGGGAATGTTTGACCATTCTTCCAGAAGAGCATTTGTGAGGTCAGGCACTGATGTTGGACGAGAAGGCCTGGCTCGCAGACATTCCAAAGGTGTTCTATCGGGTTGAGGTCAGGACTCTGAGCAGGTCAGTCAAGTTCCTCCACCCCAAACTCGCTCATCCATGTCGTTATGGACCTTGCTTTGTGCACTGGTCCAAATCATTTGGTGGAGGGGGGATTATGGTGTGGGGTTGACTTTCAGGGTTTTACTTCCCCCCCAAAATGTGATGGCTGTATCTGATGCTTGTAACTAATTCATGTTTAAAAGGGTCCTTCAAGTGAGATTAACTTTTGTACCCGGTGCTCCTCAGTACATATTCAATAATTTACCATCTAGTGATAGTTTCCCTTGTACCCAGTTGCTCCTCTGTGCACATCCAAGAATTTACCATTTGGTGAAGGTTTCATTTGTACCCTGTGTTCCTCTGTACACATTCAAGAATTTACCATCAGGTGAGCCTTTCCTTTGTACCTGGTGCCCCATCGTACACACATCCAAGAATATACCATCAAGTGAGTGTCTCCTGTGTACCCAGGTGCTCCTCCCTACACACATCCAAGAATTTACCATCACGTGAGTGTCTCCTTTGCACCCAGGTGCTCTTCTGTAAACACATCCAAGAATTTACCATCAGGTGAGTGTTTCCCTTGTACCCAGGTACTCCTCCATACGCACATCCAAGAATTTACCATCTGGCGAGTGTTTTCTTTGTACCCGGTGTTCCATCTGGTGAGTTTTCCTTTGTACCCAGTGCTCCTCCATACACACATCTAAGAATTTACTATCACGTCAGTCTTTTCTTTTGTACCCAGTCCTGCTCCATACATAACAGGGAATTTACCATCAGGTGAGTCTTTCCTTTGTACCTGGTCCGGCTCCATACACATCCAAGAATTTACTATCAGGTGAGTGTTTTCTTTGTACCCGGTGCTCCTCCGCACACACATTCAAGAATTTACCATCAGGTGAGTGTTTTCTTTGTACCCGGTGTTCCTCCGTACACCCATTCAGGAATTTATTATCAGGTGAGTGTTTCCTTTGTACCTGGTCCTGCTTCATACACATCCAAAAATGTACCATTTGGTGAGCATGTCCTTTGTACCCGATGCTCCTCTGTACACATCCAAGAATTTACTGTCTGTCAAAAGAATAAATGATGGTAACTATATATCTTCAAAAGTGACACAGAAACCTATAAAAACCTATAGAGTAGATATAAATATCTAGTATAGTATATACTTGTAGCGGCCACCCCCCCACACCCCGTCTTCTTCTCCTGGCTCAGGGGTACGTCACGCGACAGGGGTGAGGGTGCGCTACGGCCCATGTCCTCCCCACTACTTGCAGGCGAGGTGAAGGCCAATACCTAATGTTTCCTCGGGCCGGTGTCCTGAACATGTACCGAGTCTGTCGTGCAGGAAACTTCCCTTTGCTCCCATTAACAGAGTCCATACACCGATCACAATCCAACGGTTAGATTTATTTCGTATCTTCAGTTACAAGGCAATGCGATGGCATGATACGGTGAAATGAGCAGGTCGAGGCACTATACTGATCTGGGTCCCTACACCCCCCATACTATGATCAAGGGTTGTAGGAGTCTCGACATGAATACCTCCGTTGCGCTGCAGGCCTCTATCAGGGGAAGGTGTCCTCCAAGAGAGTTACTGAAGACCCATCCGTCACCGGGTTGACACTACACCGGGTCTTCGAACGAGTGACCTCCCCAGCCTCCTCACCTCAGATGCGGGTCCCCTCGCAAGGGGCGCCCTGGAGCAACTTCACCCTCGCGGGACCCAGTCGGAGCCACCGGGTCCCAGGCCTCCTCAATAGTACCTCATCCCAGGCTGAAGGTGCCTGGGATGGACTCCATCTTCATCCTGGCCAGGCCTAGGGCGCCTAGGCCGGGAACCTTGAATCGCCCGCACCCAGGCTAAAGGTGCCTGGGTGCGTGAAGAGATCCTCCGGGAAAACCCTCGTGGCGAGGGCGTCTCCCCCTTTTTATCCCCTCCCGTCGACACCACGGCGGGTTCCCCGCCCCGGCCGTACCATCTCCAGGAAGGGACAAAGAAGGGTAGCACTCTGGTAGTGATTCTACCCCGAGCCAGTAGGTACACTGACACCCACTGGTCGAAGAGAATATTACACCACCCAATCCTCCACGAATAAGAAAAAGGGGTCTGAACCCTAACATAATTACACACTTGGGTCACACTACTCCCCAAGTGTACCCCACTAAATTGAAGACCCCGCTACACACTGTATAAACAATAGCCAGCATTCCAAAGTATGCATTCCAAGATTTAACAATGTTCCATATAAAAACAACGTTTTGGAGACACTGGGGACCCTTTCTCAAGGCATCGGACAGAATGATCTGCTACCTGTCTGCTACTTTCAGAAAAGGTTACCTGGAGTCTCCAAAACATTGGTTTTCAATGAAACATGGGTACATTTCGGAATTTAGACTTCGGAGTGCTGGCTATTGTTTATATCTTGACTCATACAGCACAGAAAACCACACACCCCACTAATGTGGACTTACGTGGAGTACTAGGACTGTGCAGCACAGACAGTTTAAAGTGCAACAAAACCTGACAATGGATCTAACCCTTCCTCACTCTATCCAGTACTAGATAAAGAAAATTTGATCCATTTTATATGCTGTGATTTGCTACACTTTTCGCTCTGTCGTACATGTTGTGTTATATATTTCTCTGTGTGTCACAGTTTACACTTCACATTGCTTCACCCTGCTAAAACTCCATGCAACTAGCAAAGCAAGATGCATTTTTAGCAATCTGGAACTTTTCATATTCTACATTAGGTAAAAGGGCTGTAAACAGTGGCGGTGCGTCCATAAAGGGCGCACGGGCGCCGCCCCCTCTCTCTCACCATAGATAGATTCATGCACTGCATGAGTCTAAGTATGGTCGTTGCTGCCACCCCCTATTCATGTGCCCGACCCCTTTTCGGGCGCTGGGCACCTGATTACAGCGGCGGGGTATTTTGTGGAAGCACCTGATTAGAGCTGTAGGCTCTAATAGGCGTCCAAAAAGGTA
Source organism: Rana muscosa (assembly GCA_029206835.1). NCBI lineage: Eukaryota > Metazoa > Chordata > Amphibia > Anura > Ranidae > Rana > Rana muscosa. The sequence goes on along the minus strand of CM055116.1, from coordinate 1,260,755,253 downwards.
AACAGCTGGCGCCATGCTGGGCGCTTGCTGTCCACTCAGCGTTGTGTTAGGAAAGTGAAGAATATTCACTTTTCTAACACTGTACCGCCTCTCAGCCAATCAGGTGCTCGGGTCTGTTACTTGTCACCTGATTGGCTGAAACGACAGGCGCTGTGATTGGACTCTGCCTATCAGGCGTCCAATCATAGCAGAGGATGGGAGAAGACATCAAGGAGCATGGAGGACATCGCCGTGACCCGCTGCCCCACCGAGACAAGGTAAGTACCGGGCGGGCGATGCACAGTGGCAACATTTGATGGGCACACTGGCAGCAATTGGTAGGCACAGTAGAGGAAATCGATGAGCACAGTAGTGGCAGCAGTTGATGGGCACAATGTCAGCAATTGATGGGTACACTGGCAGCAATTGATGGGCACAGTAGCGGCAATTGATGGGCACAGTGTCAGCTATTGATGGGCACAGTGTCAACAATTGATGGGCACAGTAGCTGCGTTTGATGGGCACAGTGGCTGCGTTTGATGGGCACAGTGGCTGCGTTTGATGGGCACAGTGGCTGCGTTTGATGGGCACAGTAGCTGCGTTTGACGGGCACAGTGGCTGCAATTGATGTTTTGTTTTTTTTTAGCTCGTTTGCGCCCCCCCCCCCAAAAAAAAATTTGAGCACCAGCCGCCACTGGCTGTAAATGGTTTTGGTAGGCAATGAGAAGTCATATACATGTCAGTCATCTTCTGTATACATTTTCCTTGTCAGTGACTCAAAAAGTATTGAGGCCACTGGATTAACATAACAGCCAGGAATGCCACATTTTTAAACTAAGAACAAAACTGTCAGCCCTTAAAATTCCTGTTAACAGCGGCTGAAGTTATACTGTAGCATGACATGTTAAGGACCGATCCTTCGCTTTGACTTACCCTCTATCCAACTTACCCACCCCCTTGTACAATTCTAATAAATAACGACTGACAAGGTTGTGGAGTAAAATTGGCCTTCCGGCCTATTTATTTTAACAACTTTTATATGAAATAAATAACCACTTAAATAACCGTTTAAATAACATTTTTCTTAACACTTAAAATACCCCTGGTGGTCTTATAGACCACCAACTCCAACTTGGGCACTGGGACTAACATATCCCTTAGGCCTCCAGTCGCAAGACACCGACTCGGAGACAGTACACCTGGCCGCAGTGCCCTACCATTTACCCCCCTTCCTGGTTAACCCTTGTTGACCAGAAGGTACTCAATAACCCCATACCACCTATGGGTACCACCTTTTTCTCCAGACTTCCCCTTTTACCTCCTCTTCCAGGAACCAAACCCCGCCTTTTAACAACTTTTATATGAAATAAATAACCACTTAAATAACCGTTTAAATAACATTTTTCTTAACACTTAAAATACCCCTGGTGATCTTATAGACCACCAACTCCAACTTGGGCACTGGGACTAACATATCCCTTAGGCCTCCAGTCGCAAGACACCGACTCGGAGGCGGTACACCTGGCCGCAGTGCCCTACCATTTACCCCCCTTCCTGGTTAACCCTTGTTGACCAGAAGGTACTCAATAACCCCATACCACCTATGGGTACCACCTTTTCTCCAGACTTCCCCTTTTACCTCCTCTTCCAGGAACCAAACCCCGCCACTTCCAACTAAACACCGCCCATAACCCTCACCCTTGTCTTACCCCTCACACAGGGAGGGTGGGTGGGAAGCTTTCTACCTCGTGAGTGAAATGGAGGAAGTGAGAAAACGTCACTTCCTCCCTGACTAACTGCACTCCCCCTCCCCTTCTTCCCCACAGCCACCCCCCTTTTCTTAAAGGGAACCACAGCCCCTGCTAGGCTACTGCCTGTCCCACATGTCATGCCGTCCCTCCGCTCATTTCTCTCTTTGTCATTGCTCCAGGACTCTCTTGACATGTTAAGGACCGATCCTTCGCTTTGACTTACCCTCTATCCAACTTACCCACCCCCTTGTACAATTCTAATAAATAACGACTGACAAGGTTGTGGAGTAAAATTGCCCTTCCGGCCTATTTATTTTAACAACTTTTATATGAAATAAATAACCACTTAAATAACCGTTTAAATAACATTTTTCTTAACACTTAAAATACCCCTGGTGGTCTTATAGACCACCAACTCCAACTTGGGCACTGGGACTAACATATCCCTTAGGCCTCCAGTCGCAAGACACCGACTCGGAGACAGTACACCTGGCCGCAGTGCCCTACCATTTACCCCCCTTCCTGGTTAACCCTTGTTGACCAGAAGGTACTCAATAACCCCATACCACCTATGGGTACCACCTTTTTCTCCAGACTTCCCCTTTTACCTCCTCTTCCAGGAACCAAACCCCGCCACAGCTCGCAAGGGGTAACGCCTTACTCTTGCGAGCAACCCCACACCCTCAGGGCCTGCTGAATTCCCTCCTGCAAACCCAGTTCCACAGGTCAATGCCCACTGCATTCAGGTGGACCCCATCTCCCCTTAGGTACCTCCACGTATCGACGTCCAACTCACGGTGGCGCACCACCAGGCCACCATTCCTCACAAAAATTCTCCCCACTTCCTTATTGACTTTTATCCGGGCCTTATTAACTTTTTCCACCGACCATGCCCACCGCCAGGATGTCCTGCCTACCATGTCCGACCAAATAACCCCAATACCCGGGAATGTAGTGCACAACCTTAAAATCATATTTAATGTCCCGTATCAGTTGGTGCATTGATCTGGCCCCCATGTCGTTACCTCCCGCATGCAGCACCAATACCTCCGGTGCCCTTTCCCGACCTGCGAACCTCTGTATCTCCGGCATAACCCCACTCCACGTCATACCCGGCACCCCGATCCAATGGACCCGGGCCTCTTGTAAGGGAATTCCTAACTGCCTTCCATTGGGCCGAACATCGGCCCGTCTTGCCCCCCAGAACACGTACGAGTGACCCAAAAATCCAAACAAGTCTGGGTTCACCACCGACCGTTTTTATCCACTGCGCTGCGCTGTCAAGGCAATGTCCCACATCCAGTCGGGCAGGTAACCCTGCGTTGATCCGCTGCTGGCGCCAACTCCCGGAACCTGTCCCACTGAAAACGAGACAAAGCGTCAGCCAGGGTGTTATCCACCCCAGGAAGATGCACTGCGTACACAAATACCTTGAACTGCAAGCAGCGCAAACCAAATGTCTCAACAAACGCACCACTGGCTGTGACGTGGCTGACAACCTATTCACTACCTGAACCACTCCCATGTTATCACCGTTTAGGCGCACCTTGCTATTCCGGAATGAATCCCCCCATAGTTCAAACGCCCCACAATTGGGAAAAGTTCCAATAGTACCAGGTTCTTCAAGAACCCCCGCTTCCTCCCACTCCTTTGGCCATGGAGCCGCACTCCATTTTCCCTGACAGAACGCCCCATACCCCGTGGAGCCAGCCTCATCCGTAAACAAGTCCAGATCGAAATTGCCAACGGGCCCGGCCATCCACAACGCCCGCCCGTTGAAAGATTCCAGAAAACCGTGCCACACTTCCAAATCCTCACGAAGCTCTCTGGTTAGGCTTACAAAATGAGTAGGAACCTGCACCCCGGCTGTCGCAGCCGACAACCTGCGGCTAAATACCCTGCCCATGGGCATTATCCTGCAAGCAAAACACAACTTACCCAATAGTGACTGCATCTGTCGCAGCTGAATCTTACGACGGCCGATAACACCGCGCACTTCCTCCTTCAACTCTTCCAGCTTATCCTCTGGCAGTCGGCATTCCATCTTCTCAGAATCCAGCTCTATGCCCAGAAAAACTAAAGACGACGTGGGGCCCACCGTCTTCTCGGGGGCCAAAGGGACCCCAAAACGATCGGCCACGAATTGCAGCGTCCCCAGCAGGACCCTGCAAACGTTAGACCCCGGAGGGCCCACGCACAGAAAGTCATCCAGATAATGGATGATCGAACTGATCCTCGACACGTCCCGGACCACCCATTCTAGGAACGAACTAAAAGTCTCAAAGAGCGCGCAAGAGATGGAGCAACCCATGGGCAAACAACGGTCCACGTAGCAAGCCCCCTCCCACATGCAACCCAAGAAACGAAAGCTGTTCGGGTGTACTGGTAGCAACCGAAAAGCCGATTGAACATCGGCTTTTGCCAACAACGCTCCCCGTCCACACCTGCGCACCCATGCCACAGCCGCATCGAAGGAGGTGTACGATACCGTGCAGTCCTCCGGCGCAAGAGCATCATTCACCGACCCACCCCTGGGAAAGGACAGGTGATGAATCAATCGAAATTTTTGAGGTTCCCTCTTGGGGACCACCCCAAGGGAGAAACCACTAACTCAGGTATGGGCGCATCCGTGAACGGTCCGGCCATACGCCCCAACTGTACCTCCCTATCTAGCTTCACCGAAACCACCAAGGGATGGAGCGAGGCAGACCGGATGTTCTTGGCTGCCGGGGGGACTGCAAAAGGCGCGCAAGGAATTCTGAAACCACCGGCGAAACCCTCCTCTAACAACTTGGCTGCACGCCTGTCGGGATACCTATTGAGAAAGGGAAGCATCCTTTCCACCCGGATTGGCGTCGTTCCCTTTTCCCCCAGAATCCCCAGGGCGACCCCTGCCTCGCGTAAAGCATTTGGACAAGGCATGACTGCCCCCACATCCTGAACACACATGCTTGAAGCGACAGCTTGCTCCGGACTTGCACGTGCCCTCGTTGAACTGCCAGCAGTAGCCCCACCGTTTCTCGGTCGGTTGTCCCGAGGCTGCAGCACCTCTGACCCCCCCCTGAAACTGATTGGTGGCCCGTGACGCTGTCATCAGCCGCATCCACAAGTTGATGTCCTTGTGATCCCATCGCAGTCCTGGTCTCATGGCCATCCTCAGCCGGAACTGTTTGTCATACCTCAACCATGCTACGCCACCATACGTCCTGTACGCTTCGCTAACCGCCTCCAAATAAATGAACAGCCCAGAACAATGTTCCGGGGCCTTCTGCCCTATCACACAAGCCATGATCGCAAACGCTTGCAACCAATTTGTGAAAGTACGGGGTATAAGACGATAACGCCTCTTTTCCTCATCCTCCTTCCTGCTCTCTTCCGGCTTCACCCTATCCAGGTTGAATTTGTCCAAGGGGAGCAACGTGAAGATCTCCACATACTCACCTTTTCACAGCTTTTCTCTGACCTCCGGCTTGAGGTGAGTTCCTAACGGTGCCTCAAAACAAATGTACATCTCATTCTTAGCGGCATCCGCCAGCCTGATCACCTCCTTGTTTTTCTCTCCCGCAGCAACTTGCCCACCTGCCATGGCCGCCTACCCTTCCAATGGGGCCTGCCCCTCCTCTGACACCTCTACCGCTTGCACGCCTGGGGCCACGGGTGCATCCGAAGGCCCCGCCACCTGCGATGAACCCCCTGTTTTCCCCCCAAGCCGCCGCGGGCGACACCATGTCGCCCCCGCCCGGCTTAAAACGCCTGACCAAATCCTCCAACCCAGACCACAAGTCCTGCGTCTCCCCTGCCACTTTCCTCCCCGGTGGGGAAGAACGCGACCCAGGTGTCGCGCCTAAGCCCCCCCCCAACACCCCCTTGACCCAATAAATCTTGTAATAAGGAACAAATAACCACAGAAGAGTGGGACTTACCGGGCTGCCTGAAACTGGGTCCACCAGCCGCCGAACTGTTCTCCAGCGAAGCCAGTTGTCCCGAGTCCTCGCCACCGTCTGACCCGGACAGCTCCCCCCCAGACCTGTTGTCATCCGATTCTGCCGACACAAGCGCTGGCTGCACACCATGCGGACGCGACCCACGTGGCAAGGGCTGTCGTGGCTGAGCATCACGCCCTCTCGATCCTGGCACACCCGACCCACTCGCCACCTCCACCGACTGATTCCGGGTCCGCCCCCTGGCACGGGTGTCATCCGCTCTACTCCCATCCGTCAGTCTTGGCGCCAAACCCCTCACCGCTCGTCCTGCTGGCTCCGCCGGACCCCTGACCGCCACCGCCTCCAGGCCACTGGCCCGCGAACTGGATTCTCCACGCTGGGCCGCACGGCTGTTCCGGGCATCACCCGCAGCCTCGACCGCGATGTCACCGCATCTCCGACGTGCGGGAGGGGGAGGGGCAAGAGGGCCACTCATCTCCCCCACCGCCGAACTCCGTCCACGGCGCGGATTCCTCCCGGCCCCCCCCGCCGACACCGGCTGCGTGCGGTCAGGGGATGCGGCCGGAGGGCCCCCAACGGGTCTCCGGAAGGAAGTAGATCCACTCGGGGATGCCTCCGGACTGTACCGCTCAGGCGGCCTGAACCGCCTAGCGCGCCCCGTAGCGACCCCCCCCCCCCGGCGGGCGCTGCCGCCCGCTCATCTAACACTGCAGACACCTGTTCCTGCAGCCACTCTGCCCCCTGCGTGGCCACCGCGGCCCGCAATTGCGCTAATAGCTCAGCCACATCAGCCATAGCACCGGCTGTGAAGCTTTCTACCTCGTGAGTGAAATGGAGGAAGTGAGAAAACGTCACTTCCTCCCTGACTAACTGCACTCCCCCTCCCCTTCTTCCCCACAGCCACCCCCCTTTTCTTAAAGGGAACCACAGCCCCTGCTAGGCTACTGCCTGTCCCACATGTCATGCCGTCCCTCCGCTCATTTCTCTCTTTGTCATTGCTCCAGGACTCTCTCACGCTCTGCTGCAGACTTAACAAGCGCTTATTACATTAAAGTGTCTGTCAAGCCCATAATTATCCTCCTTTGCTCTCCCGTGTAATGAATATGTGTTCAAACACTACACGGGTGATTAATCCTCTTACTGAGAGATTGAGCAAATTGCTGTTGACAGACATTTTATTATTCCATTAGTATCACAATGATTACTGTGAAGTGCTGAAATGTCTCAGTAGCAATGAGATCAAAAGCTCAATTATAGCCAAATTCTTTTTTTTTTTTTGCTCTGGTTAAGCTGGTTCTAGATGGATAGTTCAATGCGGAATGAAACAAAATTAACAGATTCCTCCATCCACACAAATGGCGTGGATGGTTGAATCCCCTTCACCAGGACATTTTATTATGACAGCGGCTCCCACTGTTTTCCAACATGTTCCTTTTATCTGTTGAGCAGGGACGGCCACACTTGGATCGAAAAACTTGCTGAATTTCCACACGCCCAGCTTTTCAGTCCATGGAAGGGATTACAGGGGGTGTCAAATTCAATTTCATTGTGGGTTGCTTTTGCGGTATGGTTGCCCTCAAAGGTTGTATCTGGGGTCCACTACGTAAAGAGTGCAGGGTTCAGGAGTGCGCTATGTAGAGTGCAGGTTTTATGAGTGCGCTATGTAGAGTGCAGAGCTCAGGATTATGCTATGTACAGAGTGCAGGTTTCAGGAGTGTCCTGTGTACAGAGTTAGGGTTCAGGAGTGCGCTGTGTGCAGAGTTCAGGAGTGCGCTGTGTAGAGTGCAGAGTTCAGGAGTGTGCTGTGTACAGAGTGCAGAGTTCAGGGGTGCATTGTGTACAGAGTGGGTGCAGGGTTTACTGTTGTGTTAAGTACAGAGTGCAGAGTTCAGGGAACTATTGTGTACAGAGTGCAGAGTTCAGGAGTGTGCTGTGTACAGAGTGCAGAGTTCAGGGGTGCATTGTGTACAGAGTGGGTGCAGGGTTTAATGTTGTGCTAAGTACAGAGTGCAGAGTTCAGGGAACTATTGTGTACAGAGTGAAGAGTTCAGAAGTGTGCTGTGTACAGAGTGCAGAGTTTAGGAATGCGCTGTGTACAGAGTGCAGAGTTCAAGAGTGTGCTATGTACAGAGTGCAGGGTTCAGAGTTGTGTTAAGTACAGAGTATAGAGTGCAGAGTTCAGGGGACTATTGTGTACAGAGTGCAGAGTTTAGGAATGCGCTGTGTACAGAGTGCAGAGTTCAAGAGTGTGCTATGTACAGAGTGCAGGGTTCAGAGTTGTGTTAAGTACAGAGTATAGAGTGCAGAGTTCAGGGGACTATTGTGTACAGAGTGCAGAGGTCAGCAGTGCACTGTGTACAGAGTGCAGAGGTCAGGAGTGCGCTGTGTACAGAGTGCAGAGGTCAGGAGTGCGCTGTGTACAGAGTGCAGAGGTCAGGAGTGCGCTGTGTACAGAGTGCAGAGGTCAGGAGTGCGCTGTGTACAGAGTGCAGAGGTCAGGAGTGTGCTGTGTACAGAGTGCAGAGTTCAGGAGTGTGCTGTGTGCAGAGTTCAGTGTTGTGTTAAGTACAGAATGCAGAGTTCAGGGGTGCATTGTGTACAGAGTGCAGATTTCAGTGTTGTGTTAAGTACAGAGTGCAGAGTTCAGGGGAGCATTGTGTACAGAGTGCAGATTTCAGTGTTGTGTTAAGTACAGAGTGCAGAGTTCAGGGGAGCATTGTGTACAGAGTGCAGAGTTCAGGAGTGTGCTATGAACAGAGTGCAGGGTTCAGGGTTGCGTTATCTACAGAGTACAGAGTTAAAGAGTGTGACATGTACAGAGTGCAGGGTTGTGTTATCTACAGAGTGCAGAGTTCAGGAGTGTGGTATGTGCAGAGTTCAGTGTTGCGTTATTTACAGAGTTCAGGGGTGCACTGAGTGCAGAGTTCAGGAATGCGCTATGTACAGAGTGCAGAGTTAAGGGTTGTTATGTACAGTGTGCAGATTCAAGAGTGCGCTGTGTAGATTACAGGGTTCAGGGTTGCGTTATGTACAAAGTGCAATTGTTGTTCACATATGTGGCCTAGAATGCAGTGGGTAGTCTCCAGAGATTGCTAGAGGTTCATTGAGCAGTGATCAACTTCTGACTCTTAAGCCTCGTACACACGGCCGAGATTCTCGTCCGAAAAAACATGTCGTTTTTTTCGACGAGATTCTTGGACAAGAAACTTGTCCCGGCCGAGTGTACACACGCTCGTTTCAAAGAACCCGCGGTTCTTTGAATGGAGCGTACGCGGTGACGTCATCGACTACGACGAGCATGCGCTCTTCACATTCGATGCCGTCGCCGCCATCTTGGTATACCCTACCTATGCCTAGGAAGCTACCGCGCATGCGTCGAATTCATTTCGAACATGCGCGGGCTTCCGGGAGGACAGGTAAGTGTACACACACTCACTTTTCTCATCGAGAAACATGCCGACGAGAATCTCGACGAGAAAATAGAGAGCAGGTTCTCTATTTTCTTGTCGAGATTCTTGTCGCTTTTCTTGACGAGAAACCATACACACGAACAAATTTCTCTGCAAAAAATCTCTGCCAGCAAGTTTCTTGCTGGTTTTTGCCGAGAAACTCGTTCGTGTGTACGAGGCTTTAGATGAGTAACCATTGATACAGATAGATAAAAAGAACATTGGTATGGGGAAAATCTTCCCAAAGACCACAAATGTAAAGGGCATTCTTGCCAGTGACCATTACACTAATGTACACTAAGGGAACATCTCACTGACCACGAATGTATGTTGATACTTCACTGAAAACCATGTAAGGAGGGCACTTTTCTACTGACTATTGTAGTAAGAAAGTATTTCTCCACAGTTCTCCACTACAGTTTTCACTGTTTGCATTTATTTTGCTGGCCATTATTTTTATAATTCGTTCCATTATTATATTGAAAATTAATTTTGCTGTATAGAGCAGGCCTGGGCATCAAATACTTCAAGGACACCACATTTCTTTTTCTTATATTTATTTTTATATTGCAAATTACTGTTCAATGTTCATGCTATTGTGTTGTGAGCTGTAGATACAGTGGGTGAAATAAGTATTGAACAGGTCACCATTTTTCTAGGTAAATATATTGGTAAAGGTGCTATTGGCATGACCTTTTTAATTTTTTGGTAACAACAACCCATGCAATCCATACATACAAAGACACCAAAACAAATAAGTTCAGAAATGAAGTCCTGGGTAATAAAATGGCATCACACAGGGAAAAAGTATTGAACACGCTAACTAAAATTTATTTACTACTTGCTACAAAATCCTTTGTTGGTAATGACAGCTTCAAGATGCCTCCTGTATGGAGAAACGAGTCGCATGCGTTGCTCAGGTGTGATTTTTGACCCATTCTTTCACACAAACAGTCTTCAAATCTTGAAGGTTCCTCTTCTATGAACTCTGATCTTTAGTTCTTTCTGTAGATTTTCTATTGGAATCAAGTCAGGTGATTGGCTGGGCCATTCTAGCAGCTTTATTTTCTTTCTTTGAAACCAATTGAGAGTTTCCTCGGCATTGTGTTTGGAATGATTGTCTTGCTGAAATGTCCTCCGTCGTTTCATCTTCATCGTCCTGGTAGATGGCAGCAGATTTTTATCAAGAATGTCTTGGTACATTTTTCTATTCATCCTTCCTTTAAATCTGTGGCAAGGTCCCAGGCCTTCTTTGGTCTAATGAGAACCTCCAGGGCCAAAGACAGCTGACATCCTTCTGTATGTGGTGGGTTGTGAGGCATGGTGGGTGCAGAGTAGTTCAAGTTATTGAGCGCCAGACACTTCTTGAATGCAAAATAACGTTTATTTCTCTTAACCACTTGCTTACTGGGCACTTAAACCCCCCTCCTGCCCAGACCAATTTTCAGCTTTCAGCACTGATGCACTTTGAATGACAATTGCGCGGTCATACAACACTGTACCCAAATGAAATTTTTATATTCTTTTCCCCCACAAATAGAGCTTTCTTTTGGTGGTATTTGATCACCTCTGCGGTTTTTATTTTTTGTTAAAAAAAATTAAGACCGATTTTTTACTAAAAAAAATTATATTTTTTTTATATATTGTTAAAAAAAATTGCAAACATGTAATTTTTCTCCTTCATTGATGTACGCTGATGAGGCTGCACTGATGGGCTGCACTGGTGGGCACTGATAAGGCAGCACTGGTGGGTGGCACTGAAGGGCATTGATAGGTGGCACTGGTGGGCACTGAGAAGTGGCACTAATAAGTGGCACTGATGGGTGGAGGTGATGGGTGGCAGTGATGGGCACTGATGGGTGGCAATAATGAGCACTGGTAGGTTACACTGATAGGCAGCATTGCTAGGTGGCACTGATGAGGCACTGATTGGCATCACTGGTGGGCATTGATAGGTGGCACTTGTGGGCATTGATAGGTGGCACTTGTGGGCACTGATAGGTAGCAATGGCAGGTGGCACTGGCAGATGGTATTTATTGGCACTGATGAGGCTGATGTGCCTCCTTCCTCTTCGGGACCGATGTCCCTTGCGCTGTCAGCGTGAGGAGAAAAAATACCCGATTACCGAAACTTGGTTTACATCACGTGATCAGCTGTCATTGGCTGACAGCTGATCACGTGGTAAGGGGCCGAGACCGGCCCCTTACATGGATCTGTGTTCGCCCGAGTCTCAGTGACTCGGTGATCACAGCGTGCGTCGCGCGCGCCCTGCAGGTGAAAAGGGGAGGACGTCTATTGACGCCCTCCCAGGATTTGTAGCCGTCATTTGATAATAGCGCGGGCGCCAAGTGGTTAACCAACTTTTTGGGGGAGAGAGGGTTAGGGCCAGGACACCCTTAGGTAGTTGCAAGATTAATTGGCAGACTCCGAGACTTCAACATGATGACAGCCATGCAGGGAAAGGCTTTCAGCAAGATGCCACATCTGCATGTGAAACACAAAGGGGCTGATTTACAAAACGTTTGCGCCATGAGTATCGGCGCATCTGCGTGCGCAATGGCTGTTATGGTGTTTACAAAACATTAGTGCCTGTATCGCAACCCTATTTCCCATTTACTATAGTGTTCTCGGCGGACGGGAGGAGGCGCTCAGTGCGCCACTATGGACCTGGCGCACAGCATGTTAAACTCTAAATATAAAGAAGCTGGAAGTGAGAATATAATGGGGGTGATGTGGGGTGATGTGAGGAAGTGTAGTGACACCTGCCCAAATAACTAATATGCCCAAAATAGAGTGAGAAAGTAACTTTTTCAAAACCAGCCCGCTGCGCCGGCAAGTACGATTAGAGCTGCGGGAGGTTTTTTGAGCTCAGCGCAGGAATTTTCCTTGTTTTCTTGCGCCAAGACACTGCGCCGGCAAAATCTTAGTAAATGTCAAGTCACGTAAACCAATTTGCATAAGTTGAACAGGCGCAGCTCTGAACTTCCCAGTGCGCCAGCAAAATTACATTTTTAAAGGAAAAAAAAAGGCATTGAAAAGCACCCGCGGCTATTAATGAATTGTCGGCTCCCGGCAATATAGAGAAAAGTCATTGAAAGTCTTTGATAAAAAAAAAAAAAAAAAGCGTGGGGCTTCCCCCAAATTCCATTACCAGGCCCTTCAGGTCTGGAATGGATATTAAGGGGAACTCTGCCGCAAATAAAAAAAAATGGCGTGCGGTTCCCCCAAAAATCCACACCAGACCCTTTATCCGAGCACGTAACCTGGCCGGCCGCAGGGGAAGAGGGGGGGATGAGAGAGCGCCCCCCCTCCCTCCTGAACCGTACCAGGCCACATGCCCTCAACATGGGGAGGATGTCCCCATGTTGATGGGGACAAGGGCCTCATCCCCACAACCCTTGCCCGGTGGTTGTGGGGGTCTGCGGGCGGGGGGCTTATCGGAATCTGGAAGCCCCCTTTAACAAAGGGGACCCCCAGATCCCGGCCCCCCCTGTGTGAAATGGTAATGGGGTACATTGTACCCCTACCATTTCACGAAGAAAGTGACAAAATGTAAAAAATGACAAGAGCCGGTTTTAGACAATTCCTTTATTAATGTCTTCTCTTCCATCTTCTTCCATCCTCTTCTTCTTCCATCTTCCATCTTCTTCTTTTCTCCATTCGGGTTTCTTCCTCCATCTTCCTCTTCATCTTTATCTTCAGCTTCATCTTCCTTCTTCCTTCGGTCTTCTCGTCCGCATCCTGCTCCGGCTTCTTCTTTCTTCTTCGGCCGCTCCATTTGAATTGGAGGTTCCCGCTGTACGATGCTTCAGTTCTCCTCTTGGTCCGCTGCCACCCGGTGGCTCCGCCCCCTCTGACACCACGGGGAAAGTTTCCGTGAAATCCATGTGCGTCAGAGGGGGGCGGGGTCACCGGGTGGCAGCGGACCCAGAGGAGAACTATAGAACTGAAGCGTCGCACAGCGGGAACCTCCAATTCAAACGGAGCGGCCGAAGAAAGAAGAAGGGAAGACGCCGGAGCAAGATGCGGACGAGAAGACCGAAGGAAGAAGGAAGATGAAGATAAAGATGAAGATGAAGAACAAGATGGAGGAAGAAACCCGAATGGAGAACAGAAGAAGATGGAAGAAGATGGAAGAAGATGGAAGAAGAAGGAAGAAGAAGAAGATGGAAGAAGAAGATGGAAGAAAAAGATGGAAGAAGATGGAAGAAAGGGACATCCTCCCCATGTTGAGGGCATGTGGCCTGGTACGGTTCAGGAGGGAGGGGGGCGCTCTCTCGTCCCCCCCCTCTTTTCCTGTGGCCTGCCAGGTTGCGTGCTCGGATAAGGGTCTGGTCTCCATTTTTTTTTAAATTTGGGGTGGAGTTCCCCTTAAAATCCATACCAGATCTGAAGGGCCTGGTATGGATATTTGGGGGAACCCCACACTTTTTTTTTTTTGTGTTATCAAAGACTTTCAATGACTTTTATCTGTATTGATGGGAACCAGCAATTCATTACAGCCGCGAGTACTTTTAAATGACTATTATTTTACTTTAGAAATGTCATTTTGCTCTCGAACTGCTATAAACATAGAAAACATGCGCTACTTTACAGGTATACTATAGACACCCCCGGGTATGATATTTAGGGCCAGTTCACACCGGATGCAGTGCAGTGCGTTTTTTTGATGCATGAAAAACGCAAAGAAAGTTGATCACATTATTGCCAATGGCATAGGTCACACCACTGCAGTCCGTTCCAGTGCGTTTCATAAAGGAAAAAAAAAATTGGTCATGCTGCATTTTTTAGGTACAGAACTGTACTGGACCGCAATAAAACACATCAAAAATGCACCAAAGACGCACTGCAACACACTTGACCTAAGTGAAAAGAGGGGGAAAAAAACACTGAACTGCCTCAAAAACGCATCAAAAATGCACTGGAATGTGTCAAAAACGCGCATGCAGAAAAGCACCTGGAACGCATCCAGACTGCGTTTCTATGGTGTGAACTAGGGCCAGTTCACACCATAGAAACGCAATCCGGTGTGTTCCTGTGCGTTTCAGTGCGTTTATGATGCGTTTTGCTGTGATCCAGTACAGTCCAGTGCATGTAAAATGCAGCATGTTCTACTTTTTTTGGGGAACTGGAACGCACTGGAACAAACACTGCCATTTAGAACCATATAACCAACTTTCCATGCATTTTGGATGCATAAAAAACGCAATGCACTGCATGTGGTGTGAAATGGCCCTTAAGCAATTTGGCATATTTAAAGGCACTTCTCTTTGTTTTGTTTTTGGTGTTGTCCAAATTGGTGACATTGATATATGTCCCTTAGGGTGGGACCTGGGGCCCCATTTTAAGGCCAATAACTAGAAGAAAAGCCAGCCAAGTGGGGACTAGCAAAATTAACAAGTCAGTTCCCATAGACTGCAATGGTATTTGTTGGTAAGTGGGGGGGGGGGGTGATTGTCCCATCCCTAATTTTGTAGCATGCTGGATGATGTGCTTAATTTTGGATGGGGGGGGGGGGGTTATTTTCTGCTAGCTGCATTTGAGTTCTTCTGAGCATGCCCAGCCTGTTAGATTTGTTTTGGTGCTTTTTGTGTGTGAACAGCACCTGGATATTTCGGGGCATGTTCAGAGATTGTTTTTATGGGTTAGTAATTGAGGGACATCCTTAACAGGTGTAGCCACTTTGAAGTTCAGTCTCTACATTGGGTGAACTCGCATTTTGGGTGTTTCATGGACTGTGCATGTGTTTTCAATTGCCTCATTAGCTCACAAACATAGGTTATATAAAGCTCACAGTTAAGATTCCCTCTCTTGATGTGTGTGTGTGTGTCACAAAATGTACATTTTGGTGTCCTTATCGAGTTTGTAACACATGCATTTTATTTGTTATGTCTTTGCAAAACAGGTGTTTGGTTTATTTTGTGGATTATATTTTTTTGTGTGGACTTTGATTTAATTGTCTGTGCTGCACTATTTAGCCAAATCTTTATCAAGATGTTGCGAGTCTGTAACTGTTTCAAATTGACCCTGTTTTTTAATTTTTAATTTTTTATTATTCTTTGTTTTGTTGACCAATAAAATTTGATGCAAGTTTTGAGGTTTGTTTTGCGTTTTCTTTGCAACAAATGTGACAGCTGATTGGCATGTCAAAACAACAGGTGTGATTTGTCTACCCTGGTACCTTCATGCTAGCATATGCATGTATTGTATTGTGTGCTGCCATGGAGAGTCACCAGGAAATGAAAAATACAGAGCAGTAAGTATTCAATTTTCCTTTTTTACTGCAGTGGTTCTCAGCCTCAGTCCTCAAGTACCCCCAACAGGACATGTTTTGTGAATTTATCTTATCGAGAATTGCTGTCCAAAATTCAAAACCATTGACTGTGATTTAAAGCACATGTGCAAGATGAAGGAAAACCTGCAAACATGGCCTGTTGGGAGTACTTGAGAAGCACTGATTTAGAGCACTGCACTTAAAAATAGCTCAAGGCAATACAATTCTAATTGTGGGCATTTTGAGGGAAACAAAGTAAGTGTTAGAACCCCTGCGTGTTTTTTTTTTTTTTTAACCACTTAACGACCGCTCACTGTATATATACGTCGGCACAATGGCACCGACAGGCACAATCACGTAGAGCATACGTGATTGCCTTTGTACAGTTGGGGGGTCCGATCGGACCCCCCTTCTGTACAGTGAGCGGTCGGAATTCGTCTGGGAGCGTTCCGAGATGGGGGGGCGGCCGTTCGATTCCGACCACCCCCCCGCGATCGCTCCCGGCGAATAGAAATGCCCCCTCTGTCTGTGTAATGTTTACACAGACCGAGAAAGCAGGAGGAAGTGATGTCATCTCCTGTGCGGCGCTCACATATACCGAGCGTCGTACAAGAGAAGACACACAGGTCAGTGCACTAACACTACACTAACACCAGCACACATAGGCACATAAATCACCCCCCCCAGGCCCCCCAGATCAGCCCCAGCCCCCCCAGATCACCCCCCAGCCCACAGTGTCACTGATTGCAGTGACCATTTATTTACTGATCACTGCAATCAGTGACATTTGTGACTGTAAAAGTGTCACTACATTTAGTTTTAGGTCCAGTGTAGCCCCCTAACCCCCCCCTAATAAAGGTTTAACCCCTTGATCACCCCCCAGATAACCCTTTCACCCCCTAGCACCGCCGTCGCTTGGCGATCATTTTTCTGATCGCTGTCTTGGCGTCGGTGATGCAGATCGGTACCCAGTAATTTTTTTAGGTTCGCCGCAGGTTTTTATAGCGTTGGGTACCCCCATAAATTATCTAATAAAGGTTTAACCCCTTGATCGCCCCCCAGGTAACCCTTTCACCCCCTATCACCACTGTCACTAAGCGATCATTTTTCTGATCGCTGTCTTGGCGTCGGTGATGCAGATCGGTACCCAGTAATTTTTTTGGTTCGCCGCAGGTTTTTATAGCGTCGGGTACCCCCATAAATTATCTAATAAAGGTTTAACCCCCTTGATCGCCCCCCAGGTAACCCTTTCACCCCCTATCACCACTGTCACTAAGCGATCATTTTTCTGATCGATGTCTTAGCGTCGGTGATGCAGATCGGTAGCCAGTAATTTTTTTTAGGTTCGCCGCAGGTTTTTATAGCGTCAGGTACCCCCCATATATTATCTAATAAAGGTTTTAACCCCCTAATTGCCCCTAGTTAACCCTTTCACCAGTGATCATCATATAAGTGTTACGGGTGACGCTGGTTAGTTAGTTTGCTTTTTATAGTGTCAGGGCACCCGCCGTATATAACCCAATAAAGGTTTAACCCCCTGATCGCCCGGCGGGTGATATCAATTAGGTTTTAGCGTCAGAGAGGGTCTGCGTCACACCCCAGGCAGCGTCAGGATAGTGCCAGTAACGCTAACACCCACGCGTGAAGCATACACCTCCCTTAGTGGTATAGTATCTGAACAGATCAATATCTGATCAGATCTATACTAGCGTCCCCAGCAGTTTAGGGTTCCCAAAAACGCAGTGTTAGCGGGATCAGCCCAGATACCTGCTAGCACCTGCGTTTTGCCCCTCCGTCCAGCCCAGGCCACCCAAGTGCAGTATCGATCGATCACTGTCACTTACAAAACACAACACACATAACTGCAGCGTTCGCAGAGACAGGCCTGATCCCTGCGACTCCAGTGCTGTAGGAGGTCATTTCACCACCACAGTTAAAAAAAAAAAAGCAAATATGCCGAAGCATTGGGGCAGCAGGGGCGGAGGAGCGATTTTGCTCCTAATGCCGCGTACATACGGTCGAAATTCCGACGGAGGCTTGCCCGTGGAAAAGTCCGACCATGTGTGTGCGGCATAACTTTTTTGCGGGAGGATGCCCCCATGCTTCGGCATATATAAATGGTGCATGTATGCCCATCATTAGAAGTGGGTGGATGAAGGGCGGTATTCTAATGGTGGGCATACCCACCGATCAATCTCTTTTTTCGTTCAGCCACCTGGCTGCATGAAAAAAAAAGATTACAATACATGTCCAACAAGGACCAGCAACGTACTGGTATGTTGCTGGATTTGAATTGTTATACCAGATTGATGCCTGCGGGTTTAGGTATCATCTTGGTATCATTCTTTTCAGCCAGCGGCCGGCTTTAATGTAAAAGCAACCCTAGTGGCTAATTAGCCTCTGGACTGCTTTTACAAGCAGTGGGAGGGAATGTCCCCCCCCCGGATATAAAAAGCGCCATTGGGAAATTGGGAAAGCATTTTATCACACCGATCTTGGTGTGGTCAGATGCTTTGAGGGCAGAGGAAAGATCTAGGGTCTAGACCCCAGTTTTTTCAAAAAAAGAGTACCTGTCACTACCTATTACTATCATAAGGGATATTTACATTCCCTGAGATAACAATAAAAATGATAAAAAAAAAAAAATATGGAAGGAACAATTTAAAAATAAAATAAAAAAGCAAAATTAATAATATAAAAAAAAAAAAAAAAAAAAAAAAAAACACCCCTGTCCTGCCCTGCTCTTGCCCAATGGCGAACGCAAGCGTCGGTCCGGCGTCATATGTAAACAGCAATTGCACCATGCATGTGAGGTATCACCGCGAAGGTCAGATCGAGGGCAGTAATTTTAGCAGTAGACCTCCTCTGTAAATCTAACGGGGTAACCTGTAAAGGCTTTTAAAGGCTTTTAAAAATGTATGTAGTTTGTCGCCAATGCGCGTTTGTGCGAAATTTTAAAGCATGTCGTGTTTGGTATCTATGTACTCGGCCTAAGATCATCTTTTTTATTTCATCAAACATTTGGGCAATATAGTGTGTTTTAGTGCATTAAAATAAAAAAAGTGTATTTTTTCCCCAAAAAATGCGTTTGAAAAATCGCTGCGCAAATACTGTGTAGAAAAAAAAAATGCAACACCCACCATTTTATTCTGTAGGGCCTTTGCTTTAAAAATATATATAATGTTTGGGGGTTCAACATAATTTTCCTGCAAAAAAAAATATGTTTTCATGTAAACAAAAAGTGTCAGAAAGGGCTTTGTCTTCAAGTGGTTAGAAGAGTGGATGTAAGCTTCCTAATGTTGTGTATAAAATGCCAGAACAGTTCAAAACCCCCCCAAATGACCCAATTTTGGAAAGTAGACACCCCAAGCTATATACTGAGAGGCATGTCGAGTCCATGGAATATTTTATATGTTGACACAAGTTGCGGAAAAAAGACAATTTTTTTTTTTTTTGCACAAAGTTGTCACTAAATTATATATTGCTCAAACATGCCATGGGCATATGTGGAATTACACCCCAAAATACATTCTGTTGCTTCTCCTGAGTACGGGGATACCACATGTGTGAGACTTTTTGGGAGCCTAGCCGCGTACGGGACCCCAAAAACCAATCACCGCCTTCAGGCTTTCTAAGGGTGTAAATTTTTGATTTCACTTCTCACTGCCTATCACAGTTTCGGAGGCCATGGAATGCCCAGATGGCACAAAACCCCCCCAAATGACCCCATTTTGGAAAGTAGACACCCCAAGCTATTTGCTGAGAGGTATTGTGAGTATTTTGCAGATCTCGCTTTTTGTCACAAAGTTTTGAAAATTGAAAAAAAAAAAAAGAAAAAAAAAAAATTCTTTCTTCATTTTCAAAAACAAATGAGAGCTGTAAAATACTCACCATGCCTCTCAGCAAACAGCTTGGGGTGTCTACTTTCCAAAATGGGGTCATTTGGGGGGGTTTTGTGCTATTTTGGCATTTTATGGCCTTCAAAACTGTGATAGGTAGTGAGGAGTGAAATCAAAAATTTGTGCCTAGAAATCCTGAAGGCGGTGATTGGTTTTCGGGGTCCCGTACGCGGCTAGGCTCCTAAAAAGTCCCACACATGTGGTATCCCCGTACTCAGGAGAAGCAGCAAAATGTATTTTGGGGTGCAATTCCACATATAACCATGGCATGTGTGAGCAATATATCATTTAGTGACAACTTTTTGTAATTTTTTATTTTTTTTTGTCATTATTCAATCACTTGGGACAAAAAAAAAAAAAAATATTCAATGGGCTCAACATGCCTCTCAGCAATTTCCTTGGGGTGTCTACGTTCCAAAATGGGGTCATTTGGGGGGGTTTTGTACTGCCCTGTAATTTTAGCACCTCAAGAAATGAGATAGGCAGTCATAAATTTAAAGCTGTGTAAATTCCAGAAAATGTACCCTAGTTTGTAAACGCTATAACTTTTGCGCAAACCGATAAATATACGCTTATTGACGTTTTTTTTACTAAAGACATGTGGCTGAATACATTTTGGCCTAAATGTATGACTAAAATTGAGTTTATTCGATTTTTCTTATAACAAAAAGTAGAAAATATAATTTTTTTTCAAAATTTTCGGTCTTTTTCCGTTTATATCGCAAAAAATAAAAATCGCAGAGGCAATCAAATACCATTAAAAGAAAGCTCTATTTGTGGGAAGAAAAGGACGCAAATTTTGTTTGGGTACAACATTGCATGTCTGCACAATTTACAGTTAAAGCAGCGCAGTGCAAAATTCTGAATTCACCTCTGGTCCTTTAGCTACAAAATGGTCTGGGGCTTAAGTGGTTAACCACTTCGCATCCGGGCCAATTCTGACACTTCGCTCCTACATGTAAAAAGCCTAATTTTTTTGCTAGAAAATTACATATAACCCCCAAACACTATATATATTTTTTTAGCAAAGACCCTAGAGAATACAATGGCGGTCATTGAAACTTTTTATCTCGCACGGTATTTGCGCAATAATTTTTCAAACGCATTTTTTTTTGGAATAAAAACGGTTTCATGAATTAAAAAATATTAAAACATTAAAGTTAGCCCAATTTTTTTGCATAATGTGAAAGATGAAGTTACGCCGAGTAAATAGATACCCAACATGTCAACCTTCAAAATTGTACACGCTCGTGGAATGGCGCCAAACTTCGGTACTTAAAAATCCTCATGGGCGACGCTCTACATTTTTTTAATGGTCACATGTTTTGAGTTACAGAGGAGGTCTAGGGCTAGAATTATTGCTCTCGCTCTAACGTTCGCTACGATACCTCACATGTGTGTTCTGAACACCGTTTTCATATGTGGGCAGGACTTACGTATGCGTTCGCTTCTGCGTACGAGCTACCGGGGACAGGGGCGCTTTACATTTTTTTTTTTTATTATTTATTGTTAATTTTACTTTTAACTTTTTACTTTGACAGTTAGAAAAAAAAAAAGATCACTTTTATTCCTATTACAAGGAATGTAAACATCCCTTGTAATAGGAATAAGCATGACAGGTCCTCTTTACAGTGAGATATGGGGTCAATAAGACCCCACATCTCACCTCTAGGCTGAGAAGCCTGAAATAATAAAAAAAAAAAAGATCACCGCTTCCTAGCCGAAGCGGCGCCGTTTTTTTTAATGCAGAGTCCGGGCGTGACGTCATAACATCGCGCCCGGCCTCCGAACGATCATAGAGACTCCGGCGACCATCTGGTCTGCCGGAAATCTCTATGGTTAGAAGCCGGGGCCAGCGGATCCTGTCACCGACTCACCGATCGCTCAGGTGAGTCGGTAGAAGCACCGGAGGGCGGCGGGGGGGGGGACGTCCCCTCTCGCCGCCTGTAAGAACGATCAAGCGGCGGAACAGCCGCTATGATCGTTCTTACGGTACAGAGAATCGCCAGCTCTAAAAAACGATATCTGAATGATGCCTGTAGCTGCAGGCATCGTTCAGATATCCCGGCTGAAAGTTAAGGACGTCCCACGGACGTCCTTAGATGCAAAGTGGTTAAAGTTGGGCTTTGTGTCCACTTGTAGTAAAATTGGCTTCACTTCCTGTCACACAGCTAAACAGGAAGTGAAGGTAAAACCGTACCAATGTCTTTTCTTAGGGACACACAGATCAATCTAACTAGTGTCCCCATTAAGCAAATTGCACTCTAGGACTTTGTTGTGTACACCCCAAATCATTGGGTAGTTTGGGGTTTAGTAAAGACAAATCCACTCTGCAGTAAAAGTGTAGCTGCTGAAAATCTGAGGGATTACTGGTGATTGTAACATCCAATCATGTAAAAGCAAAGATGGTGTTTTTTTGGTTTGCTTGCATTTCCCTTTCGGATATCCAGCAAGTGCACTTGTAGTGCAAAGTAGATTTGCCTTTATTTAAAAAAAAAACAAAGTCCAAAAAAACTAATAATTTGGGGTGTAACCCGCAAAATGCTGGAGTGCAATGTACATAATGGGGAAAGTATTTAGATTGACCTGTGTGTCCCCAAGGAAAGACATTGGTAGGGATTTCCCCTCACTTCCTGTGTGGCTATTTGACAGGAAGTGAATTATTTGGAAGCATAAAGTGGCCAAATTTGGGAGTTGTCTTCACCCTATCAGGGGTGCAGACATCCCCAAAAACTGTCTAGACTTGTAATCCCTCTGTACTCTATCCCCAAGCAAAAATAAGAAAGGATTTCATTTAGTTTAACTTTGCAAAGACACAATCCTAAGTTGAATTGTGATGCATGTCAATGGCCCATTTAGACCCTCTTTAATCACTTGAGATCAGCGCTATAACTGATCGACGGCCACAGCACGGTCCTCAATTACCGGGAGTCCATCAATAAACGTCCTCCCCTTTGCGCGCGCTGTGGTCACTGAGTCACTGAGACTCGGGTGATGACAGATCCGAGTAAGGGGCCGATCCCTGCTCTTTACCATGTGATCAGCTGTCATTGGCTGTAAACAAAAGCTGGGTAATGGTTTTTGTTTTCTCCTTGTGCTGACAGCGTGAGCATAAAAAAAAAGGCAATCACCGGCTTATGTGCAAGGGACATCGGGCCCGAAGAGGAAGAGGCAATTCTGCGTCATCTGTGACAATCAGTAGCCCCTGCCAGTGCCACCTATCAATGCCCACTAGTGATGAGCCGAACACCCCCGGGTTCGGTTCGCACCAGAACCCGCGAACGGACCGAAAGTTTGCACGAACATTAGAACCCTATTAAATACAATGGATGCGAACGTTCGGATTCTAAAGTGCTAATTATAACAACTATTATGCATGTTATTGTCCGAAACAGAGTTTGGGAACCCGGGTTCTGCACCAGGGGACATGTATCAATGCAAAAAGAAGTTTTAAAAACGGACGTTTTCCGGGAGCAGTCATTTTAATGATGCATAAAGTGAAAAAAAAAAAGTCAAATATTCCTTTAAATATCGTACCTGGGGGGTGTCTAAAGTATGCCTGTGAGGTGCCACGTGTTTCCCGTGTTTAGAACTGTCCCTGCACAAAATAAAATTTCTAAAGGAAAAAAAGCCATTTAAAACTGCTTGCGGCTTTAATGCAATGTCTGGTCCCGGTAATATGGATGAAAATCTTTAGGAAAAATGGCATAGCTACCCCATGACCCCCCCCCTACCCCAGCCCATTACCAGCCCCTTTGGGTCTTGTATGGATATTAAGGGGAACCCCGCACACAAAATAAAAAAGGACCTATATACTCTGAACAGCCGTATACAGGCGGTGCATACAAGACAGGGACTGTAGGTTTGTTCTTATGTAGAATCTGTTTGTAATTTTGAACAGCTGCATTGTTTAAGTGGAGCTCCATGCCAAATTCCTTTTTTTTAGCTTTTTGTAAAACATAGGGAACGGTTATCACCCCTGTCACATTTTTTTTGCTGTCTGTGCCCCTGTTCAGAACATTTCACCTCACTTTGCGTCCCAATGACAACTGTTTTTGAAATGTGGTGTTTTTATTGAAACAAGGATTGGTGAAAAAGCATCAGTAGAGAGGAGACACCTTTCTCCCATATTAATTCTTACAGGAGAGAATTTTCCTTCCAAGGGGTAGATTTCCTCTCACTTCCTGTTGTCTTCTTCCGTTTGCAAGTAGTAGTAGTTTGTAAGTTGGATGTTTGAAAGTAGGGACCTGCCGTATATACTCTGCAGAAATAGGCCCCTTAGTTGTTGGTGTTGGCACAACACTGTAAGCACTCACAGTTACTCTTGGTTGGTGCTGGAACGCCCTGCTGTCAACTATTATATCAGGAATTGTAATAACATATAATTGTTGATCAGTGGTAGTAAAAATTGGGCCTTTGATGGTGGTGCTGGTGCCACAACACTGTAAGGCCTGACAGTTACTCTTGGTGGGCGCAGCAATGGGCCCTGCTGTGAATTATTAGATCAATAATTATAATTGCATGCCCCTGTTGAATAGGGGCTGAAAAATTGGGCCTTTGGTGGTGGTGGTGGTGGTGATGGTGGTGCTGGTGCCACAACACTGTAAGGCCTGACAGTTACTCTTGGTGGGCGCAGCAATGGGCCCTGCTGTGAATTATTCGAACAATAATTATAATTGCATGCCCCTGTTGAACAGGGGCTGAAAAATTGGGCCTTTGGTGGTGGTGGTGATGGTGGTGCTGGTGCCACAACACTGTAAGGCCTGACAGTTACTCTTGGTGGGCGCAGCAATGGGCCCTGCTGTGAATTATTCGAACAATAATTATAATTGCATGCCCCTGTTGAACAGGGGCTGAAAAATTGGGCCTTTGGTGGTGGTGGTGATGGTGGTGCTGGTGCCACAACACTGTAAGGCCTGACAGTTACTCTTGGTGGGCGCAGCAATGGGCCCTGCTGTGAATTATTAGATCAATAATTATAATTGCATGCCCCTGTTGAATAGGGGCTGAAAAATTGGGCCTTTGGTGGTGGTGGTGGTGGTGATGGTGGTGCTGGTGCCACAACACTGTAAGGCCTGACAGTTACTCTTGGTGGGCGCAGCAATGGGCCCTGCTGTGAATTATTCGAACAATAATTATAATTGCATGCCCCTGTTGAACAGGGGCTGAAAAATTGGGCCTTTGGTGGTGGTGGTGATGGTGGTGCTGATGCCACAACACTGTAAGGCCTGACAGTTACTCTTGGTGGGCGCAGCAATGGGCCCTGCTGTGAATTATTCGAACAATAATTATAATTGCATGCCCCTGTTGAACAGGGGCTGAAAAATTGGGCCTTTGGTGGTGGTGGTGATGGTGGTGCTGGTGCCACAACACTGTAAGGCCTGACAGTTACTCTTGGTGGGCGCAGCAATGGGCCCTGCTGTGAATTATTAGATCAATAATTATAATTGCATGCCCCTGTTGAACAGGGGCTGAAAAATTGGGCCTTTGGTGGTGGTGGTGGTGGTGCTGGTGCCACAACACTGTAAGGCCTGACAGTTACTCTTGGTGGGCGCAGCAATGTGCCCTGCTGTGAATTATTAGATCAATAATTATAATTGCATGCCCCTGTTGAACAGGGGCTGAAAAATTGGGCCTTAGGCACTGGTGGCACAACACTGCAACCCCTCACAGATACTGTACTTGGAGCACAGCAATGAGGCCTGTTGCAAAGTATTGCATCAAAATTTTTAATTACACGCCCCTGTTAAACAGGGGCTGAAAAATTGGGCCTTAGCCACTGGTGGCGTCACCCATAAACCAAAATGATCTTCCAAGCTATCATCATTAATCGTATCATTGAGGAGGAGGAGGAGGATAGCCAGTCAACATAACAGCACAGGCACTCAGCATCAGCATCAGTCTTGAAGGGATGTGACATTTTAAAATCAATTAGTCTGTTATATCAGCATCTGGTGTGTGGTAGCTGGTGGTGATCCAAGACTGGTTCATCTTGATGAAAGTCAGTCGATCAACCGAGTCGGTGGACAGGCGCACCCTGTGATCCGTGACAAATCCTCCAGCAGCACTGAATGTGCGTTCTGAAAGAACGCTGGATGCAGGACAGGCCAGTAGCTCAATTGCATACTGTGCAAGCTCTGGCCAGTGATCCATCCTCAAGACCCAGTAAGCCAGAGGATTTTCGGTGGGGAAGGTGTCCAAGTCTGACCTTGCCCCTAGGTATTCCTGGACCATGTATATCAGACGCTGGCGATGGTTGCTGGAACCGATCATACTTTGGGGCTGCGGACTAAAGAATTGTCTGAACGCATCGGTCAGACGGCCACCTTCCCCACCGCTCCTTCTTTGACTGCCCGAAGCCTCAGCAACTCGTTGTCCAGGACCAGGAGTTTGTAACCTCCCAGTCTCTGGGAACGCGTTGCACAGACCTTTCTGCAAGGCCTCCCGGAGTTGTCTCATCCTCTGCTCCCTCTGCGACGGTACGATAAGGTCCGCAACCTTACCCTTGTACCGTGGATCAAGGAGAGTGGCCAGCCAGTAATGGTCCCTCTCCTTGATCCGAAGAATACGAGGATCCTTCCGCAGACTTTGCAGGATCAGGGAGGCCATGCAGCGTAGGTTAGCTGAGGCATTCAGTCCGGAGTCCTCTGGGTCACTAAGGACGACATGATCCGCAGCCACCTCCTCCCAGCCACGTACAAGTCCACTGGTTTCTTGGGACTGTAAATCATCCCTAAAAGACTGCTGCTGATGATGCTGAGTGCCAGCCTCCACCTCCATGCTGACACAATCCTCCTCCTCCTCCTCCTCTTCCTGTGCGATGGGTGGGACAGAAGGAACACTGTCTGGGTAAAGGGGGCCTTGAGAGGCAAGGAAGTCCTCCTCTTCCTGCCTCTGTTCTGCCTCAAGTGCCCTGTCCATTATTCCACGCAGTGTGTGCTCCAACAGGTGGACAAGAGGTACAGTGTCACTGATGCATGCACTGTCACTGCTCACCATCCTCGTGGCCTCCTCAAATGGTGCCAGGACAGTGCATGCATCCCTGATCATGCCCCACTGGCGTGGTGAAAAAAACCCGAGCTCCCCTGACCCTGTCCTGGTGCCGTAGTCGCACAGGTACTCATTGATGGCCCTCTGCTGCGTGTGCAGCCGCTGCAGCATGGCCAACGTTGAGTTCCACCTGGTGGGCATGTCACATATAAGGCGGTTCTTGGGCAGGTTCAACTCCTTTTGCAGCTCAGCCAGGCGAGCACTGGCATTATAAGATCTGCGGAAATGCACACAGACTTTCCTGGCCTGCCTCAGGACATCCTGTAAGCCCGGGTACCTGCCCAAGAACCGCTGCACCACCAGGTTAAGGACGTGAGCCATACAGGGCACATGGGTCAGTTGTCCCTGTCGGAGGGCGGAGAGGAGGTTGGTGCCATTGTCGCAAACCACCATTCCTGGCTTAAGCTGGCGTGGCGTCAACCACCTCTCGGCCTGCCCCTGCAGAGCAGACAGGACCTCTGCCCCAGTGTGGCTCCTGTCCCCCAAACACACCAGCGCAAGCACGGCATGGCATCTTTTTGCCTGCGTACTTGCGTAGCCCCTTGAACGCCTACGGAGCACCGCTGGTTCCGAGGACAAACCACAGGAAGAGGCCATGGAGGAAGAAGAAGAGGAGGGGGTGGAGGAGAGAGGTGTGTCACAACCAGTAGTAGCATTTTGGAGGCGTGGCGGTGGAACAACCTCCAACACTACTGCACCTTGTCCTGCATCCTTCCCAGCTGCCAAAAGAGTGACCCAATGGGCCGTGAAAGAAAGGTAACGTCCCTGTCCATGCCTGCTGGACCATGAGTCAGCGGTAATATGCACCTTACCGCTGACCGCCCTGTCCAGCGAGGCCAAGACATTGCCTTCCACATGCCTGTAGAGAGCCGGAATCGCCTTCCGTGCGAAAAAGTGGCGTTTGGGAACCTGCCACTGAGGAACCGCACATTGCACAAACTCACGGAAGGGGGCCGAGTCTACCAACTGAAAAGGCAGCAGTTGAAGCGCTAGCAATTTAGCCAAGCTAGCATTCAACCGCTGGGCATGTGGATGGCTGGGAGTGAACTTCTTTCGACGGTCCAGCAGCTGGGGCAGGGAAATTTGCCTGCTAGAATCGGACGTTGGTGTACTGCTAGCAGAGTGCCCGCAAGTACTTGCCTGTGACACACCTAATTCTACACCTTCATTCCTCTCAGAGCAGGTTTCAGAGAGGAGTGAAGGTATAGTGGGGTTGGAGATCCCAGCTTATGCGGTGCAAGAAGAGGTCAGCTTTGTTCTTTGGTGTGGGTCTTTAAGGTAGGCTTGCCAACGAGCTGCATGGCAGGTCAACATATGTCTGATCAAGCATGTGGTGCCCAAGCGGCTGATGTTTTGGCCACGCGATATACGCTTGAGACATATGTTGCAAACAGCAGCTGTGCGATCTGATGCACTCGCCTCAAAAAAGGCCCACACCAAAAAACTTTTTGAATGACGGGCAGAGGCAGCGCCCTGCACAGGCGGAGCTCTGCGGTGTGATTCCATCGGTGTGCTGCCCATACGCTGGCCACTCAAGGGCATCCTGCCTCATTGGAGATGTGCCTCCTCCTCATCCTCCTCCTCCTCTCTCCTATTAGGCACCCACGTGGAGTCAGTGACCTCATCATCCCCTCCCTCCTCATCACTGGAGCCAATCTGGCAGTATGCTGCAGCTGCTGGAGCATGACTGCCAGATTGGTGTCCTTCTTGAGCATCCCCTCTCTCTGCTCTCACGCTGCTGCCTTCCTCTAGCTGGGTATCATCATCAGATCCTTCCAAACGCTGGGCATCCTCCTGGAGCATGTACCCAACACTGTGCTCAAACAGTTCGGGGGACTCCTCAGGAGGAGGACATGGTGGGTCTAGGGAAGGATTGACTAATGAAGATAATGATACCAGAGAAGAGGACGCTTTGGCAGCTGCTTTGCCAGTACCCTGAGCCTGGGTGAGAGAGGATGAGGAGGATGAGGTGGGCTTGGTCATCCACTCTACCAAGTCTTCGGCATGATGTGGCTCAACATGTCCAGCTGCCGAAAAGAAGGACAAGCGTGTCCCATGGCCATGTGCTGATGACAATGCACCGCGTCCACGACCAGCACTGTTGCCCCCAGACACAGAGCCTGCTTGCCCTCTTTTTTTGCCTCCTGACTGTCTGCCTCTCCTTGTTTGCCTTCCAGACATTTTAATGGATGGCCTGCAGGGAGATGGGAAAAAGAGCAATAAGGGCTACCTTCAGGTGTATACTGTGCAGGAGGCTTAGCAACAATGACACTGACCCCTGCCTATCCTTCTATGTCCCTAAACACAAGGATTGAAAATATGGAACAGCAAAATTGGTTTAGAACAGAATAGCACACTGACACTTTCCCTCACTGTCCTACTCTGTCCCTCCCTACAAACAAGATTTAGCACAGAATAGCACACTGATCATTTCCACGAGTGTCCTTCTCTGTCCCTAAACTCAAGGATTTGAAATATGGAACAGCAAAATTGGTTTAGAACAGAATAGCACACTGTCAGTTTCACTCACTGTACCTCTCTGTCCCTAAACTCAAGGATTGAAAATATGGTTCAGCAAAATTGGTTTAGAACAGAATAGCACACTGACACTTTCCCTCACTGTCCTACTCTGTCCCTCCCTACAAACAAGATTTAGCACAGAATAGCACACTGATAATTTCCACGAGTGTCCTTCTCTGTCCCTAAACTCAAGGATTGAAAATATGGTTCAGCAAAATTGGTTTAGAACAGAATAGCACACTGACACTTTCCCTCACTGTCCTACTCTGTCCCTCCCTACAAACAAGATTTAGCACAGAATAGCACACTGACACTTTCCCTCACTGTACCTCTCTGTCCCTACAAACAAGGATTAGCACAGAATAGCACACTGACACTTTCCCTCACTGTACCTCTCTGTCCCTACAAACAAGGTTTAGCACAGAATAACACACTGTCACTGACACTCTCCCTATCTATCCTTATTTGTCCCTAAACACAAGGAATCCAGGATTAGTAAAGGAAAAAAATGACACTGTCCCTGCCTATGCTTCTCTTTCCCTGCTCCGGAACACACTACACAAGGCCGCCGCGCTGGTGGCCTTTTATAGTGTGGGGCGTGTACTAAACCCCCTCAGCAATAATTGGCCACAGGCATCCTGCCTGTGGCCAATCATTGCTCTCCTCGGTGCCGGCGCTGTGATTGGCCAAGCATGAGGGGTCACAGTGCATGCTTGGCCAATCACAGCGCCTGGATGACACTGCGATGGCGTAGTGCATTGTGGGCCGTTCGCGTCACTCGAATTTGGCGCGGACGGCCCAAATCGTTCGATCTTCGTCGAACGATCGAACAGCCGATGTTCGAGTCGAACGTATGTTCGACTCAAACACGAAGCTCATCCCTAATGCCCACCACTGCTGCCAATCAGTGCCACCTAGCAGTGCTGCCTATCAGTGCCCATCACTGCCAACTATCATTGCCACTTCTCAATGCCCACCAGTGCCAACTAGCAATGCCACCTCTCAGTGCCCACCCTTGCCAACTTATCGGTGCCCATCAGTGCAGCCCATCAGTGCAGTCTCATCAATGTACATCAATGAAGGAGTAAAATTACCTTTTGTCTAAATTTTCGAAATATTAACCACTTTCCTACCGCCCACCGTCAAATGACGTCCTTGGCTTTGTGCGGTGACATCTGAATGATGCCTGCAGTTGCAGGCATCATTCAGATATTCTTTTCAGCCGGCGATTTTGTGCACGATAAAAACGATCATAGCGGCAGTTCCGCCGCTTGATCGTTCTTATAGGCGGCGGGAGGGGACGTCTCCCCCTCCTGCCGCCATCCGGTGCTTCTCTGGGTTCTCCCGTGCCATCTGGGGCTCGGAGAACGAATTGGCCGGCGCCGGATGGGAAGCATAGCGATGAATGGGGACCAGATGGTCACCAGTCATCTCTATGACAGTCGAAGGCCAGGGCGTGACTTTATGACATCACGCCGGGTTCCTGTATGTAATCCAAGCCGTGATCTCGGCTGTCAGCATGAGATCGGTGAATTTTTTTGACCGATCTCATGCTTTCCAGCCTGGAGGAGAGATGTGGGGTCTTATTGACCCTGCATCTCTCCATAAAGTGGACCTGTCACAATAGATTCCTATTACAAGGGATGTTTACATTCCTTGTAATAGGAAAAAAAGTGATCCAAAAAACAAAAAAGGTAAAAAAAAGAGTAATGCCGCGTACACACGATCATTATTCACGGCGATTTAAAAACCGCCGTGAATAATGACATTTTAAACGAGGGAACAGCTTGTTCCCCACACACGGTCAAGAAAAACGATCGTCTATGGGCTCCGCGGCAGTGTTTCCCTATGGGAAACACTGCCGCGGAAGAAATGTCAGGAAAAACGACGATAAAAATTAGAACATGTTCTAATTTTTCTCATCGTGATTAATGCCGTTTTTCCCATCGGGAAAAACGGCAAAAAGCCCACAGACGATCGTTTTTCTCGTCCAAAGGAAAAAATTTCATTTTTCCCGACGGGAAAAATGATCGTGTGTACGCGGCATGAGAAATACAAAAAAGGAAAAAACAAAAATAAAAATAATCAAAAAAAAGAAAAAACACCCATGTCCCCGGTAGCTCGCGCTCAAAAGCGAACACACACGTAAGTCCCACCCACATATGTAAATGCCGTTCAAACCACACATGTGAGGTATTGCTGCGTGCGTTAGAACGAGTGCAACAATTCTAGCACTAGACCTCTGTAATGCCAAAATGGTAACGTGTAAAAAAAATTCAAGCATCGCCTATGGAGATTTTTAATTACTGAAGTTTGGTGGTATTCCATGAGTGTGCTAAATTTTAAAGCGTGACATGTTAGGTATCTATTTACTCAGTATAACAACATCTTTCACATTATCTCTAAAAATTGGGCTAACTTTACTGTTTTGTAATTTTTTTTACATTCATGAAACCATTTATTTCCAAAAAAAAAAGGCGTTTGAAAAAAATTTCCGCAAATACCGAGCGAGATAAAAATTTGCAATGACTGCCATCTTATTCCCTAGAGTGTCTGCTAAAAAAACATATATAATGTTTGGGGTTTTGAAGTAATTTTATAGCCATAAATGTATGATTTTTACATGAAGGAGGGAAGTGCCAGAATAGGCCCAGTGCTGAAGTGGTTAAAATATCAATTTTTTTATTTTTTAACTCGGTCTTTAGTATTTATAGAAAAAAAAACAAAAACGCAGAGGTGATCAAATAGCACCAAAAGAAAGCTCTATTTGTGTGCCAAAAAATAATACATTTTCATTGGGTTACAGTGTTGTATGAGCGCGCAATTGTCATTCACAGTGCATCAGCGCTGAAATGTGAAAATTGGTCTGGGCAGGAAGGGGGTTTAAGTGGCCAGTGCGCAAGTGGTTAATATAAGGCTACATGTACACGGACGTTTTTCAAGCCGCTTGTTTGAGCGTTTTTTGCAGCTTAAAAACATCTCTCCATGTTAGCCTATGGCCTCATGGCCACCATGGCTTTTTTGAGCTGTAAATGGCATAGGTGTTTTTAGGCCCCATGTACACGGGACGCTGGTGCAAAGTGTTCAGAACTAAGTTTGAAAGCAGCGTTTAGAAAGGCGCGCTTTGTGGCGTTTGCATGCCGCGTTTTACCAGATTTGCGTCTATACGCGTTTAGTTAGGAAACATGATAAGGAGCCGCCCTAAGCTCCAAAAACAGTATTATTAATGATTTCAGCTATTTTTGGAGACCAGAGTGAGTATCAGCAGCTGAGAGAGCAGCAGTGTAGTTGTATAAGCGTGTCACTTGCCACGTCACTTGCCCCAAGTTGTGGATTGTCCACTTGCCACGTCAGCTGCCCCAAGTTGTGGATTGTCCACTTGCCACGTCAGCTGCCCCAAGTTGTGGATTGTCCACAATGCAATGGAAGCAATTGCATTATTTTTTTGATATACCGGTATATATATTTTTTTAATGGTTTTTCCTCATTTGCCCTAATTTTTGGAGTTTATCAATGTAAAAAAATAGGTCACCTTTAAAAACGCTTCTAAACTAAAATGCGTCTAAACGCCGGTACCGCGTCTGAAACGTGGAAATCTTTGGCGTATGAAGGCATTTTTAGGCTTTGTGAAAAACGAGTTTAAACGCAACTGCAGATTTTTTCTGCCAGGCCAAAAACAGTGTTTTGGATGTAATAGAATTCAATGGACCCGCATCCAAAACGCAAGTACCGCGAATTTGCGGCAATTTTTTTTCAACCTGCTTATAGCTGGTTGTTAAAGGAAATGTAAAAAAAATAAACATTGCCGGCTCTAAAAAAAAAAAAACAGCGTGGGGTCCCCCCCCCCCAGGTCCATGCCAGGCCCTTGGGTCTAGTATTGATTCAAAGGGGAACCCCCCCCCCCACCAAAATGAAAAAAAAAATGGCGTGGGGGTCTCCCCAAAATCCATACCAGGCCCTTCAGGTCTGGTATGGATTTTAAGGAGAACCCCCGCCAAACCTAAAAAAAAAATAGTGTGGGGGTCCCCCTATAAATCCATACCAGGCCCTTCAGGTCTGGTATGGATTGTAAGGGGAACCCCGCCAAATTTTAAAAAAATAGCGTGGGGTCCCCTAAAAATTCACACCAGACCCTTTATCTGAGCACGCAACCTGGCAGGCCGCAGGGGAAGAGGTGGGGACAAGAGAGCAGCCCCCCTCCCTCCTGAACCGTACCAGGCCACATGCCCTCAACATGGGGAGTATGTCCCCATGTTGATGGGGACAAGGGCCTCTTCCCGACAACCCTGGCCGTTGGTTGTCGGGGTCTGCGGGCGGGGGGCTTATCGGAATCCGGGAGCCCCCTTTAATAAGCGGGCCCCCAGATCTCGGCCCCCCACCCTATGTGAATGAGTATGGGGTACATCGTACCCCTACCCATTCACCTGGTGGCAAAAAAAGTTAATAAAAAACACAACACAGGTTTTTAAATTAATTTATTAGGCAGCTCCGGGGGTCTTCCTGCCGGGCGCCCCGCTATCTTTTTCCAGCTCTTTTGCTAGCGGGGTCCCGGGCTTCCTCGTTGTCTTCGGGGGTCTTTCTGCCGGGCGCCCCGCTATCTTCTTCCAGCTCTTTTGCTAGCGGGGTTCCCGGGCTTCGTCGTCGCCTTCTTCCAACTTCGGGGGTCTCTTATTCTGTTCTCCGGTGTCGTCTCCGCGCTCTCCGGTTCTTCTCCCGTTCTCCGGTGCCTTCTCCACGATCTCCGGTTCTTCTCCCGCTCTCCGGTGCCTTCTCCACGAACTCCGGTTCTTTCTGCTTTCTGCCGGGCACCCCGCTATCTTCTTCCAGCTCTTTTGCTAGCGGGGGCCGGTGTTGCCTCGTCGCTGTCCGCCGTTACAATGCTCTGGCAGCGGAGCGCGCCCACTTATACTGGCATGGGCGTGGTCACCGGGTGATGCCACCGCTGACCCCGCCCCCGTAGCACGTCACAGTCCCATCATTCCTCGGGACTGTGACATCATACGGGGGCAGGGGCAGCGGTGAAATTGCCTCAGCCCCTGCTTAGATCCAGTCCGGGGACAAAACTGGGGACAGACTTGGTCCGGGGACAGTTTCCTCAATCCGGGGACTGTCCTCTGAAACCGGGGATGTCTGGTCACCCTACATTACACAGGACATCAAGTTCGATTTTGGGAGGCTGATGTCGGAATTTCCGGGCATGGTCATTGTTTGGTCAGACATGGTGGCTCGTACAACATGGAGGATGGCCAGGTCTGTGGAGGGAGTGAACAGGGCCAGGAAGAAAATCAATAGTGACGTGAGCAGGTTCATGGTTAGGAATGGGGGGTTGGCTGTTAGGCACCTGGACTTGGAAAGGGAGACTTGGAGATACTTGAAGAAGGATGGTGTGCATCTTATTGATGTGGGTATTGACATGTGGGTGTTAGGATTGAAGGACGGCATTCAGAGAGCACTTCGGGTGTGGAGGGGCTCACAAGGTTAAGGTGTTTACCTTGATCGCTGTGGCGGGTGTTGATCTTTGCAGGGGATGGAAGACATTTCAGAAGGAGGAGTTCAGCATCCATCGTTGGCATGGGTCCTGATAGTGGTATCCCAGCTAACGGAGGTTTAGCTGGGAATTGGTAATGGGGCACTGCGGTCAGGGATTGTCTGAGCCAGCTTGTCAGCTTGAGGCCTAGGATCCACATTGGAGAGGTACCGCAGTGCAGTATGGTGTTCACAGGGGTTATGGAAGAACCTGCAAAGATCAACGCTATGTAGTCTGGGTTTAATAACGGTTTATTTTTTGTTAATGTTAATTTGAATATATATATATATTGTGACAGCAGGAAGGTAAAGTCACCTGGTTGCATCCAGGGGGGTAGATATATTTCTCCCAGATTCAGGCTTTATGCCGACTTATACAACTAGGGAGTTGATGAAGCCCAGCTGAGGCTAGTGGGCTCATGAATGACTCATACCTCTAGGGAGAGTGCTGGGCGTCGTGAGGCAGGGAGTTGATGAGACCAGCTGAAGCCTGTCAGTTCGTTTAAGGCCTCTATAAAAACTCCCAGATTCATTAGGTGTTTGCTCATGCCTGGAACCAGACCTGTGTGGACTGTCTAGGGAGAGTGAACCCCTGTGCGGTGAGGCAAAGCCTGTGTGGCTATTTGTTTGGACTTTTACTAAACCAGGGACTTAGGGACTAGGACAGCACCAGGCTGATCCCAGTTGTTAGTTTAGGAAACCTGCATGTTTAGTCAGAGGTCAAACTGACCAGGATTTATTTTGTTTATGTTTCTTTTTGGCTTTGCTGTGTTTTTGTCACTGTACATAGAGAAATAAACCGCACCTTTTGATTTTGAAAACCACAACCTCCGTCTGCTGTACCTGTTTTTGTGTGGGGAGCCCAACCAGGGGGTCACACACACCCGCTACCGAGTTAACCCCCTCACAGTTGGTGGAGAACCAGTGGCAGTTTTTTTTAAGCCAGCATGGAGGAGATACTGAAACAGCTGGCTCTAGCAAATGCCAATCAACAGCAGACAAATGCAGGTTTGCAAAGGAGCCTTGCAGCCCAGCAGCAAGCTCATCAACAAGCCCAGCAGCAATCTGAGGCCCGCTTCATAGACCTGTTACAGAAGCAAGAGCAGAGACTACAACAAATGGAAGCAGTAATGCAGCAACGTCCGCAGACCAGTGAGGAAAGCCGTCCCACTAATACCGCGTCCTTTGGGGTGAGTCGTTTATTGACAAAAATGACTGGAGAGGATGATCCAGAGGTATTTTTGACCACATTTGAAAGGACTGCTGAAAGAGAAAAGTGGCCTGAGGAGCAGTGGGCTGGACTGGTGGCTCCTCTGTTAACTGGTGAATCGCAGAAGGCTTACTATGACCTAGAGCCTGACCAAGCAAAAGACTATGTGATGCTAAAAGCTGAAATATTGGCAAGGCTGGGTGTCACCCTGGCTGTCCGGGCTCAGCGTGTGCATAACTGGACTTTCCAGCTTGGAAAACCCCCCAGGTCTCAAATGTATGATCTCATTCACCTGAGCAGGAAGTGGCTACAGCCAGAGACTTTGTCCGCACCGGAGATTGTGGAACGTGTTGTGATGGATCGTTTCTTGAGAGCTCTTCCTACCGCCATTCAAAAGTGGGTAAGCCATGGAGACCCAGAAACGGCCGGTAAACTTGTGGATCGTGTAGAGAGATACTTGGCTACAGAGAACCTGACGGCCTCTTCCAGAGACTCTCGGACTTTCCACCCTAAGACCAGACCATCCCCAGGGGCGGATAAGAGGATTCCAAGGGGTGAGGGTGGAGAGAGTGAGAGGGTGGGAGCTCTACCCAAAGTTTGGCGAGAACAGCCTGGGAAGTCAGGGGCTCAAGAGGCAGCCAAATGGATTGTTTGCTACCGCTGCCGGCAAGCGGGACATATTGCAGCAAATTGCCCGGTTGTGGAGGAACCCATGCAATGTGACTTTCTGACGGACAGACGTCAGTCGCTGTGTGCGACAGTCGCATGCACTGCCATTCGGGGAACTGAGAAACATTTATGCAAAATGTGTATTAATGGTAGAAATGTTGTGGTATTACTGGATTCAGGTAGCCTTGTGACCCTGATAAAGGCTGAATTAGTTAAAACAGAGGTCTCTGGGAATAGCAAGGTAGCTGTTATTTGTGTGCATGGGGACACCCGAGAGTATCCAGTGACTACAGTGTGTTTCGAGACCCCCAAAGGTACCCTCTCTCATCCAGTGGGGTTAGTATCTCAATTACCGCATGATGCCATTGTGGGAAGGGATTTTCCGAAGTTCTGGGAACTGTGGGATGATCCTGAGCCCCCCACTGGTGCCCCTATGTACCAGGAATGTGATAGCCAGAACTCCTCTGAGAGTGGTGAGGACTCTCCAGAATTTCCCTTGTCAGTATTGGCAGGGGAGACTCAAGAAACTGGAGAGGAGCCCACCTCCTCAGACGAAAACCTACCGTCTGTGGAGTTTTCTGATCTGGAGGTTCACAGGGAAAATTTTGCCACAGAACAGTTAAAAGACCCCGCCCTAATAAAGGCACGGGAAAACGTAGTGGAAATAGATGGCGAGTTAGTGAACCCAGATAATACCTGCACTTACCCATACTTCAGCGTAGAGAAGGACCTACTGTATCGGGTGGCAAAAAGGGCAGAAGAAACCGTTGAGCAGCTTGTGGTGCCCAAACCTTACAGGAAGTTGGTGTTGGAGTTGGCCCATGGGCACATTCTTGGAGGTCATCTGGGGACAGAGAAAACCCGAGAGAGGGTATTACAGAGATTCTATTGGCCTGGGGTGATGAAGGACATAGAAAATTATTGTTCCTCCTGCCCTGTGTGTCAGAGGTCGGCCCCGATGCCACATTTCCGTAGCCCGCTGGTCCCTCTACCCATCATTGAGGTCCCGTTTGAGAGAATCGCAATGGATTTGGTAGGTCCTATAATCAAGTCCGCTAGGGGGCACCAGTACATATTGGTTATAATGGACTATGCCACCCGTTATCCAGAAGCGATCCCTCTCAGAAATACCTCGGCCAAAACCATAGCCAAAGAGCTATCTCTTGTTTTTAGCCGGGTGGGTATTTGTAAAGAACTGCTTACGGACCAAGGTACACCCTTTATGTCCCGGGTTATGAAAGAGCTGTGTAAATTGTTCAAAGTGACGCAATTGCGTACATCTGTGTATCACCCCCAAACCGATGGGCTGGTTGAAGGATTCAACAAAACCCTAAAACAAATGTTGAAGAAAGTGGTGGATAGAGATGGAAAGGATTGGGACTGTCTACTTCCTTATTTGATGTTTGCTATTAGGGAGGTGCCCCAATCCTCTACGGGATTCTCCCCCTTTGAGTTACTGTATGGGAGACACCCAAGAGGGCTGTTGGATATTGCCAAGGAAACTTGGGAAAGTGAGAGTTCTCCCCACAGGAGTGTGATTGAGCATGTCGCCCTGATGCAAGATCGAATTGCACAGGTAATGCCCATCGTGAAGGAACATTTGGCCCAAGCGCAGTTGGTACAGCAGAGAGTGTACAACCGTGGAGCCAAGACCCGTACCTTTTCCCCGGGGGATAGGATATTGGTACTTGTCCCTACGGTTGAAA
The DNA here is from genome assembly GCA_029206835.1 of Rana muscosa. NCBI lineage: Eukaryota > Metazoa > Chordata > Amphibia > Anura > Ranidae > Rana > Rana muscosa. The sequence continues at coordinate 1,260,717,275 of CM055116.1, read as the reverse complement.
GTAAATTCCTTGCCAAATGGCAAGGCCCCTACGAGATAATGGAAAAAGTGAGCGAAGTGAATTACAAGGTCAGACAACCAGGAAGGCGAAAGCCCGAACAGATATATCACGTTAATCTGTTGAAAGCCTGGAGGGATAGAGAGTCCCTAGTCGCAGAAACTTGGTCACCAGCTCAAACTGGTTGTGTGATTCCGGAGGTTGGAATAGCAGCCACCTTGTCACAACCCCAACAACAGGAGGTTAAGGAGTTTGTGCTTCGCAACAAGGAGGTGTTCTCTGAGCTGCCGGGACAAACATCTGGGGTAGAGCATGATATTATTACCCCGCCCGGTGAAAGGGTGAAGTTAAAACCCTATCGGATCCCAGAGGCCCGACGGGAGGCAATACGGGAGGAAGTACAGAAAATGCTGAACTTAGGGGTGATAGAGGAGTCCCAAAGTGATTGGTCTAGTCCCATTGTGTTGGTGCCTAAACCGGATGGGAGCTGGCGATTTTGTAACGATTTTCGTCAGTTGAACAAAGTTACAAAATTTGACACCTACCCCATGCCACGTATAGATGAGTTGATCGACCGGCTGGGAACAGCCCGATACATGACGACTCTTGACCTCACAAAAGGGTATTGGCAAATTCCCCTGGCCAAGTCGGCCAAAGAGAAAACCGCATTTGTAACCCCAGACGGGGCGTTCCAATATAAGAGAATGCCGTTCGGGTTACAGAATGCGCCGGCCACATTCCAGCGGAAAATGGACCAGATACTGAGGCCCCATCGGAAGTATGCTGCGGCTTACCTGGATGACGTAATTGTCCATAGCACAGATTGGGCCTCACATCTGCCAAAAGTGCAAGCAGTCCTAGACTCTATCCGGGAAGCGGGGTTTACGGCTAACCCCAAGAAGTGTACCATTGGGCAGGAGGAGGCCAAATATCTTGGGTACACCATTGGCAGGGGAGTGATAAAACCCCAACTCAACAAAGTCGAGGCCATCCAGAGTTGGCCACGTCCCAACAGCAAGAAGCAGGTACGGGCCTTTCTGGGAATCGCGGGTTATTATCGGCGCTTCATTCCCCACTTTGCTTCTAAGGCTGTGCCCCTAACCAACCTGACGAAAGGGAAAGGGTCGGTCATGATTAAATGGACCCCCGAGGCTGAGGCAGCATTCCAATTCTTGAAACAAGCCTTATGTAGCCAGCCAGTGTTGTACTCACCCGACTTCTCTAAAGACTTTGTCGTACAAAGTGATGCGTCAGATGTGGGGTTAGGAGCAGTATTGTCCCAGGTCTGGAACGGGGAAGAGCACCCAGTCATTTACCTCAGCAGGAAGTTGAAGTCCCATGAGGTAAATTACGCCACGGTTGAAAAGGAGTGTTTAGCGGTGAAGTGGGCTCTAGATTCCCTTCGGTACTATCTGCTAGGTAGGCACTTTGACATGGTTACGGATCACGCTCCGTTAAAGTGGATGGCTCAAAACAAGGAGACAAATAGAAGAGTGAATAGGTGGTTCCTGGCCCTACAGGAATTCAACTTCACAGTAAAGCATCGCCCTGGCGTTCAAATGGGGAATGTGGATGCTTTGTCTCGAGTACATGAATGCCTGATTGCTGGTGTTCCAACCCCAAGGTTAAAACAAGAGGGGGGGGGTATGTGACAGCAGGAAGGTAAAGTCACCTGGTTGCATCCAGGGGGGTAGATATATTTCTCCCAGATTCAGGCTTTATGCCGACTTATACAACTAGGGAGTTGATGAAGCCCAGCTGAGGCTAGTGGGCTCATGAATGACTCATACCTCTAGGGAGAGTGCTGGGCGTCGTGAGGCAGGGAGTTGATGAGACCAGCTGAAGCCTGTCAGTTCGTTTAAGGCCTCTATAAAAACTCCCAGATTCATTAGGTGTTTGCTCATGCCTGGAACCAGACCTGTGTGGACTGTCTAGGGAGAGTGAACCCCTGTGCGGTGAGGCAAAGCCTGTGTGGCTATTTGTTTGGACTTTTACTAAACCAGGGACTTAGGGACTAGGACAGCACCAGGCTGATCCCAGTTGTTAGTTTAGGAAACCTGCATGTTTAGTCAGAGGTCAAACTGACCAGGATTTATTTTGTTTATGTTTCTTTTTGGCTTTGCTGTGTTTTTGTCACTGTACATAGAGAAATAAACCGCACCTTTTGATTTTGAAAACCACAACCTCCGTCTGCTGTACCTGTTTTTGTGTGGGGAGCCCAACCAGGGGGTCACACACACCCGCTACCGAGTTAACCCCCTCACAATATATATATATATATATATATATATATATATATATATATATTGTGACAGCAGGAAGGTAAAGTCACCTGGTTGCATCCAGGGGGGTAGATATATTTCGCCCAGATTCAGGCTTTACGCCGACTTATACAACTAGGTGGAGAGTTGTATAAGCCCAGCTGAGGCTAGTGGGCTCATGGATGACTCATACCTCTGGGGAGAGTGTGGGGCGTCGTGCAGACAGGGAGTTGATGAGACCAGCTGAAGCTTGTCAGCTCATTTAGGCCTCTATAAGAACTCCCAGCTTCATTAGATGTTAGCTCATGCCTGGACCCAGACCTGTGTGGACTGTCTAGGGAGAGTGAACCCCTGTGCGGTGAGACAAAGCCTGTGTGGCTATTTGCTTGGACATTTAAAACCAGGGACTTAGGGACTAGGACAGCACTAGGCTGATCCCAGTTGTTAGTTAGGAAACCTGTATGTTTAGTCAGAGGTCAAGTTGACCAGGATTTATTTTGTTTATGTTTCTTTTGCTTTGCTGTGTTTTGTCACTGTAAATAGAAAATAAACCGCACCTTTTTGATTTTGAAAACCACAACCTCCGTTTGCTGGGCCTGTTTTTGTGTGGGGAGCCCATCTCGGGGGTCACACACACCCGCTGCCGAGCTAACCCCCTCACAATATATATATATTTGTTTAAATAAAGTAGGCTGCTACGGCCTGGGTTTTTACTCCAAGATTGGTGTGGTCTCAATTCATATAGAGGATTAAGAATTTGGGGTAGAAAATGGTGGTAGCTGTGGGTACATATGTTATACAATAGTCATGCTCTGACTCTGACAGGACCACCAGTCTGAGGTGTCAGAGGTTGCCTTTTACCTGCAGTTTGGTGCTTGCTTCGGCAGCACATATACTCAGATTGGAATGATACAGAGACGATTAAGCGCCCTCTCCTGAACCTTACCAGGCCACATGCCCTCAACATGGGGGGGATGCTTTGGGGGTCTGTGACCCCTCAATGCACCATGTCCCCATGTTGATGGGGACAAGGGCCTCATCCCCACAACCCTTGCCCGGTGGTTGTGGGGGTCTGCGGGCAGGGGGCTTATCGGAATCTGGAAGACCCCTTTAACAAAGGGGGCCCCCAGATCCCGGCCCCCCCATGTAAATTGGTAAGGGGTACATTTTACCCCTACCATTTCACAAAGAAAGTGTAAAAAAAATGTAAAAAAACACACAGACACTGTTGGGAAAAGTCCTTTATTAAAAATAAAAAAATAAAAAACCCATTCCAGCAATGTAATCCAGTGTCCCGCGGCGATCCGATGTCCAGCGCTGCAGTCTCCACTCCACACGAAACGTCATTGACTGAGCGGACATAAGGGGGCCCCCAGATACTGGCCCCCCACCCTATGTGAATGAGTATGGGGTACATTGTACCCCCACCCATTCACCTGGGAGGAAAAAATGTTGAAAGGTTTTTAAAGTAATTAGGCAGCTCCGGGGGTCTTCTTCCGACTTCGGGGGTCTTCTTCCAACTTCGGGGGTCTCTTCCGACTTCGGGGGTCTTTTCTTCTGCTCTCCGGTGTCGTCTCTGTGCTCTCTGGTTCTTCTCCCGCTCTGCGGTGCCTTCTCCATGCTCTCCGGTTCTTTCTGCCTTCTGCTGGACGCCTCCGCTATCTTCTTCCAGCTCTTTTGCTAGCAGGGGCCCGGTCTTCTTCCCTCTTCCCTCTTCTCTCCTCCCGATGTTACCTCATCGCTCTCTGCTGCTATAATGCCGTGTGCGCAAAAGTTAATATAGTGTGAATATATAAGTGGTTACCAGGAGTAACAAAGGTCTCTCTAGCAGCCGGTTGCAAGCATGTGTAGCAGCCTCCACTCTCTCCCTCTAGTATCAATTCTTCTGTCTCTGGCTTTTGTCTAGGGTACCTTGGAGGAGAGAGTGCGGGGTCACCACGCCAATGTTCCCACTGCAGATGTGTGTGTGGTGGGAGACAATCCTCTTTTACCTTCGGGTTGGTGTTCTGCATCTGGAGCCTCCTCCTGGTTTCTTGAACAGTGTCTGCCAGTAAATGAGCCCCACACCACTAAAATCCAACACTCCTTTATTCTTCTCAATATAAAAGTGAACACAATCAGTTGGACTCCCTCAACGAACAGAACAGACAAGGGGGTGTGGATGCGAGTAGGCCCAGGCACAATGAACTCTCTTACTTCCTTCCTAGAAGTAGATTCCTGCTCCCAATCGAGGAAGACATCCCTCCGGGCGGTCTCCGGAGGCTCACCCGTCACTGGCAATTTGCTGCACCAGGTCTTCAGGTAAGTACCCCCTCCGGTCCCTTACGCCACTGGATTCGGGTACCCACTCCCGGGGTCCCCTGGGAAGTCCATCCCTTGCGGAGCCTTAGTCCGGGACACTCAGTCCCAGACCTCCATCCAAGTACCTCACCCCAGGCTAAAGGTGCCTGGGATGGAACACGACCTCCGAACGTCCTCTAGGCCTAGGCCGCCTAGACTCCCGACATGAACCACCGCCCTCAGGCTGAAGGTGCCTGGGACTCGACTCCCACCACCAAAAATGGCCGCCCCCTTTATACCCTCTCCCAGCAAGACGGCGGGCTCCCTGCCCCACCATACACCCACCGAGAGAGGCCAAAAGAGGTACGACACTGCAACGATGGCTCAATCCCGGGCCCAAAGCGACAGCGCCACCCGGTGGGCCCCAGGGAACCACACATCACAGTCTCTCCACCAGATTCAAACAGAAAAGCACATACCCGCTACACATGCATATGTGGCGGGTAGAATAGCTTCTAGCAGGAGGAGGAGTTTTGGGTATGCTCTCTGTGAGCAGGTCCATCTCCCAAAGCAACAAGAGCACAACAGCACTGCAGAGGTCCTCAGCCTGTACGTAAGTACGGAAGAAGAACCATTACTAAAAGTAGCGGAGATACGCTGGACAGGTGGGAGAGCATTGGCTCCGGGTGTCACTTCTAAATGCATCATTGACCGCAGTGGTGTATAATACGTCAAAAGAGTTTATTAAAGTTCATTCATCTGTGCAATTAAAGGTACCCCATGTGCAGTGTCGGTGCCTCCATAAAGGGCGCACGGGCGCCGCCCCCTCTCTCCTGCCACCTGTCTATCACCATAGATAGATTCATGCAATGCATGAATCTATCTATGGTTGCCACCCCCTATTCAGGTGCCTGACCCCTTTTCGGGCACTGGGCACCTGAATTACAGCGGCGGGGTATTTTCTGGAAAGCACCTGATTAGAGCCATAGGCTCTAATAGGCGTCCAAAAAGGAGAACAGCGGGCGCCATGCTGGTCGCTCGCAGTTCACTCAGCATTGTGTTAGGAAAGCGAATGAATATTCGCTTTCCTAACACTGAAGCGCCTCTCAGACAATCAGGTGCTCGGGTCTGTTACCTGTCACCTGATTGGCTGAAACGGGAAGAGGGGATGGGAGAAGACATCAAGGAGCGTGGAGGACATCACCGCGTGACCCGCTGCCCCACTGAGACAGGTAAGTGCTGGGCGGGCGGGGGATGCACACTGGCAGCATTTAATGGGCACAGTAGCGGCAATTGATGGGCACAGTGGCTGCGTTTGATGGGCACAGTGGCTGCGTTTGATGGGCACAGTGGCTGCGTTTGATGGGCACAGTGGCTGCAATTGATGTTTTGTTTTTTTCAGTTTGTTTGTGCCCCCCCCCAAAAAAAATTTGAGCACCAGCCGCCACTGCCCATGTGTAAGGCAGTGACCCTATCCAACGGGCCTAGCATAGCCCAGAAGAACCCATCCCCGGGGTAAGCCTCTTATGTGACCCTTAGTTGGCACCCACCGAGGAGGGAATCATGGAGGACGTGACAACCACCCTATCACCCTACCCCTTACAAGCATGCATATGCTACATTAGATAAAAAGGGCTGTAAATGGTTTTGGTATGCAATGAGAAAATTCTAAGATATATCAGTCACCTCTTATTTACTTTTTCCTTGTCTGTGACTCAAAAAGTATCGAGGCAACTGGATCAATATCACAGCCAGGAATCCAGTATTTCCTAAAATGAGCGTTCAATAATGGCAGCCTATGTATTTCCTAAGGATAAGGCCTCGTACACACGAACGAGTTTCTCGGCAAAAACCAGCAAGAAACTTGCTGGCAGAGATTTCTTGCCGAGAAATTTGTTCGTGTGTATGGTTTCTCGTCAAGAAAAGCAACAAGAATCTCGACGAGAAAATAGAGAACCTGCTCTCTATTTTCTCGTCGAGATTCTCGTCAGCCTGTTTCTCGACGAGAAAAGTGAGTGTGTGTACACTTACCTGTCCTCCGGGAAGCCCGCGCATGTTCGAAATGAATTTGACGCATGCGCGGTAGCTTCCTAGGCATACGTAGGGTATACCAAGATGGCGGCGACGGCATCGAATGTGACGAGCGCATGCTTGTTGTAGTCGATGACGTCACCGCGTACGCTCCATTCAAAGAACCGCGGGTTCTTTGAATCGAGCGTGTGTACACTCGGCCGGGACAAGTTTCTTGTCCAAGAATCTCGTCGAAAAAAACGACGTTTTTTTCGACGAGAATCTCAGCCGTGTGTACGAGGCCTCACGCTCTGCTGCGGACTTATTACATTAAAGTGTCTGTGAAGCCCATAATTATCCTCCTTTGCTCTCCCGTGTAATGAATATGTGTTTAAACACTACACGGGTGATTAACCCTCTTACTGAGAGATTGAGCAAATTGATGTTGACAGTCATTTAATTATCCCATTAGTATCACAATGATTACTGCCAAGTGCTTAGAGGTCTCAGTAGCAACGAGATCAAGAGCTAAATTATAGTCAAATTCTTTTTTTTTTTGGTTAAGCTGGTCATAGATGGATAGTTCAATGCTAAATGAAAAAAAATGAACAGATTCCACCATCTACACAAATGACGTGGACATTGTATTATGACAGCGGCTACCACTGTTTTCCAACATGTTCCTTTTATCGACTTCTGTTGAGCAGGGGCCACACACGGATCGAAATTCAGCCAGTCCCTGCTAAACTATCGCAGGCCACATTAGCGTTATGATTGCCCTCCAAGGGCCAGTTGTATCTGGGGTACGCTACGTACAGATTACAGGGTTCAAGAGTGTGTTATGTACAGAGTGCAGAGTTCAAGAGTGTGCTGTGTACAGAGTGCAGAGTTTAGGAGTGCGCTGTGTACAGGGTGCAGAGTTCAGGAGTGCTCTGTGTACAGAGTGCAGGGTTCAGGAGTGCGCTGTGTACAGAGTGCAGGAGTGCGCTGTGTACAGAGTGCAGGGTTCAGGAGTGCGCTGTGTACAGAGTGCAGGGTTCAGGAGTGTGCCGTGTACAGAGTGCAGAGTTCAGGAGTGTGCCGTGTACAGAGTACAGAGTTCAGGAGTGTGCCGTGTAGAGGGCAGTGTTCAGGGCTTTGCTGTGTACACAGTGCAGAGTTCAGGAGTGTGCTATGCACAATGTGCAACTGGCACGTTAGGTGCTGGCACTCCTCCTCCCATGGTGCCCAGTTTATCCGCCCGTCGCCACCGGGGTTCCACCTTGACACGCACCTTGGAGGTGAGCCTGACGTGCAGAGGGAGACCTCTCGTACAGCCCTGGTTCCCAGGTCACTGGAGTTGGGACAGTGGCCGAAGGAGCACAGTGGGGTATGAGTGCCTGTTTGGTTCTCCTGCACCAGATGAGAAGACCGATATGGACGGCTGAAGACGCAGGTCAGATGATGCAGGCCAGCGGGTGCAGGTAGCTGGGGATGCGGCTGGGAAGGTGCAGATCAGCTGATGCAAGTAGCCGGGGATGCCGGTGGATACGGATACAAGCGGCAGGCAGGAGAAAGGTCAGACGAGCCAGGTCATGCACAGCGGATCAGATACAGGCAGAAGCGTCAGGCAGCGGAGGGTCAAGTTCAGGCTGGATCAGGCAACAGAGGATCAGGCAGACAGATGAGCAGGACTGGGTCTAGGAAGCCAAAGGTCAGGACTGGAGATAGCAGCAAGGTCAGGAAGCTGGGTCAGAGTAACAGCAGGTGCAAGTTCAGGATCAGGTCACCGGATAACTGCAGATCAGACAGCAAGAGTCTGGACAGAAGAAGCCCCTTTTAAAGGCCACTGGGCGCCAAGGCAGCGTCACTGTGCGCGCGTGCGCGATTGGTGCACACGCGTGCGCGATTGGCGCACGCGCACGCACAATGGAAAACTTCTGTTTACACTTGGAAGCCTACTAGCGGGGATGTGCCTGAGCCTTGTTGTAGGTAACAGAGGCACACGTCCATGACACACCTGGTGGGTCCCCCGACTTGCAGAAGCCGCGGTCGGCCGCACCTCCTCCCACCCGGCTTGCTCTCGGAGTCCTAGAGCCCTCCGGAGATCTGCCTAGGCTCTGCCTGCTGCTGTCTCCTCTGCGTGGCTCCCTGTGCCCTGCCGGGCAGGAGCCGCAGCACTACCCGCTTCTGACACATGTCCGTGGGTGCCTGACGCTGCTGGTCCTGGGACTGTCCCCACTTTCCCTGCGCCCGGTGGGGCGGGAGCTGGTGGTGTTGCACGTCGATCCTACCGTGCAGCTGCTTCCCACTCTACATGTCCCCCAGCACAGCCGTCGGGAGCCTCTGCTGCAATGTCCCCACCGGCCATCTCCTGGTGCATGGCTGGGTGATTCCTCTGCTCACCTCGCCCCTGCGGACCTGTCACTGACAGCTGCTCCTTATCTCCCTGTGCCCGGCCCGGCGGGAGATTTGAATGTGCCACCAATCCATACTGCCTTGCCTGTGTCTGCTGCATGCTATGTGAATCCAAATTGTAAACATATAATACACACACTCTATAAAGTGCAACGGTGCTCCAAACTTGGAAAGTGTTAGGTGCCACACTCCGCCTTCGGTGACCCCACTCATTAAAATGAATGGACCCTCTGCTTTGCAATCTGGGGTCGATAAAGCTGTGATCCAATGATCTGGGGTATGTGGAATGGTTGCTCAGAGGTTCCCCTAGAAGAAATTCTTATAACAGAGAAGATTCGCCATACTCCATAGATGGGGATAGAGAGAGGGAACTCATAGTCAAATACCGCTTGAATAAAATGAAAAGCGCAAACTAGGCGCCACTCAGGACAGCTGACAAAAAAAAGGCATCAGTTAGAAATCATCCGAGTCCGCCGCTGGTTAGCGTGCAATCCATGGAGGCGGAAATTGCGTCAATGGTTTAGTGTGAACCGGAAGTACGTCAGACCATTTCTTATGTCTATGTGCCTAGGCCCATTGCGCCTCAGCAGTCATGTCTTCTATGTACCCGGATCTGTTCCAACTATATAAGTTATCTATTCCATCTATATACTGCATATACAGTATTCCCGCAATGTAAGAACAAGGTTATACAGTCAGGTCCATAAATATTGGGACATTGACACAATTCTAATCTATTTGGCTCTATACACCACCACAATGGATTTGAAATATAACAAACAAGATACGCTTTAAGTGCAGACTTTCAGCTTTAATTTGAGGGTATTTACATCCAAATCAGGTGAACGGTGTAGGAATTACAACAGTTTGTATATGTGCCTCCCACTTTTTAAGGGACCAAAAGTAATGGAACAGATTAACAATCATCAATCATACTTTCACTTTTTAATACTTGGTTGCAAATCCTTTGCAGTCAATTACAGCCTGAAGTGTGGAACGCAATGAGATCACCAGACGCTGGGTTTCATCCCTGGTGATGCTCTGCCAGGCCTCTACTGCCACTGTCTTCAGTTCCTGCTTGTTCTTGGGGCATTTTCCCTTCAGTTTTGTCTTCAGCAAGTGAAATGCATGCTCAATCAGATTCAGGTCAGGTGATTGACTTGGCCATTGCATAACATTCCACTTCTTTCCCTTAAAAAACTCTTTGGTTGCTTTCGCAGTATGCTTCGGGTCATTGTCCATCTGCACTGTGAAGCGCCGTCCAATGGTACAAGTTGATCTTGGTCTCATCTGGCCATAGGATGTTGTTCCAGAACTGTGAAGGCTTTTTTAGATGTTGTTTGGCAAACTCTAATCTGGCCTTCCTGTTTTTGAGGCTCACCAATGGTTTACATCTTGTGGTGAACCCTATGTATTCACTCTGGTGAAGTCTTCTCTTGATTGTTGACTTTGACACACATACACCTACCTCCTGGAGAGTGTTCTTCATCTGGCCAACTGTTGTGAAGGGTGTTTTCTTCACCAGGGAAAGAATTCTTCGGTCATCCACCACAGTTGTTTTCCGTGGTCTTCCGGGTCTTTTGGTGTTGCTGAGCTCACCGGTGCGTTCTTTCTTTTTAAAGGATGTTCCAAAGAGTTGATTTGGCCACACCTAATGTTTTTGCTATCTCTCTGATGGGTTTGTTTTGTTTTTTCAGCCTAATGATGGCTTGCTTCACTGATAGTGACAGCTCTTTGGATCTCATATTGAGAGTTGACAGCAACAGATTCCAAATGCAAATAGCACACTTGAAATGAAGTCTGGACCTTTTATGTGCTCCTTGTAAATGGGATAATGAGGGAATAACACACCTGGCCATGGAACAGCTGAGCAGCCAATTGTCCCATTACTTTTGGCCCTTTAAAAAGTGGGAGGCACTTATACAAACTATTGTAATTCCTACACCGTTCACCTGATTTGGATGTAAATACCCTCAAATTAAACCTGAAAGAAGTTAAAGCACATCTTGTTCGTTTTATTTCAAATCCATTGTGGTGCTGTATAGAGCCAAAAAGATTAGAATTGTGTAGATGTCCCAATATTTATGGACCTGACTATATCTCTTCTATGTACCTGTATCTATTCCCACTACACAGTATAGGGCCAAAGTTAACTATCCTATGTACTGTCCCATATCTGTTCCACTAAATCATAAGTACATATCTAATTGACTGGATCCCTAAAGCCCCGTACACACGGTCAGACTTTTGCCCAACAAACTTCGTTTTAAGCAAGTTGGACCAACAATCCGACCGTGTGTACGCTCCATCGGACAAACTTTTTTCGTTTGGTTCTGGATTTCATCGGACAAAAGTTGGGTCTGCAAACGGACAAACTTTTTCCCAACAAAAGTCCGATGGAGCAAAGTCCGACCGTGTGTACAGATAACCATCGGACTTTAGTCCGATGGACAAAACAACTAATGTTAAAATCAACCAACAATAGCAGAAGTTGACCAAAGGGTGGCAGTAAAGATCAGAAAAAACACGTGATGTTGTAAGAAGTTTTAAGAAAGTTTGCAGAAAAGTCTGAGTGTGTGTATGCTATGGGTGTTCCCAACCAACTCCGTTCGGACAAAAAACCACGGAAAAGTCCGATGGAAGTCCGACCGTGTGTACGAGGCTTAAGTTGTAACCTGAGTGAAGTCTGGTAAATTTCTGAAAATAACCCATGGTGACTGTAACGGCACCCCAAGTATGAAAGGGGTTAACACCGTTAGGATATTCCCTTTCCAACCACACGACAGCCACCAGACACTCCAACCAGCCGAATAAGACCCCATACGAATGATTCTCCCCCCAGATACGAGACAACGCTCTGTATTCAAGTTCCAAAACAGGGAATGACTTTATTTTCAAAACACATGGTAACACATTTCTCTTCAAAACCCTCCCCTCCCATCCTTTGGGGAACAGGGCGGGTTAAACTGTCCAATGACAATGGTGATACAGGTCAGGTATGTTCAAACTTCTCCTTTGATAAACAGTCTTAGGCAGAAGGGTTGATTCCCCCCCCCCCCCCCTCCTCACAGAAGACACTTCCACATCCCATAATATGGAGCCAGCGGGTCTACCAAGCTCCAATCAACATCATCACAATGAAAGGGCCTGTAGCATAGGTGAGGCTCATTAGCATTACACAAGGAGACAGGAGACACATCAGCCTCTCTTAATTTAACCTGTTGAGTTCAGCACCAACAGAATAACTATTTACAGATCATGGGCAATATTGGGGAATAATGTTACAGACCCATTTTAAAACAATCCCATACATATTCTCAATGTCCATTATTTCATTGCTCACCCTGTGCTCCAAAGTGACCCCCTGTCACAAATCTCCCCTTTCGGCAGGAGACTAACAGAGGAGGGGACCCCAGACGGATTGATTCCGAAGTTAGTCCATAGTTCCATTCTTCTAATGTCTGGACAACCCATCACCACTAGGGGCCCGAGATGACGTCTGTTTGCCGGGACAACCCATCAGCATTGCCATTTTGCTTACCGGGTCGGTAGCTGATGGTGAAATTGTAAGGTTGTAGGGCTAGGCTCCACCGCAACAACCTGCCATTGTCTCCTGAGACCCGGTTAAGCCAGACCAATGGGTTGTGGTCGGTGACCAGTGAAAATTCCTGTCCGTATAAGTAAGGGTTCAACTTTTTAAGGGCCCAGACCAGGGCCAAACATTCCTTCTCCACTGCCGCATAGCTCACTTCCCGGGGTAATAGCTTTCTACTCAGGTATGCGACAGGGTGTTCTCCTCCATCCTCCCCAACTTGGCTCAGCACAGCCCCCAGTCCAAACATGGAAGCATCTGTGTGGACAAGAAAGCGTTTGTTAGGTACTGGGGCAGCCAAGACAGGAGCATTTACAAGTGCTTGCTTGAAGGCTAGAAACGCGGTTTCACAAGCTGGAGACCACAGGACCTGCCTAGGTAAAAATTTTTTCATCAGGTCCGTCAGGGGTTTGGCGATAGCACTATAATTAGGCACAAAACGTCGGTAGTACCCTGCAGTTCCCAAGAAGGCTAATACCTGGGTCTTAGTACGGGGCGTGGGCCAGTTAGCTACTGCCTCTACCTTGGCTGGCTCTGGTCTCTGATTCCCACACCCCACTCGGTGTCCCAGGTACTGCACCTCCGCCATACCTAGATGGCACTTGTCTGGTTTCAAGGTCAGACCTGCGGCCCGAATTTTGTCCAGAACCACCCCTACGTGCACCAGGTGCTCCTCCCAAGACCCACTGTAGATCGCAATGTCATCCAGGTATGCACATGCAAAATCCTGGAAGCCATCGAGGAGCCTATCCACCATACGTTGGAAGGTGGCCGGGGCATTTTTCATCCCAAATGGCATGACCCTAGACTGGTACAGGCCAAATGGGGTAACAAATGCCGACTTGGGGATAGCATCCTCGGCCAGGGGGATCTGCCAATAACCTTTACACAGGTCTATTGTAGTTAAATAACGTCCCCTGGCTATCCGATCTAGCAGTTCGTCTACCCTGGGCATCGGGTAGGCATCGGTGGTGGTCTTCTCATTGAGTCGCCTGTAGTCCACGCAGAACCGGGTAGTTCCGTCTTTCTTAGGCACCAGAACTACAGGCGAGGCCCAAGGGCTGTCAGAAGGCTCAATGACTCCTAACTGAATCATCTCCTGTATCTCCTTCCGCATTTCTTCTCGGACTGCTTCAGGGATACGGTAGGGGGGCTGTCGAAGGGGTGCTTGTCCAGGGGTCTCTACCTTATGTACAGCTAGGGTCGTATAGCCCGGTTTTTGGGAGAACGTCGCCTGTTTCTCCCCCAGAAGCCGCTTAGCCTGTTCCTTCTTTGTGGGGCTTAACCGGTCTCCTAGCTGCACAAGGCTAATGAGGTCAGTCTGGGGCTCTCTCTCTAGTAAGTCAGGGAGGGGTAAACCTTCTGAGTCGTCCGCAGCAGGGGCACATACTGCAGCAACATCCTCCTGCCGTTCCTGATACTCCTTCAGCATGTTCACATGAAAGGTTCGCTGGATTCTTTCATCTGCACAGCTGGCAATAACATAGGTAGTATCACATACCTGGTCTACTACTTTATACGGGCCCTGCCACAGGTTTGAGCACTAAGACCTTCTGCCCAACCTGGAAGATATGCTGTCGGGCCCCCCAATCGTACCATCTCTTCTGTCTTCCCTGGGCCGCCTGGAGATTCTCCCTTACCATCAGAGACAGTTGCTCCATGCGGTCCCGGAGTTCCAGAACGTAGGGCACTATGGGGGTCCCTTCTTGCTCTGTCTCTCCCTCCCAGTGTCCTCTGATGAGGTCGAGGGGTCCGCGGACCCTTCTCCCATAGAGCAACTCGAAGGGCGAGAACCCCGTAGATTCCTGGGGTACCTCTCTGTACGCAAATAACAGGTGAGGCAGGAATCTCTCCCAGTCTCTGCAAGCGTCCGAAAAGGTCCTCAGCATTTGCTTGAGGGTCCCGTTAAAGCGTTCGCAGAGACCATTAGTCTGGGGGTGGTAAGGTGAGCTCAGCAAGGGCTTAATATTGCACACCTTCCACAACTGCTGGGTGAGCACCGCAGTAAACTGGGTTCCCTGGTCAGAGAGAATCTCCTTAGGGAACCCCACTCTGGTAAAAATCTTAACCAGGGCATCAGCTACTGTCTCTGCTTCAATGTTGGACATAGCCACTGTCTCTGGGTAACGGGTGGCGTAGTCCACCACGGTGAGAATATACTTCTTCCCGGATGGACTAGGCCTGGCCAGGGGACCCACAATGTCAACGGCTATGCGGTAAAAGGGCTCCCCAATAATAGGCATGGACATGAGTTTAGCCTTAGGGTGGTCCCCAATCTTACCTATCCGTTGACATGTGTCACACGTTTTGCAGTATTGTCGCACATCCTGGCTAAAATTGGGCCAGAAGAAATTCTGTGTGATCCTATGGGCTGTACGACGGAACCCTAGATGTCCTGCTAGCGGTACATCATGCCCAATTCGCAGAATCTCCAGCTGGTATTTCTTAGGTACCACCAGCTGTCGTTTCTGCGAAGGGGCCTTACTTCTCCGAGCTGGCTTAGGGATCCTATACAGTCTATCCCCCACCCATTCAAAAAGCTCCCCATCTATTCCCCTTTCCTGAGTATCTGCCTTAGCCCTATACTTGTGTAAGGTCGGGTCCTCCCGAGTTTCCCTCCCGAATGCTTCGGGGGTATCCCAGCCTAAGAGCGCCTGATCTAAGGTACGTGTCGGGGAAGGTAGTCTCACCTGTGTCTCAGCAGCAAGCGGGCCGGTTCCAGCAGTACGTGTCTGGGCACGGGTAGTCACGGGGTTGACTTCATCGGGGCCCATCGGGGCGTAAGCAGAAAGGAGGGGGCTCAAATCATTCCCCAGTAGTACATCCGCTGGCAAATCCTTCATCACCCCCACATTCACGTGTCCCGAACCAACCCCCCAATCCAGGTGAACACGGGCAACAGGTAGCCGGAAGACGGTACCTCCCGCTACTCTTACGGCTACAGTGTCTCCAGTGTGTTGGCTCTCTGGGATGAGGTTCTTCTGTAGTAGGGTCATGGTAGCGCCACTATCACGTAAGCCATTGGCTACCGTTCCATTAACCCAGACCATCTGCCTGTGTTGCTGCCTGTTGTCCCGGTTAGCGGCTTGTATTGGATCAGCCTCGTGCAGGACGCCCCAATGTTCTTCCTCCTCAACGCAGTGGGCCGCAGGCATGGATGTGTTGCGGTTCCCCCTTGCTGGCTGTCTCCATGACTGGGACTGCCTGGCTGGATTCAACGGACAGTCTGGCTTTTTGTGCCCTAGCTGTTTACACCCGAAACACCTGATGGGTTGTGAGTAGTCCTGGGAGTTGAACCTGGGCTGCTGAGAATAAGTGGCCGCTGGAGGTGGTGCTGTAGGGCGGTACGACTGTGGTTGGTAGGCGATAGCCAGAGGGGGTGCTGCTGATCGATAATCCACCCGAGCTGTTGCCTTGACCACAGGGGTATCCAGTTTGTGGGCGTCTGTGTATTCATCCGCCAAGCGAGCTGCTTCAGGCAAGGTGAAAGGTTTTCGGTCCCGGACCCACTCTTTGACTTCCAGGGACAGTTTGTCAAAGAAGTGCTCCAGCAGGAACACCTGCAGCACCTCTTCCCCAGATTCTGCTTGGCACCCAGCGACCCAGTGAGAGGCCGTGCGGTGTGGGCAGCATGCCCACTCGGTATACGAGTCTCCAGTCTGCTTGCTCGTCTCTCGGAACCGCCTCCGGTATGCCTCCGGTGTGACGGCATACCTGGCCAACGGTGTTTCTTTTACCAGTCCATAGTTCATAATATCCTCGTCTGGGATGGCCCTGAACGCTTCACTGGCCCGGCCAGACAGTTTCCCAGACAAAATGGTAACCCATTCCTCTGTGGGCACCCGGTGTAGGGCACATTGCCGTTCAAAATCAGCAAGGTACCCATCAATCTCCCCTTCAGTTTCAATGAAATTTTTAAAAGCAATAAAATGTATCTTTCTCCTTTCAGTTGGTGCTGCTGTGACTTCTGCTGCTGCAGAACCTCTTTGCTGTAGCAAATTTATGTCAACAGCCGCTATAACTCGGTCTATGATCTCCGCTGTAGGGTTAGGACCATAATGTGCCAATCTTATGTTAACAGCCCGATCAAAACTTGCCTCTTCGGGTGTCCTGTCTGTTACGCTGGGCCTTTCTGTTATGTTGGGTCTTTCAGCTCCATCCATTTCGACTAGTTCTCTGATAATGTCCCTCTTCTTACGGTTGTTGGCCGGTCTTCCCCGTTCTCCAGTAAGTCTTTGAGGGTAGAACGCTTTAGCCGTTCATACTGTGCTTCCATTGGCCTGTGTCCTCTTGTAGCTGTCCTTCCGGCTGTGGGGATCAATCCCACTGCTTGCCAACAATTGTAACGGCACCCCAAGTATGAAAGGGGTTAACACCGTTAGGATATTCCCTTTCCAACCACACGACAGCCACCAGACACTCCAACCAGCTGAATAAGACCCCATACGAATGATTCTCCCCCCAGATACGAGACAACGCTCTGTATTCAAGTTCCAAAACAGGGAATGACTTTATTTTCAAAACACATGGTAACACATTTCTCTTCAAAACCCTCCCCTCCCATCCTTTGGGGAACAGGGCGGGTTAAACTGTCCAATGACAATGGTGATACAGGTCAGGTGTGTTCAAACTTCTCCTTTGATAAACAGTCTTAGGCAGAAGGGTTGATATCCCCCCCCTCCTCACAGAAGACACTTCCACATCCCATAATATGGAGCCAGCCGGTTTACCAAGCTCCAATCAACATCATCACAATGAAAGGGCCTGTAGCATAGATGAGGCTAATTAGCATTACACAAGGAGACAGGAGACACATCAGCCTCTCTTAATTTAACCTGTTGAGTTCAGCACCAACAGAATAACTATTTACAGATCCTGGGCAATATTGGGGAATAATGTTACAGACCCATTTTAAAACAATCCCATACATATTCTCAATGTCCATTATTTCATTGCTCACCCTGTGCTCCAAAGTGACCCCCTGTCACAGTGACCATATCTTATAAAATTTCTCTATTGATCCATTAGCTGTTGCTACTAATTCCTCCATGTTGTAAAGCTTTTCCTTTGGTTTTTCACCTGGCAATCTGGAAATTCTAACGTAAAGCATCGTTGTCAAAAGTTTGTAGGCTTCACCTCCGTAACATCTCTAAAATTCGTCCCTTTTTAACAAATGAAATCACCAAGCTCCTCATTCACTCCCTCGTTATCTCTTGCCTTGACTATTTCAACTCCCTTCTCATTGGCCCACCTCTCCATAGGCCAGGGGTGTCCAAAGTTTTTTGAAAGAGGGTCAGATTTTATTAAGTGAACGTACGTGAGGGCCGACCATTTTGCCTGACATTCTTTGAACCATTAAAATTTGGTCTAAGTGTGTTTGTCCACTTATACACTGCTCAACAATAATTCTCTTGCCTTTGTGACTGTGTGTGATGAAGAGATGAGCTTGGGTGTGTTATTTGGCTATACCGTATTTATCGGCTTATAACATGCACCCTCACGTTGTGAGGGAAGTTTCAGGAATAAACTTAAATTTTAAAGAAAGAACTGTGAAGCAAAATAAGGGTCAATGCCCATAAATGCAGCTTAATCAGTGCCCATCTGCAGCCCCACCGTTGCCATGAATGCAGCCCCACCGTTGCCATGAATGCAGCCCCACCGTTGCCATGAATGCAGCCCCACCGTTGCCATGAATGCAGCCCCACCGTTGCCATGAATGCAGACCCACCGTTGCCATGAATGCAGACCCACTGTTGCCATGCCTTACCATTGCCATCAGTGCAGCCTGAATGATGCCCATCTGCAACCTCAAATGGGACAGGCAGGATACAAAGTCCTGCCTCCTATGATGGACAGAACAGTCGCCCAATGGCAGGGCAGGAGACGGGACTTCCTAGTACAGAGGCTGCAGAGTAAACAGAAAATTCTCCTGTATGTACGGCACTCGTTCCACCCCCTTCTTGTCCCCTCCAAGGCAGCCACCAGCACGTATATCTTTTGTGGCCCTTGGTGCTCGTTGGGGGCCACAAAAGATATACGTGTCTAAATTACCAGGCGGAAACCATTCGAAACCAGAAAAGGGGCCGCGATTGGCCCTTCGGGCCGGACTTTGGACACGCCTGCCATAGGCTATCCCCTCTTTAGTCTATCATGAGTGTTGCTGTCACCTTACCAACCGTTCAGTGTCTGCCACCCTTCTCCTCCAATCCCTACATTGGCTCCCAATCGCCCAGAGAATTAATACTAACCACAACATACAAAGTCATTCACAACTCTGAGCTACACCACTAATCTTGTCTCCAAATATCACCCAAACTGTCCTCTCCGATCTTCTTATCAAGATCTCCTACTCTCAAGCGCTCTCGTCTCCTCCCCCCCATGCTCGTCTCCAGGATTTCTCCAGAGGCTCTCCCATCCTCTGGAACTCTCTACCTCAACCTGCCCAGCTATCTCCTACTCTTGCTACCTTCAGGCGATCCCTGAAAACTCATCTCTTCAGGGAAGCCTATCACACCTCCAACTAATCTTTTACCACTTTAATCAGCTTCTTCCCCACAGTTACAACCTTTTGTACCACCTGCCCCACCCTATTAGATTGTAAGCTCTTCTGAGCAGGGCCCTCTTAATCCTTTTGTATTTGTATTGTATTTTATTGTATTGTAACTGTATTGTCTCTCTTTTATATTGTAAAGCGCTGCGTAAACTGTTGGCGCTATATAAATCCTGTATAATAATAATAATAATAAATTGTTCCTTCAGATTGTAGTGTCATTGGCCAGCTTTAGGCAGATGGGTGGCAGATTAAAATCACAAACACTGACTCGCTACTGCCCCCACCAGGGATGGACAGTCATTTAAAAAAAAATAAAGGTGTGTTCGGACAAAATATGTTGCTGCTTCAGAATGATTTTGAGAAAACAACCTTAGTCCCCTGCATAAAAACATAAGGATGGGATGTATAGTAAATATGCGTATTCATGCGTTTTCGGGCATGCGCGTGCACAGATGTAAAAGTTCTTCTAGCTTTTCTTTGATTCTGTTCAGTAATGTAGACTTTTATACATATATTTTTTTTCACTGATCTATGCGCAGTGCAAGTTTACATGTCCTGTGTGTATGGGGCAGAGGCGGCTCTTTAATTAGGCAAATTAGGCGATCGCCTGAGGCCTCACACTCACAGGGGCCTCACGGCCGCCTAACTTACCCAATGCATTACCCCAGTTTTGATGGGACCTTAACTTTTCTGTGCTCAGGCAGCGTTAAGAGCCCTGACTCAGGAGCGGGGCCGCCAGCGTCCCTAACAACCAGTGAATATCGGTGACACCACCCCTTGTGACGTCAATGACCCAGCACGCCATCAGTCAATGATGTCACAAGGGGGCGGGCTCAGCAGGTGACATCACCGGGTGGCCCCCGCTCCTTAGGTATTAAAGAGCAGGATCTGGGGGCCACCTTGTTAAAGGGGGCTTCCAGATTCTGATAAGCCCCCTGCCCGCAGACCCCCACAACCATCGACCAGGGTTGTGGGGAAGAGGCTCTTGTCCTTTAATTATTTTTTCAATCATGGGTGTGAGTTGGGCACCGTGTCAAGTTTTGCCTAAGGCCTCACAAAGCCTAGAGCCGCCTATGGTATGGGGGCATTCTAAGCAATGTGTTACACTTAGATCAGTGAAAAAAAAATGCCTAAAAAAGCCCTGTGCAAGAGGCCTAAAAGTGTCAAGCCTTCTGATGTATAGTTTTAGTATCAGTTATCCGTGTCATCCTAGGTGTGCGCACAGGGTGTGCTGGGTGTGCCTGGGCACACCCTATACACCTCAAGTGCATTAGCATTAGTGACTGACCCCCCCTTGCAGCGTTACTGGCTTCCCTCCTCTCCTCTCCCGCCGCCTGCTGCAGACACACAGGGGATCTTCAGGATGCAGAGCGGGGAAAGGGATGGTAAATATGTCATTTACTGGCCTCTTCCTTTTCTGAATGAACAGGATTAGGGTGATCAGGCATTTATTTTCACTGATCTGCTTACAATGCCCCCATACACACAGACATGTAAACTTGCACTGCGCATAGATCGGTGAATATATATTTGTAGCGCACCCACCCCAGCCTTTACCTGCTTTTCTCTATTTGGCTCCTCCGCAGGAAAGAATGAGGCACACCGCACTACAAGCCCGTACCCTCCTGGATGGGGGGGTTGAGCGGTGTTATGCCGCGTACACACGATCATTTTTCCCGTCGGGAAAAATTTAATTTTTTCCCTTGGACGAGAAAAACGATCATCTGTGGGCTTTTTGTAATTTTTCCCGACGGGAAAAACGGCATTAATCACGACGAGAAAAATTAGAACATGTTCTAATTTTTCTCGTCGTGATTCCCGTCATTTTTTTCCGCGGCAGTTTTCCCATAGGGAGCCCACACACGGTCGTTTTTTTATGACCAAAAAAAAAAATGTAATTTAAAACGGCCGTGTGTGGGGGGAACAAGCTGTTCCTCGTTTTTCACGTTGATTTTCTCGACGGTGTTTTCACCGTCGAAAAAATCGATCGTGTGTACGCGGCATCAGTTTTCGGACCTGCCTGCGGCCAGTGAGTGAATCCTCCCGAGCTGATCTCGTTTCTGAAGTAACCAGAAACAAGTCCTTAGGGCTCCCCAGTAAAGCAACTGTCCACACCAACTGAAAGTCCAACTTCTATATTTATTCTTTAGAACAATAAATAGTCTCTTTGAGAGCAGACAGGTTGAGACAAGACACAGGTCAGATAAGGAGGGAGGAGGTCCAGGCACAAACTTTATTTAGCTTCTCTCCTGTTCTGATTTGTACGAACAGGCTTGGCACATGGTCTCTGCCACAGACCGTGAGGTTGGTCACTGCCACTGACCTGGTAAACATGCACTTCCTTCTTGGAACTTGGCCCATGTCAAGGAGAAAAACATCCCTCCGGAGAGTTACCAGAGGCCCTCCCTGTCACCCCGACTCTGCGCTGGGTCTTCAGAAAAGGGTCACCTCCCTGGCCTCCTCGATCCTGGATACGGGTCCCCTCGCAAGGCGGATCCCTGGGAGCTCTCGATCCCTAGCGGACCCCAGCCGAAGGTTGCTGAGCCCCGGGCCTTCTCTAAAGTACCTCACCCCAGACCGAAGGTGTCTGAGGTGGAACAGCAGCTCCGTCCCCGGGACTAGGGCACCCGGAGACAATCCTCCTCACCCCCAGGCCAAAGGTGCCTGGGCGTGGATGCAGCACCACCATGAGCGGGGAAGTGGACCCCGAACGAAAGATGTCTGCCCCTTTTATACCCTCTCCCGGCAGGCACAGCAGGTTCCCCGCCCTGCCGTACTACTGCCGCGAGGGGACACAAAAGGCACAGCCCGCCAATGGTGGTTCAACCCTGGCCTATGGCGACAGTGCCACCTGTAGGCCACAGGGAACTGGACACCAATGATATCCTCCACAAGCCAAAATGGTCCATAAACCCAACAATTAGTGCATCTGAGCCTAGTAGGGTGACCACGTGTCCCGGATTGCCCGGGACAGTCCCACATTTTGCAGGTCTGTCCCCGGCACCTTCATTCCAGGACAATACAGTGTCCCGGAATGAAACTGACACAGCCACCCCCCCCCCCCCGGGCCAATCAGATGCCCCCAAAAATGGCTGCCACATCACTGCTTTACTCACTGACAGTACTTGTCCTGGCCGGAAATGCCTGGAGGAGCACAATCCCGCCCCCTGATTGTGATTGGAGAAATCATAAATCCCACCTCTTGTGTCCAATCACTGTGCTGTGATTCGTTACAGCACAAGCTGATTTTTGGGAAGGGGGAGTGTCCCTGAATGGTAGTTTGGAAATGTGGTCACCCTAGAGCCTAGTTACCACTCAGATACCCCCCCTAAATATGACACCCGCTACATATATACATTTATATATATATATATATATATATATATATATATATATATATATATATAAGTCTACATTACTGAACAGAATCCAAGAAAAGCTAGAAGAACTTTTACATGTGTGTACGCACATGTGCGAAAACGCATGAATACGCGTACTTACTATACATCCCATCCTTATGTTTTTTTGCAGGAACTTTCTGGCAGGAATCTAATGCTCATAAATCTGTGCCGTGTACAAGTCCCCTTATACTAAAAATGCTTTATCATCATGACTGTAGAGAAAGCTCGTCATCTCCTGTAAATGAAACGAGGAATTCTGCCAAAAACAGATCTCAGTCCTTTCTTTAATGATGTCGCTTCTGGTTGACTGTGGAAAAAGTTGTCAGATACTTTATCTAAGCAAGCAGGAGTTTTGTTTCCAATGCCCGCTCCGGGGACTAAGGCTGTTTTCGCAAAATCACTCTGAACCAGCAACATAATTCGTCCTTTATTTTTGGAACATGACTGTGTCCTGGGGGGGGGGGGGGGGGGCAGTAGCAAGTCAGTGTTTGTGATTTTAATCTGCCATCCATCTGCCTAAAGCTGCCTAAAGCTGACCAACGACACTACAGTCTGCTGGAATAATTTACTGTAGAATTACCATTTAAAACTATGAAATGGGAGGACACAGAGGTGGAACTACCAGTATCGCACTTGATCCCACTGGAGTTCCACCATTGTGGGGGGCCCAGCATAGACATCTGTATGGAATACCGAAGCCCAGTGCTGGAACAAGTTCTGGCACTGCGCTCTGGTAACTAGCCTGACAGGGGCGCTGGTGTGGGCACCTGGGGTAAGGTGACCAGATTTAGAAAATTAGATCCGGGGACATATATTTTGTGTCAGGCCGGCATCGCCCCCCTGTGTCAGCTTTAATTTGAATGGCCGGGTGCCTGCCGTCACACAAGTCCCGCCTCCTGGACCAGCTCCTACCTATGGGAGACAGCACATGTCCCGGCACTGGACAAGTGTGCTGTCAGGCAAAACCAGGAGACGGGACTTGTGTGACGGCGGGCACCGGGCGATTTAAATTAAAGCTGACACACACCCCCAGTGTGTGGCACCCGAGGCGGACCAACCCCCCCTCTGCCTCAGCACCAGCCAAAGATCACCCTGCACCCGGTGCCGCCCCTGCAATCCGGGGACAGATCCGTGGACAGACTGGCTCCAGGGACAGTGTCCTCAGTTCAGGGACTGTCCCCGGACTGGTCACCCTAACCTGGGGCATCTCTCCTTGCCTACTGCCTGCACACAGAACAGTGGAGCTTGCAGAAGCTGCCCCTTCCTCTTCGGCTCCAATCTTCTCATGTTTACAGACAGTAGGAGGAGGTCATTGTGCTGATAATCTGAGGTGTGTAACCGGGAAGGGGAAGGAGGGGGGGGGGGCAGGTAAGAAGCATATACACCTGGAGGAGAGATGGGGGGTTGTAAGAGGATATGTGCTGGGGGAGTTGTTTTAGAAGGGGAGAGGACTTGCGCTGGGGGGTTGGATTCAAAATCGCTCCCACCTTACTTTCTAGCACAAGTCATCTCCCCTCCCAGCATATATCCTCTTACCCCCCTCACAAATCAAAGAGACGCTGGCCGCCACAAAGGGGTCAATGGTGGCGTCTGGCATCCCATAAAGGATTTAGGGCAAGTGTTTTGGGTTTCCACTCTGGTGCGCCCCTGTCAGACAAGTTACTGGAACCAAGTGCCAAAACTTGTTTGGACAGTGGGCGCCACGACCTAGCCCAGATTCACCAGACATCGATCGATTTGTGTGTCTGCAGCCCTGTGTCGGTGGGGGACATTTGGGGGAAGGAGGATTTTTGGTGGGGGGAATTTAAGGGAAGGCTTTTCTTTGGGAAAAACCCAGGCCCAGTGTAAAGGACCCTTCATGGTTTCTTGCACCGGGGCCCTGGTGGTTCTAGTTACGCCTCAGGGAGGACATACAAAAACAAGACAGGTTCTCATGCTACATTGTTATGTGCAAATCTAAAGGAGATTGTATGGGTTATAGTCAACGTAACACACGATTTATTTATTTATTTCATGATTACAGGTATTTAGATAGCATTATAAATTTATGCAGCACTTTACATATATATTGTACATTCACATCAGTCCCTGCCTTCCAGAAGCTTACAATCTAAGGTCCCTAACTCACATTCATACTAAGGCCAATTTAGACAGGAGCCCAGTATGTCTTTGGAGTTTGGGAGGAAACCCACGCAGAGAAGAACATGCAAACTCCAGGCAGGTGGTTGGGATTCAGACCAATTACCCTAGTGCTGCAAGGCGGAAGGCCTAACCACTTAGCCACTGTGCTGCCAGTACCCTGGCCTTCCCATACAATACATGAAACAACACCTCATTCCTGTGTGCTGGTGTAGCTGGGTGCTGGCACATGGGCATTTATAATGGAAAAAAAAGAGGAACTTTGCAGATTTCTATTGTGGGACAACAATTCCTGGCATGCCCATTCATTTTGTTACCATTAGCCCCATTTGCACTTCATTGATTGGACAACATAGGACTGTGGAGGGGGGAGATCCTGAAAAAAGAAGGATTGTAGGAGGTGTACTTTTACTATAAACAGACGACCTAAGCAGCGGTATTCACAGTGTTCCAGTGCAGGTTCGCCAGCCATCTTCTGCATCCACAGTATTCCAGAGCGGGTTTGGAGATCTAGCCATCAATCAATGAGGTACCCCTCCATCATCAACATCCACAGATCGGGGAGAGGGTTGTCAACTCATTGCTTATACTGTGCTTCAGGAACTGAAACTTTAGTCCAACACAGCCTCATCCTCCTGCTTTCTGGGCATTGCCCTGCCTGTTTACTCTACCATAAAACACTATCATAGCATCCAGCAAGGACTGTCCCATTGGCTTAGCATTGTCCCTATTTTCTTCTGAACCTGCTGTTCAATTTCTCGCTACAATTAAGTTCTTCTGCAAACTAACTATGTTAAGCACCTCCCTAATAGTTTGTCGTTTTTTAAAGCAGATGAAAGCTACCGAGCATCACCAGCTGTGCACCATCGTAAGGGCCCCAATAAAAGCTGGCAGAAATAACTATCCTAGGACTGCCCCATTATGTCTCACGGCAAACTCTGTAGGTCTTGCCACCCATAGTTCTTGAAACTGCTCAACCTACAGTCAGGTCCATAAATATTGGGACATCGACACAATTCTAATCTTTGTGGCTCTATACAGCACCACAATGGATTTGAAATGAAACAAACAAGACATGCTTTAACTGCAGACGTTCAGCTTTAATTTGAGGGTATTTACATCCAAATCAGGTGAACGGTGTAGGAATTACAACAGTTTGTATATGTGCCTCCCACTTTTTAAGGGACCAAAAGTAAAGGGACAATTGGCTGCTCAGCTGTTCCATGGCCAGGTGTGTGTTATTCCCTCATTATCCCATTTACAAGGAGCAGATAAAATGTCCAGAGTTCATTTCAAGTGTGCTATTTGCATTTGGAATCTGTTGCTGTCAACTCTCAATATGAGATCCAAAGAGCTGTCACTATCAGTGAAGCAAGCCATCATTAGGCTGAAAAAACAAAACAAACCCATCAGAGAGATAGCAAAAACATTAGGTGTGGCCAAATCAACTGTTTGGAACATCTTTAAAAAGAAAGAACGCACCGGTGAGCTCAGCAACACCAAAAGACCCGGAAGACCACGGAAAACAACTGTGGTGGATGACCAAAGAATTCTTTCCCTGGTGAAGAAAACACCCTTCACAACAGTTGGCCAGACCAAGAACACTCTCCAGGAGGTAGGTGTATGTGTGTCAAAGTCAACAATCTAGAGAAGACTTCACCAGAGTGAATACAGAGGGTTCACCACAAGATGTAAACCATTGGTGAGCCTCAAAAACAGGAAGACCAGATTAGAGTTTGCCAAACAACATCTAAAAAAGCCTTCACAGTTCTGGAACAACATCCTATGGACAGATGAGACCAAGATCAACTTGTACCAGAGTGATGGGAAGAGAAGAGTATGGAGAAGGAAAGGAACTGCTCATGATCCAAAGCATACCACCTCATCAGTAAAGCATGGTGGTGGTAGTGTCATGGCGTGGGCATGTATGGCTGCCAATGGAACTGGTTCTCTTGTATTTATTTGTAGCGATACCTTCAACTAAGAAGGCCGCAAATTTAGTTTGGGCCCTGAAAACAGCTCCGCCAACCCCTGGCAATGTACTCGACCCCCTACTGGCACAGTTAGTATTGGCAGCAATATATCTATTCTTATACTGTATGAGTAACCCAGACACCAAGACAATAATAGTATAAAAGGTATATGATTTACTTAAGCTTTTGATAAGAAAGGGGTTAACATTGGTAACAGTTTACAGATAATATATATTGCAGAGCCCTGCAGCACTAACACACTATGCATATGGAGTGAACAGTAACAAGTGCGCCACGTGGGCGACCGTTAACTAGGCGATCTGTGGCGCAGTAACCAAATGAACTAGCTAGCTGACCAGGCCTGGCTCAGATATCTACAACTTAGTCTATAGGGGATGATGTTCTTTTCTTCACCGGCAGGTCTTTAACGGTGGTGCACATTAACAGAGTATCATTTATAATCCAATGGGAAAGATAGAGATGGAGTAAACACTTTACTATGTGAAGTGTTAGTTCAGCTCCTTTGAGGTCCTCTAATGAGAGTATCAGAATTAACTTGTGGGCCACGGCAGTCTATAGGCCTATTAGCAACAACAGTATGTAGCTTGGGCGTACGCCCTCTCACCCGCCCCGGACACGGTCCCAGTCCGGGGAACTTCCACCGACTGTGTCGCACACACACACACAGTGTCTCCAGCGATCGGGTCCCCGATCCGGTCCAGGCTGTAGACAAGCGAAATCCGGAACCACCCAGGCTCGCAGTGGGGTGGAAGGCTCTTTGGTGTTGCGCAAGGTCTCAGGCTTCAGGCCTTGCACTCCGACACATCCACACAGGAGGATCAGTCTCTGAAGTCTCGTGTCCCAAAGAGGCCGAGCGCAGCCGCGCCTCCTCCTTATATAACCCCTCCCATGAGTCTCTGCGGTGAACACTGCCAAATGGGTTTCTGGGTGATGTAGTCTCCGGGAAGTAAAAGGGGAACACCCCGCTACATATTGATGATGTGACTGCTGACAAAAGCAGCAGGATGAATTCTGAAGTGTTTTGGGCAATATTATTATCGGCTCATATTCAGCCAAAGTCTTCAGAACTCATTGGATGGCGCTTCACAGTGCAAATGGACAATGACCCGAAGCATACTGCGAAAGCAACCAAAGAGTTTAAGGGAAAGAAGTGAAATGTTATGCAATGGCCAAGTCAATCACCTGACCTGAATCCGATTGAGCATGCATTTCACTTGCTGAAGACAAAACTGAAGGGAAAATGCCTCAAGAACAAGCAGGAACTGAAGACAGTTGCAGTAGAGGCCTGGCAGAGCATCACCAAGGATGAAACCCAGCGTCTGGTGATGTCATCGCGTTCCACACTTCAGGCTGTAATTGAATGCAAAGGATTTGCAACCAAGTATTAAAAAGTGAAAGTTTGATTGATGATTGTTAATCTGCCCCATTACTTTTGGTCCCTTAAAAAGAGGGAGGCACTTATACAAACTGTTGTAATTTCTACACCGTTCACCTGATTTGGATGTAAATACCCTCAAATTAAAGCTGAAAGTCTGCACTTAAAGCACATCCTGTTCGTTTTATTTTAAATCTATTGTGGTGGTGTATAGAGCCAAAAAGATTAGAATTGTGTCGATGTCCCAATATTTATGGACCTGACTGTATATCATAGTAAAGTCCTGCAGGCAGACTTGGACCTAACAGGGTCGTTTAAGGGTTCTGGCAGCAGTGTAGCCTACAGGGGTTTATACTATCATTCATCAAGCTACCCTTTGCACTCTTGGTGACCCTGCTATAATTTAAATTGGTCAGGAAATGGGCCCAGTTGCTGGTGTTGCTTTTGGTATAGAATTACTCTGTATAGGCACAGTGTGTTATTTGGTCACAGTTTGTATTGCCTTGCTCCTATTTGACCCATACAATTTACAAAATACATAGGGGTTGAGTTACTAAAACTAGAGAGTGCTAATCTAGTGCAGCTCTGCATAGAAACCAATCATCTTTCAGGTTTTATTTTTTTGTGAAAGCTTAATTGAGCAAGCTGAAGCTAGAAGCTGATTGGCTACCAAGTACAGAAGCACCATATTTTGCTCTCCCCAGGTTTAGTAAATTAACCATTAAGTATCATTTAAAGCGGAGTTCCAGGCTTTTTATGTTTATTAAAAGTCAGTAGCTACAAAAAGTTTAGCCGCTGACTTTAAATAAACCCTTTGAATAAACCGACACTTACCTGTTATACGGTCCAGCGATGCGGCCTCCCAGAGCGTCGCTCCTCTCCCCCTCCTTTCTTCTGGCACCTCCATTGACACTGTGGGCACTAGGGTGACCACGTGTCCCGGATTGCCCGGGACAGTCCCGCATTTTGCAGGTCTGTCCCGGGCACATTAATTCCAGGACAATACAGTGTCCCGGAATGAAACTGACACAGCCACCCCCTCGGGTCAATCTGATGCCCCCAAAATAGGCTGCCACATCACCGCTTTACTCACCGACAGTACTTGTCCTGGCCGGGAATGCCTGGAGGAGAACAATCCCACCCCCTGCTTGTGATTGGAGAAATCATAAATCCCGCCTCTTGTGTCCAATCACTGTGCTGTGCTTCGTTACAGCACAAGCTGATTTTTGGGAAGGGAGGGTGTCCCTGAATGGTAGTTTGGAAATGTGGTCACCCTAGTGGGCACCCGGCCATGACAGCTTTCAGTTTCACGGCCGGGCACGCACTGCACATGCGCGAGTCGCGCTGTGCTCTCCCAGTGGACAGGTAACCTTTTGGGACCTGTCACATGTCCCAGAAGATTGCAGAGAGGGAGGGGCCACCTAGGTAGAGAGGAGGAGTCGCCTAGGCGGCCCGTAGGTGGAAGGAGGAAGTGGGACAGGAAGTCCCACTCCAAACGAAGCCCCCACTCCTGCCCCAAAAAAATTACATGCAATATGTGGCATGTCAGGGGGCGAGGAGTGCTTAAAGCGGAAGCTCCACTTTTAGGTGGAACTCCGCTTTAACTGTTAGGCCGCGTACACACGACCGGTTTTCTAGGCAAAAAACGACAAGAAAACTTCCGGGAGAGTTTTCTTGCCGAGAAAACCGGCTGTGTGTACGTGGGTTTCAGTTTTCTCGTCGAGAAAACTGCCCAGATTCCCCGACAAGAAAAAAGATGACCTGCGGTCTTTTTTCTTGTTGAGAATCTCGTCGGCCTGTTTGACGAGAAACCCGAGCGTGTGCACACTTACCTGTCGCCGTGGAAACCCACGCATGCTCGAAATGACTTTGACGCATGCGCGGTAGTTTCCTAGGCATAGGCATAGGGGGTAGCAAGATGGCGGCGACGGCATCGAATGTGACGAGCGCACGCTCGTCGTAGTCGATGACGTCACCGCATGCGTGCCATTCAATAGAACGGCGGTTCTTTTGAATCGTACGTGTGTACACTTGGCCGGGACAAGTTTCTTGCCAAGATTCTCGTCAGAAAAAACAACGGGTTTTTCCTGACGAGAATCTCGGCCGTGTGTACGAGGCTTATGTCTCCACTCTCTACAGGTATATTCCTAACGGACGAAAACATCAAGCTAAGCCCCGTTCTCAGTCCTTGTCTGAACCACTAGACAGATGATTGGTGTTGGAGTCACAAGCCAAGTTCGAAGCAGGAGAAGAGTTTTGTAGTCGGGGTCACAAGCCAGGTTGACGCAGGAGAAGGGTTTCGTAGTCGTGGGTCACAAGCCAAGGTTGATTCCAAGTAGCAAAATAGGTAGCTCGAGGCAGCAGACAAAATAATGTTTGGAGCACAATAATCTGGCAAACAGGAAATGCAGAGGCATGGCTTAAATCAGGAAGTTCATAGGAGGAGCAAAGAGTTCAAGGTTCAAGACAGGATCATCCAAGGAATTGTTCAGGGAGTTATCCAGCATTCCAGGTGGCTCAACATGAAGAGACATCGCCCGAGGTCCTGAATTTAAATCCAGTCTCTGACATTTACTTTGGTGTTGTTCACCTTTTTGATGGGGTGTGTCAGAATGGTAGAAATGGGATTTCAAGAAACAAACCAGTTTCAGAGGGCTTATCAAACTAGTGGCCATGTGTACTACACTGGCTTATGGAACCTATAGATTGTAAAACAAATGTCTAAACTCTGCAACTAGACCATGAAAAATCGGACTTGTTACAGGTGCTAATAATGGGAAAGAGACCATAAAGGCCGATACCATCCCCACAAAAAAAAAAAAAGTGATAACCCTATTTGTCATCCTGTTTGTTTCAACGGGTTTATTTTATATTAAAAAGCATTCAGTGGTTTTAATGTATTGCCTTCCTTTATGGTGTTGTGATTGTTCAGTCGAAATATAACTTCAATCTCTCTGCAAGTTCCTTCTTGAATTGTCTTTTTATTCTTTTGCCTTTCTTTTCACCAGCCACCCTGAACTAGGATTCCATGGAACCACTAAAGTTCCTCCAATGGTTTGCTTGGGTTATTGAGCTGTGGCTGTGGTTCATTAAGCCGAAGCTTTTTCTCATTGGTCCGTGATGAATTGGTTTCAGTAAGAGTTTCTCAAGATCTGAAAGTTATTTTAGTGCTTCCTCTGGGGTTAAAAGGTTACGAAAAGCTGCTTTACACTGCTGTGATTGCACACAATGTGTGATTGTGACACAACCTCAGGCTCTCTGCCAACTCCTTCTTTGACAAGAAGTAGCTCCACACGCTCAACACACATTAAACTGTTAGCTGCCAATTTGGCTGTGAGATTGTGATCGATCTAGAGTATTTGCGAAAAGATCACTTGTGGTTGTGGTTTTTAACTGCATGCCTTGGTTTTTCTTTTCACACAACAAGCAATGGTAGATGTATGATTCAGTGAATCTACTTTTTTACCACCCAAACAAAAAAAGGTACACCACATTAGACTTGTGCACAACGGAAAAATTTGTTCCGTTTCGGTTCGTTTCTTTCCGGTCCTGTTGATTCGTAATCATTCGTAATTTTGCTAGACGGGATTTTTCGTGTTCGGACTCATTCGTATTTTTGCAAGCAACATTTTTCGTTGAATTTTTTGTTGCTTTATAATTCGTACTTTCGGTAGAGTACATTGTTTTTCGTTGATTCTGGACACAACTCCTACTTTCGTAACTTTTTTTGGGTTCGTTGATTCGTAATTTTCCGTGTCTCTCTCACAACGACGCTGCCTATTATGCCTAATGTGCTTCGAATGGATTTGTACTTTTCTAAATACATAGCGGTTATTTGTAACGATTCGAAATCTCGTATTTTACTTTAGTTTTTTACATGCGGCTATAGGCTCCGCCCCTGTACACCATTTTGAGAGGGTTCAGCACGGTGAGGGAGAAGCAGAGAGCAGAGCAGAGTGAGTGTTATTGTGCTTCGAATGGATTCGAAATCTCGTATTTTACTTTCGTTTTTTTCATGCGGCTATAGCCTCCGCCCCCTGTACACCATTTTGAGAGGGAGTTCAGCATGGTGAGGGAGAAGCAGAGAGCAGAGTGAGTGTTATTGTGCTTCGAATGGATTCGTACATTCGTAACTTTTTTCATAACGAATTATGCCGAAGACCTTCGGGCATTCGCTATTTTGCGGTATAATTTATTTCGGATTCGGTTTTATTTGTAATTGCTCTGTTCGGAAATTCGAATGCTTCCGAATGTCCGAAAGTTGCTAAATTCGGACGAATTTCGATTCGTTACGAAACGAATTGCACAAGCCTACAACACATATACACTGCGAACCAAGGAAAAAACCTGGTCTATGTTACAAACATTTTATAGGCAAGCAGAGTGTTTCAATGCATTTCGCTCTGCCCCCGGAGAATGCCCTGAGGGCAGAGCAAAACATGTTGGGGGGGCGTAACCTGGAGGGGGGCCAGGCTGAGCCTGCCATTCACTCCACCACCACGGGTCTGCTTTGATGTGCGGCCTCCGGGACATTCTGTTTGCCTACACCACATATACACCCCAGACTCCTCTATTTTGGAGTCTTCGATATTTTAGGTAGCAAGGATGGAAGGCTCATGAGTAAACACCCTAAGAGGCTACAAGCAACCAGGAGAAGGGGGTAAACATCAGAGGACCATGAGAAATTATTCATACAATTTCTGCCCCAATACAATGCAATCTAAACAGAAGCCACACTCCTCAAAGTACAATGTACTTGACCCAGGGCTGGATTTCCCACAAGGCCAGGCCTCGGGGCGGCACTGTGTGCAGGGGCGGCGCTGCGCGGCGGAGGAGACAAGTAATATTTCAGCGGCGGCGGAGAGAGATTACATCATCTCTCATTGCCCGCACTGCTGTTCCAACTTCCGCCCTTACTTACATAGCCGCGAAGGCTGCGCGACACAGAAGAGCGAGAATGACGTCATCTCTCACCGCCCGCCCTCACTCTCATCTCTCACTCGAGTCTCATGTGCCTCTTTTTCACGGTTCACCTGCAGCTAGTTTTCCCGCGCGGGAGAGGCTGACAGCGTTGTACCTGGCTGCAAGTACTCTGCAATGCTGGGGGGGGGGCTTGATTTTACATGCAATTAGTGACAAACTGGTACTTTTTGGGTGGCAGCCAGGTAACTGTGGCAATCCCAATTCTGCTGGCAGTGTGGCAAGTGACATCCTCATCTGGTGGTAGGCAGTGTGGCAAGTGACATCCCTATCTGGTGGCAGGCAGCGTGGCAAGTGACATCCCTATCTGGTGGCAGGCAGCGTGGCAAGTGACATCCCTATCTGGTGGCAGGCAGCGTGGCAAGTGACATCCCCATCTGGTGGCAGGCAGCGTGGCAAGTGACATCCCCATCTGGTGGCAGGCAGAGTGGCAAGTGACATCCCTATCTGGTGGCAGGCAGCATGGCAAGTGACATTCCCATCTGGTGACAAGAGACGGTGGCAAGTGACACACTCGGGGCTCCCACTCATTCTGCTTTATGGTGAGTTGAACTATTCCATTTTATATTACAATGTAATGATAGAAATAATGCATCTCAATCATCCTGACACCATAACAATCATGGTGCCGGAATGATTGAAGCACTAACACCAGTCACATTGTCTGCGAAAAATCGCTTCTAAATCGTTCTAATAGGAGCGACTCGAGTCGCTCCGACTTAGAAAAAAGGTTCCTGTACTTCTTTTGGGGGCGACTTGCATTGACTTCTATACAGAAGTCATTATACAAATCGCCTCAGGCGGGCGTCTCAAGTCGTCTTGAGATCGCGCCGCCGAGTCGCCCCCAAAGTCTTGCCACCCCTGTGTGAACCGGGCCTTAAGAAAATAGAAAATTGTTTGGGGGTTCTAAGTAATTTTTGAGCAAAAGAAATTCCGTGGACACGAAATGCTACACTGTAAAGCCCTGTACACACGATCGGTTTTACCGATGAAAACAGTCTGATGGACTTTTTTCATCGGACAAACCGATCGTGCATCAGCCCCATGGGTCTTTTTTCCATCGGTGTTTAAAAATAGAGCATGTTTTAAAATTTATCCGATGGTTAAAAAAACCGATAGCAAATTCCTATCGTCTGTGTGGAACTCCATCAGATAAAAAACCCACGCATGCTCAGAATCAAGTCGACGCATGCTCAGAAGCATAGAACTTAATTTTTCTTGGCTCATCGGAGTGTTTTACGTCACGCCGTTTGGGACGGTCGGTTTTTTGACTGATGGTGTGTAGGCAAGACTGATGGAAAACAGTTTCATCGGATTTCCGATGGAAAAATCCATAGGAAATCCGATCGTGTGTACAGGGCTTTGATTGACATTTCCTCCCAGGCAAAACACCACAATTACAAATAACCTGCTTAGTAACAGATTTAGTCATGCTCTGTAAATTGGCCAGACATGAATGATGTGACAGCGATATGTTTATACAGTGGAAAACTTTTTGAAGGGAAATATAATAGTTTCTTTGTCCAGCTCAGAGATCCTGAAATCTCTTAAAGCAACATTTTTTTTATTTTTTTTTTAAATGACATTCATTTATTTATTTTTTATTGCATTTTAGTGTAAATATGAGATGTGAGGACCTGTCATGCGTTTTTTTATTACAAGGGATGTTTACATTCCTTTTAATAGGAATAAAAGTGACCATTTTTTTTTTTTTTTTTTTAAAACAGTGTAAAAATAAAAGAAAAGTAAAATAAATTAGAAAAAAAAAAATAGTTTAAAGCGCCCTGTCCCGATGAGCTCACGCGCAGAAGTGAACGCATACGTGAGCAGCGCCCGCAGGGCCGTTTGAAGGAATTTGGGGGCTCCAAGCAAAAAATGGACATGGAGGCCCCCCAACCTCCCCCCCCCCCCCCGCAAAGCCTACAGGAACCACAGCATAGTGATACAGTTTAGGTTCACCCACACTTTAAATAAAAAAAGGTTTACGGTGCAAATACTGCGCATAAAATTTTAACATTTTCAAAAAACACCACTGTACCATAAAATCAATTAATATACATTAAAAAAGTGCACAATAACTAAATCCAACATACTTAAGACACACACATACATACATACATACACACACTGCAAAGGCTGCGGACATGGTCCAGGGGCCAGAGGCTGCGGACATGGTCCAGGGGCTGCGGACATGGTCCAGGGGCTGCGGACATGGTCCAGGGGCTGCGGACAGGGGCCAGAGGCTGCGGACAGGGGCCAGAGGCTGCGGACAGGGGCCAGAGGCTGCGGACAGGGGCCAGAGGCTGCGGACAGGGGCCAGAGGCTGCGGACAGGGGCCAGAGACTGCGGACAGGGGCCAGAGGCTGCGGACATGGTCCAGGGGCCAGAGGCTGCGGACATGGTCCAGGGGCCAGAGGCTGCGGACATGGTCCAGGGGCCAGAGGCTGCGGACATGGTCCAGGGGCCAGAGGCTGCGGACATGGTCCAGGGGCCAGAGGCTGCGGAGGGGTCTTACCGGGCTGTGATGAGGTGCGCGCCACTGCTGAGACCTCACAAAGTGCCACTGCTGCCTTACATTTAAAAATGGTGCCATTATGTCACTGCGCATGCGCCTGCATGTTCGAAAATGACTGACCGTGTACGGGCTAGCCCAAGCGGCGGCGGCGCATGTGCAGATAACACTCCAGCCCCCTCATCATAACATACAGGTTAATGTTACTTTATGGTATGTAATGAGGCTGGGGTTTTAGTGGAGGAAAAGAGCAGTGCAGCTGGCTGGAGCATGAAAACAGGTAGGTGAAAGAGGCTTTCCCCCCCCCCCCCCCCCACACACACTGCAAGAATGGACTTGATCCTAATTTCCTTGAGATGGGCTGTATTATGGCACCACATCCTTTGCTGTTTTTGCACAAATTCACGAATATGTTAGAAATATATTGGGACTTTCGAAGTGCTACAGAGATATTCTACATACACATATATTAAAAATAATTATTTTGTAAAAATGCATCTATGTATGTAGTACCAGAAATTAAGTCCCATTATATTTCTAACATATTCAACAATTTTACTTTCACCATACCTGTCCTGCTGAGGTACAGGACAGGTTTAAAGCACAGATCTATACAGTGTGGAAGGCAGAACAATTGTGACTCACAGGAGAAGAATGCAGTCTGCCATCCCTCCTGTTATCTTGGCTTTGGGGAGCTCAGGTGACTACTTTATGGGTAGCAATGATCGCTACTGTGTTGTCCTGCTTGCTCTGTCCTCCCCCCCCCCCCTGGGAGAGGAGGGGAAGGGAGACTCAGGTGCTGCCTGACACACACAAGCATGGAAGAGATCGAGTTTCTCCTTTCTGGACAGTCCTCTGCATGCTCGCTACCTGCTCCTTACTTGTCCATTGACCCGAGGGGTGTCTTGCATGAGCAGTGACAATGTCCAGGCTCCTGGGTCGACATTCTCCTCCTCCCTCGCCCAGCTCAATGTGTGCTAGTTGTCAGCGCTGACATTTCCCATCCTTCCTCCAGCTAGCTCCTCTCCTGCTCAGGACTCAGATTTGGCGCCACAAATTCAGCTTCTCTGGAGCCAATGAGAGAGGAGGGGTGTGAATTAAAGACGGAAGCCTCCCCGCAATTAGAGAATAGCGAGCCATTATCTCTCTTCTATATTTACCCACAGCCACAGCACCCAATAAGAGACTCGGGGCTACAGCCTGGGAAGGAGAAGTTGGGGGCCCCAGGCCTCCTGGGGCCCCAAGCAATTGCTTGTTTTGCCTGTCCTGTAGTGACGGGCCTGAGCGCCCGCATATGAAAACGGTGTTCAAACCACACATGTGAGGTATCGCCGCAACCGTTAGAGCGAGAGCAATAATTCAAGCCCCAGACCTCCTCTGTAACTCAAAACATTCAACCAGTTTGTCGCCATTCCACGAGCGGGCACAACTTTGAAGCGTGACATGTTGGGAATCAATTTACTCGGCATAACATTATCTTTCACAATATAAAAAAATTCAGCTAACTTTTCTGTTGTCTTATTTTTTTAATTAAATTTTATTTATTTTTCCCCAAAAAAAGTGCGTTTGTAAGACTGCTGCCCAAATACGGTGTGACAAAAAGTATTGCAATGACCACCATTTTATTCTCTATGGCAGTGATGGCGAACCTTGGCACCCCAGATGTTTTGGAACTACATTTCCCATGATGCTCAGCTACAGCTTTAGTGTAGCTGAGCATCATGGGAAATGTAGTTCCAAAACATCTGGGGTGCCAAGGTTCGCCGTCACTGCTCTATGGTGTTACAAAAAAATCTATATAATGCTTGGGGGTTCTAAGTAATTTTCTAGCAAAAAAAAACAAAAACAGTTTTTAACTTGTAAACACCAAATCTCAGAAAGAGGCTCGGTCCTCAAGTGGTTAAATGTGACAAAAAATTAATGACCAAAATAAATAAAAACAAAAAAAGTTAAAATAGTCATGTTTAATAAAATAAAAGAAATAAAAAGAACAAAAATCAGCCGGAAAATATTAGTTGAAAGGAGAATGAGAGTAAAGAGAGTTTATTACTTGTCAGGTTGCAGGTCAATTTTGATGCAGCGCAAAGCTACACAAAGGTGACCGTGTGAACAACACAGGCCTCTGCAACACACAATTTTGACAAGTGTTCATGATTGTTCCAAAACACCCATTAACCACTTGCCGACCGCGCTATAGGCGAATGACGGCTACAGCCTGGCCAGCTAGTTTTGGGAGGCCCCCCCGGGTCACGCACATGAAAGTGTCTATGATCGTTGGGTCTGAGGGGCCCAGCGCATCATGGATCGGGGGAAAAGGGCCAATCACAGCAGCCCTTTACCAAGTGATCGCTTTGTCCAATGATGGAGTGATCTCTTTGCCAACAAACCGGGATCATGCCCAGTTCAGCTCACGCTGCTGCGGTGTTTCTCTCTCCTCTCCTCACACGCTGTATCAGTGTGAGTAGAGGAGAGGGAAACACAGCAGCAGTGTGACTTGGCTTGATCCTGTGTGCTTATCTGTGCCCTACAGTGCTCATCAGTGCCACTACAGTGCTCATCAGTGCCCTACAGTGCTCATCTGTGCCCTACAGTGCCACTACAGTGCCCATACTGCCACTACATTGCCACTACAGTGCTCATTAGTTTCACTAAAGTGCTCATAAGTGCCCTACAGTGCTCATCAGTGCCCTACGGTGCCACTACAGTGCTCATCAGTGCCCATCAGTGATTGCTTATCAGTGCCATCAGTGCACATCAGTGAGTGCTTGTTAGTGCTCATTAATGACCTACAGTGCCATCAGTGAGTGCTCATCAGTGTCACTACAGTACTCCTAAATGCCACCACAGTGCCCTTCAGTGAGTGCTCATCAGTGCCACCCTTTCAGTGGATCCTCATCAGCACCCGTCAGTGCCGTAAAGATGTATAAAAAAGTGTGTTTTTATTTTCTTTCCACATTTACCAAAAACTTGTGGGGAAAAAATGACATGTTCAAAAGACTTATTATGCCTCATAGAATATACATTGGGGTGTTAGCTTTCCAAAATGGGGCGTTTCCATTGTCCTGATGCTCCAGGGCCTTCAAAAGTGTAATAGGTAGTCAGGAAATTAGATGTGTAGTTTATGTCCTTAGAACACCTTACAGTGCTCCCTGCATGTTGGACCTCTGTATTGGGGGCAGGCTGTGGAAAAGTCTCACACATGTGGTATCGTCATACTCAGGAGGAGTAGCAGAATGTGTTTTGGGGTGTAATTGCAAGTATGCATATGCTATGCGAGAGAAATAACCTGTTATTATGACTGGAGAGTTTAATAAAAAGACCACATAGATTAGTTCTTGCTGTGAAAAAAAAAAATATTTTAAGCAACAGCTGTGTGGAAAGATTAGAGGAACTGAATTTATTCTCTCTTGAGAAGAGGATATTAAGGGGGATATGATCAACATGTACAAATATATAAGGGGTTCATATAGTGAACTCATTAGATTCCCCCTTACACCAGGGTCCTCATTAGATGCCCCCCACCCCCCTTACACCAGCTTTCTCATTAGATTACTCCCTTACACCAGGGTCCCCCATTAAATTCCCCCCTTACACCAGGGTCCTCCATTAGCCAGCCGCATTTGGCCTGCGGGTTGCAGTTTGGAGACCCCTGCTATAGGGGATGAGGTTATTTTGGAATCACTGAAACAATAGGGATCTATGTGTTAGTTATTATCATACACTTTCTATATACAGTCAGGTCCATGAATATTGGGACGTCGACACAATTCTAATATTTTTGGCTCTTTACACCACCACCACAATTTGATTTTAAATGAAACAATTAATTTGAGGGTATTTACATCAAAATCAGGTGAACGGTGTAGGAATTACAACAGATTGTATATGTGCCTCCCACTTTTTAAGGGACCAAAAGTAATGGGACAGATTAACAATCATCAATCAAACTTTCACTTTTTAATACTTGGTTGCAAATCCTTTGCAGTCAATTACAGCCTGAAGTCTGGAACGCGATGACATCACCAGACGCTGGGTTTCATACCTGGTGATGCTCTGCCAGGCCTCTACCGCAACTGTCTTCAGTTCCTGCTTGTTCTTGGGGCATTTTCCCTTCAGTTTTGTCTTCAGCAAGTGAAATGCATGCTCAATCGGATTCAGGTCAGGGGATTGACTTGGCCATTGCATAACATTCCACTTCTTTCCCTTAAAAAACTCTTTGGTTGCTTTCGCAGTATGCTTCGGGTCATTGTCCATCTGCACTGTGAAGCGCCGTCCAATGAGTTCTGAAGCATTTGGCTGAATATGAGCCGATAATAATATTGTCCGAAACACTTCAGAATTCATCCTGCTGCTTTTGTCAGCAGTCACATCATCAATAAATACAAGAGAACCAGTTCCATTGGCAGCCATACATGCCCACGCCATGACACTACCACCACCATGCTTCACTGATGAGGTGGCATGCTTTGGATCATGATCAGTTCCTTTCCTTCTCCATACTCTTCTCTTCCCATCACTCTGGTACAAGTTGATCTTGGTCTCATCTGTCCATAGGATGTTGTTCCAGAACTGTGAAGGCTTTTTTAGATGTTGTTTGGCATCTTACCTAATCTGGCCTTCCTGTTTTTGAGGCTCACCAATGGTTTACATCTTGTGGTGAACCCTCTGTATTCACTCTGGTGAAGTCTTCTCTTGATTGGTGACTTTGACACACATACACCTACCTCCTGGAGAGTGTTCTTCATCTGACACACATACACCTACCTCCTGGAGAGTGTTCTTCATCTGACACACATACACCTACCTCCTGGAGAGTGTTCTTCATCTGACACACATACACCTACCTCCTGGAGAGTGTTCTTCATCTGGCCAACTGTTGTGAAGGGTGTTTTCTTCACCAGAGAAAGAATTCTTCGGTCATCCACCACAGTTGTTTTCCATGGTCTTCCGGGTCTTTTGGTGTTGCTGAGCTCACCGGTGCGTTCTTTCTTTTTAAGGATGTTCCAAGCAGTTGATTTGGCCACACCTAATGTTTTTGCTATCTCTCTGATGGGTTTGTTTTGTTTTTTTAGCCTAATGATGGCTTGCTTCACTGATAGTGACAGCTCTTTGGATCTCATATTGAGAGTTGACAGCAACAGATTCCAAATGCAAATAGTACACTTGAAATGAACTCTGGACCTTTTATCTGCTCCTTGTAAATGGGATAAGGAGGGAATAACACACACCTGGCCATGGAACAGCTGAGCAGCCAATTGTCCCTTTACTTTTGGTCCCTTAAAAAGTGGGGGGCACATTTACAAACTGTTGTATTTCCTACACCGTTCACCTGATTTGGATGTAAATACCCTCAAATTAAAGCTGAACATCTGCAGTTAAAGCGTATCTTGTTCGTTTCATTTCAAATCCATTGTGGTGGTGTATAGAGCCAAAAAGGTTAGAATTTTGTCGATGTCCCAATATTTATGGACCTGACTGTACATCATCTACATTGATTGTCAACTTGTACTGTGCACAGTTCTACATGTACCGTACATTATATTTGTGGGTACTTGCATACAGGACTGATGTTTGAACATCAGTATTCCTGGCTAAAATTTCTTGCATTT
Organism: Rana muscosa; assembly: GCA_029206835.1. Classification (NCBI taxonomy): domain Eukaryota; kingdom Metazoa; phylum Chordata; class Amphibia; order Anura; family Ranidae; genus Rana; species Rana muscosa. The sequence goes on along the minus strand of CM055116.1, from coordinate 1,260,676,175 downwards.
ATTTTGCTTGTATATTCTTGTATTTGAGCGTGTATCTTCATGTGTACATGAGTAAAATAGATTCTAACACCCAGAATACAATCCTAACATCTTCAAATTCAATTTTTTTTGTGTATGTGCGTAAAATACTGAGCAGGAACGCAGATTTCGGTATTTTTTTTTTTTTTTTTACTCATCTAAATGCAGTGCATGTTTATGCCCCTGTGTGTACAGGCACATTGAAAACAATGAGCTGCATTTAGATCAGTAAAAAAAACAAAAAACACCCATATGCCTGAAAAATTCGTATTTAGGCAGCAGTGTGCAAGAGGCCTATATGTATTTTTATGCATGTTATATATTTTTACGTATTTATTTGTTGGTGCATTTAGTGAGACCTTTCACTGACATTCTCATGTCTTAGCAGATAACATTATTAATAGAAAGAATTACAGCTAATTTACCACTTACCTTACCATTTACCACTTAATGAAGGTCCAAAATTCACCTGGATACGCTAAGTATGACGGATCACCTGGTACCCCACCTGGGTGCCTCCACTAAATGGTGCCTCCTGCCCTCCAAATCCTTCCAGCTGATCGATAGCTTTTACCAGTCCTTTACCTTAAACATCTTACACAAGACTTTGAGGTAAAAACCAAAGGAATCGCTTTGTTGAACAGAAATACAGGTTTTTATAAACTTCAAAAATAGGGGCAGTCACCACATGAAAATGCAAACTTCAAACAATCCAATTAACAGCTAACTATGATCTAATTAAACCGTAATCTATTTAACAGGTAACAGCTAACTAATTAACCAGTAAGTTAATTAACAGACACCTAGACAAGCCTTGATTAGTCAGGGAGTGCCCACCCTAGACAGTACCCCAGCATTCAAGAAGACCCAGGGCCAATGCCGGGACAAGGCCATCCAGTGCCCAGGGCAAAGATGCCAAACTGCGTCCCCCCCTTCCCTTAGGGTTAGGGTCAGGGCACCCACACCCCTGCTATAAACTATTGCGCCCAGGGCAGCTTCCCCTCCTGCCCACCCCTTGTCCCGGCCCTGCCCAGGGCTGTCCAAATCTCATTAACCAGCTTTCTCTTCACTTCCATCTTCTCACTAAGTTTCAAGTTGGCAGAGACCATCATGGCTTCCTTGACTGGTAAATGGGGTAATAACATGCCATCTTGCATTATATAACAGGACATCCGCCCAAAGGCTTGTAGCTCCCTCAAAAGCCAAGGTCCATAGTTAGTAGGCAAGAGGCCACCCTGTAGTCCCCTTCAAAAGCCTCTGTCCTGGTTGGGTCTGTCACACTAAGTAGTTGAGATGATATGTACATATCATCTCAACTACTTCGTTTTTTTTTTTTCAGGACAAATTGGGCTTTCTTCTGGTGGTAAATGGTAATGGATATCTCCTGATTTTTGTTATTTTTTAAAGGAAATCTTGCCCAAAATAGTAAAAAAAAATAATTAATTTAGCTGTATATTTCTTGCTATTATCATGATTTACCACCAAAGAACAACCCCAAAAATAATTCTCCTGCTCCTGACGATTGCAGTGATACCACATATGTGTATGTTAGTTCTTGTTTGTACCCGTAGTACAGCCCAGAACTAATGGTGCTCATTTTGCATTTTTTTTTTTTATCCTGCCTAAAACACACTAAGCCCAGGTTCACACTGGGCTGCGGGAGTGAAGCCGTGCGAGTTCAGCTGAACTCGCACGATTTCACTCCCGCTGGCAGTCCCAATTTCAGCCGCGATTACAAAGACTTCTGACACAGATGTCAGTGTAAATCGCGGCCGAAATCGCAAAAAGTAGTACAGAAACTACTTTTTGAAATCGGTGCAGCGCAGCAGGTGCGGCGTCGCACCGATTAGGACGGTGCCATTGCCCGCAATTTGCGGCAAATATCACCGATTTGACATGCGATTTGACATGTCAAATCGCATGTCAAATCGCACCAGTGTGAACCAGGGCTAACATTGGGATTGATCTACTAAACAATCTGGTGCAGCTGTGCATAGGAACCAATCAGCTTCCAGTTTTATTTTTTTGTCAAAGTTTAAAGCCCCATACACACGGTCAGACTTCCATCAGACTTTTCCTTGGATTTTTGTCCGAACGGAGTTGGTCGGGCACACCCATAGCATACACACCACAGGACTTTTCTGCAAACTTTCCCAAAACTTTTTGCAACATCACGTGGTTTTTCTGCTCTTTTCTGCTCTTTACCGCCACCCTTTGGTCAACTTCTGCTATTGTTGGTTGATTTTAACATTGGTTGTTTTGTCCATCGGACAAAAGTCCGATGGTTTTCTGTACACACGGTCGGACTTTGCTCCATCGGACTTTTGTTGGGCAAAAGTTTGTCCGTTCGCAGACCCAACTTTTGTCCGATGAAAACAAAACCAAACTCAAAAAAGTTTGTCCGATGGAGCGTACACACGGTCGGATTGTTGGTCCAACTTTCTTAAAACTAAGTTTGTTGGGCAAAAGTCCGACCGTGTGTACGAGGCTTTATTGAACAAGCTGAAGATAGAAGCTGATTGGCTACCATGCCCGGCTGCACCAGATTTTGCACTCTCCAGCTTTAGTAAATCAACCCAACTAAAGCCTCGTACACACGATCGGATTTTCAGCAGACAAAACTTAGGAATTTTGTCCGAAGCGCGTTGGCCAGGAACTTGTATTGCATACAAATGGCAAAGAATTGTCGGCCAACAAACACAAAACTACGTGGCTTTTCAGCTTTTTAGCGTCACCCTTTTGGCCCCTTCTGCTAATGTTGTGTTATGGTGAGCATTGCTTCTGAGCATGCGTGTTTGTACTTTCAACTTTTGTGTGACGACCTTGTGTACTGACCATCAGAAAATCTGACAACAGACCGTTGTCCGCCGAAAATTTACTAGTATGTCATCCATTTGTTGGCAGAACAACAGTCTGAAGGAGCGTACTAACGGGCAGATTTTAAGCCAACAGTCTGTCAACAGACAATCCCCTGCCAACAATCTGACCGTGTGTACGAGGCTTTAGGCAGGCCATACATGGGTTGAATTTAGAAATAATTTTCTTTTGAAAATCTTATCTAAAGCCTCATACACACGATTGGATTATCCAACGGGAATTGTGTGATGACAGGCTGTTGTCGGAAAATCCGACTGTTTCTATGCTCCATCGGACAATTGTTGTCGGATTTTCCGCAGACAAATGTGGCATAGCATTTTCCGATCGTGTGTACACAAGTCCGTCAGACAAAACTCCAAAGTACAAACACACATGCTCGGAAGCAATACTCACCATGACGCAACATTAGCAGAAGTTGCCCAAAGGGTGGCGCTAAAAAGCTGAAAAACCACGTTGTTTTGTGTTTGTTGGCCGACAATTCTTTGCCGTTTGTATGCAATACAAGTTCCTGGCCAACGCCCTTCAGACAAAAGTCCTACACTTTGTCCGCAGAAAATCCGATCGTGTGTACCAGGCTTTAGTCTTTTGACTAAAATGTCATTTTAGTTTTAGTTGTATTTTAGTCATCTCAGTTGTTTTAGTTTTAGTCGTATTTTAGTTGACTAAAATGGTATTAAGTTAGTCGGTTTTAGTCAACTAAATTAATACTGTCACAGTGACTGATTACTTTGATCGAAAAATATAGGCTATCACAGCGATCAGGTGACCCGGAACCGGCTGTCCCAGGTCCCCATCATTAGTAGGAGAGCTGGGGCTCTCGGTGAGACCCCGGTCTCTGTGCTGGGAGCGCGCTGTGCATAAAGGGCAAGTATGCATATGCCTCTCAGAAGAAAATCCGGTTCCGTGAGACCGCATATATGTGTGTGCGGTCGGTGCAGAGGGGTTAACTTTAAATGGCCTGTGTAACAATGATATAGCAACTGAAAATATTAAAACTAGTTCATCTAGCAAATACATTGGCTTGGGTGAGATCAGATTGACTCTGTGGCTATTTAAAAAAAAATGAATTAAAGGATATAGATGCCTCCTGCATGTATCCTTATCTGTCAAATGTCTCCCCTCTGTCTGTTATAAGAACTGAAAAACTGCAGATTCTGTGGGTGGATCTGTTGCCTGGAGCTCGGTGGGTGGAGTCATGATGTCAGTAGACTCCCCGCCCACCTCTACACTCCCCTTGTCAACATGCATTTTCTCCTGTGTATTCCTTCTGCTATGATCACTAACATCCAGTCAAATCCAGAAAAGTAACCACATGACTTCAGAAAAGGAGTGGGGGGTGGGAATTAAAAAATAATGCCTGTCTACAGCTAGTGCACAAGATATGTAAATAACCTGTCACTCAAAGCAAGGGGGCGGAACGGACAAAGGTTTTTCTCTGTCCGTTTTATCTCACTGAACAATAAAAGAGGATTGCTCAGAGCTGGATTAACTCTTTGTGGCAAGACCTGGCACATATGATAGGAAATCTTATACTCTACATTGTGACAGTATAAGTTGACCCAAATATAAGCCGAGGCACCTAATTTTACCACAAAAAACTAGGAAAACGTATTGACTCGAATATAAGCCTAGGGTGTCCATCTGCATGCCTCACTGTGCCCATGCCTCACTGTGTCCATGCCTCACTGTGCCCATGCCTCACTGTGTCCATGACTAGACTGACGTTTAACATGGAAGTCTATGGAAAGGGTGCCCGGCTTTGAAAAATCGGTGCTCCCCGGCCGTAGGTCCTCCGGACAACAAACTTTGCACCCTTGTAGAGGAAGAGTGGGGCTACATGTGTGCCAAGACCAGTACCGGGTCCCCAAAATCCGGGAGATCAGGCGCAAAAAGGTGACTCGAGTATAAGCCGAGGGGGGCTTTTTCAGCACAAAAAAATGTGCTGAAAAACTCGGCTTATACTCGAGTATATACGGTAAGGTATTTACCTGTAAAATCCTCCCTTGTGCATCTAAAAGTCCTGAGACCACCGCCATCTTGGATGTGATGTCAGCAGACCCAGAGCTGCCACTCAAGATGCAGAGATCAGCAACCCTTCCTACACTAAAGCTAAGCTCCGGGAATTCAGCCACTTTGTAAAATGTGCAGATGAAGTGCATGTCAGATCCTGGACTTACAGTATCTCTTTAATTCACATCTGACATTTTCATGGAGCTCCGGGACCATAGCTATCCCTATGCTGCTGGAGCTCCTATGGACCAAGCTGGTAAACCACTTCAGCCCCGGAAGAATTTACCCCCTTAATGACCGGGCCATTTTTTGCGATACGGCGCTGCGTCGCTTTAAGTGACAATTGCGCGGTCATGCGACGTGGCTCCCAAGCAAAATTTGTGTCCATTTTTTCCCACAAAAAGAGCTTTCTTTTGGTGGTATTTGATCACCTCTGCGGTTTTTATTTTTTTTTACGCTATATACAAACAAAAAAGACTGAATTTTTTTGAAAAAAATGCTATATTTTTTACTTTTTGCTATATAAAAATTATCCCCCAAAAACATCTAAAAAAAACGAATTTCTTCCTCAGTTTAGGCCGATTTTTATTCTTCTACATATTTTTGGTAAAAAAAAAATCGCAATAAGTATATAAAGATTGGTTTGCGCAAAAGTTATAGCGTCTAAAAGATAGGGGATAGATTTATGGCATTTTTATTGTAATTTTTATTTTTTACTAGTAATGACGGCGATCAGCGATTTTTAGCGGGACTGCGACATCGCGTCTAGGGTTGTCCCGATACCACTTTTTTGAGACCGAGTACAAGTACCGATACTTTTTTCCAAGTACTCGCCGATACCGATACTTTTTTTTTCAATGTCATGTGACAGTTTGAAAGATGGGGACTGATAGGTGGCACTGACAGGTGGCACTTATGGGCACTGACTGGTGACTGGCGCTGATGGGCACTAATAGGTGGCTGGCAATGATAGATGGCACTGATTGCACTGATAGGTGGCACTTATGGGCACTGATGGCACTGATAGGTGGCACTTGTGGGCAGTGATAGGTGGCACTGATAGGTGGCACTTGTGGGCGCTGACAGGTGGCACTTGTGGGCAGTGATAGGTGGCACTGATAGGTGGCACTTGTGGGCCCTGATAGATGGCACTGATAGGTGGCACTTGTGGGCCCTGATAGATGGCACTGAAAGGTGGCACTTGTGGGCACTTATGGGCACTGATAGATGGCACTTGTGGGCAGTGATAGGTGGCACTGATAGGTGGCACTTGTGGGCCCTGATAGATGGCACTGAAAGGTGGCACTTGTGGGCACTTATGGGCACTGATAGATGGCACTTGTGGGCAGTGATAGGTGGCACTGATAGGTGGCACTTGTGGGCACTGATAGGTGGCACTTGTGGGCACTGATTGGTGGCACTATCTGTGCAATCAGTGCCATCTATCAGTGCCCACAAGTGCCACCAATCAGTGCCCATAAGTGACACCTATCAGTGCAGTCAGTGCCATCTACCAGTGCCACCTGATAGGTGGCACTGGTAGATGGCACTGATTGCACTGATAGGTAGCACTTGTGGGTACTGATAGGTGGCTGGCACTGAAATGCTGTGGGGAAAAAAAATGACAGGATTAAAAAAAAAAAAAAAACTGCTGCAACGCCCATCTTGGTACACCCTGCACTCGGCTGAAGTAAGCAGCAGCAGACATCTTGTTACACCCAGCCCATATAGCTCGGGCTGGGTGTAACAAGATGTCTGCTGCTGCTTACTGCAGACAAGTGCAGGGTGTACCAAGATGGGCGTGGGGACGTTCAGCCGCTGACGGCGACCGAATGTGATAGCACCGGTCACCGATCCTGATGCGGCTGCGCCCTGCACCCCTGCCAGCTTACCAAGTTCAACTGCAGGTGAGGGACTCGCTCTCCGCCCGCGGACTCCGTCCATCGACTGTGCCCGCCCTCTCCAGCCAGACTCCGCCCGCACTTTCCTTCAGAGACTCAGCCTGCCCCCTCTCCAGCCAAACTCCGCCTGCACTAGCTCTGTCGACAGACTCTGTCCGCCCTCTCCAGCCAGACTCCGCCCGTACTCCCCCGCCCTCCCCAGCCACTGACTCCTCCCGCCCTCTTCGGCCACAAAAAAAAAAAAGTATCGGGTGAAGCATCGGGAGCATTTGCGCGAGTACAAGTACTCGCGCAAATGCTTGGTATCGGTCCCGATACCGATACTAGTATCGGTATCGGGACAACCCTAATCGCGTCAGACAAATCAGACAATTTTTACACTATTTTGGGACCATTGACATTTATACAGCGATCTGTGCTATAAATAGCCATTGATTACTGTATAAAGGTCACTGGCAGGGAAGGGGCTAACACTAGGGGGCGATCAAGGGGTTAAATGTGTGTCCTAGGGAGTGATTCTAACTGTGGGGGGGTGGGACTGCAGGTCCCTGTTAGATACAACAGATCAGTCTCCTCACCCCTGACAGAACGGAGACCTGTCTGTTTACATTGACAGATCTCCGTTCTGCGCCCCCTATACTACTTAAAGCGCCCGCAATACAGCTACGGCGATTCGGGCAGGAGTGCTATTGTGACGGCGGGTGGTAGGCAAGCGGTTAAACAAACAATTTCCTTTATCAGTTGCTGCTGTCAGCTTTTCAGGCAGTGGAATGGGGGCTCGCAGTCTGCTGCTGGAAAAAAAAAAGGATTGGGCTGAGTGCTGCTCAGCCATTCACAGGAAGCTTTGCATTTTATTAATTACTCGGATGGTTTTATCTGATTGGCTGAGGTGGAGATTGTGACGTTATCCACCTGCCTCGCCACCATCAGATGAAGCCTTGCATTCATTCTGCAAAAATAATCTAAACACATCCACTACTTAAAGCGGATCTTCACTGCATCTGAGCACCACAAACCAAAAACACATGTAATTCATTTTTTAAAATTCAAAGCAAACTCCTCCGACCAGCCATGTCTCTATGCCTTATTTTGTTGTGAAATCACTTTATCACTTTATAACGCCCCCTAGCATTTCTGACGGGGCCATTTTGAGTAAGGGCAGATGATTTATGTAGCACTTACTTGGAATCCATCTGCCCTTAGCTCAAGCATGCATGGGGTGTTTTTTCTTCAGATTAGGTGACCCGTCAGACTATGTAACGGAAGTGACGTTCCGTCGTCGCCACCATCTTGCTACACCCCGCAGTCGCCCACAGTAAGGATACAGTGAGAAGGCGGCAAGCGGACATCTTGTTACACCCACCGGAGTCTTGCATTTCACACACCAGGAAACTCAGCTTATATAGTGAAATACAGGATTTTGAACTCCCTCAGACTGTTTTGATGTTGATGTTTCAAAACAGCGGTGTTCTGTCAGATTAGCAAGGTTTGCCGCTGATTTTAAAATTCAACATCTAAATAGTCAGACGGATTTTCAAATCCTGTATTTCACTATATAAACTCAGTTTACTGTTAAAAATAAGTGTGAAATGTATGACTCCGGTGGGTGTAACAAGATGTCCACTTGCTGCCTTCTCACTGTATCCATTCTGTGGACGGGTGCGGGGTGTAGCAAGATGGCGGCAACGGAACATCACTTCCGTTACAAAATCTGACGGGTCACCATATCTGACGAAACACAGGAGGGTGTGCTTAGGTGAGAAAACACATTCTCCTCTTCTGAAGACTCCTGGGATGCATGACATCATTTGCCTACATAAGAAACAAGGAAGTAGCTGAAGAAATGTAAAAAAAAAAAAAATAGTAGAAATTTTGTAAATATGATATATTTTCCTATCTACTTACTAATGTCAGTGGCAGGAGGATTAGAAATAATCAAAGCTGAGTAGAAGACTGAAGCCCTACTTTAATAGTGCTGTAATCTGTTTGTCACAAAAATAGTTTCCTGTTTTTTCTGTCTCCTTTCAATGTCCCCCATGAGCTCCTGAACCCCCCCCCCCCCTTCACTTCCATTTGTTAGGAATGAGCAGTGCACATTAGTTATTAAAGTGGTTGTAAACCCTCCCTGACCACTTGCACCTACAGGTAAGTCTAGATTAAGGCTTACCTGTAGGTGCAAAAAATATATTTGCAGAAAAGATATTTGCAGAAAGGACAATGGCGCAGGCGTACTGAGCGCGCCGGTTTTATCAATGGGATAATAACGGAACCGTGCGCATGCGGGGGAGTGACGTCATCGCCCTTCCGGCCAGTCACAGCGTCAGAGCGGCGATACATGGAAGGGACTTATAGGCAACCTGGCGGCGGCGGCGGAAGAGGAGCACTTCGGGGGCTTCGATCTCAAGGTAAGTCATTCATAATGAGCTAGTATGCTATGCATACTAGCTCATTATGCCTTTCTCTTGCAGGGTTTTTTTTTCAGGAAAAAAAAAGAGGGTTTACTTCCTCTTTAGGCCCCTTTCACACGTGCGGACCGTATGTCCGTTTTTCACCCATCCGTTTTCGGATGAAATACAGACATACATGTATCCCTATGGGACAGCGGATGTCAGCGGATGAACATCCGCTGACACCCGATCTCACCCGTGACCGCTACGCTCCGTTTTTCAGGATAGAAAAATTTCTATTTTTCTATCCGTCTGCAGAGCGGATCGGATGAACACGGACAGACGGTCCGTGTTCATCCGATCCCCCATAGGGGAGAGCGGAGATCTGACAGGGCGGTCCCTGCACAGTGTGCGGGGACCGCCCAGTCATCAGCCGGCTCAGCGGGGATCAACGGAGCGATCCCCGCTGAGCAAGCGGAGGTTCACGGGGCGGATCATGACTGATCCGTCCCGTGTGAAAGAAGCCTTAAGTGGTTAGTTAGTGGTTATGTGTACTTCTCTCTGCACACCAGAAATCCCATAGTCTATAATAGTGCACTGCCAAAAAATTAATTTTTTTTGTTTTAATTTTTTTCTTTTTTTTGGGCTTTTTTCGGAAATTCGGGAAATTCGAAAAAAAACTTTTTTCAGTTTTTTGCTTTTTTCGGAAATTCTGAAATTCAGGAAATTCGAAAAATTTGTTTTTTTCATTTTTTTGCTTTTTTCAGAAATTCGGGAAATTCTAAAAAAAATTTTTTTAGTTTTTTTGCTTTTTTTGGAAATTCGGAATTCGGAAATTCCAAATTTTCGAATTTCCGAATTTCCCAAAAAACGAATAAAACGAAAAAAACACATTTTTAGAATTTCCGAAAAAAGCAAAAAAACGAAAAAAAAGAATTTCCGATTTTTGGAAATTCAAAAAATTCGGAATTCAGAAATTCAATTCCCCATTTTCAAATTTTAGATTATCGAATTCGGCAATTTCGAATTTTCGAATCTCGAATTTTCGAAATTTCCAATTTTTGAACTTTTGAAATGCCGAATTTCCGAATTTTTCAATTTACGAATTTTCGAATTTACGAATTTTTCAATTAACAAATTTTCGGATTTACAAATTTTTCAAATTGAAAAATTTGGAAATTCGAAATTTCGGAAATCCGAAAATCCGGAAATTGAAAAATTTGGTAGTTCGGAATTTTCGGAATTAACGAATTTCTCTAAATTCTTGAAAAATGAATTAGAAACAAAACGAATTGCACATGTCTAGTCACTGGAGCGAGCAAGAGAGTGGCTACATTCCTACATACAGTAGGACCATGTAGGACCATGGAGAACGTAGCCACCCTCTAACAGGAAGTCAGATCATAGCCGCAAAAAAAAAGGAATTTGGAGATTTTGAAGAGGCTGAGAGCAATAGAATGGAATTTTAATAGTTAAAAATACGTTATTTTTCTTAAAAATAATATATATATATTGTTGAATATCATTTTTTTTTTTTTTTACACCAGAGTTTAGTGTCACTTTATACAAAAATCTTCATAGTCCGGCACATGCAGAAATTTGTGTGTATTCATTAATATTCTGTATTATTTTATTACTGCATCATTGACAAAATGGCGATTTAAAAACGTATGTGGCCAGGATAGAAGAGTATTTCTCTATGTAACGATGATCACCTACCTAGGGAGCCACTGGAATTACCGTATTTATCGGCGTATAATACGCACTTTTTTCCCCTTAAAATCAGGGGGAAATCGTGGGTGCGTGTTATACGCCGATCCCCGTTGTCTCTGAGGGGAAGAGGAGCGAGCGCCGCCAAAATAGACCGAGCCGAGTGTACTGTGTACTTGGCTAGGCTTGGCTCTGCTCGCAGTCACGCCCAGTCTCGCCTCCTAGCCTTTACGTCCCGCCATTGGACCGGTGTTGTGTCCATCATAGAAGCCGGGCCAAGGGGCGGGACAGGGCGGGACTGCGAGACGAGCCAAGAGGAGCTGAGAGGGGCCGAATACACAGGACATCCGGCTCTGTGTATCTTGGCGGCACTAAAATGTAAAAACCCATCATGCTGCACTTTTGGGCAACGCTGCAGATGGACACTGGGCAAGGCTGCAGATGGACACTGGGCAAGGCTGCAGATGGACACTGGGCAAGGCTGCAGATGGACACTGGGCAAGGCTGCAGATGGAGACACCGATAAGGCTGCATTGATGGGCATTTAAAATGTACGTTTTTTTCCTTAAACTTCCCTCCTAAACTTGGGGTGCGTGTTATACGCCGATAATACGCCGATAAATATGGTAGTTGGGCTGCCTACCAGTGCAATGCCTCCCTGTTCTGCATTTGGACCCAAATGCTCATCGACAAACCTCTGACAACAATCAGGCTTCAGTCATTAGAGGTCTTTTTACAATGTATTGCAGTCAGGTAAGTCTTCCAAGAACACAACGTCAGAAAGGTGTAGCTTCTGTATGCATGTAGCTGCAGGCCAAGCAATCTTCCACATTGTTGTTTCAATGACAGATCACAAGTGTTTAACCTTCACTCTTCAATCCACGCAGAGTAATTAATCACAACATGGCTTGTAGCCAAAATACTCTAGGCAAATACACTTTGCATGCTTTCACAGTCAATCAGCGACACCTGTACATTCTTCTCCTTAGGTAAACTGCTATTACATGCTGTAATAGCAGATAAAACATGTGGAAGTGGCCTCGTAAATCATACTGTTACATGAGATCGTTTTACTTCAGAGGCCACTTTGGTGTGCCTCAATAGACAACTGCTACCAATAACTCTATAACTATGTGTGGCCAGGTACTGGTGTGAATCCTCCTAAGTGTAGCGCACCCCCAACTAAGAGAGCCGCTGAATTTTATCTCGGGCCCTGCAGACAACACCGCCAACCCCCGGCAATTCACTCGACCCACTCTGGCACAGTTAGTCTAGGGTAAAATTCAGACACCAATGCAAAGCAATTAAAGAATAACGAGTTTATTCTCTCTTGGTATAATAGATCAACAGTTATAACAGATCACACGTGCTTCTTGCAGAGCCCTGCAGCGAATAACATACTACACATTAGTGAAATACAGTAATGGCATACCACGTGTAACGGCCGTTAAGTAAGCGCCCTGTGACGCAGCAACTAAACTCTAACGCTTGGTCAGGCCTGACCCAGACTCTAAAACTCAGTCTCTAGGAGATGATTTCTTCGCATGCAAGTCTTTAATGGTGGTACACATTTAGGAACACATTTGTAATCCACAGGTCAAGTAACAACACGGAACACTTCACTGGAGACCCCTTAACTCAGTTCTGCTATAGATCTTCAGTGGGGTCTCAAATATAAGCTGGTGGGCCACGGCAGTCTGTAGGCCTAACAACATTATAAAGTATATGGATTGAGCATGTGCTCGCTCACCCCTCCGGATACGATCCCAGTCCGGGACTTCCACCTGCTGTGTCTCCACACACAGCGTCTGCAGCGGTCGGGTCTCCGATCCAACAAAGGTTGAGGATAACAAAGTCAGATGCCACCCAGGCTCGCAGTAGGGTGGAAGGCTCTTTGGCAGCTGCGCAAGGCCCCAGGCTTCAGGCCTTGCACACCAGCAGATCCGCACAGGAGGACTTGCTCACCGAAGTCTCGTGTCCCAAAGAGGCCGAGCTTAGCCTCCCCCTTCCTTATATATCTCCACCCATGAGTCTCTGCGGTGGCAACATTGCACCCTGGGTGCCGAATGGGGTTCTGGGTAAGGTAGTCCTGAGAGTCTTAAAGGAGACCCCGCTTCATAAGTAAAGACTGTCTGTTACCTGTATTATTACAGGACTGCAAGTCCCAGCATGTCCATACACTGACCACATTGACTTTCACTGTTTCCTTTTTGATTGACCAAGACTGGGCATCAAGGAAAGAGGAGTGATGAAGAGAGGACCATGGGATATGTAGTTTCAATATAGCAAGTGGAACTGTGCTCTATGGGGGAATAAACTACAGTTCCCTGGAGTCCTGGCATCAGGAGGAGGAGCCTGGAAAAGCTAGGAGCACTTGCCATCAGACCGGAGATAGGAACAGAAGGACCAACAGATTGCAGGGTCCGCAGCACCTGAATTCTGCGTAGACAGGCCTTCCCTGTTCCAGAAAGCTAGCAGAGACACTTTCATTCTGCTTAGAGCAGTGGTTCTCAACCTGCTAGTGCCGTGACCCCTTAATAAAATTTCCAAAGTTGTTGGGACCCCTTAAAGTAAAATTTTCAAAGCATGGGTTGTCAACACCCAAGGCAAGGCAAGTAATTTGCGCCCCTAACCCATGGACATTTAGCGCTTCTTGAGTCCCTTCCATTCGTTAAAACCCCTTATGGTACATTTTAGGAAGTACCACTCTCTCTTTGTTCTACTTTCTTTCCCTTTTATCTCTCTCTATCCTAATTTCTTGTTTTTCCCCCCATCCCTCTCTCTAGCCGTATTTCTTGTTTTTTTCTCTCATTCTTTCTCTCCCTTTTTCTTTGTACCGCCCCTCTTTTCCTCTCCCTTCCATGTATTCTCAAATTTTATTCCTTCTCTTACTCCTTGTTGGGGGGGTGGGGGACAATGGGATGAGTGGCAGTGCTGGCGGGGAGTTGGGATCAGTGGCAGTGCTGGGGGGGGGGGAGTTCTGATCAGCCAACTTACAGTAGGTTACCGCAAGATTGTATTTCCAGCGCGATCCCATCGCGCTGGTGCTCGGCACTGCGAGGCTGTACTTCTCGCACTCGCCGCCCCCACGAGATGCAGCATCATGGCGGAATCCATAGGAGAGAAAAAAATGAGCGACAGAGCTCGGCGCGGGGCTCGCAGAGGGTCAATATCGCCGATGCAGAGCCGGTTTTATGCACAATCTCGCGGTCACCTACTGTAGGTGCTCTTGATCAAGGTCATCTACTGATCTGAGAACTGTAGTGGGGACTTTTAATGGCAACTCTAATCACAGGTAGTGTTACTAACTGTGTCTCTGGCTTCACTTTGTCTCCAGCTCTGTGGTGTCCCACAGCAGTGACACCTATGCCGAAATCAGGAGATAGGGTCTCCTCCAGCCCCTCCCACTTCACATTCCTCACCAGTCAGCTGACCTATAGTCTCTGCTCCGCAGCCATGCCGTGAACTGAATGGGTGGCTGAAAAGAGGCTAAATGGGCGGCCACGGGCTCCAGGAACTGCCCAGCTGGGCGGCCACAGGTTCCAGGGCATAGCCCTGCTGGGTGGCCGCGAAAAGGCTGGGAGAGCAGTGCGTGCTTCAGGAACAGCCCAGGATTCAGTGACCCCTGGCAAATCGTAATTCAACCCCAGAGGGGGTCCCAACACCCAGGTTGAGAACCACTGGCTTAGAGTGACGCCTAAAGCTCATTTGAAGTGCCTGAGACTGTACAAAGGAGACACCAGTTTGTTTCCTCAGAGACGCCAAACGGCAACACTGAGCCAACCTGAACAGACAGAACTCTCAAGCAATTCTATCAGAGGTCAGCACAGCTGAATAACAGGGACTGCAATTGAAACACAAGAACCAGTGAGAGAGTTGCTAACCCACCCTTCTTTTCTCTTCTTCACTTAACAGACCTTTGGATCCATCCCCTCAGAAAATTCCACAATAGGTCAGATATTCTGCAACCAGTTCCACTGACTTTGCTGTGATGCTAACCCAAACTTTAAAGTCACCAAGCTAGCAAAATCTTTTCTTCCCCATGCTGAAAATATACCAAACTTGTCACATTTCTCTTTTCTCAACAAAGTTGCAGCTTTGAACAAAGCTTTCAGCAATTTATTTGGTTTATTTCCTACTGACTTTAACTAGAAGAGAACCTGCGGACTCTATCAAATGTGCACCACCATAAGGGCCCCAACCCAGCTGGCCAGCTGAAAAGACTTTTAATTATGATGGACTGATCGTAAAGTCTCTAGAAGAAACTAGAAGAGGAAGTCTATCCTCTGCATGCTTTGCATTAGATGAACCGCAAATAGAACAAATAGAACACTTAAGATCCACTATGACAATCAAGCCTTTTGAAATCAAAATATCTAACTGCTATATCCACTTTGTCTCAAACTAGGATATACTACAATATCTTTGGTGAGACTTGCCTCACTCAGGGGCGGATCCAGGGGGGGAAGAGGGCAATTGCCCCCCGAAAATATAACACTGACTGTCATGTCACTGTTCTGCCTGAGTTTCTCTCTCTGTCTCACATCAGCCGATCAGCAGCGCCGAGAGAGAGACTCATCTAGTGTAACTGTAATTACACTGCACTGCCGGTCTTCCGCTGGACGCCTGGACCAGGAGGAGCCGGGGAGGTGAGTGTAGCCTCTTCCCTGCACTGGTTTCTAGTGCCTGGGCCAACTGGCATCTAGCAACGAGTGACGTCATAAAGTCACGTCGGACTCGGAGTCTCGTAGGCTCTGCCCCTGCTCGGAGCCGACATGACACACAAGAGCTGGAGCCTCAAATAGGGGAACAGTTGTTGCTGCTAAGTTTAGACAAAATTCCTTTGGGAGACAAAGGTATTTTGCACTAACAGTTCTAAAATGTCCAGAGTCCACAGTCAGTGGCAGAGTGCCAGCATTCTTCCTTCTCTGCCCCACCCACCGAAACCTCCTCCCTCCCTCTTCTACATCTACAACACTGACTGCAGGCCTCTGCCCCTGAGTGTGTGTTGGCCCCACCTACCCACCGAAACCTCCTCCCTCCATCTTCTACAACACTGACTGCAGGCCTCTGCCCCTGAGTGTGTGTTGGCCCCACCTACCCACCGAAACCTCCTCCCTCCATCTTCTACAACACTGACTGCAGGCCTCTGCCCCTGAGTGTGTGTTGGCCCCACCTACCCACCGAAACCTCCTCCCTCCATCTTCTACAACACTGACTGCAGGCCTCTGCCCCTGAGTGTGTGTTGGCCCCACCTACCCACCAAAACCTCCTCCCTCCATCTTCTACAACACCGACTGTAGTCCTCTGCCCCTGAGTGTGTGTTGGCCCCACCCACCCACCGAAACCTCCATCCTCCATCTTCTACAACACCGACTGCAGGCCTCTGCCCCTGAGTGTGTGTTGGCCCCACCTACCCACCGAAACCTCCTCCCTCCATCTTCTACAACACTGACTGCAGGCCTCTGCCCCTGAGTGTGTGTTGGCCCCACCTACCCACCGAAACCTCCTCCCTCCATCTTCTACAACACTGACTGCAGGCCTCTGCCCCTGAGTGTGTGTTGGCCCCACCTACCCACCGAAACCTCCTCCCTCCATCTTCTACAACACTGACTGCAGGCCTCTGCCCCTGAGTGTGTGTTGGCCCCACCCATCGGCACCTCCTCCCTCCATCTTCTCCACACTACAGGCCTCCGCCCCAGAGTGAGTGTTGGCTCCACCCATCTCCTCCCTCCATCTTCTCCACACTGCAGTCTGCAGAGCAGCATGAATATAGGAAGAAGAAGGCTGCTGACAGTGCAATTACTGGATCCATCTTCACTCAATTGCTCCTGCATGAGTGCCCCTCCCACCACCAGAGCACCAAAATATTTGACTAAAAGTGAGTAAAAGATTGAACGACTTTCATGTGTCAAATTGCAAAATACATGTGTGCCATTATGTATGAAAAAAAATGCCCTTTTAGTCTTGACTTGTTCAATCTTAACCCCTTCAGCTCCGGAAATTTTTACCCCCCCCCAGGCCATGTTTTGCGACACTGCACTGTGTTACTTTAACTGACTGACAATTGCGCAGTCGTGCGGCGCTGTACCCAAGTAAAATGGATGTCCTTTTTTCCCCACAAATAGAGCTTTCTTTTGGTGGTATTTGATCACCTCTACGGTTTTTATTTTTTGCGTTATAAACAAAAAAGCGTACATTTTGAAAAAAAAGCAATATTTTTTACTTTTTGCAAAAAAAAAATTAGCACTACCTCCGTAGGAGCTGCTGGTTTTTGTTTGGGCCTTGCACGTTACCTCAGTATTCATTGTCTAGTGGAATAAAGTCTGTAAGAAACTCTAATGTCCACACAAGATGTAAAACCTTTTTGCTGTTAGGTTTGATTTTTGCTCAAAACTTGGGAAGAAAGGAGAAGGATGAAGGAGGAAGGGGAAGGTTCAGGTACGCAGTACAGATCACTGGGGGAAAAAACTTCTCAACCCCAAAGTCATTCACCACTCCCCCTCGAGTGGGTATTGCTCACCCGGATAGACCCCTCTCACCTGGCCTAGCAGCCGTAATGATGCACGGACAATGACCAGGAACAGTCTCTGCCACAGACTGGTTGCGAACAAAAATGGATAGTCCGGAAACCTCTGCCACAGGACTTAACGCCCGAACTCCCAGCCAAACAGTCAAAGAGCCTTTAAGCCGACCCGGCGGACTGAGCGGTAGATCCCTCCTTAATAAGGTCACCAGGCCTATCCCGAGACATTAGCCTTTTGCTTGGACTCCTCCAGGGCAGGTCCTCCTCTGGTTTCCTCCATTAAGTAGCTTCCTCTACTTAGACAGACAGCTTGGGATCCCCTCTGAATCATAGGCCCCAGTCAGCATAACTGGGCCTATTTGGTAGAGATGCGGCCTCGGACCAATATGGTCCTGGGGCCGAAATCACACAGCACATTCCTCGCGCCAGGAGGGCCACGAGGTGAAGGACCCCAAAAAATGGCGTCTACCCCTTAAGTACCCCTTCCCGGCATGCCCAGCAGGGACACCACTCCCACTCTGCTGTTTCCGGGACACTCAATCCACCATGTCTTGCCCATATTCCAACACTGGCCTATGGTGGTATCGCCACCAACAGGCAACAGTGGGAAATCCTGTCAGGCACAGCCACAGCTGAACAGAGGCTAATTGAGCAAAATCATTTAAGTCTGAGCCCAACTATCGCCTCAGACACCCACTAAATTTAATATAGCGCCCAGTCATTGAGAGCAGGGCACTAGATAAATATCCCCCAAAAATATATAAAAGAACACATTTTTTCCTCAGTTTAGGACGATACGTATTCTTCTACATATTTTTGGTAAAAAAAAAAATCTCTGTAAGCATATATTGATTGGTTTGCGCAAAAGTTATAGCGTCTACAAAATAGTGTATAGTTTTATGTAATTTTTGTTATTATTTATTTTTTTACTAGTAATGGCGACGATTTTTATTGTGACTGCGATATTATGGCAGACACATCGGACACTTTTGACTCTTTTTTGGAACCATTGTCATTTATACAGCGATCAGTGCTATAAAAATGCACTGATTACTGTGTAAATGACACTAGCAGGAAAGGGGTTAACCACTAGGGGGCGAGGAAGGGGTTAAGTTTAAGTGTGTCCTAGGGAGTGATTCTAACTGTGGGGGGGCTGGGCTACATGTCACACGACATTGATCACTGCTTCCGATCACAGGGAGCTGTAGATCAGTGTCCTGTCACCAGGTAAAAAAGGAAAATGCCTTGTTTACACAGGCATCCCCCAGTTCTGCCACTCTGTGACAAGATCGTGGGACACCGGCGGGTCCCGTGGGCACGGTCACGTTGCTTTGCCTGCCCATGCCAGTCTGCCAATGTATATAGTCGTGAGGCAGTCGGCAAGTGGCTAATCACTGACGTGGCAAGTGAGCAAAAATTTTCAGGGTTTCTGTGCAATATTTGAGGTATTTCATGGTAAAAAAAATGTATAGCCTCAAGGAAACAGAACAGGTGAGTTCATAAAGAATAACAATGTAACCAATGTTGCTGTTATTTTAGGAAGAACCTTAGGCTAAGGCAGGGGCGGATCCAGGGGGGGGGGCAACAGGGAAATTGCCCCCCCCCCCCCCGAGACCATCTGTCACACTCACTTGCTTGCTCTTTTTTTTTTTTTTTGCGCCTGATCTCCCGGATTTTGGGGACCCGGTACTGGCCAGCCCCTGGACCCCAAACTTGGCACACATGTAGCCCTATGTCTCATCTACAAGTGTGCAAAGTTTGGTGTCTGGGAGACGTACGGCCGGGGAGAACCGATTTTTCAAATCTGGGCACTCCTTCCATAGACTCCAATGTTAAACGGTAATTTCTCCAGTAAATTTGCGGACCTGGTACCGGCCGGTCGTAGGTCCTCTGGACCCCAAACTTGGCACACATGTAGCCCAATGTCTCCTCTACAAGTGTGAAAAGTTTGGTGCCTGGGAGACCTACGGCCGGGGAGAACTGATTTTTAAAATCCGGGCACTCCTTCCATAGACTCCCATGTTAAACATCAGTCTAGTCATGGGCACAGTGAAGCATGGACACAGTGAGGCATGGGCACAGTGAGGCAAAGTGAGGCACAGTGAGGCATGCATAAGGTCACCCTAGGCTTATACTCGAGTCAATACATTTTCCCAGTTTTTTGGGGTAAAATTAGGTGCCTCGGCTTATATTCGGGTCACTTATACTCGAGTATATACAGTACTTGTTCTGCAGCTGCCGCTGCCTCTCTGAGTCTCTCTCTCAGTTTCTCACATCAGCCGATCAGCATCGCCGAGAGAGAGACTGGTCTAATGTAGTTACGCGGCGCACTGACACGATACCAGGAGCGGAGGAGGAGGTGGGTGGAGACTCTTCCCTGCACTCGTTGCTAACGCCTGGGCCGCTTGGCGTCTAGCAACGAGTGACGTCAGTGAGTCACGTCGGGCCGCTCTGCGGGCAGGTGCGATAGCGTGTGGCTCCACAGACGGGTAAGAAAGTGGGCGGCTCCGCTTGCGGCGCGGTTTGTGGGTGGGCGGCGCGGTCCGTGGGCAGACCGTGCTGCTCAGTGTGTTGGCAGCGCAGGTGAGAGTGAGACAGCAGGCTCAGTGTAGCAGCTGGCCAATCAGCTAGCCGGGAGCGGGGGAGCAGAGAGATGAGATCATCTCTCACCGCCCATGCCTGCCCTACATTCCTGCAGTGACTTCCGCCCTCACTGTGCAGGCAGCAGAGAGATTACATTATCTCTCTGCTGCCTGACTCTGGGAGTCTGAGACACAGCAAGAGACAAAACTACACCTTAGCAGGCAAGTTAGTGACAATCCGCAAATTGTGTCAGGTGACGTGGCAAATGACAATCTGCATCTGGTGGCAGGCAAGTGACAATCCACAAGGTGTGGCAGGTGAGTGGCAAGTGACAATCCACAAGGTGTGGCAAGTGACACGCTCAGGACTCCCACTAAATTCAGGCGACGGTGGCAAGTGACACACTCGGGGCTCCCACTGATTCTGCATTGAACCATTTAATTTTATATTACAATGTAATAATAGAAATAATGCGCTTCAATCATTCTGACACCATAACAACCATGGTGCCGGGATGATTGAAGCGCCGACACCAGCCATTTTCCCAATAAATTTCCCACAAAAAAAAAAATATTTTTGGCAGTGCCCCTCCCGAGAAAAGACTCTGGATCCGCCCCTGGGCTAAGGTGACCAGATTTTTAAAATTAAATCCGGGGACATTTTTTTTTTTTTTACTAGTAATGACGGCAATAAGCGACTCTCTGCCCATCGCTGCCGCCGCCCGCCTCACAGCCTGTCAAGTCTTACTCTCCGGGCCCCGGCTACTACTGGGTGGGGAGTGGAGGAAGATCACTCTGCCGGGGAAGGCAAGGAGATAAGCAGGCTGGCCGGGACTTGAGCCAAGGCAGAAGAACATGTGACTGGAGCTGAATGGGCATGCCCCCAAATCTGAAGAAATATTCCCTTCGCTCCGACCAGCACATGATCATCAGAAAGGGGCACAGATAATGGAAAAAAAAAAAAACACCCCCCTAAGCTAGTAGGAGCAGCAGAGCAGGGGGGGGGGGGTGTAATTCAGATAATCTTTTTTTCAATTCTGCACTGACTGTCTTTGAAATTGCCCCAGCCCCTGTTCAAATCCAATCCGGGGACAAAACCGGGGACAGACTTGGTCCGGGGACAGTGTCCTCAATCCGGGGACTGTACCCTGAAACCGGGGATGTCTGGTCACCCTACCTTAGGCCCCTTTCACACAGACGGATTCTGTTTCAATCAGCAGGGGATTGGCTGACACATCTGTATCCGCCAAGTTTCTGAAGAGCAAACACAGACTTAAGCCCTGCACACACGATCGGATTTCCTATGGATTCTAATCCGATGGTTTTCTCCATCGGAAATCCGATGAAACTGTCTTCCATCAGTCTTGCCCACACACCATCAGTCAAAAAACCGACCGTTTCAAACGCGGTGACGTAAAACACTCCGATGAGCCGAGAAAAATTAAGTTCAATGCTTCTGAGCATGCGTCGACTTGATTCTGAGCATGCGTGGGTTTTTTATCCGAAGGAGTTACCCATAGACGATATTAATTTGCTATCGGTTTTTTATCCATCGGAAAAATTTAAAACATGTTCTATTTTTTGACACCGATGGAAAAAAGACTGATGGGGCCCACACACGATCGGTTTGTCCGATGAAAAAAATCCATCGGACTGTTTTCATCGGTAAAACCGATCGTGTGTATGTGGCTTAAGCCTGCTCTACTCTATGAGCGGTTGGGTGTAAACGGACTCCGCTGTCTGTTTACACCCAACTACTTCTGATACGATTTGCCTACACAGAAGAGGACAGATCCCCTTCCGGTTTTTTGTTTTTATAGCAAATCAGATAGGAGGTAGACATGTGCGCTGTCAATAAATTTGTTTTGTTCCGTTTCGTATTAGCCGTTCGTATTTCATAATTTGTGTCTGAAATTCAATTTGGATTCGTACGAAATATACAAATTTTCGTTAGATTCATTTACTTTTCGTAACAATTAGAACCATTCGTTATGATGAATTTAAAAAGCAAAAATACCGTTCTCAATATGGCAGTCCTCCTTCAGCACCACAACACCAGACTTAAAGGACATTTCCCAACTTTGTAAGTGATTTTGAGTTTTTGGTGGTAATGGGGAGGTGCAGGGGGGATGAACATGTGTGTGCATTCTTAGAAGTCACAGGGCTGTTATTAATACTTTATTTTATAGATTATTTTATAGGTGTAGCGTGGCTTTAAAATCTAAGGGAATGTTTGAGTGGTAGTTGTACTCAAACACACTATTGGATAGGGTTCTGTAAAACCCATTTTGTACTACAGGTGGGATGCTGGTGTATAGCTCCCCGTGGCCTGTTGGTGGTGCTGCCTTTGGAGGCCAGGGTTGAACCGCTGGTACAGTGCTGTGCCTTGGATGTCCCCTTTTGGCGGTAGTATGGTGGGCGTGTCGGCCTGCTGTGCATCCCAGGAGGGGATATAAAAGGGGCAGACCCTGTCTGTCAGGTGTGAGTTCCCGGGTTCCGACCCCGGGAGCATGTGATTTTGTTTGTGGCTACCCCAGGCACCTTTAGCCCTGGGGTGGAGTTCCTGGCCCGGTACACTGGCGGATCAGTCCCAGGCACCTTTAGCCCTGTGGCTGCAACTGGAGGCTTTGGGTCCAGCACCTTCGGCTGGAGCCCACAGAGGGAAGAGGAATCCCAGGGTGCTGCCTTGCGAGGAGACCCGTATCTAGATGAGGAGGCCGAGGGAGGACCGTTCCGAAGGACAGTTGAGAGATCACAGTGAAGGAAGGGGCCCGGTAACTCTCTGGAGGGATGTCATCTTCCCGTTAGAGGCCTAAAACCAGAACCAACGTTCACCAGGTCTGTGGCAGAGACTGTGTTTGTACTCTGATTCGAGCATCACTCCGACTGCTAGGATCCACTCTAATGGGAGACTATCCGGATACAAATGCAATGCACACTCACCAAAAAATTATCTTTTTAAGGCAACAAGGGTGAAGTTAGGAATATCTGCAGGCTTCCATACAAGAAAGTCTTCCCAATCTTTCTTACTTTAACAGGAAGGAGCTCCGTTCATATATCCCCAAATACCAAAGGCAATAAACAAAAAACATGCCTCATAATGCAGTATTTATTGGAATAGACATACAATTAAAAACAAAAAAACAAAACAGGTATAAAATGCATGTAAAATCAATGTGACAAATCTGGCATCGCCACTTGGACCTAGACATGTGCACCACATAAAAATTTGTTTAGTTTGGTTTCGTTTCTGTGAGTTTCCGTTGATTCGTAACGATTCGTAATTTCGTAAGACGTGGTTTATCGTATTCGGACTCGTATTTCCGTAAGGGTTATTTTTCCGTTGATTTGTTTTTCCGTTAGTCTAATTTTCGTTGATTCGAAATTCGTATTTACGTTATATTTTATATTCGGCCACGTTCGTATTTTCGTAAGAACTATATTTTCGTTGATTTGCAATGATTCGTATTTTCATGTCTAATTTCCGTTGATTGGAAAATCGTACTTTTGTAGATTTAATTACATCCGTACTTTCGTTAGAATACATTTTCCGTTTATTCAAAACACTACTCGTCGTAATTTTGTAATTCGTACTTTCGTGAGATTGACTGGCTCATTTATTCGTACTTTCGTAACATTGTTTTCGTAGATTCGTAATCGGGGCATAATTCGTAATTTTACATAACGACCGTTTTTCATGACGAGAAAAATGGCATTTTTTTATTTGGTCATTAAAAACGATAGTGTGTAGGCAAGGCAGGCTTGAGAAGAATCACGTCGAGAAAAACGCAGTTTTTTTCAATGACATTAAAAATGGTCGTGTGTACGCGGCATTACACAGAAAAACACACAAGGGAATAAGAAACAAGCTCATTGGGGGGAAGAGACAACCTCTTCAGGGGAAGGGACAAGCTTATTGGCCATTGGCCAACGTCCAGAACTAATTCAGAGCTAACGAAATAGAATTTACGTTTTTTCGAATTTTCGTTGTTTTGATTTTCGTTTTCGGAAGATTCGTAATTTTTTTCATTCATTTTGATTTTCGGTAATATGGATCTTTGTTCGTTGTTTTGTTTTACGTTTTCCGAATATTTGTAATTTCACGTTTTCGTTCATTTTGATTTTCGTTATTTTTTGATCTTTGTCCGGTATTTTCGTTTTTTTATGTTTTCGTTTTTTACTTTTTCGTTTCAAATTTACTAAATTCATATTTTCGTTGTTTTCCATATTCGTTCTTTTAGATAATTCGTTGTTCATTCGTAATTTTAGCAAACCGTTCGTTCATTCGTATGTTTACGAATAACGAATTTTGACGAATAACGAATTCGTAACTAAACGAATTGCACATGTCTACTTGGACCTCCGATATGGCGGAGCAATGTTCTGGCTCTTAAATCCTACCCACGCAACCAAGGCAGTCCACATCAAGCTCAGTATGGGATGCAAGCAAATGAGAAACTCAGTGTATTAGTTAAGAAATGTCAGCATTTAATAAAAGGTAAAATTACTTACAATAAACAGGAGTAAAACTGCATATAACACATTCAAAGCACATTTACCACCCCAGCGGAAATAATGACGTCACCGCTGTAGCTCCAACCAACGTGTTTCGTCCAATAGAACGTCATCCAGGGGTAAAGGAGTAATATATTATTAAAATGTATAAATTAAATTTTCACCAATACATTTTTTTTGCCTAAAGTGACAAACCTGCAGGACCTCACAATGAAAAAGAAGGCCTTTACACAAATAAAATGCAAAACAAATGCAAAATAAAACAAAGTAAAAAAGCTGTTAATAGCCAGTGGAGAAAAATGTCCTAGTTTCTTATGATAGGTAGTGTCATACTGCTCTTTTATCTTTAGCGGGAGGATCAAGTTATACAGTAAGCCTTTCTCTGACAGGCTGTCTAGGACCATACATACAGAGCTTTTTTTTTTCTATTTCAGCCAACAAGAAGAGGAACGGTAGATGGGTGTTGTGCTGTTCAAGGGCTGCAGAATTCATCCAAAGTAAGAATATTATATTTCCACAATGTTTTTGTGAAAAACCCAATTGTGTGCCTATTTTTTGGCTAAATATGTACAGGGTTTAACCACTTCCTACCCGGCCACTGCACATATACGGCCGGGTGGGCGCTTCAGGAACGTCTGTCAGAAGGAGGGGGATCGCGTGCCCGCGCATTGGCGCGATCCCGATACGCTCGTGTCACCTGGACACGGCGCATCTCCGATCGGCAGGAGGGCTCTGTGATTGGCCCTCCTGATCACATGATGGCTGTGTTCAATCACAGCCGCCATGTGATGTAAATAGAGAGCCGGTTGCTAGGCGATCGGCTCTCCTCTCCTCACACGGAAGTGGTCAGCGAGGAGAGGAGAGCGGATCTCTGCAGCCGGCCGGTGATCAGTGAGTATGAGCTGTTTTTTACAGCTTTTTACACACTGATCACCAGCCTAGTGTCCCCACACAATGCAAAACACACAAAGTCCCCAAAATAGTGTCCCCAAAACACATGTCCCCACACAGTAAAAACACCTGTCCCCCACATATGTAACAGTAAAATCATATGTCCCAATGATCATCTGCACACATATGTCCGTGATCACCTGCGCACATCTGTACATGATCATCTGCGTACATCTTTCCGTGATCACACAAACCAATTATTATACACTTAACTGGATATTTTTTTTACCAAAGACATGTAGCAGAATACATTTTGGCTTAACTTTATGACAAAATTTGATTTTATTGGATTTATTTTAAAATAGAATAAAGAAAATATTGTTTTTTTTCCAAATTTCCGCTTTTGTTTTTCCGCTTATATCGCAAAAAATAAAAAAACGGAGTCGTGAATAAATACCACCAAAAGAAAGCTCTATTTGTGTGAACAAAATGATAAAAATTTCATTTGGGTACAGCATAGCATGACCGCGCAATTATCATTGAAAGTGCGAGAGCGCTGAAAGCTGAAAATTGGTCTGGCAAGGAAGGGGGCAAAAGTGCCCAGTATTGAAGTAGTTAAAAAAAAAAGGAATAAGGGGTGTGTAAACTCCAGGGGTTTCAAACTGGCGGCCCTCCAGCTGTTGCGAAACTACAAGTCCCATGAGGCATTGCAAGGCCGACAGCTACAAGCATGACTCCCACAGGCAGAGGCATGATGGGGTTTGTAGTTTCTCAAGAACTGGAGGGCCGCCAGTTTAAAACCCCTAGTTTAATCCCTTATTAACCCTTAATTTTACTCTAATCATCCTTAATTAACTCCTTATTCTCCTTCTCCATTTAATTATTATTTTTCTGCTGAATTTTATTTTTTTTGTTCACTTATATTTTATAAACTATTAATAATTAAAACTTTTTTTTTTGTTTGCCTTGTTTGTTAATATTTTTACACCTTTAACATATATTTACACGTCTCACATTGAAAAAAGCGCAAAAAAAATAAAAAATATTATTTTTTTGTAAATAACTCTTCAATGCTTTGTACTATTGCTGATAGCTGAAGTGTAAACAAAACAGTTGTGGTAGGTATTGGTAATTGGTATCGGCGAGTGCTAAAAAAAGGAAAAAGTATTGGTTCTCGTACACAAAAATATCGGTGCATCCCCATCTAAAAGTGCAAAAAATTTTAAAAATCTGACGATCGTGAGAGCATATAACTTCTCACGGCTTATGTGTTCTCTTCCTCTGCTGTCTGTAATCAGTAGGGATGAGCTCAGTGTTCGAGTCGAACCTTAGTTCGACTCGAACATCGGGTGTTCGCCGAATAGCGAACATTATGCAGTGTTCGCAGCAAATTCGAAAGCCGCGAAACACAGTTTAAAAGTCTATGGGAGATTAACATGAAAAATCAAAAGTGCTCATTTTCAAGGCTTTATATGCATGGTATTGTCATAAAAAGTGTTTGGGGACCCGTTTTTTTTTTTTGGAGCAGTGATTTTAATGATGCCCAAAGTGAAACAAAATAAAAGTGAAATATTCCTTTAAATTTTGTACCTGGGGGGTGTCTATAGTATGCCTGTAAAGTGGCACATTTTTCCCGTGTTTAGAACTGTCCCGCAGCAAAATTACATTTCTAAAGGAAAAAAAGTCATTTAAAACTGATGTAATAAATTGTCGGGTCTCGGCAATACAGATAAAACTCATTAAAAAAAACGGCATGGGTTCCCCCCCCCCCCCCCAGTCCATTACTAGGCCCTTTGGGTCTGGTATGAATATTAAGGGGAACCCCGAACCAATATTTAAAAAAAAATGCATGGGGGTCCCCCCAAATTCCATACCAGGCTCTTCAGGTCTGGTATAGATATTAAGGGGAACCCTGCGCCAATTATTTTTTTTTTTAAATGGTGTAGGGGTCCCACTCAAAATCTATACCAGACCCTTATCCGAGCACGCAACCTGGCAGGCTGCAGGAAAAGAGGGGGGGATGAGAGATCGCCCCCCTCCTGAACCGTACCAGGCCACATGCCCTCAACATGGGGAGAATGCTTTGGGGTCTGACCCCCAAAGCACCATGTCCCCATGTTGATGGGGACAAGGGCCTCATCTCCACAACCCTTGCCCTGTGGTTGTGGGGGGTCTGCGGGCGGGGGCTTATCGGAATCTGGAAGCCCCCTTTAACAAGGGGACCCCAAGATCCCGGCCCCCCCTATGTGAATTGGTAACGGGTACATTGTACCCCTACCATTTCACCAAAAAAAGTGTCAAAAATTGTAAAAAAAAAGACAAGAGACAGCTTGTGACAAGTCCTTTATTAAAAAATAAAAATCTCCAGTGATCTAAATCCATATCGCGCCCTGAAGGGCCTGGTATGGAATTTGGAGGGACCCCCACGCACTTTTTTTTTGCATTTTGGTTCAGGGTTCCCCTAATATTCATAACTGACCCAAAGAACCTGGTAATGGACTGGTTGGGAACCCATGCTGTTTTTTTCAATGAGTTTCATCTGTATTGCCGAGACCCGACAATTCATTACAGCCGCGAGTAGTTTTAAATTACTTTTTTTCCTTTAGAAATGTCATTTTGCTGCGGGACTGTTCTAAACACGGGAAAAATGTGCCACTTAATAGGCATACTATAGACACCCCCCAGGTACGAAATTTAAAGGAATATTTCACTTCTATTGTTTCACTTTAAACATTATTAAAATCACTGCTCCCATAAAAACTGAAGTTTTTAAAACTTTTTTTTGCATTAATACATGTCCCCTGGGGCAGGACCCGGGTTCCCAAACACTTTTTATGACAATAACTTGCATATAAGTCTTTAAAATTAGCACTTTTGGTTTTTCATGTTCGTGTCCCATAGACTTTAACGGTGTTCGCGTGTTCAAACAAAGTTTTTGCCTGTTCGCAAGTTCTGGTGCGAACCTAACCGTAGGGGTGTTCGGCTCATCCTTAGTAATCAGTTAATCTGTTCCCTCTATGTTATGGAGGTGAGGAGAGGGGGTATTCTGTAGTCCTGTCCTAGAGTGACAACACCATAGATGTTCATACATACAGTACATTGGGTGAGTTTTGTCACCCTAAGACAGGATATGTGTTACTGGAAGGATCACCAGGTGCAAACAAAGAAAACAAAATGCAGCCATTGCATCTAAGGACTGATAAGCTGCCATATATTTTATTTTAGTTTTTTGGGTTTAGCTACTGTGATATTGGGAAATAGGGACGGGCTATCGGTTCGACTCGAACATCGGCTGTTCGATCGTTCGCCGAAGATCGAACATTATGGGGCATTCGCGCCAAATTTGAGCCGCGCGTCACACCCCATAATGCACTGCTTCATCGCAGGGTATTGCTGGCTGATGATTGGCCAAGCATGCACTATGACACGCATGCTTTGACCAATCACAGCGCCGTCAGCAAAGAGAGCCATAATTGGCCAAAGGCAGGGTGCCTTTGGCCAATTATGGCTCAGGGGGTTAACCACTTAAGCCCCGGACCATTTGGTAGCTAGAGGACCAGAGGTGAATTCAGAATTTTGCACTGCGCTGCTTTAACTGTAAATTGTGCGGACATGCAATGTTGTACCCAAACGAAATTTGCATCCTTTTCTTCTCACAAATAGAGCTTTCTTTTAATGGTATTTGATTGCCTCTGCGATTTTTATTTTTTGCGATATAAACGGAAAAAGACCGAAAATTTTGAAAAAAAATGATATTTTCTACTTTTTGTTATAAGAAAAATCGAATAAACTCAATTTTAGTCATACATTTAGGCCAAAATGTATTCAGCCACATGTCTTTAGTAAAAAAAATGTCAATAAGCGTATATTTATCGGTTTGCGCAAAAGTTATAGCGTTTACAAACTAGGGTACATTTTCTGGAATTTACACAGCTTTTAATTTATGACTGCCTATCTCATTTCTTGAGGTGCTAAAATGGCAGGGCAGTACAAAACCCCCCCAAATGACCCCATTTTAGAAAGTAGACACCCCAAGGAAATTGCTGAGAGGCATGTTGACCCCATTGAATATTTTTTTTTTCGTCCCAAGTGATTGAATAATGACAAAAAAAAAAAAAAAATTACAAAAAGTTGTCACTAAATGATATATTGCTCACACATGCCATGGTTATATGTGGAATTGCACCCCAAAATACATTCTGCTGCTTCTCCTGAGTACGGGGATACCACATGTGTGGGACTTTTTAGGAGCCTAGCCACGTACGGGACCCCGGAAACCAAGCACCGCCTTCAGGATTTCTAAGGGCGCAAATTTTTGATTTCACTCCTCACTACCTATCACAGTTTTGAAGGCCATAAAATGCCAAAATAGCACAAAACCCCCCCAAATGACCCCATTTTAGAAAGTAGACACCCCAAGGAAATTGCTGAGAGGCATGTTGAGCCCATTGAATATTTTTTTTTTTTGTCCCAAGTGATTGAATAATGACAAAAAAAAATAAAATAAAAAAAATTACAAAAAGTTGTCACTAAATGATATATTGCTCACACATGCCATGGTTATATGTGGAATTGCACCCCAAAATACATTCTGCTGCTTCTCCTGAGTACGGGGATACCACATGTGTGGGACTTTTTAGGAGCCTAGCCACGTACGGGACCCCGGAAACCAAGCACCGCCTCCAGGATTTCTAAGGGCGCAAATTTTTGATTTCACTCCTCACTACCTATCACAGTTTTGAAGGCCATAAAATGCCAAAATAGCACAAAACCCCCCCAAATGACCCCATTTTGGAAAGTAGACACCCCAAGCTGTTTGCTGAGAGGCATGGTGAGTATTTTACAGCTCTCATTTGTTTTTGAAAATGAAGAAAGAACATTTTTTTTTTTTCTTTTTTTTTTCAATTTTCAAAACTTTGTGACAAAAAGCGAGATCTGCAAAATACTCACAATACCTCTCAGCAAATAGCTTGGGGTGTCTACTTTCCAAAATGGTGTCATTTGGGGGGGTTTTGTGCCATCTGGGCATTCCATGGCCTCCGAAACTGTGATAGGCAGTGAGAAGTGAAATCAAAAATTGACACCCTTAGAAAGCCTGAAGGCGGTGATTGGTTTTTGGGGTCCCGTACGCGGCTAGGCTCCCAAAAAGTCTCACACATGTGGTATCCCCGTACTCAGGAGAAGCAACAGAATGTATTTTGGGGTGTAATTCCACATATGCCCATGGCATGTTTGAGCAATATATCATTTAGTGACAACTTTGTGCAAAAAAAAAAAAAAAAGAAAAAAAAAATTATTTTTTCCGCAACTTGTGTCAACATATAAAATATTCCATGGACTCGACATGCCTCTCAGTATATAGCTTGGGGTGTCTACTTTCCAAAATGGGGTCATTTGGGGGGGTTTGAACTGTTCTGGCATTTTATACACAACATTAGGAAGCTTACATCCACTCTTCTAACCACTTGAAGACAAAGCCCTTTTTGACACTTTTTGTTTACATGAAAACATATTTTTTTTTGCAAGAAAATTATGTTGAACCCCCAAACATTATATATATTTTTAAAGCAAAGGCCCTACAGAATAAAATGGTGGGTGTTGCATTTTTTTTTTCTACACAGTATTTGCGCAGCGATTTTTCAAACGCATTTTTTTGGGAAAAAATACACTTTTTTTAATTTTAATGCACTAAAACACACTATATTGCCCAAATGTTTGATGAAATAAAAAAGATGATCTTAGGCCGAGTACATAGATACCAAACACGACATGCTTTAAAATTTCGCACAAACGCGCATTGGCGACAAACTACATACATTTTTAAAAGCCTTTAAAAGCATTTACAGGTTACCCCGTTAGATTTACAGAGGAGGTCTACTGCTAAAATTACTGCCCTCGATCTGACCTTCGCGGTGATACCTCACATGCATGGTGCAATTGCTGTTTACATATGACGCCAGACCGACGCTTGCGTTCGCCATTGGGCAAGAGCAGGGCAGGACAGGGGTGCTTTTTTTTTTTTATTATTAATTTTGCTTTTTTATTTTATTTTTAAACTGTTGCTTCCATATTTATTTATTTTTATCACTTTTATTGTTATCTCAGGGAATGTAAATATCCCCTATGATAGCAATAGGTAATGACAGGTACTCTTTTTTGAAAAAACTGGGGTCTATTGGACCCTAGATCTTTCCTCTGCCCTCAAAGCATCTGACCACACCAAGATCGGTGTGATAAAATGCTTTCCCAATTTCCCAATGGCGCTTTTTATATCCGGGGGGGGGGACATTCCCTCCCACTGCTTGTAAAAGCAGTCCAGAGGCTAATTAGCCACTAGGATTGCTTTTACATGAAAGCCGGCCGCTGGCTGAAAAGAATGATACCAAGATGATACCTAAACCCGCAGGCATCATTCTGGTATAAACATTCAAAGTCCAGCAACATACCAGTACGTTGCTGGTCCTTGTTGGACATGTATTGTAATCTTTTTTTTCATGCAGCCTGTTGGCTGAACGAAAAAAAAAGATTGATCGGTGGGTATGCCCACCATTAGAATACCGCCCTTCATCCACCCACTTCCAATGATGGGCATACATGCACCATTTATATATGCCGAAGCATGGGGGCATCTTCTCGCAAAAGTTATGCCGCGTACACATGGTCAGACTTTTCCACGGGCAAGCCTCCGTCGGAATTTCGACCGTATGTACGCGATATTAGGCGCAAAATCGCTCCTCGCCCCTGCTGCCCCAATGCTTCGGCATATATGCTTTTTTTTTTTAACTGTGGTGGTGAAATTACCTCCTACAGCACTGGAGTCGCAGGGATCAGGCCTGTCTCTGCGAACGCTGCAGTTATGTGTGTTGTGTTTTGCAAGTGACAGTGATCGATCGATACTGCACTTCGGTGGCCTGGGCTGGACGGAGGGGCAAAACGCAGGTGCTAGCAGGTATCTGGGCTGATCCCGCTAACACTGCGTTTTTGGGAACCCTAAACTGCTGGGGACGCTAGTATAGATCTGATCAGATCAGATATTGAGCTGATCAGATACTATACCACTAAGGGGGGTGTATGCTTCACGTGTGGGTGTTAGCGCTACTGGCACTAACCTGACGCTGCCTGGGGTGTGACGCAGACCCTCTCTGACGCTAAAACCTAACTGATATCACCCGCCGGGCAATCAGGGGGTTAAACCTTTATTGGGTTATATATGGCGGGTGCCCTGACACTATAAAAAGCAAATTAACTAACCAGCGTCACCCGTAACACTTATATGATGATCACTGGTGAAAGGGTTAACTAGGGGCAATTAGGGGGTTAAAACCTTTATTAGGTAATATATGGGGGTACCTGACGCTATATAAAAACCTGACGGCGAACCTAAAAAAAAATTACTGGCTACCTATCGGCATCACCGACACTAAGACAACGATCATAAAAACGATTGCTTAGCGACAGTGGTGATAGGGGGTGAAAGGGTTACCTGGGGGGTGATCAAGGGGGTTACACCTTTATTAGGTAATATATGGGGGTACCTGACGCTATAAAAACCTGCGGCGAACCTAAAAAAAATTACTGGCTACCGATCAGCATCGCCGACGCTAAGACATCGATCAGAAAAATTATCGCTTAGTGACAGTGGTGATAGGGGGTGAAAGGGTTACCTGGGGGGGCGATCAAGGGGGTTAAACCTTTATTAGGTAATATATGGGGGTACCCGACGCTATAAAAACCTGCGGCGAACCTAAAAAAAAATACTGGCTACCGATCAGCATCACCGACGCTAAGACATCGATCAGAAAAATGATCGCATAGCCACGGCGGTGCTAGGGGGTGAAAGGGTTACCTGGGGGGTGATCAAGGGGGTTAAACCTTTATTAGGTAATATATGGGGGTACCCGACGCTATAAAAACCTGCGGCGAACCTAAAAAAAATTACTGGCTACCGATCAGCATCGCCGACGCTAAGACATCGATCAGAAAAATTATAACTTAGTGACAGTGGTGATAGGGGGTGAAAGGGTTACCTGGGGGGCAATCAAGGGGGTTAAACCTTCATTAGGTAATATATGGGGGTACCCGACGCTATAAAAACCTGCGGCGAACCTAAAAAAAATTACTGGCTACCGATCAGCATCACCGACGCTAAGACATCGATCAGAAAAATGATTGCTTAGTGACAGTGGTGATAGGGGGTGAAAGGGTTATCTGGGGGGTGATCAGGGGGTTAAACCTTTATTAGGGGGGGTTAGGGGGCTACACTGGACCTAAAACTAAATGTACTGACACTTTTACAGTCACAAATGTCACTGATTGCAGTGATCACTAAATAAATGGTCACTGCAATCAGTGACACTGTGACTGGGGGCTGGGGGGGGCTGGGGGGTGATCTGGGGGTGTCTGGGGGGGCCTGGGGGGGGCGATTTATGTGCCTATGTGTCCTGGTGTCAGTGTGCTGTTCTGTGTACTAACCTGGCATCTTCTCCTGTACGGCGCTCGGTATATGTGAGCGCCCCAGGAGAGATGACATCACTTCCTCCTTCCTGGCAGGCAGGGGAAGCTCTCTCATTCGCCGGGAGCGATCGAGAGGGGGTGGCCGGAATCGAACGGCCGTCCCCTCATGCCGGATCGCTCCCGAAGGTAAAACGACCGCTCACTGTAAAGAAGGGGGGTCTGATCGGACCCCCCAACTATACAAAGGCAATCACGTACATATACGTGATTCTGCCTGTCGGTGCCATTCTGCTGACGTATATTTACAGTGGGCGGTCGTTAAGTGGTTAAGTCCACGATCCACACTATATAAGGCCGCTTGCACGTCGGCCTTGTGTAGTGTGTTCCGGCGGAGAGAGTTAGAGAGAGAGAGTGGCATTTCATTTACTTTGAGCAGGCAGGCGATTCTGTTAGCTGCAGTGTATTTAGTATATATATATATATATGCATCCCGGTTTTGTGTGTGTGTGTGTGTGTGTATGTGTGTGTATATATATATATATATATATATACACTGTATCCAGTTTAGCTAGATCTCACTGCAGACCGTTCCTGGTGTACTGTTTCTAAAATACTTTAGGCAGGCAGTTGATTCAGTTAGCTGCAGTGTATTCAGTATATATATACACATCCCAGCTGTGTATGTGTATGTATGTGTGTGTGTGTGTGTGTGTGTGTATGTATATATATATATATATATATATATATATACTGTGACAGCAGGAAGGTAAAGTCACCTGGTTGCATCCAGGGGGGTAGGTATATTTCTCCCAGATTCAGGCTTTATGCCGACTTATACAACTAGGGAGAGAGTTGATGAAGCCCAGCTGAGGCTAGTGGGCTCATGGATGATTCATACCTCTAGGGAGAGTGCTGGGCGTCGTGCAGGCAGGGAGTTGATGAGACCAGCTGAAGCTTGTCAGCTCGTTTAAGGCCTCTATAAAAACTCCCAGCTTCATTAGGTGTTTGCTCATGCCTGGACCCAGACCTGTGTGGACTGTCTAGGGAGAGTGAACCCCTGTGCGGTGTGACAAAGCCTGTGTGGCTATTTGTTTGGACATTTACTAAACCAGGGACTTAGGGACTAGGACAGCACCAGGCTGATCCCAGTTGTTAGTTAGGGAAACCTGCATGTTTAGTCAGAGGTCAAGCTGACCAGGATTTATTTTGTTTATGTTTCTTTTTGCTTTGCTGTGTTTTTGTCACTGTAAATAGAGAAATAAACCGCACCTTTTGATCTTGAAAACCACAACCTCCGTCTGCTGGGCCTGTTTTTGTGTGGGGAGCCCATCCAGGGGGTCACACACACCCGCTACCGAGCTAACCCCCTCACAGTTGGTGGAGAACCAGTGGCAGTTTTTTTTTAAGCCAGCATGGAGGAGATACTGAAACAGCTGGCTCTAGCAAATGCCAATCAACAGCAGACAAATGCAGGTTTGCAAAAGAGCCTTGCAGCTCAACAACAGAGCTTCGCAGCCCAGCAACAAGCCCAGCAGCAATCTGAGGCCCGCTTCATAGACCTGTTGCAGAAGCAAGAGCAGAGACTACAACAACAGATGGAAGCAGTAATGCAGCAACGTCCGCAGACCAGTGAGGAAAGCCGTCCCACTAATACCGCGTCCTTTGGGGTGAGTCGTTTATTGACAAAAATGACTGGAGAGGATGATCCAGAGGTATTTTTGACCACATTTGAAAGGACTGCTGAAAGAGAAAAGTGGCCTGAGGAGCAGTGGGCTGGACTGCTGGCTCCTCTGTTAACTGGTGAATCGCAGAAAGCTTACTATGACCTAGAGCCTGACCAAGCAAAAGACTATGTGATGCTAAAAGCTGAAATATTGGCAAGGCTGGGTGTCACCCTGGCTGTCCGGGCTCAGCGTGTGCATAACTGGACTTTCCAGCTTGGAAAACCCCCCAGGTCTCAAATGTATGATCTCATTCACCTGAGCAGGAAGTGGCTACAGCCAGAGACTTTGTCCGCACCGGAGATTGTGGAACGTGTTGTGATGGATAGTTTCTTGAGAGCTCTTCCTACCGCCATTCAAAAGTGGGTAAGCCATGGAGACCCAGAAACGGCCGGTAAACTTGTGGATCGTGTAGAGAGATACTTGGCTGCAGAGAACCTGACGGCCTCTTCCAGAGACTCTCGGACTTTCCACCCTAAGACCAGACCATCCCCAGGGGCGGATAAGAGGATTCCAAGGGGTGAGGGTGGAGAGAGTGAGAGGGTGGGAGCTCTACCCAAAGTTTGGCGAGAACAGCCTGGGAAGTCAGGGGCTCAAGAGGCAGCCAAATGGATTGTTTGCTACCGCTGCCGGCAATCGGGACATATTGCAGCAAATTGCCCGGTTGTGGAGGAACCCATGCAATATGACTTTCTGACGGACAGACGTCAGTCGCTGTGTGCGACAGTCGCATGCACTGCCATTCGGGGAACTGAGAAACATTTATGCAAAATGTGTATTAATGGTAGAAATGTTGTGGTATTACTGGATTCAGGTAGCCTTGTGACCCTAATAAAGGCTGAATTAGTTAAAACAGAGGTCTCTGGGAATAGCAAGGTAGCTGTTATTTGTGTGCATGGGGACACCCGAGAGTATCCAGTGACTACAGTGTGTTTCAAGACCCCCAAAGGTACCCTCTCTCATCCAGTGGGGTTAGTATCTCAACTGCCGCATGATGCCATTGTGGGAAGGGATTTTCCGAAGTTCTGGGAACTGTGGGATGATCCTGAGCCCCCACTGGTGCCCCTATGTACCAGGAAGGTGATAGCCAGAACTCCTCTGAGAGTGGTGAGGACTCTCCAGAATTTCCCTTGTCAGTATTGGCAGGCGAGACTCAAGAAACTGGAGAGGAGCCCACCTCCTCAAACGAAAACCTACCGTCTGTGGAGTTTTCTGATCTTGAGGTTCACAGGGAAAATTTTGCCACAGAACAGTTAAAAGACCCCGCCCTAATAAAGGCACGGGAAAACGTAGTGGAAATAGATGGCGAGTTAGTGAACCCAGATAATACCTGCACTTACCCATACTTCAGCGTAGAGAAGGACCTACTGTATCGGGTGGCAAAAAGGGCAGAAGAAACCGTTGAGCAGCTTGTAGTGCCCAAACCTTACAGGAAGTTGGTGTTGGAGTTGGCCCATGGGCACATTCTTGGAGGTCATCTGGGGACAGAGAAAACCCGAGAGAGGGTATTACAGAGATTCTATTGGCCTGGGGTGATGAAGGACATAGAAAATTATTGTTCCTCCTGCCCTGTGTGTCAGAGGTCGGCCCCGATGCCACATTTCCGTAGCCCGCTGGTCCCTCTACCCATCATTGAGGTCCCGTTTGAGAGGATCGCAATGGATTTGGTAGGTCCTATAATCAAGTCCGCTAGGGGGCACCAGTACATATTAGTTATAATGGACTATGCCACCCGTTATCCAGAAGCGATCCCTCTCCGAAATACCTCGGCCAAAACCATAGCCAAAGAGCTATCTCTTGTTTTTAGCCGGGTGGGTATTTGTAAAGAACTGCTTACGGACCAAGGTACACCCTTTATGTCCCGGGTTATGAAAGAGCTGTGTAAATTGTTCAAAGTGACGCAATTGCGTACGTCTGTGTATCACCCCCAAACCGATGGGCTGGTTGAAAGATTCAACAAAACCCTAAAACAAATGTTGAAGAAAGTGGTGGATAGAGATGGAAAGGATTGGGACTGTCTACTTCCTTATTTGATGTTTGCTATTAGGGAGGTGCCCCAATCCTCTATGGGATTCTCCCCCTTTGAGTTACTGTATGGGAGACACCCAAGAGGGCTGTTGGATATTGCCAAGGAAACTTGGGAAAGTGAGAGTTCTCCCCACAGGAGTGTGATTGAGCATGTCGCCCTGATGCAAGATCGAATTGCACAGGTAATGCCCATCGTGAAGGAACATTTGGCCCAAGCGCAGTTGGCACAGCAGAGAGTGTACAACCATGGAGCCAAGACCCGTACCTTTTCCCCGGGGGATAGGATATTGGTACTTGTCCCTACGGTTGAAAGTAAATTCCTTGCCAAATGGCAAGGCCCCTACGAGATAATGGAAAAAGTGAGCGAAGTGAATTACAAGGTCAGACAACCAGGAAGGCGAAAGCCCGAACAGATCTATCACGTTAATCTGTTGAAAGCCTGGAGGGATAGAGAGTCCCTAGTCGCAGAAACTTGGTCACCAGCTCAAACTGGTTGCGTGATTCCGGAGGTTGGAATAGCAGCCACCTTGTCACAACCCCAACAACAGGAGGTTAAGGAGTTTGTGCTTCGCAACAAGGAGGTGTTCTCTGAGCTGCCGGGACAAACATCTGGGGTAGAGCATGATATTATTACCCCGCCCGGTGAAAGGGTGAAGTTAAAACCCTATCGGATCCCAGAGGCCCGACGGGAGGCAATACGGGAGGAAGTACAGAAAATGCTGAACTTAGGGGTGATAGAGGAGTCCCAAAGTGATTGGTCTAGTCCCATTGTGTTGGTGCCTAAACCGGATGGGAGCTGGCGATTTTGTAACGATTTTCGTCAGTTGAACAAAGTTACAAAATTTGACACCTACCCCATGCCACGTATAGATGAGTTGATCGACCGGCTGGGAACAGCCCGATACATGACGACTCTTGACCTCACAAAAGGGTATTGGCAAATTCCCCTGGCCAAGTCGGCCAAAGAGAAAACCGCATTTGTAACCCCAGACGGGGCGTTCCAATATAAGAGAATGCCGTTCGGGTTACAGAATGCGCCGGCCACATTCCAGCGGAAAATGGACCAGATACTGAGGCCCCATCGGAAGTATGCTGCGGCTTACCTGGATGACGTAATTGTCCATAGCACAGATTGGGCCTCACATCTGCCAAAAGTGCAAGCAGTCCTAGACTCTATCCGGGAAGCGGGGTTTACGGCCACGTCCCAACAGCAAGAAGCAGGTACGAGCCTTTCTGGGAATCGCGGGTTATTATCGGCGCTTCATTCCCCACTTTGCTTCTAAGGCTGTGCCGCTAACCAACCTGACGAAAGGGAAAGGGTCGGTCATGATTAAATGGACCCCCGAGGCTGAGGCAGCATTCCAATTCTTGAAACAAGCCTTATGTAGCCAGCCAGTGTTGTACTCACCCGACTTCTCTAAAGACTTTGTCGTACAAAGTGATGCGTCAGATGTGGGGTTAGGAGCAGTATTGTCCCAGGTCTGGAACGGGGAAGAGCACCCAGTCATTTACCTCAGCAGGAAGTTGAAGTCCCATGAGGTAAATTACGCCACGGTTGAAAAGGAGTGTTTAGCGGTGAAGTGGGCTCTAGATTCCCTTTGGTACTATCTGCTAGGTAGGCACTTTGACATGGTTTCGGATCACGCTCCGTTAAAGTGGATGGCTCAAAACAAGGAGACAAATAGAAGAGTAAATAGGTGGTTCCTGGCCCTACAGGGATTCAACTTCACAGTAAAGCATCGCCCTGGCGTTCAAATGGGGAATGTGGATGCTTTGTCTCGAGTACATGAATGCCTGATTGCTGGTGTTCCAACCCCAAGGTTAAAACAAGAGGGGGGGGTATGTGACAGCAGGAAGGTAAAGTCACCTGGTTGCATCCAGGGGGGTAGGTATATTTCTCCCAGATTCAGGCTTTATGCCGACTTATACAACTAGGGAGAGAGTTGATGAAGCCCAGCTGAGGCTAGTGGGCTCATGGATGATTCATACCTCTAGGGAGAGTGCTGGGCGTCGTGCAGGCAGGGAGTTGATGAGACCAGCTGAAGCTTGTCAGCTCGTTTAAGGCCTCTATAAAAACTCCCAGCTTCATTAGGTGTTTGCTCATGCCTGGACCCAGACCTGTGTGGACTGTCTAGGGAGAGTGAACCCCTGTGCGGTGAGACAAAGCCTGTGTGGCTATTTGTTTGGACATTTACTAAACCAGGGACTTAGGGACTAGGACAGCGCCAGGCTGATCCCAGTTGTTAGTTAGGGAAACCTGCATGTTTAGTCAGAGGTCAAGCTGACCAGGATTTATTTTGTTTATGTTTCTTTTTGCTTTGCTGTGTTTTTGTCACTGTAAATAGAGAAATAAACCGCACCTTTTGATCTTGAAAACCACAACCTCCGTCTGCTGGGCCTGTTTTTGTGTGGGGAGGCCATCCAGGGGGTCACACACACCCGCTACCGAGCTAACCCCCTCACAATACACACACTGTATCCTGTGCAGCAAGATCTCACTGCAGACCGTTCCTGGTGTACTGTTTCTAAAATACATGTAGCACTACCCCCGCAGGAGCTGCTGGTTTTATTTTGGGCCTGCAAGTTACCTCGGTATTAGTTGTCTAGGGGAAGAAAGTCTGTAGAAAGTCCAATGTCCACACAAGATGTAAAACCTTAAGCAGTTAGGTTTTATTTTCCTTTTTGCATAAACATATAGAAAGGTGAAGGGAAGGGGTAGGTACAGGCACACGGTACAGATCACTGGGGAGAACTCCTCAAGTATACGGTCACTCACCACTCTCCCTGGAGTGGGTATTGCTCACCCGGATAGGCCCCTCTCACCTGGCCTAGCAGCCGGTATGATGCACGAACAATATCAGGACCAGTCTCTGCCACAGACTGGCGGTGCACAGAATTGGATAAAAAAACTTTAGTTTTTATGGGAGCAGTGATTTTAATAATGCCTAAAAGTGAAACAATGGAAGTGAAATATTCCTTTAAATTCCTGGTGTCCATATTAAAATACACTTTCAGGCAGGCAGGCAGGCCAGGCAGGTGATTCAGTGATCTGCAGTGCATAAAATATATACTGTCTCCTACATATATATCCACTGCATTGTACTGTAGCCAAGCCTATACCTGACTGCAGGCCATTCCTGGTGTAATTTTTCTAGTAAACTTCAGACAGAGTTTTGCTAATCCAATTTTACAGTATGTCTGGAAGGCCACCAAGGCAAGGCAGACACTCACAGGCCACTAAAAGAGGGCAAGCAGGCTCTGTGTCTACAGCCAACAGTGCTGGTGCAGCCAACATCCGACTCAAACGACTCCTACTTACAAACGGAGGGAGACAACAGGAAGTGAGAGGAAATCTACCCCTAGGAAGGGAAATTCTCTCCTGTAAAGCCCTGTACACACGATCGGATTTCCTATGGTTTTTTAACCAATGGATTTTTCCATCGGAAAACCGATGAAGCTGACTTTCATCAGTCTTGCCTACACACCATCAGTCAAAAAACCGACCGTTCCAAACGCTGTGACGTAAAACACTCAGATGAGCTGAGAAAAATTAAGTTCAATGCTTCTGAGCATGCGTCGACTTGATTCTGAGCATGCGTGGGTTTTTTATCCGATGGAGTTCCCCACAGACGATAGTAATTTGCTATCGGTTTTTTAACCATCGGATAAATTTAAAACATGTTCTATTTTTAAACACCGATGGAAAAAAGACTGATGGGGCCCATACACGATCGGTTTGTCCGATGAAAAAAGTCCATCGGACTGTTTTCATTGGTAAAACCGATCGTGTGTACAGGGCTTAAGAGTTATTATGGGAAAAAGGTGTCTCCTCCACTGATGCTTTATCACCAATCCTTGTTTCCCTAATAACCCCAAATTGTCATTGGGACAGAAAGTGAGGTGAAATGTTCTGAACAGGGGCACAGACAGCAAAACAAATGTTACAGGGGTGATAACCCTTCCCTATGTTTTCCAAAAAGCTTTAAAATAGATTTTTTGGCTGGAGCTACACTTAAAAAATGTACCTGTTCAAAATTACAAACAGATTCTACTTAAGAACAAACCTAGAGTCCCTGTCTTGTTTGCACCGCCTGTATACTGCTGTTCAGAGTATATAGGGCCTGGGGGTCCCACGTCTTTTCTTTTTATAATTTGGGTGCGGGGTTCCCCTTAATATCCATACAAGACCCAACAAGCCTGGTAATGGGCTGGGGGGGTACCCATGCCGTTTTTCTTAATGATTTTCATCCATATTGCCGGGACCCGACATTACATTAAAGCCGCAAGTAGTTTTATGACTTTTATTACTTTATAAATGTCATTTTGTGCAGGGACTGTTCTAAACAAGGTAAACATGCGCCACTTTCCAGGCATACTACAGACACCCCCCAGGTACGATATTTAAAGGAATATTTCACTTTTATTTTTTCACTTTAAGCATCATTAACCACTTCAATACCATGCACTTATACAGCTTCCTGCCCAAGCCAATTTTGAGCTTTCAGCGTTGTCGCAATTTGAATGACAATTGCGCGGTCATGCTACACTGTACCCAAACAAATTTTTTATCATTTTGTTCCCACAAATAGAGCTCTCTTTCGGTGGTATTTGATCGCCTCTGCGATTTTTTTTTTTTGCGCAACAAATAAAAAAAGAGCGATTTTTTTAAAAAAAACTATGTATTTCTTTGTTTCTGTTAATTTTTTTTGTAAATAAGTACCTTTTCTACTTCAATGACGGGCACTGATAAGGCGGCACTGAAGGGCACTGATAAGGCGACACTGATGGGCACCGATGAGGTGGCACCAATGAGGTGGCACTGATGAGGTGGCACTGATGGGCACTGATGATGGGCACTGATAGGCGGCACTGATGGGCACTGATATGTGGCACTGGTATGCGGCACTGATGGGCACTCATAGGTGGCACTGATTGGCACTCATAGGCGCCACTGATTGGCACTCATAGGCGGCACTGATTGGCACTCATAGGCGGCACTGATGGGCACTCATAGGCGGCACTAATGGGCACTTTTAGGCGGCACTGATGGGCACTTATGGGTGGCACTGATAGGTGGCATGGATGGGCACTGATAGGTGGGCACTTATGGGCACAGATGGGCACGGATGGGCACTGATAGGTGGCACTGATGGACACTAGTAGGTGGCACTGGTGACACTGCTGCCTAGCAATGCCAGCCACCACACATTATTTTCTTGGCATGATAGTGCCAGTCAGTGCCCATTTGTGGGCACTGATTGGCATATTTTTTATTTATTTTTTACTACATGTGGATGGCCATGGGGGCCATCCACATGCTTAGGGCTTCCCTGGTGGTCCTTGGGGGCTTCCCTGGTGGTCCAGTGTGGGTATCCGAGGGGGGGCTGCGCTGATAAACAATCAGCGCAAACCCCCCCTGTCAGGAGAGCCGCTGATCGGCTCTCCTCTACTCGCGTCTGTCAGACGCGAGTGAGGAAGAGCCGATCAACGGCTCTTCCTGTTTACTTCCTGATCAGCCGTGATTCGACACGGCTGATCACATGGTAAAAAGCCTCCGACGGAGGTTTTTACCGAGATCAGTGTAGCGGTGGGTCAGACTGACCCACCGCTCCACCGATCGCCGCGATGCGCGCCCCCCCCCGGGCGCGCGGCGGCTGTTATCCTGCAGGATGTCATATGACGTCCAGTGTGGATAACAGAACCACTTCCCGGGCGTCAATTTGCTATTGACTGGGCGGGAAGTGGTTAAAATCACTGCTCCCGAAAAAACAGCCATTGTTTAAAAAAAAAAAATTGCATTGATACATGTCCCCTGGGCAGGACCCGGGTCCCCAAACCCTTTTTAGGACAATAACTTGCATATTAGCCTTTAAAATTTGCACTTTTGATTTCTCACGTTTAAGTCCCATAGACTTTAACGGTGTTCGAATGTTCGCGCGATCTTTCGATCCGTTCGCATGTTCTGGTGCGAACCAAACCGGGGGTGTTCGGCCCATCCCTATTGGGGAATTCAGCTTAATGGTAGAATCAATTTTAGTGAGTCTACACCAGTCCAAATTGTGGCTTTAAGGTATAGCAGGCAACTTTTTTTTTTTAAAGTGGTTGTAAAGGGTAAATGTTTATTACCTTAATGCATTATCTGAATTATATTAAAAAACATTTTAGGTGCAGCTCCCCCCTGCCCCCCTAAATACTTACCTGCGCCCAATCTCAGTCCAGCACTGTGCCCTAGAGCTGCATTCTATCTCTCCATCTCTCCCTCCTCACTGGACTCAGTGAGAGCAGTGGGAGCCATTGGTTTCTTAATAGGGGATCTCCTGGCACATCAGGCTCTCTCACTCCTCCAAGACCTCCTGCTTCCATCAGTCCCCTGGACTTGCCTAGTTGTCCCAGCTCTCCTAGTCTCCCTTAGCCGCCTCCACCCTCTCAGTCCTGTGGGTAAGCAATCTCTCCTTCAGCATGGAGTGCTGACTCTTGAGTGAAAAAGGAAATTGGGGGCCCCAAGCAACAATTTTAAAGTTGGTGGGGGGGGGGTGCTGCCGCAGGACATTGGCATTTTTCTTTCCGGACACCAGGACATCAACTTGTTGAGGGGGATGGTGCTACCGCGGGACAACAAGTACACCAGGTTGTTGAGTGGGGGGGGGGGCATTGACGCCGTTCGCGGGAGAGGGGGCCATCGCAAAGTATTACAGTGGATATACCTTCTCCACCCGTGCTGCCTCCTCGAGTCCTCTGGCTCCTCTTTCTGCTGTGCTGCCCTCTGCAGGGGCCCCAGGACAAGTCGGGGCCCCAAGCAGCTGCTTGGTTTGCCTGTCCTGTTCCGACACCCCTGCCAACACCTGTGCCTCGACGGAAGAACACCTGTCTCCTGGATGGAGCACATACAGTACCTGATTGGATTGGATAGATTGGGAGCTCCTTAGCTGCTAATTGTAGCAGTTTATGTGAACCATCTAGAGGGTGTTGGTGAGTCCACCCCACCCCACCCAATCAAAAGAAAAAGAGCTGAGGGGTGTGAGGTAGGAGTACTGAAGTGTTTGTGACATTTTCAGCAGGCCCTTCTTCAAGACCAGATTTCTAACCGCATCAATGTTTTCCAATGACCGTCCAACAAGCAACATATTATTGCATAGCATTAAATCAGGATTT
Source organism: Rana muscosa (assembly GCA_029206835.1). NCBI lineage: Eukaryota > Metazoa > Chordata > Amphibia > Anura > Ranidae > Rana > Rana muscosa. Next base: position 1,260,631,403 of record CM055116.1, on the reverse strand, counting down.
GATAGACATCAGACATGATATTGACCCTATGTGTATTCTCCTTAGACATTGTAATGTGACTAATTTGCCTGCTGTACATTATAGCATAGGCATGTGTGGTATTAGATTAAGCATGATTTACTTATACTGTACATTCACTCATCACTTGTTATAATGGTAGTTTTATCATATCAAGATTTATGTGTTCTGTTTGCCAGACTTCTGCTAAGTACTATTTTTGTTCATTTTAAAGGCAGTTTTCATATGGCCATTAGCAAGCTTTCTTAAGAGATATCCTGCTAATGGGTTTAATCACACAGGTGAATCAGACCTAACGGACCTGTTCTGTGTTTCCAGGTGACCGCTTCCAGAAAGCTGTAAAGAAGAGTCTTGCCCTAAATGGCATTCTGTCCTTGGTCTGCCAGATTGTCAGCGTTGTGTCATCCTTCATCCCGGGTAAGAGGTCATCCAGACGTGGTGGATTATACAATACATTTGTATATTGTGCAAACACAATTTGAAAAATATAAATGATAACATGCTTGTTCTAGAAACCATAAACCATAAAAAAAAGGTAATTATTTTCCAGCATGAGATTTATTTTCTTACCTTGGCAGCCTTTCCTTTGTGATTGGTTGCTTTGTTTTCTTGATACATCCAAACAAAGTTTGAAGTGAAACCCTGGGCAAGCATCATAAAAAAAAAAAAAAAAAAACTTTTCAAACTCTACACTAGTTAAAAGTGTTTGGCTAGAGTTGTTTTTTAAACTGTACAGCCTGGCCTGGGACCCACTCCAACCTTCTCCTACGTATCGCACACTTTCCAGCCTAACTGGCCAGGGGTCATTCCTTCGCTGCTCCTTCACTAGTAAGATTCTTGTTTCGGTCATCAGGAGAGTGATGCACATTGGAGAAAATGTACTGTGAGTGATTATACTGCCGGTGACACCTCCTAGAAATGCCACTGTGACAGGACCATTGGTTTCTCATGCTTTATATAAAAAAACAATAAGCTATATTACATATTGGCATAAAAATGTGTTATTCTGAATGGCATAAGAAATACTGAGCCATATACGCTGTTCCATTTTATATATGGTTAACCAGCATTTACAAGCACACATCTCATACCTCATCCACCTGCACCAATCTCATCTACCTTCACCAACCACATCTAGCTTCTCAAACCTCATCCACCTGCACCAACCTCATCCACCTGCACCAATCTCATCCACCTGCACCAACCTCATCCACCTGCACCAACCTCATCTACCTGCACCAATCTCATCTACCTTCACCAACCTCATCCACCTGCACCAACCTCATCCACCTGCACCAACCTCATCCACCTGCACCAACCTCATCTACCTGCACCAATCTCATCTACCTTCACCAACCACATCTAGCTTCTCAAACCTCATCCACCTGCACCAACCTCATCCACCTGCACCAACCTCATCCACCTGCACCAATCTCATCCACCTGCACCAATCTCATCCACCTGCACCAACCTCATCCACCTGCACCAACCTCATCCACCTGCACCAACCTCATCCACCTGCACCAACCTCATCTACCTGCACCAATCTCATCTACCTTCACCAACCACATCTAGCTTCTCAAACCTCATCCACCTGCACCAACCTCATCCACCTGCACCAACCTCATCTACCTGCACCAATCTCATCTACCTTCACCAACCACATCTAGCTTCTCAAACCTCATCCACCTGCACCAACCTCATCCACCTGTACCAACCTCATCCACCTGCACCAACCTCATCTACCTGCACCAATCTCATCTACCTTCACCAACCACATCTACCTGCACCAACCTCATCTACCTGCACTAACCTCATCTACTATCACAAACCTCATCCACCTGCACCAACCTCATCTACCTGCACCAACCTCATCTACCTGCACCAACCTCATCCACTTGCACCAACCTCATCTACCTGCACCAACCTCATCCACTTGCACCAACCTCATCCACTTGCACCAACCTCATCTACTATCACAAACCTCATCTACCCGCACCAACCTCATCTACCCGCACCAACCTCATCTACCCGCACCAACCTCCTCTACCTGCACCAAATTCATCTACCTGCACCAACCTCATCCACCTGCACCAAGCTCATCCACCTGCACCAAGCTCATCCACCTGCACCAACCTCATCCACCTGCACCAACCTCATCTACCTGCACAAACCTTACCTCATCCACCTTCATAAACCTCATCCACCTTCATAAACCTCATCTACCTGCACCAACCTCATCTACCTGCACCAACCTCATCTACCTGCACCAACCTCATCTACCTGCACCAACCTCATCTACCTGCACCAACCTCATCTACCTACACAAACCTCATCCACCTGCACAAACCTTTTCTCCCTGCACATACCTTATCCACCTGCATCATCCTCATCTACCTGCACAAACCTCATCTACTGTACCTGCTCAAACCTCATCCACCTGCACAAAGCCTTATGCCCCATACACACGATCGTTTTTAATGCCGTTAAAAATTCCATTTTTAAAAATGGCCATTAAAACCGATCGTGTGTATGCTCCAGAGCATTTTTAACGGCGTGAAAAACGGCCATTAAAAATTTAGAACATGCTCTATTTTTTCACGTCGTTTTTTTTTAACGACGTGAAAAACGATAGTGTGTATGCTTTAACGACGTGAAAAAAAACGCGCATGCTCAGAATCAAGTATGAGACGGGAGCGCTTGTTCTGGTAAAACTAGCGTTCGTAATGGAGATAGCACATTCGTCACGCAGTAACGGACTGAAAAGCACGACACGAGACTGAAAAACGCGAATCGTCGCTTAACAAACTTTACTAACATGAAGGGTGGCGCCATTCGAACGGAACTTCCCCTTTATAGTGCCGTCGTACGTGTTGTACGTCACTGCGCTTTGCTCAAGCGTTTTTTTTAATGATCGTGTGTACGCAAGACAGGCTTGAGAGGAAACATGAAAAAAAACGACGAGAAAAACGTCGGTTTAAAAAATGGCATGAAAAATGATCGTGTGTACGCGGCATTAGAGGTTCAATCTCATTTGGCTCTCTCTGCGCACAGTAGAATGGCTTCATATTTGTGTCAGAATTGCTCTAATCATGTGATAATTTAAAGGGTAAATTCACCTTTTCATGAAAAATGAAAGGTGAACCAACTCCAAATATCCTGGCCATCCCTCTGGACCCCATTGGTTAGCACTATTTTGTGACCACACTGACCAATGAGAAGTGCTGTTTTTCTTCTGGGACACCTTACTGGGAAAAGCAGAAGCCCCACATGAGCCTCTCATTGGTCAGAGCAGTCACATGGTAGTGCTAGTCATTGTGAGCTTTCTGATGGATACTCACTCTAAGGATGTGTATTGTGGTGTGCGTGGTATGGTCCAGAGGAGTGGCCAGTGGCCAGGATATTTGGACTGAATTCACATTTTCTTTTTTGTTCCATAAAGTTTTATTGAGCAAATTCACAGGAATCACAGTACAAGGATTGATGCAGAACAGGTGCATTCACAGAGAACCAGATTTTGGTACAACTTAAACAAACATTACAGGCGGGTGTAAAATAGTCTCCAAGTTTTGTATCAGTGAGAATGAAGGTGCGGATGGGCCGGAGCCTTTATTAGTTTGATCCGCATTCCAACCGCCTGCTAACTTTGCTACATTACATGTTGATTCCAACACCAAAGAGATGGTGTCTAAGATATGGTGATAAGGGGATAGGGTGGGGGGGGGACAATATCTATTCATGTTGAGGGGGTATGGGACTGAAGGGGGGGTAGGGGAGGGGGGGAAGGATCAGAGCACAAGGGGCAACAGCGAGAATGGGGGGAAGGGGTGAGGTGGGGTTGAGGATGAGGGTGAGGATGAGGATGAGGGGAGTGACCACTCGCTTGAACCTCCGTATGAAAGAGGGGGATAAAGAGCCCCTCAGAGTACAGACTCTAATCCGAGGGAACATGCTGATTGTATTCAGCTGTAGTTTTGAAGTGTGACCAACAGGACCAGGTAGTCGAGAAATTCTCCAGTCTCTCTTGAGAGATGTGGATCAGCTCTTCCATGTCGCAAATTCTAGAGATGGTCGTAAACCATTCTTTAAGTGACGGTATATGGCAGGAGCGCCAGTGTTTGGGAATGCACAGCCTGGCAGCATTCACCATGTGCAAGGCTAGGGATTTGAAATAGTCCTTCCTCGAGAGAGAAGTGTGATGCAGGAGAAATTGTGCTGGTGTGAAGTCCAAGGTGTAAGTGGTGATTGAGGCGATGCATCTGTGTACTTCCCTCCAAAAGGGTTGGATGTGTGAGCATTCCCACCAAATATGTATCATGGAACCCACCTCTGTATTGCATCTCCAGCATATATTGGAGGTTGAAGGAGCAAACTTATGAAGGAGAGCTGGGGTCCTATACCATCTAGTGAGCACTTTATACCCATTCTCCTGGATGGCAACGTTCAACGACCCCCTGTGTGCGTATTCGTGAATTCTCGTCCATTCAACTGGTGTCAGGGGGGTAGGTAGATCTCTCTTCCACGAGGCCTGCGATGGCGAAAGGGTGGAATCAGTAGGTTCTAAGAGTAAAGCGTAGAGCAGGGAAATAAGGTGCCGTTGGGGGGTTCTACGATAGCAGAGGGTTTCAAAAGGGGTAAGTGGTCTTGTCCAGCTGCCCTGAGCTGCATGTGTGGATAGAAAGTGACAAATTTGTCTGTATGTCCAAAAGGGGAAGGTAGAGGTGTTGGAAATGAGCCTGAGGTCCTCTATCGAAGCGAGCTTACCGTCAGTGTATAGCTGTAAAGCAAGGATGTCCTGATACGGCCATTCTTGTTTGAGGAAAGTAGGTGACTCGCCTGGGATAAAGTCGGGATTCCCTCTCAGCGTAGTCAGCGGGCCCGGGGTGGGTGAGAGGGAACCTCTGGAGGGGGACCACCTAAGAAGCGTTAAGGAAGTGTGGATGAAAGGATGTGAGGTCAGGGGCTGTGGCCATTGTTTCGGGGATAGCCATGGGAGAAGATGTAGCGGAATGGGTGAGAAAGAGTCTTCGATAGCAGTCCAGACCTTTTCAAGGGAGTGGATGGACCAATCCGCGATTCTCGTAAGGTGACAAGCCACGTAGTATTTATACAGGTCTGGGAGAGCAATACCCCCTTTAGGCTTGGGCAAGGTGAGTCTGGCGTATTTGATTCTAGGGGGGGAACCTTTCCATAGAAATGCCAAGCAGGCCTTCCGATAAGAGGAAAAGAATCCTGCGGGTATATGCATCGGGATGGTTTGGATCAAGTATAATATACGTGGCAGGACAATCATTTTGATCAGAGCCGCTCGGCCAAACCACGAGACATTCAGAGAGGACCACTCCAAGAAGTGGTCTTGGGCTTTTTTCAGGGCAGGGTGGAAGTTAAGGGCATACAAATCTTTAAGGCAGGGTGGGATCCGAATCCCAAGATAGGAGATAGCAGTCTTTTCCCAATGAAATGGGAGAGATTCCTGACAATGAAGAACTTCCTGTGGTGGGAGGATGATATTCAGGGCGTGGGACTTTGTGTAGTTAATTTTTAGGTTTGAAATTGTACCAAAGGCTTCCAGGTCATGTAGGAGAGATGGGAGGGAGGTTCGCGGGGATGTGAGAGAGAGCAAGATATCATCCGCAAAGGCGGCCACTTTAATGTCTTTGCCTTTGACCATCAAACCCCTAATGTCCGTGTTTTCTCTAAGTTTGTTTAAGAGGGGTTCTAAGGAGAGAATGTAGATCAGGGGGGAGAGGGGACAACCCTGGCGAGTGCCATTGCTGATGGAGAAGACGTTCGGCAGGTGGCCGTTAACTCTCACCGCCGCCGTGGGGTTCGAGTATAATGCCATTATGGAGGTGAGCATGCGGTCCTCCAGACCCACCCCTTTTAGGACCTCTCGCATGTAGTCCCAGGCCACTCTGTCAAACGCCTTCTCCGCATCAAGGGAAAGCAAAAAGCCTGGTGTTTTAGTTGAGGTGAGCCAGTGATGTAGGTTGAGGGTTCGTATGGTATTGTCCCGCGCCTCCCTACCCGGGACAAAACCCACTTGATCATTGGAGATAAGACCGGGGATTAGAGGTATTAACCTGCTGGCAAGGATCTTGGCATAAATTTTTATATCGACATTAAGGAGTGAGATCGGCCTATAATTCGCCACCTGGAGGGCATCCTTCCCTTCCTTAGGGATTACAGTGATGTGTGCCTCTAATAGTCTATTAGGTCGGTCTTGCGGATTGGCCAGGGCATTAAACGTCTGTAAAAGGTTGGGGGCAAGGATGTCTGCAAAGGACTTATAGTACTGGAGGGTGTACCCGTCCGGGCCCGGGCTTTTGCCCAGCTTCATTTGTTTCAGGGTTATCTCCAGCTCTCCTGTCGAGAATTGTCCCTCTAAGGATTGTGCTTGTTGGGGGGAAAGGGGTTTAGGGCCATATTGAGCGAGAAAGTCCGCGATGAGCGTTTGACGTGTCTCCCCCGATGCCTAGCTGTGGACCGGGGGTCAAAGTGGAGCGGATGAGGGATCCCGCTTACAGCGAGAGCCCAAGAAGCGTAACGGGGAGCCTACCATAAGGAACAAGCTACAGAAAGTTCAAGTGTCAAGTGCATAGGAACAATACACAAATCAACATAACATAACACATATAACCTTCTCCAGCTCGCAGTGCTGGAATCAATATAAGCGAACCATACTATTTAGAAAGTAAACCTTTTAAAGTATATTTTGGAGAACTCAACCGAGAAATCCACAGCCCGTGAGGCATGCTGGGGAGAGGATACCCTCTTCAAAGACTTACGTTAAGCCACTCTATGGTGAGGGGGAGGGGGGGAGTAGGGGGGAAGGGGTAGGGCAACGGGTGCAAGGACGGGGGGGAAGGGAGGAACGGGAGGGGGAGATATGGGAGGGAGGGGAGGAAGGAGAATGAGGGACAAGGGGATGAGGCGGGGGAAGGGGCAGGTTGGGGGGAGTGGGGACAGGAAGAGGGGAAGAGGGGGGAGGAGAGGGGAAAGAGGGGGAAGGGATGGCTAGGAGGATAGAGGTGGAGGGGGAGAAGAGGGGATTAGGGGGAGGGGGAGAAGAGGCGAGGGGGGGGGGAGAAGAGGTACGGGGGGAGGGGAGAGGGGGTGAGGAGGGGGAGGGAGAGGGGGTGAGGAGGGGGAGGGAGAGGGGGGAGAGATGGGGGGAGAGGGGGGGAAAGAGAGGGGGGAGGGGAGGGGAAATGAGGGGGAAAAAAGGGAAGGGAGGGGAAGTGATGTGGGGAGAAAGGAGGGGGGTAGGGGGGAGAGAACTAAGGGAGGGAGGGAGGGGGGGGGAAGTGGGGGGGAGGGGGGAAGAAACGGGGGGGAAGGGGGGAAGGAGTGGAGAGGGGAGAAGGGGAGGGATGAGGGGAGGAGAAGGGGAGAGGTGGGGGAGGGAGAGTCCAGAGTGAGTTAGGATGATGGTATCTCGACGTCTGCCTTCGCATCGGGGGGGGGGGGTTCCCTGGACTTAGTGGTCTTTGGCATCTCCCAAATCCCACCCCGCCTGACCGATGCCCGGCACACCGTATATGTATAACAGGGGTCAAGGGAAAACACGTGCGAATAAGGGACATATAATAGCACTGGTAATGTTAATGAGAGACAAAATAAAGTAATATTTGGGGGAATAAAAATAAAACATAGATTGCGGATACATTGCCTGCAGGAGTTTAGGATCGTCGTCCGTGAAAGAAATGTCCCAAGGGGGGATGATGTGTTCGTGTTGCAGGCCGAGGTGTCGGGCAATATAGAGTTCAGTCCTCCCGTTTCCAAAAGGGGGGATGTCTGTTCGGGCCCAAATTGCAGAGAGATCCTTATGCCTTCTCGGAAAGGGTCTCCGTAGCTGTGTGGGTAGGGGCCAATGACAGAAACCCAGGCCTACTCCTGGGCACTCATAGGGAGCCTCTCCCGGGATGGGGACATGTCGTGGGGGCGTCCATATCTTCCGGAGGACAGAGAGTTTCAACTTTTAGTGCAACCTCCCAGCTTTGGGGGATCCGGACATGTACGAGGGACTAGGTGCTCTGGGGTAAAAAGGCGTAGGTAGCTTTTTCGGGGATACGCACTTTCCACATCCGCCACCTGAATAAGGCAGGCCCTAGGCCGTCCTCTGGGTTACAGGTTGTGGAGCTATTGGGTGACTCCAGATGGAAAAGCGTTGTATGGAGTCCCAAACAGGGAAAGAAGGTCGCCGTGAGGGCCATTGGGACGAGGGGTTGTCAGCTATGGGGTGCAAGAGACCGGGGTGGGAATGGCATACCTATATCAGATGAGGGTCTGAGGGGTCTCTGGGAGAGTGATAGTTCAGTGAATAACGCTTACACATACCGGGGGGGGGGGAGGCATACTCACGGGCTGCAGGTCTCAGTCTATCCAGCAGACAATTAGTCAATAGGTTTCTCGCATCACATACGCGGTGGTGAGGGGCTATGTTGTTGCAGGTCCCGGCGTGAGGAGCGGGCATTCAGTGCCATCGGTCCAGGTCTACGGTGACGCGGTCTCTGGCGTGCAGCTTTCGGTGACGGGTGGAGCGAAACAGGAAGCCAGGGTTCCGCTGGGAAGTAAAGCGCATACCAATCCGGTAGTTCCAAGTCGGGCAGGTCGAGTTGATCACAGAACGCCTGAAGATCCTCCGGTGTGCGAAGCAGGGCAGAGCGCCCCCTTGCAGATGCAGACAGGCCAAACGGGAATTTCCAGCGGTACTGGATGTTTCTCGCACGCAGAGCATCTAACAGTGGTCGTAGTGCCCTCCTGTTTTGAAGGGTAATCTGTGAGAGGTCCTGGAACAGTTTCACCTCCGCGCCATTATAAAGAATACGTCCCCTTTCCCTCGCCTTGCGGAGAATCTCTTCCTTAAGGGGGAAGCTAACTATACAACATATAATGTCTCTGGGGGGTTCGTTATCTCGGGGTATGGGGCGGAGAGCGCGGTGGGCCCTTTCCATATCAATGGGGGAGTCCGCAGGGCGCTCAATCAGGTCATTAAAGATAGCGCTGACGGTTTGCTGTATGGCGGTGGGGTCTACGGATTCGGGGACCCCCCGTACCCTAACATTGTGCCTCCTTCCCCGGTTATCCAGGTCTTCCACGTGTCTGTGGAGCTCAAAAACTTGGGCAAGTTGGGAGTCATATGCCGACTGTACCTGGCGAATAGCCGCCGCGTGCGTCTGGGTCGTCTGCTCCACGTTATCCACTCGGTGGGCGACCGCGAGCATTTCGGCCTTCAGGTCTGCTATGGCAGCAGTGACTGTGTTTTTGATGTCAGTCGCAACTTTCTCCAAGTCGAATAGGCTGGGGGGGAGAGCCCCGTTGGAGCTGGGAGAGGATGTACCCGGCATATTGGCTGAAGGCGGTCTGTCAGGCGAGGCCGCGGCTTGGGCCTGTGCTGGCGCGAGGATCCGCAATGGCGCAGAGGCCTGTGTCTTTTGGGACCGGAATATGTCCGGTATATTCCTCCCCGAGTGGGTCTGAGAGTCCTTGAAGGTGCGAGAGGTGGACGAGCTCCTTGTGGCTCTGTGCATAGCAAGATTAGGACGGTAGGCTCCCGTTTAAGGTGATAAATCAGCCCGGTCGCACAGGAGCTCTCAGGTTAGGCGTCCATCTCGGTCTCCGCTCAGGCCACGCCCCCCCCCTGAATTCACATTTTCATCTTGCGTGAACTTACCCTTTAAGTTGCCCTTTTTAAATGGGTGTTATGTAGTCAGAGGTGCCCATAGCTATGTAGACCAGCCAGAAAGCAGTGGCATCGCTATGGAGGGGGGGCCACACCCAGGTTAACAGCAGGAAGCAGTTGTAGTGGATGCAGTCGACCCCCCCGTAATTGGTAAAGTGATGACAGCGGGATATTTTCCCCTGCTCCGTATGCCAGAGAACTCGGCAGCGGCTCTGTGACCGGGGAGAGGCGAGCTGTGGCAGTGCTTTTGGAAACCCAAACCCCTTCGGCGAATTCCGCAATTAGAAGTTGGCCAGTCTGGGCCTCGCTAAATGGACCTTGGTGACAGCAACAAATGAATAATGCATCAACCTGACCTGGAATATGTCTGTGTGATGCCTATTGTATTTTTGGCTTATTACAATTACTAATAAAGACTTTATATGATTTATCTTTATTTTTGCAGTAAATGAATACAATCCATTCTTCCTCCCCATCGCCATTGTCTGTTTGGTTATTCTGGCTGTTGAATACACACACTTGCTGTGTTTGACATTTAAAGGTGAGTTACTGATCTTTATAGGAATCTTAATGGTCACAGAGCCTTGTAATATGATTGTGTAAGTCATGCCGCGTACACACGATCATTTTTCCCGTCGGGAAAAATGACATTTTTTTTTTTCGCCGAGAAAAACGATCGTCTGTGGGCTTTATGCCGTTTTTCTCGTTGAGAAAAACGGCAGGAAAAACGACGAGAAAAATTAGAACATGTTCTAAATTTTCTCATCGTTTTTTCCATCATTTTTTTCCGCGGCAGTTTTCCCATAGGGAGACACTGCCGCGGAGCCCACAGACGGTCGTTTTTCTCGTCAAAGAAAAAAATGACGGGAAAAACGGTCGTGTGTGGGGGAAAATGCCGTTCCCTCGTTTTTCATTTTTTTTCACGCCGTGATTCACGGCGGTGTTTTCACCGCCGTGAATCACGATCGTGTGTACGCGGCATCAGAGGTTCTCAACATTTTGGAGACCAGGGCTCAGTAAATTCTTCCAATACCTTTCATGCCCCAACAGTAAAGCATTACGTTTTTACTCACACAATAAAAGTATGAGAATGTCAAATATGTATTGACATGCTGGAAGTCTCTGGATGGGGCTGGGTGTCACCGTGGGTGGGATAGGTTTTGTGGAGGGGGTTATGGGACTGTTGGTGCCCTGTAGGGGATGAGGCTTTAGTTGAAGGATGGGGAGCACTGTGGGAGGTTGTACAAATGCTGTAGAGTTTTAGGACTTATGATTCTCTACCAACTAGGAAAGACAGACATTTTATACATGGAAGACTCAAGGGGGGACAACCATGTATGGCAAAAAAGACAAAGTTTCACATGAGGGTAGCACAGTGGTTAGCACTTTCACCTAGCAGCAAAAGGGACGCTGGTTTGAATCCCAACCATGACACTACCTGCCTGGAGTTTTCATGTTCTCCCTGTGCTTGCGTGGAATTTCTCCGGGTACACCGGTTTCCTTACACACTCTAAAGGCATGCTGGTTGGTTAATTGGATCTTGCCTAAATTGTTCCTAGTACTGTATGTATGAATGTGAGTTAGGAACCTTACATTGTAAGCTCCCTGATGGCAGGGACTGATGTGAATGTATAATGTATATGTAAAGCTCTGCATAAATATATATATCTACGGTATCTCACAAAAGTAAGTACACCCCTCACATTTTTGTAAATATTTTATCATCTTTTCATGTGACAACACTGAAGAAATGACACTTTGCTACAATGTAAAGTAGTGAGTGTACAGCTTGAATAACAGTGTAAATTTGCTGTCCCCTCAAAACAACTCAACACACAGCCATTAATGTCTAAACCGCTGGCAACAAAAGTGAGTACACCCCTAAGTGAAAATGTCCAAATTGGGCCCAAAGTGTCAATATTATGTGTGGCCACCATTATTTTCCAGCACTTCCTTAACCCTCTTGGGCACGGAGTTCACTAGAGCGTCACATGTTGCCACTGGGGTCCTCTTCTACTCCTCCATGACGACATCACGAAGCTGGTGGATGTTGGAGACCTTGCGCTCCTCCACCTTCCATTTGAGGATGC